>JAVIAB010000099.1:4182821-4469133 GCA_032433765.1 Megaustenia siamemsis | reverse complement strand
AACAAACCAGAACAAACCAGAACAAACCACACAAACCACAATAAAACCACAACAGACCTGAACAAACAATAACAAACCACACCAAACCACAACAAACCGCAACAACCGGAACAAATCACAACAAACCAGAACAACTAGAGCAAACTAGATCAAACCCGAACAACCGAACAAATCAGAACAAATCGGATCAAAGGGAACAAAACAGAACAAACCGGAACAAACTGGAACAACCAGAGCAAACCAGAACAACCGGAATGAACAGGAACAACCCGAACAAACCGGAACAAACCAGAACAAACCGGAACAAACCAGAACGAACCCGTACAAGCCGGAACAACCATAAAAACAGCCGAACAAACCGGATCAAACCGAACAAACCAGAACAAACCGGAAAAAAACCAGAACAACCCCGGAATAAACCAAACAATCGGAACAAACCAGACCAAACCAGACCAAACCTGAAACGGAGTTCCCCTCTCTAATAATATTCATTTATGATTATTTGTCATGGTCAGGTCGAGTAATTTTACCTGCTACTGTATGCAGTAAACAGTACAACCTGTGGCTGCCCTGCTGCCTTGCATGTTATGCTCGGGAGAGTAAAAGGCTAAGGGAGGGTACCCTGAAGTAAAACAACCCCACCGCCTTGTGGGTGATACTTTTTAGTCAAAGGCTATCGGAGCCAACCGTAAACAAACCGACGGAAGGCAACAGAAAACCACCGTCGTAACTTCTTTGTACAATCATGGAGAGGTCAAAGCAAAAAGAGAGCTAATTTCCAATATTAGGAAAAACAATCATCATTTTTTTTCCATGTAATGAGAAGAGAACAACTGGAATATATTGTAACAACTGTGAAAATTGAGGGACGAAGAGATAGGGGGAAGCAAAGAGAAAAAATAACAGACAGCTTAAGAGAAGGTCAACAACAGAAATGATAAATAACTGTCGAGATCGAAAGTTGTGGAGGACTTGTCACTACGCCAGCAGACCCGTACTTGATGATGATGATTACTTGTCTCCAGTCCTCAACACCATGAAACTACTATTCGTGCTGTTTCTTCCTACAACTGTTTGTCGACAACACAAGTATTCAGCCCTACACTACCTGGGAGATACTTGTCTCAATAGGAAAATACAGATACACAATGTATTCCCGGTTGTGATCGTAATCCTATGCTATAGTTTATGATTACACATGCGGAAAGTCATTGCCAATGATACTATCTTCTTAGGTAGCTGAGTTGGCCCTGGCGCTCTAGCGTGTTTGTTTCTAGTGGTAGGATGTTATGCCAAGGAGTACGGGTTCAATCCTGCTCGGTCAATCTATTGTTCTTTTGTTGTTTTCTGTTGTTTATTATTTGTAATTTTTTTCCGAGGCTTCTTGTTCTCCTTCTTTCCTTCCTCATTTATCTTTCAGCGTCGAGAGGGAGATATATTTGCGGTCTTTTGCTCTTCTGTTCGCCTCTGCTGCTGTTATGTTTCCTATGCTTCTAATATTCATCGACCCCATCTTTTTCGTGGTCGACCCTTGGGTCTGGTGTTCTCACAACGTTTGTTGAAGGCTCGTTGTTTTGTGTTTTTGTTCTTTCTGCCTTGTCACGTGGCCAAACCATTTTATCTGTTGTTTCTTTATGTATTCTATGGCGGGGGTTATTCCTACTTTTTTTCTCAGTTCTTCATTTCTGATCTTATCTCTCAGACTGTTTCCTGTCATTCGTCTAACACGTTTCATCTCTGTAGAGGTTATTTTTCTTATTGTTCTTGCATCTAGGGTCCAGGTCTGGCATTGGTAGCACAATGTTGGGATGAAGATTGTATTGTATAGTGCTCGTTTTTGCCTCCAGAGTTATTTCCTTGTTGGACAATAGTGGTGATAACTGTCCAATGATTTGGCAAGCTTTGTTGCATCTTGAGTCTATCTCTGCTGTTTGTGAATTATCGTTTGTCATTAGACTTCCTAGGTATTTGAATTCCTCTACTTGTTTTAGCTGTCTGCATTCTATAGTTATGTTGATGTTCTGTTTATTTTTGGCGACATTCATGACTTCTGTTTTGTTGATGTTGATTTTCATGTTGTATTTTGTGCCTGAGATGTTGAGTTTGGTTTAAGTGTTCTTGTAGGTCTTCTATTGTTTCATGTATTTTCCCGAGTGCTGTAATCAAACCTCTTCCCACTGCTTCGCTTCTGTTAGTCAGCCTGTTTTGACAGACCACGAGCAGGTAGAACTGCTATAGTGAATCAATTCAGAGGAAAAGGTATTGTTTACAGCACTCGAAAAAATGACAAATAATCAACAACAGAAAAAAATATGGACCAAGGCTAGGATCGAACCCGTACTCAGTGGCACAGCGCCTTGCCACGAAAAGCCCAACGCTAGGGAACACTGCCACTCAGCTAACTAAAAAATTAGCTTAGAATTGATTAGAAATTAGAATTGATTCACTGATTATCGCCTCGGATGTTTTCCTCTATAATAATATTCATTTATTATTATTTGTCTCTAGAACTGCTATAGTTGTTGCCATCTATTGGTGCGTCGACCCTGCTATTACGACATCAAGTCGCAGGCGTTTACGGCCCTTCCCACTGTAACTTCCTTCAGTAATACACATTTATTTATTTCTTCCCGTCCTCTACTAGAACATACCCGCCACTCTCATCGATTTTTTGTTGTCACAACATGTTTTCGTTGTTCCCTTCCATAACAATGTCGCAAAATGGTCTGTCATGTGATCACAATGAGCTCAATTGTTTTTTTTTTTTTTGGTTTTCCTTTCATAATTTAAGAGTTTAGCGTCTTAAAATTATTTCTTTTCGGAGTATGGCCCCTTTACCCTTTATTTGGTCGATCTCTAATTTGTCATTAGACTACACAGGGTTGTTAAGGAAAAGCCTGTACTTACCCTAAACCTCGTTGAAAAGAAACAAAACAAAAAAAAAAACCAAACAATTAAATGGACAAAAACTAGAAGCTGTTGTTACATTCAAATACGTGTGGTCAGTAAGGGGAAATCACTCGTTTAGCAAAAAATAATTTAAGACGCTAAACTCGTAAATTACCTTTCTTTCCTCGCAACGTTATTTCGATTTTCTGTTGTCCCTCAATTATGTAAAGCTATGGTTATCTACACACATATGTTTTTCTGTTCATCCTGTTTTTGTCTCCACTTGTGCCGCTTTTAGATCATCCACGTAACTAATTGGCATATAAATCACCCACGTAACTATTTGGCATATAAATCATCCACATAACTATTTGGCATATAAATCATCCACGTAACTATTTGGCATATAAATCACTAACGTAACCTATTTGACATATAAATCATCCACGTAACTATTTGGCATATAAATCATCCACGTAACTATTTGCATATAAATCACTAACGTAACTATTTGGCATATAAATCATCCACGTAACTATTTGACATATAAATCATCCACGTAACTATTTGGCATATAAATCACTAACGTAACTATTTGGCATATAAATCATCCACGTAACTATTTGACATATAAATCATCCACGTAACTATTTGGCATATAAATCATCCACGTAACTATTTGGCATATAATCATCCACGTAACTATTTGGCATATAAATCATCCACGTAACTATTTGGCATATAAATCACTAACGTAACTATTTGACATATAAATCATCCACGTACTATTTGGCATATAAATCATCCACGTAACTATTTGGCATATAAATCACTAACGTAACTATTTGGCATATAAATCATCCACGTAACTATTTGACATATAAATCATCCACGTAACTATTTGGCATATAAATCATCCACGTAACTATTTGGCATATAAATCATCCACGTAACTATTTGGCTTGGCATATAAATCATCCACGTAACTATTTGGCATATAATCACTAACGTAACTATTTGGACATATAAATCATCCACGTAACTATTTGACATATAAATCATCCACGTAACTATTTGGCATATAAATCATCCACGTAACTATTATATAAATCATCCACGTAACTATTTGGCATGTATAATCATCCACGTAACTAATTGGCTTATCATCATCATCATCAAGTGCCGTCCCCGCAACGTAGGTTGGCTACCATGGAGCGTCATTCTGCTCTGTCTCTTGCTTTGATGATGCAGGTTGTCATAGGCTTATTGTCCATCTTTTCATGTTACTCGTCCATGTTAGTCTTGGTCTGCCTCTTTTACCTTGTATTTCCCCCCCCCCCCCCCAAGATTACTTTTAGTAGGCTGTTGTGTCTTTTAACATGGCCCAAAAATCGCATTTGTCTTGTTTGAATTGTGTTTAGTATTCTCTTTTCATTTTTAGTTGTTTTAAGACTTCATCATTTGTTTTCTTTTCCTTTCATCCATTCTACCTATTCTTCTATATATCCATTATCAAAGGCTTCAATTCTCTGTTCTGTTTTTCTTGTCTAATGTCCATGTTTCTGCACCATGTAGGAATATTGAGAAGATATAACATTTTGCTATTCTTAGTTTTAGCCCTGATGTTATTTGTTTTGATGTCAGTATTATTTGGCTTTACGTAAGCTTAACAGGCATATTCAAAAACACAGCAGAGGTCACGTCCAGAAATATTCAAATCTCGGGTCAAACTATGTACTCTACCATCTTTGACTGAGGTTACCGTCTCGGGCCATTTTTAGCTTCAATTTCATCTCCACACGGTGTAGAATCGCAATGTAGACCACACGACTACTGTTTAAACAAACATATGCCACGACACAGGTAAGACCAAACTGTTCTTTTCCTGTTTAACGGCCCCGTTTGCGCGGAACGTTTTCTCCCACTGTCGCTAGAAAACTTCCAAAGATGGTAGCTCCCCGGCTGGAGCTGTAGTGGGCCCGTCCGGCCTGGCTTGTCCCTGTGTGTTGTGGATGTCCTCATTATGGCTTATAGGGTCGTCCCAGCTCCCCCATCTCTTCAATTTCTTCTCCTCCCTCTTATGAAATGTCACAATATGTCTATTCCCCCACACTATAACGCAAATGTTTGTGTTATAATTATATCCTGCCATCAATAAACTCAAAACTGAACTTAAAAAATGCTTCTCGCTCTTGCAACAGTCGACGACGTATTCCTCACCTGTTTACCCCCGTCATTATTTTCAAACTGTTTTTCAAACATTGCAAGTTCTTCTATTTACATTCATTGATTTTTGCACTGAGACACGCTCACTCAACCGGAAGATTCGGTTATATTAAGCTGCAGTTATAATCTAACCAAACCACAAACAGTTGAGTTTTAACCGTCGAGAAATAATAGATCGATTAAGGGTATATACCCGTAAGTACAACGTTGTCCTTCCCTCCTCTGAGGTATGCCCATTTTGATGGGTCCCCGATCTCTTCCACTGCTTTGGACCAATTCATATTTTTTATAGGGAGTTTGAGTCCTCAGTCAGACTAATTCAATGTTTTGTCTAGGAGGGATGCTTGTGTCTTCATTTTTTGTATGAGGGTTTATGCCTTGTAGGGGAGTTTTTTAATAGTTTTTTTTGTCCTCAGATAAAATTGTTTTTTTTTTTTCCTGCAAGCTGGAAGATGAAGATATTTGAAGATAACATTGGTATGGTGTTACAGCTGAACTGAGAGGGTCATCACAATCAATATAAGAATAAGTTGAATGTTGCCACCCATTCTTTTTTAGGTAGACTTGATGATACTTACATTTTTGTGTCTTTAACCCTGTGTTTATTTAGGAGATTTTGTATCCTAAAATCAAATTGTGTGTGTGTTTTTTTTTTTGTAGAGATTTTGTGTCCTGAGATCAAATTGTGTTTTTTTAGGAGAGTTTGTGTCCTCAAATCAAATTGCGTTTTGTAGGGAGTTTGTGTCAAACAAGATCTCATACTAGACCTGAGGTTGGTTGTTCAATCTCATCTCGCAAGACTAAATCTATCTATCTCTATCTATTGACCTTTCGAGCCGTAGCCTGCCCATAGGACATAGACCCAGATATTCCTTCTCTTATCTAAATTTTTGTTCTAGCAGTTTTCTATCCTTGTAAAGATCTTTTATCAAATCTCACCATTTGTCTCTGTTCTGTGCAAGCAACTCTATCTCATTGAGTGAGCCAATTCCTGCTGCTCTTGCCTCTCTCATCAATGGTCTTCTCAGTGTCTCTCTGGGTCAGCCTCTTTTCCTCTTACCTGTTGTTTCCCACTTGAGGGCTTGCTTTGCTATTCGGTTATTATTTCTTCTCATCACATATCCAACATATGACCATCGCATAGACTAAATGCAAGGTCCAAAATCAGACATATTACTATTAGAGCACTATTAGAGACGTGTTATTTGCTGACGATGCTGGCATTTGTTGTGCAAAGTCAGGAAAACTCCAGAGCATGATACATTGCTTTTTTGCATGCCAGCAGAGACTTCAGTCTAACAACAAGTTTTGCAGAAAACTAATATATTCGGTCAGGGCGTTGAAGCAACACCTGGAATATTTATCGACAGATACAAACTCAATGTCGTGAAGCAGTATAACTACCTGGGGTCTATCATCAACGACAAACTATCTTTAGATACAGACATTGACATCCACATTGGTAAAGCTTCTACCACCTTCGCCCGCATTTCTAGGCGCATTTGGCAAAATAACAAACTGACAATTAAAACAAAGACTGCAGTTTACAATGCCTGCATTATTAGTATCCACCTGTATGGCAGCAAATCTTGGACAACTTATGCAAAGCAAGAGAGAAGGCTAAATGCATTCCAAATTATGCAATATAATTGTGATGTCTGCGACATAATCTTGGTATCACCTGGAAGGATATAGTGATAAACGTGGAGGTCATGACTAGCACAGGCCTCCCAAACATCTACATGTTGCTCAAACAGTGTAAGTTACGCTAGCTTTGACCACGTACACCGTATCGAAGATGGCAGCATACCAAAAAATACTCTATGGACAACTAGCAGATGGCAAAAGAACTAGGAGGCATCCAAAACTTTTTGTAGACGTGTGTAAATGTAACATAAAGACTCTGAACATAAACCCTGCAGCCCGGGAAGACATAGCTACAGACCGCAATCTTTGAAACACACTCTAAAGCTCCAACTCAAACATGAAGCAGACAGATTCATAGAAAAAGAGAAATAAAAGAAAAAATAATATTTCTAGCACTTAAAAATCCATAGTGAACTATGACTGACAGAAACTACTACAACTACTACTACTGTGTGTCCTCAAATAAAATTGTGTTTTTGTTGGATGGAAATCTTGTATCCACTGACCCATGTTGTTTTTGTTTATATAAAATTTATGCTTTCAAACCAAATTGTGTTTTTTTTTTTGTAGGATAGTTTGTATTATCAGACCAAATTTATATATTATTTTTTTTTAAGGGGATTTGCATCCTCAGATTTAAAATTATGTTTTGGTGTAGGGAGTTTGTATTATCAGAGCAAATTATGATTTTTTTTCATATTGTTGTTTGTATCCTCAGATAAACAATCATGTTTTGTGTAGGGAGTTGTATCCTAAAGCCAAATAATTTTTTTTTCACAAATAGTTTTGTAAGATTAGCACAGAATATATTTCCAATAGTAAAGTTTGTGTTATGAGACCAATTATACTTTTTTAATGCTGCGTTTTACTATACCACTGTTAATATTTAGCATATTTTTTTTAGTTTGATTGATGAGAATGCCAGCTCTTAATACGTCCCTCTGTTTTAGCATTTTTAAAACACATTATAAAATTAATTGTTTTCATTCTTATCTTGAATTTAATTTTCTTTTTTCATTTAAATTTCAGATTTGAGATGACCACACGAGAAATCTGGCCTTTGTTGTCTTTAGTTAGACAGTGCTGTAATAATATAGCTAGTTTTCACTATTTTTATTTTGAGTTTTGGTGCCATGGCTGACAGTAGACGGCATCAAAACCTGTTGCAGGTGGAAGTAACTTGAATATTGCAGCATCTTCCTCAACAGTCACAAACTCAAGCAATCACATGGGTACCATCAACCAATCAGAGAATGCAGTCATGATACCTCTCAGTGCTGCAGATCTTGATATCCTGAGAGCAAACGGGATACACTTCAGCGCACCATCAACACTCACCAGCGTTTCTGGTAGCAACATTGCTGGAAATGACAGCAATCTGAATCTGACATTCAGTGATGGAAATGTCATTATAAGCAGTTCGGCTGACTGCAGCACCGGTGATGGAATTCGAGGATCCACCATCCGATAATCATGGATGCAGCGGGTCTGGATCATCACCAGCAGCAGAGACAGCTTCAGCCACTTCAGCAAATTTTCAAAGTATTGCCCGATCCAGTGATAGGGCAGTTCTTCATTCAAATGAATCAGCTCCAATGGCATAATCGATGCCCAGAGTCTCGGAACAGTTTGGTGAGCGGAAACCTTATTAGTCTCAACAATAATGACAACAGTGTTGTGAATTCATCAGCATCCGGTCTAATCCAAGCACTTGGAGCTGCAGTGAGTCGTGCCGTTGCATCTGGAAGTTTTCCCAGTCTTTTACCAGCGTCCATGAATCTACCACTTTCGGTTAACCAAGGAGATCTTATCAATGGTGGAGAGATCATGACGCTAAACGCAATTCCGACCAGTCTTATCACTGGAGCAAATGGACAATCCTAGTAACCAACATCAACATCATCATAATCACCATCGCCACCCACATCATCATCATCATCAGCAGCAGCTAGTTCTTAATCAGGCCTCCAACTTAGTGGATAGTTGCAGTTTAATGAACTCGACACCGACAGTCAATCTTCATCACAGTGCATTGGGAAATGGCAGCGGAATGGTGGTAGATCTTGGGAATGTTGTGACATCTTCACCAGCCCAAACAAACAGGTTTGTGTAAATTAAAATATACTTTGTTCTACTTCTCCCAGACAGCACTGGTGGTTCGAAACTTGAAGAGGCTAGAGCATGATGAGTGGTCACAATACATTTGGTATATGGTGGATAGGCGCAGGAATAATTGAAGGCTATGCATGAAAAGTGTTTCTTGTTGCAGTTTCCTCATATTTCAAGTTGCAGGAGCTACTGAGTTAAGTGCTCTGTGCACACCGTGAGCTTGTCTCATGCATTTTGATCATGTTTTTGATATTCCAATTGTTTACGATGAATGATGATATCGTATGACAGGGAACAGTTGGCTGTGTCCACTTTCTGCGCGGTTTCGCCTTATGTCTTTTTGACGTTTGCTGAGACTGCTACGATGGGGACTACAGTTACCTTTCTTTGTTTGGGAGATGAGATATTAATTCAGATGATTCTGCTGGCACGGGCAGTTGAGCAATTATGGATTTTAATTCGTTTGCAGTGATACCGGGCCTTCCATAACCAAATAAATACATATGTATAAAATACATCACTTAACTTCCGGTCAATATGGCAGATAGGCGGCACGAACCATTGAGGTTCAGTTTGAAAAGTTTTCCTTATTGCAATTTCCTCATATTCACTATCTCCAAGTTGGTTCAGCACTTTTCTGTTATTTTGATAGACATGTCTCCAGTTGCAAACGCTAGGTCGGGGGTGGAAGTTGTTTTCCATCTTCTTGAGTAGAAGGTTGGGGGGTCCTCCCTAGAGTTTATGAGGAATAGGTTGTTGTCTATTTCCCATTCTTCTACTTCTTCACCTCGAACATTGGACTCCCTATATCCCCATCTTTCAGAGTGGCTGTTAAAGTCTCCTACTACCAGACACTTTGATGGTGTTAATTCCATTGACTCCAGCTTCAGTACGGTGTAGTGTTCCAGTCTAATGATATATCATATCCAAATGTTTCTATGAACACTATTGTAGTCCCCACACAAACGCCAATGGCACACATTAAGACTGAGTTCTCACCGATCATTTCGCAGCCGGCAGTGAACCGACGGTGTGTGAGGCGCAAAAATTTGCAGACACCTATTGTCTGGACAGTTATTCTTGGTCGTTTTGTGCAGTGTATAGTGGGTGTAGCAAAAGCTGCGACTTCATCATTGGTACGTGTCATGGCAAATGCTCACATGGGTCTATGGACACGATTGCTCCAGGTCTTGTCTCAGTGTCTGTCCTTTATGTGGGAAAAATCTGGAAAATGACGACATGTAAACATCCTGGCTATACCTGTAATGACACTTGTCCCGATGGTAATTTGGGCTACAGTGCGAACAGACGTGTTTCTGATGGCTGTGACATCATATGTGACCCGGAAAGTGCATACTGCACGTGCAAGGAAACGTACAACGGTCAGACAGCACTCTCAAATGTCCAGACAACTGTTTCAACGACACATCTGAACAGTCAGCCGGGACAGTGCATGCAAGGGAAAGTTCTACGTGTCAGACTGCATTCTCAAATCTCCGGACAACTGTTTGAACGAAACCTGCGGACAGTTAATCGAAGCCTGCGTCTCGTATGTCAATGATTCACACGTTAAGAAGAGTCTGCAGACTAACCCAAGCATATGGATACCTCAATGTGTTTATGTGCTAGACTTGGCTCATTTCTTGGTGTTTTTTCCGTGAAGACATGACTCATATCTTACTGTTTTTTCTGTGCTAGTCATGGCTCATATCTTGGGGTGTTTCTGTGCTAGCCTGGATCAAATCTTAGCTTAAGTGTATGTTGTGTGTGTGTGTGTGCTAGCCATGGCTCATATCTAGATGTGTGTCATCTTAGTCATATCTCATATCTTGGTGTGTCCGTGTTAATCATGTCTCTTATCTTTATGTGCGTCTGAGTTTAGTAATATATCATAACTTAGTGTGTATCTGTGTTAGTCATGTGTCATATCTTTGTGTGTGCATGTCTGGGTTAGGGATATCTCATATCTTTGTTTGCATGTTTATGTTAGTCATATCTCATATCTTTGTGCGTACATGTCTGTGTCTGTCACATCTCATATTCTTGTGTGTGCATGGCTACGTAAGTCACATCACATATCTTTGTGTGTGCATGCCTATGTTAGTCATATCTTATATCTTTGTGTGTATGTCTATGTTAGTATGCGTCATATCTTTGTGTGTGCATGTCTAAGTCAGTCATATCTCATAGCTTTATATGCATGTCTATGTTAGTCATGTGTCATATATCTTGATGTGTGTCAGTGTTAGTCATGGCTCGTATCGCTGTGCACTTGTCTGTGTTATTCACATCTCATATCTCTGTGTGTGCATGTCTGTGTTAGTCACCTCTAGTGACTCGGGCAGATGGTGCTCGTAAACCTGGGAGGGTAGACCATCTAAGGGCAGAATCCCCCTACAGAAAAGACAATCTGCTGCCTTGCAGAAGATTGGGACAATCAAAGGCTAAGGAAAGCAAACCTGAAAAAATGCTGGCTGAAATCGGATGCACTGGCCACTGGCGCAGAACACAGTGCAACGTATTAACGGGTGTTCAGTCAGAGTGGATCTGGCGGACTCTAAATGTGACGTTCTGTCTGTGGGGGCGATCAACACACTTAACCTGACAGCTGACTTCATGTGGGAGTCTGGAATCCTACTCTGACTGAGTCCTGATCGCAGAGAGAGAGAGAGAGAGATATTCCAAGTCCGGCTTGCTGCCGGAGCTACTGAGTTTAGCGCTCTACCCATTCTTATACCTAAGTCATCAGCTTTACAGCAGCTCCATATCTCTACACATTCTTATGCCTTTACCCTTGACACAGAAGATTCACTATTGTTGAACCTCTAAGATGGACAAAATCTAACTTCTCCAGCAGAACTGAGAAAATTAAGAAAATCATAGCAGCTTGCCATCTCATCTTCTTATTACTGAAAGCTAACAAGACTGTATATATTATAAGATGTCCTTAATCTGAATGTTTCATTATTTATAACATTGGAGGCAATGTGGTCTGGAGGTAAGATGTTGACCTTGGAACCAAAAGGTCCCAGGTTTGAATCCCACAACAGGATGTGGGAAATTTTTCAGTTTGAATCTGTGGTTTCTTAGTGGCTTTACCTACCCCTGGCCTCTGGGTAGTGAGGTCCCATAGCTCTCTCGGATAAAGGCAAAAAAACAGGAGGTTCAATGTGCACTCTTTCATCATCATGTGCCATACCAGTTGGGGTAGGCGATCATGTCCCTCCACAATCTTCTATCTACAGTGCATCGTATCAGTTTTGTTATTGACTGTTTTCCATGCCATGACACCAAGCTATCCAGTATTTTCTCTCTTTGTCATCCACGATTTCTCTTTCCTTTTATTTTGCCAGTTGTAACCAAGTATTCCAAATTTCCTCTTCTCATGATGTGCCCAAAAAATATTGATTGTTTCTTTCTGATGTTTTTTAGGAGCTCCCTTTTTGTGTTGACCTCTTTGAGAATTTCATCATTGGTCTTTTTAGCTGTCCAGGGAACTTTCAACATTCTTCTGAGAAATCCCATCTCTGTGGCCTCTAATCGTCTTTTCATTTGTTTGTCTACTGCCCATGATTCGCTTCCATAGGACAGAATTGGTTCTATATAGCACAGATGCATTTTCTTTCTCACTTCTATTGACATAGATTTGTTGCATAAGATATTTTTCATTTTCTGAAATGTGCACTCTTGACATAATAAAAAACCCTGGGAAGTTGGAAATTGAAAATTAGATCGTAGGCTAATGATCATTGCCTAGGCAAAACTGATAGGAGAAAAATGTACCTTAAATATCAAAACTCTCGATGATAAAAATGAGAGTACTTCTTAAGTAGGAGAATAGCTGTCTATTTGGCAAAGGGACAAGGGGACCACGATAGCTCAGTGGTTAGTGAACTAGACTAGTAAGGACAAGGGGTTGGGTTCGGTCCTGATTGCCGGCTTCCATCTTCACCTTGCCATAAATGGTTACCTGTTCTTTTTTAGGGGTGGGGGGGGGGGGAGTAAAATGGCACAGACGTAGTACTGACCACATTACCCACAAAAATAATGTGCCAAATGTCTAAAAAAATGTAGAAGAAATCATCAAGTACTGGGCCTGCTGGTGTAGGTGATGATATCTCTCCACAACTTTCGATCGTGACAGTTATTTATAATTTCTGTTGTTGACCTACTGCCAAGCTATTCTCTTAGGCTGTCTGGTATCTTTTCTCTTTGCTTCCCTCTGTCTCTTCGTCTCTCAATTTTTCCAGTTGTTACAATATATTCCAGCTGTTCTCTTCTCATTACATGGCCAAAAAATTATGATTGTTTCTTCCTAATATTGGAAATTAGCTCTCCTTTTGCTTTGGCCTCTTTCAGAATGTTTTCATTATTCTTCTTAGCTGTCCATGGTATTCTCAACATTCTTCTGTAAAACCACATTTCTACAGCCTCCAGTGATTTTCTTGTCTGTTGTCCTATTGTCCATGATTCACATCCATATGTTAAGACTGGTTCTACATAATGTTTAAGAACTCTTTTTCTTGTTTCTATTGTCAAAAATGTATTGCATAGTACCTTCCTCATTTTCTAGAAAGCTGCTTTTGCCTGAGCCATTCTGTATCTCACCTCTGTTGTACATCTTCCATCTGAGGTTAACAAAGTTCCCAAATATTTAAATTCATTTACCTGTTTTAATATTGTTCCACTTGTCTTTATTTTGCACTGAGGTGATGTCTTTTTCTTTGTTGTTACCATTACCTCTGTCTTTTTGCTGTTAAGGCTGAGTCCTTTCTTTTTGCTTTCCTTTATTATAATGTCTAACATTTCTTTTAACTCATTTTCACACTTCGCGATTAAGACTGTATCATCAGCATACCTTAGATTATTTATATTATGACCTTCGATTGTTATTCCAGCCATGCCCCTTATGGATCTTAAAGAAATTTCACTATACATATTAAATAAATCTGGTGACAGTACACAACCTTGCCTAACACCCTGTTTTATTTGTTGAAACATTCCCAATTGATTTCCAGTTCTTATGGCGCTGTTTGTTGCCAGTACATGTTCTTTATTATTCTTAGATAGAAGACTAAAATATCATCAACAAACAGCAGTGTTAAATGTGGTAGCATCATTGTGTGATCTGTTCACAGTACTGGGGTGACAGTCACCCTTGGATCCCAGCAACAACAGCACATGTGGGTACAGCCTGACCGGAGTGGGTTCCTTCCAGCAGCTGTCAGCTTGGCAACCCAGGAAGCTCTCAGTTTGCAGGGAGGTCAAGGACCCATCTCTATTCAAAGCTCCTCGAATCCCCAAGACCGTGCAACACTGCAGGAGCTTCAGCAAGCACAAATGGATAGCAGTCACTTTCAAGATGTGAGAGCTCAATTTGCAGGCGAGTAGTAGCAACTATCGACTAAAGTTGAAAGTTTTATGTGTTTATCTTATATATCTTTCACCTCTTTACATTATCTTTTTCATCTCACAACCCTGTGGGTCACTTGGCTACCACTGACAGACTTAGTTAACCTTCTCTTTTTATCTCTTTCTTCAGTACAACTCTTGGGTCACTTGACTACCACTGACAGACTTAGTCAACCTTCTCTTTTTATCTCTGTCTTCAGTACAACTCTTGGGTCACTTGACTACCACTGACAGACTTAGTCAACCTTCTCTTTTTATCTCTGTCTTCAGTACAACTCTTTAGGTCACTTGACTACCACTGACAGACTTAGTCAACCTTCTCTGTTTTCACTCATTCCTTGGTACTATGCAAAGCAAAAGGTTAAGATCTGTCCATTCTTTGATATTATCTTCCCATCTCTGTCTCTGCCTACCTCTCCTTCTCCCTCCTTTCACATTTCCTTGAATAACTTTGTTTAATGTTGTTGAATTCTTCCGAATAGCAAAACAAGCCCTCATGTGGGGAAACAACAGGTCAGAGGAAAAGAGGAAGACCCAGAGAGACACTGAGAAAAACATTGATGAGAGAGGCAAGAGCAGCAGGAATCGGCTCCCTCAATGAGATAGAGCTGCTTGCACAGAATAGAGACAAATGGCGTTATTTGATAAAATATCTTTAAAAGAATTGAAAACTGCTAGAACAAAGATTCAGATAAGAGAAGGAGTATCTTGGTCTACGCCCTATGGACTGGCTATGGCTCAAAAGGTCAATAGATAGACAGAATTCTTTAACCTGATATGAAATTATTTTGTTGTTGTGGGTGTTATTTTGTTGTTGTGGGTGTTATTTTGTTGTTGTGGGTGTTATTTTGTTATTGTGGGTGTTATTTTGTTGTTGTGTGTGTTATTTTGTTGTTGTGTGTTATTTTGTTGTTGTGTGTGTTATTTTGTTGTTGTGGGTGTTATTTTGTTGTTGTGGGTGTTATTTTGTTGTTGTGAGTGTTATTTTGTTGTTGTGTAATTGTTCTTTACAGGAGAAATGAAAAAAAAAATAGATTTAGAAAACA
Organism: Megaustenia siamemsis; assembly: GCA_032433765.1. NCBI lineage: Eukaryota > Metazoa > Mollusca > Gastropoda > Stylommatophora > Ariophantidae > Megaustenia > Megaustenia siamemsis. The sequence goes on along the minus strand of JAVIAB010000099.1, from coordinate 4,453,804 downwards.
AATAGAAAACAATAGAGAAAAAAACGGTATGGTCACAGCTTCACGTGGACACCAGAAATCAGAACGACGTTTCGGCTCAACCCCTTCAGCAGGAACAAACAAACAACACACATGCAAATATGTATTTAAAATAAAAAAACTAATAATAAATATAATTACGAACAAGAAGAAATAAAAGGAAAATTAAAAATAAAAAGTCTTCCCTGTATATTTTAATGTGTACGATTGTTAGTGTGCACAGGATATGTGTGCGTGCACAAAAGTGAAAATGTGTACACACAGCACGAAGTAACAGAAGTTTCTTTACAGCTTATACTTCTCATGTAAAGGTGCTTGTCCAGGTTGTTCTTTGTAGTTCATATCTATCTATCTAATTATCTATTGACCTTTCGAGCCGTAGCCGGCCCATAGGGCATAGATTAGGATACTCCTTCTCTTATCTAAATTTTTATTCAAGTTTTCAATCCTTGTAAAGATCTTTTATCAAATCTCGCCACTTGTCTCTTTTCTGTGCAAGCAACTCTATCTCATTGAGGGAGCCGATTCCTGCTGCTCTTGCCTCTCTGATCAATGTTCTTCTCAGTGTCTCTCTGGGTCGGCCTCTTTTTCTCTTACCTGTTGTTTCCCACATGAGGGCTTGCTTTGTTATTCGGTTATTATCTCTCCTCATCACATGTCCAACATATGACCATCATCTTTTCTTTATTACTGAAGATATTAGTGGTTGATTGGCGATTTCTCTAATTTCCTCGTTTGTTTTGAATTTGTTCCACTCTATACCAAGTATTTTCCTGAGACATTTATTTTCGAATGCGTTCAACTTTGTTTCTATGTCTCTTGTTGTTTTCCAGCTTTCACACGCATACATAAGGGTTGATAATACATTTGATTTGAATAGTCTAAGTTTTGTGTTTGTGCTGATGAGTTTTGATTTCCACAACTTTTCAAGGCTTCTGAAAGTAGCTCATACTTCTCATGTAAAGGTGCCTGTTCTGGTTGTTCTTTGTAGCTCATACTTCTCATGTAAAGGTGCTTGTTCTGGTTGTTCTTTGTAGCTCATACTTCTCATGTAAAGGTGCCTGTTCTGGTTGTTCTTTGTAGCTCATACTTCTCATGTAAAGGTGCTTGTTCTGGTTGTTCTTTGTAGCTCATACTTCTCATGTAAAGGTGCCTGTTCTGGTTGTTCTTTGTAGCTCATACTTCTCATGTAAAGGTGCTTGTCCTCTTCAGTTGTTCTGTGGGTGAGAAGACTGTTTTATCACTGATTGGATGTACTAGACTATACTGACATTGCAGGTCTGTTGGGTGGAGGCCAAATTATAACATGTGATTGCCTTTTTCCTCATGGGATTGCAGTGCTACAGTTTTTTCTTCTTCTTCTACCTTATTTTAGCTCCCAGTGGAGCATAGGTCTTCAACAAACACTTTCCAAGTCACTTTGTTTTTTGCCATTCTTTTAAGATCATTCCATGTCTTCCCCATCATCTTCATCTCTGCTTCTATCTGCTTCTCAACAGTTTAATTAAGGTTAAATCAATCATAGCTGTCTCGATCCCTTCTTGGAGCATAGGCTACAGACAAGGTCTCTCCATCCATCCCTATTGTTGGACATTTTCTCTACTTCTCTCCAGTCTAGGTCACAGACATGGTCTCTCCATCCATCCTATTCTTGGACATTTTCTCTACTTCTCTCCAGTCTAGGTCACAGACAAGGTCTCTCCATCCATCCTATTCTTGGACATTTTCTCTATTCCACTCCAGTCTAGGTCACAGACATGGTATCTTCATCCATCCTATTCTTGGACATTTTCTCTACTTCTCTCAAGTCTAGGTCACAGACATGGTCTCTCCATCCATCCTATTCTTGGACATTTTCTGTACTTCACTCCAGTCTAGGTCACAGACAAGGTCTCTCCATCCATCCTATTCTTGGACATTTTCTGTACTTCACTCCAGTCTAGGTCACAGACAAGGTCTCTCCATCCATCCTATTCTTGGACATTTTCTCTACTTCTCTCCAGTCTAGGTCACAGACATGGTATCTCCATCCATCCTATTCTTGGACATTTTCTCTACTTCACTCCAGTCTAGGTCACAGACATGGTATCTCCATCCATCCTATTCTTGGACATTTTCTCTACTTCTCTCCAGTCTAGGCCACAGACATGGTATCTCCATCCATCCTATTCTTGGACATTTTCTCTACTTCTCTCCAGTCTAGGTCACAGACAAGGTCTCTCCATCCATCCTATTCTTGGACATTTTCTCTACTTCACTCCAGTCTAGGTCACAGACATGGTATCTTCATCTATCCTATTCTTGGACATTTTCTCTACTTCACTCCAGTCTAGGTCACAGACATGGTATCTCCATCCATCCTATTCTTGGATATTTTCTCTATTCCTCTCCAGTCTAGGTCACAGACATGGTCTCTCCATCCATCCTAGTTCTTGGATATTTTCTCTACTTCACTCCAGTCTAGGTCACAGACATGGTCTCTCCATCTATCCTAGTTCTTGGATATTTTCTCTATTCCTCTCCAGTCTAGGTCACAGACATGGTCTCTCCATCCATCATATTCTTGGACATTTTCTCTACTTCACTCCAGTCTAGGTCACAGACATGGTATCTCCATCCATCATATTCTTGGACATTTTCTCTACTTCACTCCAGTTTAGGTCACAGACATGGTATCTCCATCCATCCTATTCTTGGACATTTTCTGTACTTCACTCCAGTCTAGGTCACAGACAAGGTCTCTCCATCCATCCTATTCTTGGACATTTTCTCTACTTCACTCCAGTCTAGGTCACAGACATGGTATCTCCATCCATCCTATTCTTGGACATTTTCTCTACTTCACTCCAGTCTAGGTCACAGACATGGTATCTCCATCCATCCTGTTCTTGGACATTTTCTCTACTTCACTCCAGTCTAGGTCACAGACATGGTATCTCCATCTATCCTAGTTCTTGGATATTTTCTCTACTTCACTCCAGTCTAGGTCACAGACATGGTATCTCCATCCATCCTATTCTTGGACATTTTCTCTACTTCACTCCAGTCTAGGTCACAGACATGGTATCTCCATCTATCCTAGTTCTTGGATATTTTCTCTATTCCTCTCCAGTCTAGGTCACAGACATGGTCTCTCCATCTATCCTAGTTCTTGGATATTTTCTCTATTCCTCTCCAGTCTAGGTCACAGACATGGTCTCTCCATCTATCCTAGTTCTTGGATATTTTCTCTATTCCTCTCCAGTCTAGGTTACAGACATGGTCTCTCCATCTATCCTAGTTCTTGGATATTTTCTCTATTCCTCTCCAGTCTAGGTCACAGACATGGTCTCTCCATCTATTCTAGTTCTTGAATATTTTCTCTATTCCTCTCCAGTCTAGGTCACAGACATGGTCTCTCCATCAATCCTAGTTCTTGAATATTTTCTCTATTCCTCTCCAGCCTAAACCACTATTCTTGAAGGTTTCCATGACTTCTCTATGTATTCCTGGCTTTCTCTGTGGATTCCAAAACAGTACTATTCTTGCTATAATTGGGATATTCTTCCTGCACTGTCCTTTTATAGGGAGCCGCAATAGCTCAGTGGTTAGTGAACTGGACTACAAAGGACAAGGGTAGGGTTCGATCCCAACCGACGACTTCCGGGTTCAACCAGCTTTAAATGGGTACCAGATTTTTTTCTGGGAAAGTAAAGCGGCACGGGCGTAATACCGACAACACTACTCCAAAAATCATGTGCTGAAGGTCTGTAAAATATAGGGTCACTAACACTATATTTCCCTATACGCCACTTGGCGTGACGGGGGTACCTTACTTTTTTTTACTACTGTCCTTTTGGCTTTGTCTGTATGGCTTCATACTCTCTGCTTCCAAAGTCCCTTCCTTTTCAAAGAATGTTGATTTCATTGTTTGTGTTTTTGTAACCTGCTGAATCTTTTTACAGGCTGTGAGCCCCCCCCCCCCCCCCCCCCCCCCCAAATCTCCTTAAGCAACCTTTATGGCAGCCGACAGTGGCTCTTTTTCCATGACCAGGAATCTTGTAGCCACAAGTGCATGTATTTAATATTTATTTTATTTGGTATCATCTATTGGTTTCTTCTGTTACTAGAGTCACTTCTGGGCTCAAGTGGGAAACAGCAGGTAGGAGGAAAAGAGGCTGACCCAGAGAAACACTGAGAAGAACATTGATCAGAGAGGCAAACATAGCCAGGAATTCGCTCCCTCAGTGAGATCGAGATGCTTGCACAGAACAGAGACAAATGGCGAGATTTGATAAAAGATCTTTGCAAGGATTGAGACTGCTAGAAAGAAAATTTCAAAAAATAGAAAGAGCCGACTACGGCTTGATAAGTCAATAGAGGCACCTCAAATGGTGGAGCTGGGTTTTGTTGAGTCTAGTTCACCAATCCTATTGCAAGCCATCAGCTTTGATTTGCTGGCAACTTTGACTCCTTGGCATCCTTGGCATCCTTTGATGTATATGAAAGTGAAATCTGCTTAGATCTTCATTGCATGTCTTGTTTTCTATTGTAAGATCCATCTATGGTCAATTCTCTTATAACTGAGCTTAAGTTATTTTACCATTTCCTCCCAAAAGGTGTATTCCAAATGCAAGCACAAAATAGCCGTTCAATGTCTTATCAAGTTTCGGCACATTCAACGTTTGAGACTGAGTCTGCAGGCCATGACTACCAGGACATTAGTGGAGACAGTGAGGCCACACCTTCTTACCCTAACATCCAGCAGCTGGCTGCAGATAGTCAGTCATCTGTAGCAGCACCACCACAGCTGATTGCTACCTCGACTGCAGAGAGTACCACCATGCAACACGTTCCACAGGTAAGGTGAATCTTCCCATTCTTTTATAAATCCAAATTTCAATTTTCTTTTCTGTTTTCTTATCAAATGTCCATGTTTCTGAACCATACAAGAATATCTATCTATCTATCTATCTATCTATCTATCTATCTATCTATCTATCTATCTATCTATCTATCTATCTATCTATCTATCTATCTATCTATCTATCTATCTATCTATCTATCTATCTATCTATCTATCTATCTATCTATCTATCTATCCATCCATCCATCCATCCATCCATCCATCCATCCATCCATCCATCCATCCATCCATCCATCCATCCATCCATCCATCCATCCATCCATCCATCCATCCATCCATCCATCCATCCATCCATCCATCCATCCATCCCATCCCATCCCATCCCATCCCAATCCAATCCAATCCAATTAATAAATCAATCGTCCTTTCGAGCCGAAGATGGCACATAGGGCAGAATCACAATCTCAAAAACAGAAACCTTGCGTGCCAAAGTGGCACATATTGCAAAGATCACTGCTCTAAAATATACGACTCTGTTTCCATAATAATACTTTTTACAATGACAGCTTATCAAGCCATCGATCAACCTCCTTTGTCGCCTCTTACAACATGCCTGGAAGGTCACAGTGTCGCTATTCTTTACTTTACAAGAATATTGAGTTAATTTAATGTTTTACTATTGTCAATTTTAATCAGCTCCCTCAATGAGATAGAGCTGCTTGCACAGAACAGAGACAAATGTCGAGATTTGATAAAATATCTTTAAAAGAATTGAAAACTGCTAGAACAAAAATTTAGATAAGAGAAGGAGTATCCTGGTCTACACCCTATGGGCCGGCTACGGCTCGAAAGGTCAATAGATAGATAGATAGATATTGTCAATTCTAGCTCTGGAATTATTTGCAATGTTTATGTTATTGCTTTGATATGATTATAATTTCATATTCTTAAATTTACTTATTGCCATTTCTATTCATTTCTTGTCATTTATATATTATCTACTTTGTTGTAAAGAAAAGAAAAGTGCCCTATCATGCCATGTGGCGTATGAGAAATACGATGTTACTGTCTATGATTTTTTTTTATAGACCTTCGGCAACAATATTTTTCGGGCATTGTGATCAGCATTATGCCTGTACCGTCTTTCTTTCCCAGAAAAATCCAATACCCATTTAAGGCTTGGTGAACCTGGAAGCCATCAATCAGGATTGAATCTGATCCCTTGTCCTTAGAAGCCCAGTTCATTACCACTCGTGGCTCCCTCTTATATTCACTCCAGATTACAATACCAATCTGTTAGTTCATGTTTATGCGTTTGTCAAAATTATAAACACTCATTTGTTACATTTCTATCTATTGACTTTTTGAGCCGTAGCCAACCAATAGGGCATAGACCCAGATACTCTTTCTCATATCTAAATTTTTATTCTAGCAGTTTTCAATCCTTGTAAAGATCTTTTATCAAATCTCGCCATTTGTCTCTGTTCTGTGCAAGCAACTCTATCTCATTGAGGGAGCCAATTTCTGCTGCTCTTGCCTCTCTGATCAATGTTCTTCTCAGTGTCTCTCTGGGTCGGCCTCTTTTCCTCTGACCTGTTGTTTCCCACATGAGGGCTTGCTTTGCTATTCGGTTATTATCTCTTCTCATCACATGTCCAACATATGACCATCGGCTTTTCTTTATTACTGAAGATATTAGTGGTTGATTGGCGATTTCTCTAATTTCCTCGTTTGTTTTGAATTCGTTCCATTCTATACCAAGTATTTTCCTTAGACATTTATTTTCGAATGCGTTCAATTTTGTTTCTATATCTCTTGTTGTTTTCCAGCTAAAAATGTTACATTTGGAGTGCAGAAAATAGTATTTTCTTTGAACTTTTGCTACACAGCCGTGTGTTTACCCAAGGAGAGACAGGGGAATCAGATCTGGTCATCATTTCCTGTCTTAGGTTTGATTTATTTCTGGAAATTAGACCCCCATGGTGCCGTGATTACCGGAGTTGTTACTTTGTCTATTGACATGTCGGCCGTCAGTCCAGCTCGTATATTTGGCTTCCTCTTACTGTCAGTCTCTGCCTGTCCCATCTTACAAAGGTTTGTTTGATATCTCACTTATCATCATCATCTACGAGTGCCGTCTCCGCAACGAAGGTTGGCCACCATGGAGCGCCATTCTGCTCTGTCTCTTGCTTTGGTGGTGCAGGTTGTCATAGGCTGATTTGTTCATCTTTTGTTGTTACTCAACCATGTTAGTCTTGGTCTGCCTCTGCCTCTTTTACCTTGTATTTTCCCCTCCAGGATTACTTTTAGTAAGCTGTTGTGTCTTTTAACATGGCCCAAAAATCACATTTGTCTTGTTTGAATTGTGCTTAGTAGTTCTCTTTTAATTTTTAGTTGTTTTAAGACTTCATCGTTTGTTTTCTTTTCCTTCCATCCAATTCTACCTATTCTTCTATATATCCACATTTCAAAGGCTTCAATTATCTATTCTGTTTTCTTGTCTAATGTCCATGTTTCTGCACCATATAGGAATATTGAGAAGATATAACATTTTGCTATTCTTAGTTTGGGCTGACCACCGTGAAAGAAATTGGAGCCTCATCATGTACTAGTCCAGAGGAAGCCATAAAGATGTCTCACTAACAGCTGAAAAGATTTCAACCATCAGAAAGAGAAAAAAAAATTTCTTGAAAATTGGCAATATTTATTAGAAAGCAGCAGGATTTTTACGACAGCTTCATACTTTTGACAAAGCACACGTGGTGTATGAAAAAACAAAAATTCTACATCAAAGGAAACAAATCTAACATTCAGGGGTCACCACAAGTTATAATTAAAAAGGTATAAAGAGGGTTAACCGAATAGCAAAGCAAGCCCTCAAGTGGGAAACAGCAGGTAGGAGGAAAAGAGGCCGACCTAGAGAAACACTGAGAAGAACATTGATCAGAGAGGCAAAGGCGGCAGGAATTGGCTCCCTCAATGAAATCAAGAATGCTTGCACACATCAGAGACAAATGGCGAGATTTGATAAAAAATCTTTGCAAGGATTGAGACTGCTAGATAGAAAATTTTGAAACAGGGAAAGAGTAAGGTAAAGGTAAAGGTAAAGTACGAGACTTGAACCGGCATCTTAGCACGCGAGTTTACACCCATATGTGCTCGGCCGCCTATCCAGAAATGTTCGGATATTTCTGTATAGTGTCGCCTCAAGCATCGAAACTCAGATGCGAACCAACATTCCTCACCTTCCCAGGGTAATACCCTGGTACCCATTTCTGCCAACGGCTGGGTCGACTGTGGGGGTATTTTTTTTTTCCAACCATGAGTACAACTCACACTGCTCCCAGCGGGAATCGAACACGGGTTGTCTGAACGTCGGTAGTCTAGTCGGGTGGTTTTCCCAACTCGGCTACCGAGGCCCCCGAAAGATCCGAGGGAAAGAGTATCTGAGTCTATGGGCTATGTATGTCTCGATAGTTCAACAGATAGAATTTTTCTGACGGTATCGTGAAAAATTAAAGTAAAGAGCCCTGTCACGCTAAGTGGCGTATAGGGAATATGGTGTTAGTGACCATAAATGTTACAGACCTTCGGCACATGATTTTTGGGGTAATGTGGTCGGTATTACTCCTGTGCCACTTTACTTTTCCAGAAAAAATCCGGTACCCATGTAAGGCTGGGTGAAACCGGAAGCCGTCGGTTGGAATCAAACCCTACCTCTTGTCCTTTGTAGTCCAGTTCACTAACCACAAGCTATCATGGCTCCCACGTAGTCCAGGGTTAATAAGTTATATTTATTCATTTTCATTTCTTCTTTACGATCTTATTGCCAGCTTAACCAACACCCCACACATAACATTACATCCAGTTGCTGAAATGTTTTACTTTGTTCCTGTGTGTATATTTATCTTTCTTTATATTTTCAGGGATTTCAAATTGTGTATGACGCAGAGAGCCGTCTGCTCACTCTTCGCAGAGTGATGTCACCATCTGATTGTACAGTCAGCCAATCAACGCTTAGTCTAGATGGCTCTGAGGCTCAAGAGAGCTCACCACTGTTGCCTGTGGTAGGGCGTGTGTTTATTTGTTGCTTGAGATTTTTGTCACCCTTTAAGGGTCATTGGGGCACCACTGACAGACTTTGTCAACCTTCTCCTAGGCATCATTGGGGCACCACTGACAGACTTTGTCAACCTTCTCCTAGGCATCATTGGGGCACCACTGACAGACTTTGTCAACCTTCTCCTAGAGGTCATTGGGGCACCACTGACAGACTTTGTCAACCTTCTCCTAGAGGTCATTGGGGCACCACTGACAGACTTTGTCAACCTTCTCCTAGAGGTCATTGGGGCACCACTGACAGACTTTGTCAACCTTCTCCTGGGGGTCTTTAGGGCACCACTGACAGACTTTGTCAACCTTCTCCTAGGGATCATTGGGGCACCACTGACAGACTTTGTCAACCTTCTCCTAGGGGTCTTTAGGGCACCACTGACAGACTTTGTCAACCTTCTCCTAGGGGTCTTTAGGGCACCACTGACAGACTTTGTCAACCTTCTCCTAGGGGTCTTTAGGGCACCACTGACAGACTTTGTCAACCTTCTCCTAGGGGTCTTTAGGGCACCACTGACAGACTTTGTCAACCTTCTCCTAGAGATCATTGGGGCACCACTGACAGACTTTGTCAACCTTCTCCTAGAGATCATTGGGGCACCACTGACAGACTTTGTGTTTGTTGTCTGGTGTATATGTGCTTTTTGTTTTGTTTATACTGTATGTCTTAGTTTGTTGATGCATTGTATATGTGTTTATTGTTTGGTTTATACTGGTTGTGCTTGTTTGTTGTCTAGTGTGTATGCGTTAGAAATTTTCTTTTTTTTCTTTTCCTTTTGCCAGCATTCAGCTCTGGTAAAGTCCCTAGAGACTAGGAACTGAATTTCTGTGTGTTAATCCATTTTTCCCTGGCAGCCCTGTGCACATGGGTTCCCTGCCTTACAGGCAGATAACTCCGTCTTCGGAGGTACTCATATTTTTTCCGTTGATGAGTAAGTTACTTTTCAAGCCGGGCCTTGCTGCTGAGACTATGGGTGGTTGCCGCAGAGAGAAATCACAATAAAAATCTCAACTCAATCCAGGATTTGAACTCACAACCTTGCTGTCTTGAGACTGGCAATCTTGCCTCAAACATACACAATTTTTGGTCAAACAGACCAAAACCAAAGTGGACTGATAACATCAGAAGGTGGACAGGTGAACCTATGGCATGTACCATCAAGACAAACGATAGACTAAAATGGCACTTCATGGTAGCCAGCTTTTGATGTGGAGACAGCATCCAATGAATGAATGAATATGTGTTTATGTGAGCACATAAACTTGAGTGCACTGGCTGCAACATGCTGTTGTGCACGGCAATGAAATAGCTGATAAGATCACTGGCACTAAGTGTGGCCTTAATCTGGACAAAGAGGACATCACCAAGCTTGTTCTTCATTCCTTAACTATTTCCTTACATTTTGCCGCACTGTGCGCCATGCCGATTTCGGCAACATACGTTTCGCCGCATAGTGCGCCACGCTCAATTTGATTAGTGTGAACGCCATCAAACCATATTCTTTTTACATGTCTTGTATCATCTTGGTATTGGTGAAATCTAATACCTTGTTCATTTATCTAGACATTCATATATAATATGTTATATGTTAGATAAATATAAATATATAGATTGATTCTTAAAACCATGAACAATTTTGTCTCTGAAATCTCTTCCGTTGCGTCGATAAAAAGCTTCCATATGGAAAGATTTAAGAGAAGAGGAGGAGAATGGGTGGGGTAATGATATGCTTATTGAGAGACTAAGGAGTCTAAAGTTGGAAAAGGGATCTGGTCAACCCAGAGTGCTTAGTGGGAAAAGCAAATGTATCTATAACCACTACCTTAAAGTAACAATCAGTCTGTATACACTTCGAGAAATGGCAGGACGCGCGGTAGAGTGGTTATGGGAATGCCCCAACTGCAGTTAAATAGATTCCATGAATAGAATAGAATATAATAGAGCAGGTTATTGTTTATCTATTGATTGTTGTATATGTTTTCCTTTGTTGTTTGGTCTATACATGATTATTTGTTGTATTTTCATTTGTTGTCTGATGTATACATGTATTTTGTTTAATGTATGCATGTTACACAAACTCCTTTTGGCCAGCAGCGTGGAAAGAAAGTGAGAGAATCTGGCATCAGATGGAGAACAATAATTAAAAACGGCAAGCAACATTCGAGGAAGAGACGATGGATTAAAGGTAGTAGACAAAAGATGCTGGAAAAAAGATAAGTGTTCCTGAACCATAACTGCATTTTGTTAATTCTACGATCAAATCTGTCTATCCAATATTGGCAGATTGAGATTCAGTTATCAGAGAGGCTGCTCAGAACAGCATCCAGCATAAGAAACTAATATTTAACCAAACTACTAACGTGATTGCTTGTTACCAAACACTTGTCTAGGTGCCATATATTTGTTACGTGATGTGTGAGTATTTATTTTTTACTTGGTGTTTAATGAAAAGATAATCAATAACCTAAGATATGCTGATGATACTCTATTACTAGCAGAAAATCCTGAAGATCTACAACAATTACTTAATGAAATGAACATGACAAGCAAAAAATATGAATTAGATATGAATATCAAAAAGACTAAAACTATGATCATAAACAAAGAAAATACTCAAAACCTAAAAGTGGATAGCAAAATAGAAGGAATAGACCAGGAGACAGTTCAGAACTACAACTACCTTGGACATACTATAACCAGTGATGGAAAATGTGAAACTGACATAAACAAAAGAATAGGAATGGCAAAAAGTAATTTTAATGTCATGAAGAACATACTAACATCAAAACAAATAACTCCAGGGCTAAAACGAAGAATAGCAAAATGTTGTATCTTCTCAACATTCCTGTATGGTGAAGAAACATGGACATTAGACAAGAAAACAGAACAGAAAATTGAAGCCTTTGAAATGTAGATGTATAGAAGAATAGGGGGAATTGGATAGAAAGAAAAGAAAACAAATGAAGCATAAAACAACTAAAAATGAAAAGAGAACTACTATATACAATTCAAACAAGAATTTTGGGCCATGTTAAAAGACACAACAGTGTCTACTACTAAAAGTAATCTTGGAAGGGAAAATACAAGGTAAAAGAGGCAGACCAAGACTAACATGGATGAGTAACATCAAAAGATGGACAAGTCAGCCTATGACAACCTGCACCATCAAAGCAAGAGACAGATTGGGATGGCGCTCCATGGTAGCCAACCTTCGATGTGTAGACAGTGCTCAATGATGATGATGATGATTTAGTGTTTATACATTTCTTCAAATTTTTGTTGTTGTTATATCTTCATGCAGTTCATGATACATTATTGATACAAGCGATTTATATTTATTTTCTTTATAAAAACAAAAAAATTGTAAAAATATATTTTTGTGCTTTTAGTCTTCGGAATCGGATCAACCATATACAATGGTACATGTCAGTTCAATGCCGGCAGTGTTTGTCTCGGAGAGTGGTAATGCAGGCGAGGTCAGCACATCGACCATGGCTGCAATGTTGAATGTCCACAGTCGGCCTGGTAACTCAAGGATTAGCTCCCTTAATCATGGCTGTGCATCTTCTACCAGCCACAACCTTATTGTTTTGCCAAAGATCGAGGTTGGTAACTTTTAATAGTTTCTAGTTTCCAGTCACTAATTTTTAAAAATACACATCATCATCATCAAGTACTTTGCTTGCTGGCGTAGGTGATCGTGTCTCTCCACAATTTTCGATCTCGACAGTTATTCATCATTTCTGTTGTTGACCTTCTGCCAGGCCGTTCTATTTAGCTGTCTGGTATATTTTGTCTTTGTTTCCCTCTGTCTCTTCGTCCATCAATTTTCCCAGTTGTTACAATATATTCCAGCTGTTCTCTTCTCATTACATGGCCACAAAATGATGATTGTTTCTTCCTAATATTGGACATTAGCTCTCTTTTTGCTTTGGTCTCTTTCAGACCATTTTAATTACTCTTCTTAGATGTCCTTGGTATTCTCAACATTCTTCTGTAAAATTACATTTCTACAGCCTCCATTGATTTTCTTGTCTGTTGATGACAGTGCTGACGGCCAGGGAGATTTCCCAATCCTGAGAGAAAAAAAATGGAAAAAATTAAGAATATCTTAAAAATTGGCAGAATTTGGAATAAAATGATGTGCGTCTTTTACAATACTGTAGTAATTTTTACTACCTGGCTGATAAAATAAAAATCCAACATCAAACAAAAAAAGCAAATAAACACTCAGGGGTCACTGTTAGTGATAAATAGGGGGTAGGGGATGTTTGCCCATGGAAAACTCAAATTCTAATAAAATGTTTTTTGAAACAAATGATGAAGTTTTCAAACAACTAAAAATGAAAAGAGAACTACTAAACACAATTAGAACAAGACAAATAACATTTTTGGGGCATGTTAAAAAGTCACAACAGCCTAATAAAAGTAATATTGGAAGGGAAAATACAAGGTAAAAGAGGCAGAGGCAGACCAAGACTAACATGGACAAGTAACATCAAAAGATGGACAAACCAGCCTATGACAACCTGCACCATCAAAGCAAGAGACAGAGCGGAATGGCGCTCCATGGTAGCCAACCTTCGATGCGGAGACGGCACTCAATGAATGAAATGAAGCGGTAATTTTTATGACGGTGTGATAATCTAGGGTTAATATTAAACTTATTCAGACATCATGAGATGAGTACAAGTTACCTGTGTTGGAAGTTCTGTTCCGAACTCATGTTTTCCAAGTTATTGACCTTGAACATTTTCAAATTTGAAATACCAATTTTAAATGGTTGTACTTTCATCAAAACAACAACTGTACCCATTCTCCATCCTCAAATCAAATCCCTTAAGTGGGAAATAGAAGGCAAAAGAAAAAAAGAAGTTGATCTAGAGAAACACTAAAGAGAACATTGAAGTGAGAGGCAACAACAGATGTCAGCTTCTTTTGCTGAGGTAGAGAAAGACTCGCCCAGAATGGGGACATGTTGTAGCGAGATACAATACGGGTCATATGCAAAGTTTGATGCTAGTAGCAAATATTGTTGTATATGGTGATTTTTGTAGAGAAAGACTCGTCCAGAATGGGGACATGTTGTGGCGAGATACAATACAGGTCATATGCAAAGTTTGATGCTAGTAGCAAAGATTGTTGTATATGGTGAGTCTAGAATTTTTGTAGAGAAAGACTCGCCCAGAATGGGGACATGTTGTGGCGAGATACAATACAGGTCATATGCAAAGTTTGATTCTAGTAGCAAATATTGTTGTATATGGTGAGTCTAGAATTTTTGCCCAATGTGCAGTTGTTGGTTTGACCCTAAATTACCATACTTATCTGTGACTCTCATGTTTATGATACCGTAAAAATTACTACCACTTAACTGTAACATATCTATCTATCTATTGTCCTTTCGAGAAGACGGCACATAGGGCAGAGCCACAATCTCAAAATCAGAAACCTTGCGTGCCAAAGCGGCACATATTGCAGAGATCACTGCTCTAAAATATATGGCGCTGTTTCCATAACAATACTTTTTACAATGACAGCTTGTCAAGCCATCGATCAACCTCCTTAGTCGCCTCATACGACATGCCTGGAAGGTCACAGTGTCACTATTCTTTACTTCCCTCATAATGAGGCCCCGGTAACACACGGGGGAAAGTACCCCCCGTCACGCCAAGTGGCGTATAGGGAAATATGGTGTTAGTGACCCTATATTTTACAGACCTTCAGCACATGATTTTTGGGTAATGTGGTCGGTATTACGCCCGTGCTGCTTTTACTTTCCAGAAAAAATCCGGTACCATTTTACTGGGTGAACCAGCCGTCGGTTGGGATCGAACCTACCCTTGTCCGTAGTAGTCCAGTTCACTAACCACTGAGCTATCGCGGCTCCCACTAATTTTTAGGGAATTAGTAAAACCAGGTGTCCTCGCCAGGATTACGAACCCCGGCTGTTGCCGTGGTAAGCCAACCGCCTATCGATTGCGCTAACCGGACACCCTCAACTGTAACATTAGGAGCTCTAAAAATAGTATTTTCTTTGAACTTTTAACACACAGCTGTGTGTTTACACTAGGAGAGACATGGGATTTATGACATGAAATTTAACTGCATGGACTATATGTATATATGTATTACATTGTCTATACATATGGCCACCATAGGTCCATCAGTATGTTTGGCTACCTCATAGCATTATTTGCTGTGTTTTCTGAGGTACAAAGTGTTGTTTGATGTCAGCAGACGACCGAGGAAATTCTGTGGTCACAGCAAGAAAAAAATTAAGGAAAAACTACCAATTTGTTGAAAATTGGCGAACTTTTTTCGAATTACACAAGATCATTACTCACGGGGTGGGGATTATCCAACACCAACAGAAACAAATTCAACACTCGGGGTCACCAGAAGCAGTGATTAAGAAGATGCATGGAGGGAGATAATGTTTGAACATGGCAAACTCAAATTTGGAAGAATTTGTATTTTGATGTTGTAATTTTGATGGCAGTATCATAATGTAAGGTTAAAAGGACAACAGATAGATGGATAGGTTGGCAGGCAGATAAATGGATCTGTGTGGGTTGGGAGGCGGGCGGACTGTTTTGATTGATTGGTCTTCAGAGGCTGGGTCAACCCAGAAGCTCAGAGTTTTCCTGTTCAACAACAAAGGCACTGACTCTTCAGCAACAAGGGCACTAACTCTTCAGCAACAAGGGCATTAACTCTTCAGCAACAAGGGCACTAACTCTTCAGCAACCACAGCTTCTCCTGTTGATGCAAAGTGGGAGTAAAGAAGTAAAAGAGCAAATTTCCAAGTCATACTTTAGAGTGCTCATTGTTGTAGAGTGGATGCTAAGTTATACATTAGAGTGCTCATTGTTGTAGAGTGGATGCCAAGTTATACATTAGAGTGCTCATTGTTGTAGAGTGGATGCCAAGTTATACATTAGAGTGCTCATTGTTGTAGAGTGGATGCCAAGTTATACATTAGAGTGCTCATTGTTGTAGAGTGGATGCCAAGTTATACATTAGAGTGCTCATTGTTGTAGAGTGGTTGCCAAGTTATACATTAGAGTGCTCATTGTTGTAGAGTGGTTGCCAAGTTATACATTAGAGTGCTCATTGTTGTAGAGTGTTAATGGGTTGTTTGTTTCATTGTTAGAAACAAGAGCTAGAAGGAGTTGCCGAGTGTGATACAACGCAGGAAGACATTGAGTTCCACCAACATCGTAAGTTCAAGATACTTCACAATTATTATAATGAGTTTAAGTTCTACCAACATCATAAGCTCTAGATACTTCACAATTATTATAATGAGTTTAAGTTCTACCAACATCATAAGCTCTAGATACTTCACAATTATTATAATGAGTTAAGTTCTATCAACATCATAAGCTCTAGATACTTCACAATTATTATAATGAGTTTAAATTCCAACATCATCATAAGCTGTAGATACTTCACAATTATTATAATGAGTTTAAGTTCCAACAACATCATCATAAGCTCTAGATACTTCACAATTATTATAATGAGTTTAAATTCCAACAACATCATCATAAGCTGTAGATACTTCACAATTATTATAATGAGTTTAAGTTCCAACAACATCATCATAAGCTCTAGATACTTCACAATTATTATAATGAGTTTAAGTTCCAACAACATCATCATAAGCTGTAGATACTTCACAATTATTATAATGAGTTTAAGTTCCAACAACATCATCATAAGCTGTAGATACTTCACAATTATTATAATGAGTTTAAGTTCCAACATCATCATAAGCTGTAGATACTTCACAATTATTATAATGAGTTTAAGTTCTAACAGCATCATCATAAGCTGTAGATACTTCACAATTATTATAATGAGTTTAAGTTCTACCAACATTAATTGTTACATTTGGAGGTCGGAAAATAATATTTTCTGTGAACTTTTGCTACACAGCTGTGTGTTTACCCAAGCAGACACATGGAAATCAAAAACAGTAATCATCTCCTGTCTTATGTTTGATCTATGGCCTGAAATTTGACCACATGGGACCTTGGCACAAACAAACAAAATTCAGTCAGAGGTTGTGGGTTCAAATCCTGGCTACACCAGTTGGGATTTTTATTTATGATTTCTCTCTGTGGCAACTACCCCTGGTCTCAGCAGTGAGGCCCAGCTTGAAACGTCAATTACTCATGGAAGGAAAAAATATAAGTACCTCCGAAGTCGGAGTTATCTGCCTACGTCGAGGGACCCCTGTGCACACGGCTGCCAGGGAAAAATGAATTAACACGTAAAATTCAGTTCCTAGTCTCTAGGGGCTCCGTCAGAGGTAAAAGCTGGCGAATGATTAAAAAGAAAATTAAGTCCCGAAGGATTTTGATAAAGATAAAGCTGGCATGCACAAACAAACAAAGAGGAACATGTAGCTCAGCCACCATCAGATAACAGCAGCCCTCAGAGAATTGTAACTCAGAATCCACATGGACAGGGGAAAAGGTGGACCTAGAAAATGATTAATGAAATAGTAAACAATACAATACAGGGGACACAACAATACAGGGGACACAACAATACAGGGGACACAACAATACAGGGGACACAACAAAACAGGGGACACAACAATACAGGGGACACAACAATACAGGGGACACAACAATACAGGGGACACAACAATACAGGGGACACAACAATACAGGGGACACACTAAAGAGTGTTGACCCAAGCACTCCAACTTCCTTTGATTTTGGAAACATGGACTATCATTACAATCCAGGAGTCGCACCAGGGCAACAGATTCACAAACAGCATTCAAATCTTCATGTTAGTCGAGAGGAATATTGCCTGAATCCAGGAGAGTTACGAGGAGAACTTATCAACCAGTTAATCGTTTCACACTGCGTGATTTATTGGGATGTTGATCTGAGCACTTGTGGGCCGTTGTGCAATTAGGATAATCAGACGACTGACAGGTGTTGAAACGCAACAGTGGCATTGGAAAATGGTTTTAAGTTGTCGGTATCACACCAAATCGCTCTATTTTTCCTTGAGAAAATATGTTTATGATACCACAAATACCCATCAAGTCACATGATAGGTCAGGTGGTGTGGGATGGGTTTGTAGCTTTGTTTCATTTTCGTTACAGGAAGTCCCACCTATCTGGATACATCTAACAACATCGATGACGACCAATCAATGGATTCTACGCCACTGCATTCCACAATACAGGGGTCAGGGGTTGCAACCTCTGGTGATGTCATCATGGACTCAACTCTAGACAGCAGTGACCTGACCACATTACATCCTGTTACCATGGAAGCAAGGGAGATAGTAAATTCCCAACATGAAACAGTGTCTGATGTACAGTCTGGCAACTCTGTTGCCAGGAGTGCTGTGGATATTTGTGGTAAACTTACTTCTTTGTTCTTGTCATTGTAAGCTGAACTGTTAACTAGGGTATACTAGAAAAGGGTAATTGACAGCAGAGCTGTCCTCATTGTTACAGGTTATCCATCCATCTATCTATCTAATCTATCTATATGCCTGTCTGCCTACCTACCTACCTACCTATCTGTTGTCCTTTTGAGTCAAAGGTGGCAGAAATTCTAGACTCTCCATGTCCACTAATATTTGTTATCAAATGTTAGACCGTGCACAGGTTAAAAAAAAAAGTAAAGTGCCCCGTCACACCAAGTGGCGTATAGAGAATATGGTGTTAGTGGTCATAAATTTTACAGACCTTCAGCACATGATTTTTGGGGTAATGTGGTCGGTATTACGCCCATGCCGCTTTACTTTCCCAGAAAAAAAATCCAGTACCCATTAAAGGCTGGGTGAACCTGGAAGCCATCGGTTGGGATCGAACCCTGCCTCTTGTCCTTTGTAGTCCAGTTCACTAACCACTGAACTATTGTGGCTCAGACCTTGTGTAACAGCAATGTATGTAACAGTTTCGCTACTTAACAGTGAACAATTTCCTCCACAAGATGTAACAGTTTACTCTCTCTCTTGAGAGTAATAAATATATTGATTAATAGGCTATATTGAGAGCACCCGATCGCCCCTTGCAATCGTCATTCGCTTCGTTGTTTGGCTGCAAGCAAGGAGAATCTAATTTGATGGATAATGCACGCCGCAGTCGTTGAATGCAACTTCTTGACCACAGGCTGTGGTAGTCGCCTGCGCCTGCACGCGCCCCTTGCCTGTCTTGTGTTTACAGACGGGCCTAGGTCAGGCTTATTCCTCCCTTGCTCTCTCCGCCTATTTTAACATGTTCTCAACTGTCATTGACCACGCCGTAACCTGGCCTACTTTAGCCTCAGGCCACTAGCTGCCGTTATGTGAACTATTGCCGTATTCAAATGGTTAGTACTTCGTGTTGTGTAATTTATCCGCTGACACTCAAATTCGTTCTTCACAGAACTTATGAAACTTAGAGCAACAGTCAACAAACACACCTGTATAAATGAACGTAACTTTATTATAACAAAACATCACTCAGTCACTGATGTGACTGATGTCGATTATTCCTTGTAAACTGAGTAATAATTCATAATAAACTCTTGTGTAACCTTACACACCTTTCTCACAAACATGACACTCCCTGGGTGTCATTATCAGATGGACATATGATATCTTCTTATGATCATACATTAACGAATTCCTTGCATACTTTAATTCGCATGCCTTGACAATTTCTTTTCGTGGTGTTTCTTGGCAGACTGACCTCTGCCACCTTAGTGAGAACAATGACTGTTCATTATGTTTACTGAGACACTCTCTGATGCCTCTTAGCAGATTACTGTCTGCTACTGTGGTGAGAACATTTACTGTTCCTTTGCGTTGACTGAGACACTTCTCTGATGCCTCTTAGCAGATTTATCATCTGCTACTGTGGGAAGAACATTTACTGTTCCTTTGCGTTGAGTGAGACACTCCTCTGATGCCTCTTAGCAGATTTATCGTCTGCTACTGTGGGAAGAACATTTACTGTTCCTTTGATGACATTGATAAGAACATTAACTGTTTGCTCACATTGGCAAACAGTTTCCCTGCCATGACAACGTCGTCGTGACCATTTCACATTGACAATCAAATATTGGTTGAGCACTCTACTCACCATTTAAGAACACACATTCCTTGCCCCACTCTCAGAATCATACTGAAGGGCACCGGGCATTTGTTCCACCCGTATTTCTCCTTAACTTCGAGAATCACAATTGAGAATTCTTCTATGGTCTAACACTGACCACTAGTCTTGGACACATCGTCCCTAACTATTCAAAAACTCGTGATTTAGCTATTTCACCTGAAACTTACACATCCCTATGTTAGGGGTTCTGACATTCTGCTCACGATATTTCTTAACTTGATACTAATTGCAATCATAACGGAACAAAACTATTTACAAACAGCTGGACGGCTGTCCACTGTATCTGGCTACCACGCGCCGAACTATGACCTGCCTGGTCATTGCTAATTTAAACTTAACTTGTAACTAACATACTAACAACCTAAACTATATACAACTACTTTAAGGGCTATTAACCTGCGAAGGTAATACCCTACGGAATGCCACCAACTTGGTGCCCGCTAGTTCTCAGACTGACTTATTCTTCACACTTCACTCTCCACTTAACTCACTTCGGTCCACACAAAAATCGTGCGGCCCGCTATTTCTATGAGTTGTTATTACCTTCATGCCTTTCATGCTTTCTGTCATTTCTTCTCCCCCCTGCCTACTAATGACCTTCACCTTTATCTCCACTTCTCTCTCTCTGCCCTTTCTCTAATTCTCTCTCTCTGACTTTTATCTCTCTCTCTCTCTCTATTTCACTTGCACAGGACCTGCACTATATCTCGCCACACATCCCTGTTCTGGTCGAGCCGCTCAATCTCAGCGAGGAAGCCGATGTCTTCTGTTGCCTCTCACCCCAGTGTTATTTTTAGTTTTTCTCCAAGTAGTCCTCTTTTACTCTTACCCTCTTGTGCCCATTTCTGGGCCTGCTTTGAGATTCTCTTGTTGCCTCTTCTCTTCACACGCCCAACGTATGAGCACTTTCTTCTTTTGTTGCCTCTTCTCTTCACATGCCCAACGTATGAGCACTTTCTTCTTTTGTTGCCTCTTCTCTTCACATGCCCAACGTATGAGCACTTTCTTCTTTTGTTGCCTCTTCTCTTCACATGCCCAACGTATGAGCACTTTCTTCTTTTGTTGCCTCTTCTCTTCACATGCCCAACGTATGAGCACTTTCTTCTTTTGTTGCCTCTTCTCTTCACATGCCCAACGTATGAGCACTTTCTTCTTTTGTTGCCTCTTCTCTTCACACGCCCAACGTATGAGCACTTTCTTCTCTTGTTGCCTCTTCTCTTCACACGCCCAACGTATGAGCACTTTCTTCTCTTGTTGTCTCTTCTCTTCACACGCCCAACGTATGAGCACTTTCTTCTCTTGTTGCCTCTTCTCTTCACACGCCCAACGTATGAGCACTTTCTTCTCTTGTTGCCTCTTCTCTTCACACGCTCAATGTATGAGCACTTTCTTCTCTTGTTGCCTCTTCTCTTCACACGCCCAATGTATGACCACTTTCTTCTCTTGATAATAGTTGATATTTTTAAATTCTTTGTCATTTCTCTTATTTCTGCACTAGTCTTGACCTAATTTCATGGTATGCAAGTATATATCTGAGGCATTTATTCTAAAATAGGGAGCTGTGATAGCTCGCTGTTTAGTAAACTGGACTACAAAGGACAAGAGGTTGGGTTTGATCCTGATCAACGGCTTTCGAGTTCACCCAGCCTTAAATGTGGCCGGATTTTTTTCCGGTAAAGCGGCACAGGCGTAATACCGGCTTACATTTGGTAACATTGTCAGCAGTGTAGATGATCATTATAATTCCCATTCCTCTATGTTTGTTATCATCTGTACCTGAATAAATTATTGTCACTTTGTTGTTGATTGGGTTTTTCCCTTTTCCTGGCCATGTAGTTTCACTAACTCCTAATATATCAAGGTGGTATCTCTTCATTTTATTGACAACTTGCAGTAGTTTGGTTGGAGCGTGCATTGTTTGAACATTCCAGTAGCCTATTAGCATTAGTGCTTTCGGGCTGATGATATTCACCATACTACTAAATTCTTGAGCAGGTTTTTCAATTTGGCTCATTTTAACACCACAAGTTTCTACAACCATGATGGTTTGTCCTCTTAGGGTTGCCCCGAAGTGAGTCTCAGGGCAAGGTTGTCAGCAAGGGAGATAGTAAATTCCCAACATGAAACA
This sequence comes from Megaustenia siamemsis, assembly GCA_032433765.1. Taxonomy (NCBI): domain Eukaryota; kingdom Metazoa; phylum Mollusca; class Gastropoda; order Stylommatophora; family Ariophantidae; genus Megaustenia; species Megaustenia siamemsis. The sequence continues at coordinate 4,431,557 of JAVIAB010000099.1, read as the reverse complement.
GTCAGCCTCACACCCAACTGTCCACGCAAGATGGAAAATAAAGGCTCCATCTTGGAACGGACTAGAAGAACCACAACTGGTCCTTGGAAATCAGAAAACCATTGCAACTTCCAGAGTTGAGCCCCATGCTCTGTCAACCCAACAAACCCAATGGTAATCTGTCAACCCAACAAACCCAATGGCAATCTGCCAACCCAACAAACCCAATGGCAATCTGCCAACCCAACAAACCCAATGGCAATCTGCCAACCCAACAAACCCAATGGCAATCTGCCAACCCAACAAACCCAATGGCAATCTGCCAACCCAACAAACCCAATGGCAATCTGCCAACCCAACAAACCCAATGGCAATCTGCCAACCCAACAAACCCAATGGCAATCTGCCAACCCAACAAACCCAATGGCAATCTGCCAACCCAACAAACCCAATGGCAATCTGCCAACCCAACAAACCCAATGGCAATCTGCCAACCCAACAAACCCAATGGGAATCTGCCAACCCAACAAACCCAATGGCAATCTGCCAATCCAACAAACCCAATGGCAATCTGCCAACCCAACAAACCCAATGGCATTTTGTCTATTCAGTGGCAACCACCATACCAATATGGAAAAAGAAAGGTAGCAAAAGAGACTGCAATCAATATAGAGATATATCTCTTCTCAGCCATGTAGGAAAGCTATACGCCAAAATCATGGAAAAAAGGCTGATACCAATAAAAGAACTACAGTTGAGCGATTCTCAAATGGGGTTCCGAAAAAAAAGAGGATGTACTGATGCTCTATTCACATTAAAATAGCTTGCAGAAAAAGCGACAGAACACAATCAAAATTTATATATAAATTTCATTGACCAGGAAAAAGCATTCGACAGAGTAAACAGAGAATAACTGTGGGAGATACTAACAACATACGGAGTAAGCTAACATCTAATCAACCTAATTAAAAGTCTCTACATCAACAGCAGCTGCACAGTCAGAACAGCAGCAGGTTACACAGACCACTTCGAAGTTAGATCAGGTGTAAGACAGGGGTGCATACTATCCCCCCTACTGTTTATTACATACATGGACTATATATGTAAGTTAGCCGGCCCATCAGAGACAGAGGAGATCAATGAGATTTTATTTGCAGACGATCAGGAAACAATACATGAAACAATAGAAGACCTACAAGAACACTTAAACAAACTCAACAGCACAGGCACAAAATACAACATGAAAATCAACAAAACAGAAGTCATGACTGTCACCAAAAATAAACAGAACATCAACATAACTTAGGAAGTCTAATGACAAACGATAATTCACAAACAGCAGAGATAGAATCAAGATGCAACAAAGCTTGTCAAATCATCTGACAGTTATCACCACTATTGTCCAACAAGGAAATAACTCTGGAGGCAAAACGAGCACTATACAATACAATCTTCATCTCAACGTTGTGCTACCAATGCCAGACCTGGACCCTAGATGCAAGAACAATAAGAAAAATAACCTCTACAGAGATGAAATGTGTTAGACGAATGACAGGAAACAGTCTGAGAGATAAGATCAGAAATGAAGAACTGAGAAAAAAACTAGGAATAGCCCCCGCCATAGAATATATAAGGAAACAACAGGTAAAATGGTTTGGCCATGTGACAAGGCAGAAAGAACAAAACACAACGAACCTTCAACAAACGTTGTGAGAACACCAGACCTAAGAGTCGCCCATGAAAAAGATGGATGGATGGAATATTAGAAGCATTAGGAAATATAACAGCAGCAGAGACGAACAGAAGAGCAAAAGACCGCAAATTATATCTCCACTCGACGCTGAACGGTAGATGAGGAAAGAAAGAAGAAGAAGATGAATGGCATACTGTCAACCCAATGGCTTTCTGTCAACCCAATGGCTTTCTGTCAACCCAATGGCTTTCTGTCAACCCAATGGCATACTGTCAACCCAATGGCTTTCTGTCAACCCAATGGCTTTCTGTCAACCCAATGGCTTTCTGTCAACCCAATGGCTTTCTGTCAACCCAATTGCATTCTATCAAGCAAACAAATCAAATGGTAATATGTCAACCCAACAAACCCAATGACATTCTGTCAACCCAACAGTGCAATCTGTCAACCCCAACAGCATTCTGTCAACTCAATGGCATTCGATCATCATTACTTTTATCCTGTCAGTTGTTTTTTTCTTCTGACTAGATTGTAAATCCAATTCTTACCCATTCAGGGACTATTTTACTGGATGATCTAGATGAGGACATCAGCCTCTGAGCTTGAAGGTTCCAGATTCGAATCCCGCCACATACGGTGCAAATTTTTCTCTTTGAATCCGTGGTTTCTTCTTAGCTTTATCCTGCCCTGGTATTTCGGTAGTAAGATCTGAAGTCTAGCCATCTCGGTAACAGTAAAAAAGAAGAGGTCTTGTTAGCTTTCATGCACGTTAACTCTTTCCGTACGGAAGCTTGTTATCAATGCAACAGAAGAGATTTCAGGGGCAATGTTTTTCATGTTTTAAGAATTAATCTACATTGGTTATTGGTTATTTGGTTATGGAAAGCCTTGGTGTCACTGCAAACGAATTAAAATCCATAATTGCTCAACTGCCCGTACCAGTGGAATCATCCGAATTACTAACTCATCTCTCAAACAAAGAAAGGTAACTGTAGTCCCCATCGTAGCAGTCTCAGCACACACCAAAAGACATAAGGCGAAACTGCGCAGAAAGTGAACACAGCCAACTGTTCCCTGTCATACGATATCATCATTCATCGTAAACAATCGGGATATCGAAACATGATCAAAACGGATGAGACACACAGCTCACGGTGTGCACAGAGCACTTAACTCAGTAGCTCCTGCAACAAGCCAGACTTGGAATATGAGGAAACTGCAACAAGGAACACTTTTCAGACATAGCCTTCAATGGTTCCTGCCGCCTATCCACCATATACCATGGAAATTCACGTCCTCCCGAAAATAATGATCGTCATATTGAGAACAAAAAAATGTATAGCGCTTGATGATGTTAGGGCATCGGTCTTGACACCAACCGAACATATAAACACACAGGTTGTCGTCGAATTATCCCCATCACACATCAAACAACAGACCCTGCGGTTAGCGTACAATGAACGAAACACGGGGCAAATTCCCCAGAGGAAAATCTTCGGTCGACTTGATCGAAAATCCACATATTTATATTTATATAACATATATGAATTTATAGATAATTGAACGAGGTATTAGATTTCACCAATATCAAGATAATACAAGACATGTAAAAAAGAATATGGTTTGATGACGGTTCATCATCATCATGTGCCATACCGGTTGGCATAGGCGATCATGTCCTTCCACAATCTTCTATCTACAGTGCATCGTATCAGTTCTGTTGTTGACCGTTTTCCCATGCCATGACATCAAGCTATCCAGTATTTTCTTTCTTTGATGATGACGGTTCACACTAATCAAATTGAGAGTGGTGCACTTTGAGGCAAAACATATGCAGGTGAAATCGACTTGGCGCACAGTGTGGCGAAATGTACGGAAAGGTTTAAAGAACTCTTGGCTGATAAAAGTTGAAAAGAGTAGGCCAAAATATCTTGCTGCCCATACAAAATTGTTATGCAAATGAAGTCATGCCTAAGATGGGTGCCAAAAAGCACAGGTATAACTGCTTTGTCTTAAACTAGCAGCACAAAGCCATATGTGTCCACTTAATACGTGAGTGCTGAGAAGGGACTGTTTAACATTATCTTCTTATCTGATATTTTGTTTCAATGCAACAACAACAAAACTGTATTTGTACTTATATTTTTCTTCTATGTTTCCAGAGTCTATGCCAGGACCCAGTGGTCTTCACAGCCTAAGATTGAGCAAGCCAAACGAAGCAGATTCTGTGCTAAATTCAGAACAAAATGTTAATAAGGTTTGTGTCTGTTTCATCACTTACATTTTTCTTGATAAGTTTCATGTTTCATCACTTACATTTTTCTTGATAATTTTCATGTTTCATTATTTACATCCTCGATAAGTTTCATGTTTCATTATTTACATCATTCTTGATAAGTTTCATGTTTCATTATTTACATCATTCTTGATTAGTTTAATTATTTACATCATTCTTGATAAGTTTCATGTTTCATTATTTACATCATTCTTGATAAGTTTCATGTTTCATTATTTACATAATTCTTGATAAGTTTCATGTTTCATTATTTACATCATTCTTGATTAGTTTCATGTTTCATTATTTACATCATTCTTGATATGTTTCATTATTTACATCATTCTTGATAAGTTTCATGTTTCATTATTTACATCATTCTTGATTAGTTTCATTATTTACATCATTCTTGATAAGTTTCATGTTTCATTATTTACATCATTCTTGATTAGTTTCATGTTTCATTATTTACATCATTCTTGATATGTTTCATTATTTACATCATTCTTGATAAGTTTCATGTTTCATTATTTACATCATTCTTGATTAGTTTCATTATTTACATCATTCTTGATAAGTTTCATGTTTCATTATTTACATCATTCTTGATAAGTTTCATGTTTCATTATTTACATCATTCTTGATAAGTTTCATGTTTCATTATTTACATCATTCTTGATTAGTTTCATTATTTACATCATTCTTGATAAGTTTCATGTTTCATTATTTACATCATTCTTGATTAGTTTCATGTTTCATTATTTACATAATTCTTGAAAAGTTTCATGTTTCATTATTTACATCATTCTTGATAAGTTTCATGTTTCATTATTTACATAATTCTTGATAAGTTTCATGTTTCATTATTTACATCATTCTTGATTAGTTTAATTATTTACATCACTCTTGATAAGTTTCATGTTTCATTATTTACATCATTCTTGATTAGTTTCATGTTTCATTATTTACATCATTCTTGATATGTTTCATTATTTACATCATTCTTGATAAGTTTCATGTTTCATTATTTACATCATTCTTGATTAGTTTCATTATTTACATCCTTCTTGATAAGTTTCATGTTTAATTATTTACATCATTCTTGATAAGTTTCATGTTTCATTATTTACATCATTCTTGATTAGTTTCATGTTTCATTATTTACATCATTCTTGATATGTTTCATTATTTACATCATTCTTGATAAGTTTCATGTTTCATTATTTACATCATTCTTGATTAGTTTCATTATTTACATCATTCTTGATAAGTTTCATGTTTCATTATTTACATCATTCTTGATTAGTTTCATGTTTCATTATTTACATCATTCTTGATATGTTTCATTATTTACATCATTCTTGATAAGTTTCATGTTTCATTATTTACATCATTCTTGATTAGTTTCATTATTTACATCATTCTTGATAAGTTTCATGTTTCATTATTTACATCATTCTTGATAAGTTTCATGTTTCATTATTTACATCATTCTTGATTAGTTTCATTATTTACATCATTCTTGATAAGTTTCATGTTTCATTATTTACATCATTCTTGATTAGTTTCATGTTTCATTATTTACATAATTCTTGAAAAGTTTCATGTTTCATTATTTACATCATTCTTGATAAGTTTCATGTTTCATTATTTACATCATTCTTGATAAGTTTCATGTTTCATTATTTACATCATTCTTGATATGTTTCATTATTTACATCATTCTTGATATGTTTCATGTTTCATTATTTACATCATTCTTGATTAGTATCATTATTTACATCATTCTTGATAAGTTTCATGTTTCATTATTTACATCATTCTTGATTAGTTTCATTATTTACATCATTCATGATTCATCATCATCATCAAGTGCCATCTTCGCAATGAAGGTTGGCTACTAAGGAACGCTATTCTGCTCTGTCTCTTGCTTTGATGGTGCAGGTTGTCATAGGCTGATTTGTCCATCTTTTCATGTTACTCGTCCATGTTAGTCTTGGTCTGCCTCTGTCTCTTTTACCTTGTATTTTCCCCTGCAAGATTACTTTTAGTAGGCTGTTGTGTCTTTTAACATGGCCCAAAAATCTCATTTGTCTTGTTTGAATTGTGTTTGGTAGTTCTCTTTTCATTTTTAGTTGTTTTAAGACTACATCGTTTGTTTTTTTTTTCCCTTCCACCCAATTCTACCTATTCTTCTATATATCCACATTTCAAAGGCTTCAATTCTCTGTTCTGTTTTCTTGTCTAATGTACATGTTTCTGCACCATATAGGAATATTGAGAAGATGTAACATTTTGCTATTCTTAGTTTTAGCCCTGATGTTATTTGTTTTGATGTTAGTATGTTCTTCATGACATTAAAATTACTTTTTGCCATTCCTATTCTTTTGTTGAAAACGTAAGCTCCACAGGGAGCTGAATGGAAGAAGAAGATTTTGATGACTATTCTCAGATACCTGCCACCTATCATTTATAAGTGATTCCTAAATCTACTTTAGATCAAAACAAATGACAACTATTCACACACTAACTCTCTATTACCTGACAGATTATCCGCAAAAGTCGAAGACTGGAGCTTGTCCAGCAGGAAGCGAAGGCAAGTCACAGAAAGAGGAATTATACAACCCAACATTACAACCCAGATATGCTATGTAAGTAGTTGATATAGTGGGCTAGGCCACTGCATCTTGTTTTTATTCTATTCTATTCTTTTAATAAAGAAAGTTCTTTCAAGACAATCACTGGAAGCTGTAGAAATGTGGTTTTACAGAGGAATGTTGAAAATACCATGAACAGCTAAGAAGAGTAATGAAAACGTTCTGAAAGAGGCCAAAGCAAAAAGAGAGTTAATTTCCAATATTAGGAAGAAACAATCATCATTTTTTGGCCATGTAATGAGAAGAGAACAACTGGAATATATTGTTCTATCTATTGACCTTTCGAGCCGTAACCGGCCCATAGGGCGTAGACCAAGATACACCTTCTCCTATATGAATTTTTTGTTCTAGCAGTTTTCATATATTGTTACAACAGGAAAAATTGAGGGACGAAGAGATAGAGGGAAGCAAAGAGAAAAGATACCAGACAGCTTAAGAGAATGGCTTGGCAGAAGGTCAACAACAGAAATTATAAAGAACTGTCGAGATCAAAAGTTGTGGAGAGACATGATCACCTACGCCAGTAGGCCCGGTACTTGATGATGCTGATTCTTTTAATGGAATTTTTTTTTTTTTGGTTCACCAGCTTTCACCTCTGACGAAGTCCCTATAGACTAGGAACTGAATTTTACGTGTTAATACATTTTTCCCTGACACCCGTGTGCGTAGGGGTTCCTTGACATACAGGCAGATAAGTCTGTCTTCGGAGGTACTCATATTTTTTTTTCGTCGATGAGTAATTGACACTTCAAGCCGGGTCTCCCTGGTTTTACCAGGGGTAGTTACCGCAGAGAGAAATTATAAATAAAAATCCCTACTGGTTCAGCCGGGATTTGAACTCACAACCTCTCTTTCTCAAAGCCAGTGTCTTGCCTCGAGACCAACCAGTCCTCCTATTCGTGGAATGAGTTTTATTGCAGTTGGGACATCCCCATATCCGCTCCACCGTCAGTCCCAGCATGTCACAAAGCATATGCAGACTAACTATTCCTGTAATGTGTTAATTGTGGATTCACCTGCTTTTCCCACTAAGACTCCTGATCGACCTGGCCCCTTTTCCACCTTTAGACTCCTCGCTCTCTCAATGTATACATCCTTGTCTCACCTATCCTGCTCTTAACTCTTTCCTGATGGAAGAGATTTAAAAGACAAAATTGTCATGATTTTAAGAATCAATCTACATATTTATATTTATCTAACATATAACATATTAAATAACCGAATAACAAAGCAAGCCCTCATGTGGGAAACAACAGGTAAGAGAAAAAGAGGAAGACCCAGAGAGACACTGAGAAGAACATTGATGAAAGAGACAAGAGCAGCAGGATTTGGCGCCCTCAATGAGATAGAGCTGCTTGCACAGAACAGAGACAAATGGCGAGATTTGATAAAATATCTTTAAAAGAATTGAAAACTGCTAGAACAAAAATTCAGATAAGAGAAGGAGTATCTTGGTCTACGCCCTATGGGCCGGCTATGGCTCGAAAGGTCAATAGATAGATAGATAACATATTATATATGAATTTTTAGATAATTGAACAAAGTATTAGATTTCACCAATAGCAAGGTGATACAAGACATGTAAAAAGAATATGGTTTGATGACGGTTCAGACTAATCAAATTGAGAGTGGTGTACTATGGACGAAACGTACGTGGCTGAAATCGGCATGGCGCACTGTGCGTTGAAACGTACGGAAAGAATTAAGGAATGAAGAACAAATTTGGCGATGTCCTCTTCATCCAAAGTAAGGCCAGTTTCAGAGCTGGCAGCGAGATTATCAACTATTTTATACACTGGCTTGCCCTGGACAGTACATCCAGGTTAATGTGCTCACTTTAAAGTCATCCAAGAGCTGCATCCACTCCTGCCACAGACACTGTCTGTCAATCTTCTGTAGCATACTTTGCTAGTCCATCACCAAGAGCTACATCCACTCCTGCCACAGACACTGTCTGTCAATCTTCTGTAGCATACTTTGCTAGTCCATCACCAAGAGCTACATCCACTCCTGCCACAGACACTGTCTGTCAATCTTCTGTAGCATACTTTGCTAGTCCATCACCAAGAGCTACATCCACTCCTGCCGCAGACACTGTCTGTCAATCTTCTGTAGCATACTTTGCTAGTCCATCACCAAGAGCTACATCCACTCCTGCCACAGACACTGTCTGTCAATCTTCTGTAGCATACTTTGCTAGTCCATCACCAAGAGCTACATCCACTCCTGCCACAGACACTGTCTGTCAATCTTCTGTAGCATACTTTGCTAGTCCATCACCAAGAGCTACATCCACTCCTGCCACAGACACTGTCTGTCAATCTTCTGTAGCATACTTTGCTAGTCCATCACCAAGAGCTACATCCACTCCTGCCACAGACACTGTCTGTCAATCTTCTGTAGCATACTTTGCTAGTCCATCACCAAGAGCTACATCCACTCCTGCCACAGACACTGTCTGTCAATCTTCTGTAGCATACTTTGCTAGTCCATCACCAAGAGCTACATCCACTCCTGCCGCAGACACTGTCTGTCAATCTTCTGTAGCATACTTTGCTAGTCCATCACCAAGAGCTACATCCACTCCTGCCACAGACACTGTCTGTCAATCTTCTGTAGCATACTTTGCTAGTCCATCACCAAGAGCTACATCCACTCCTGCCACAGACACTGTCTGTCAATCTTCTGTAGCATACTTTGCTAGTCCATCACCAAGAGCTACATCCACTCCTGCCACAGACACTGTCTGTCAATCTTCTGTAGCATACTTTATCACCAAGAGCTACATCCACTCCTGCCACAGACACTGTCTGTCAATCTTCTGTAGCATACTTTGCTAGTCCGTGACCAAGAGCTGCATCCACTCCTGCCACAGACACTGTCTGTCAATCTTCTGTAGCATACTTTGCTAGTCCGTGACCAAGAGCTGCATCCACTCCTGCCACAGACACTGTCTGTCAATCTTCTGTAGCATACTTTGCTAGTCCATCACCAAGAGCTGCATCCACTCCTGCCACAGACACTGTCTGTCAATCTTCTGTAGCATACTTTGCTAGTCCGTCACTAAGAGCTACATCCACTCCTGCCGCAAACACTGTCTGTCAATCTTCTGTAGCATACTTTACGAGGGTATCACCCAGACTGTGATCTTGTTTATAGTTAAGAGATTGTTCATAGTGACAGAGGAGGCACATTTTTTTTTTTTACAATTTTGCCTTTCTGTTCATATGTTGTCTGAGTCTGTAGTTACTTGTCTGTAGTTGAAAGTGTGTCTGAGTCTATAGTTACCTGTCTGTAGTTGAAAGTGTGTCTGAGTCTGTAGTTACCTATCTGTAGTTGAAAGGGTGTCTGAGTCTGTAGTTACCTGTCTGTAGTAAAATAAATGTCTCGGTTGATACCTGTCTGTAGTAAAAAGTGTGTCTGTCTGTGTCTGTAGTTACCTGTCTGTAGTAAAAAATGTGTCTGTTGTTACTTGTCTGTATTAAAAAATGTGTCTGTAGTTACCTGTCTGTTGTAAAAAATGTGTCTGTAGTTACCTGTCTGTAGTAAAAAATGTGTCTGTTGTTACTTGTCTGTAGTAAAAAATGTGCCTGTAGTTACCTGTCTGTAGTAAAAAATGTGTCTGTAATTACCTGTCTGTAGTAAAAAAATGTGTCTGTAGTAAAAAATGTGTCTGTAGTTAGCTGTCTGTAGTAAAAAATGTATCTGTAGTTACCTGTCTGTAGTAAAAAATGTGTCTGTAATTACCTGTCTGTAGTAAAAAAATGTGTCTGTAGTAAAAAATGTGTCTGTAGTTACCTGTCTGTAGTAAAAAATGTGTCTGTAGTTACCTGTCTGTAGTAAAAAATGTGTCTGTAGTTACCTGTCTGTAGTAAAAAATGTGTCTGTAGTTACCTGTCTGTAGTAAAAAATGTGTCTGTAGTTACCTGTCTGTAGTAAAAAAAAATGTGTCTGTAGTTACCTGTCTGTAGTAAAAAATGTGTCTGTAGTTACCTGTCTGTAGTAAAAAATGTGTCTGTAGTTACCTGTCTGTAGTAAAAAAAAATGTGTCTGTAGTTACCTGTCTGTAGTAAAAAATGTGTCTGTAGTTACCTGTCTGTAGTAAAAAATGTGTCTGTAGTTACCTGTCTGTAGTAAAAAAAAATGTGTCTACTGTTACCTGTCTGTAGTAAAAAATGTGTCTGTAGTTACCTGTCTGTAGTAAAAAAAAATGTGTCTGTAGTTACCTGTCTGTAGTAAAAAATGTGTCTGTAGTTACCTGTCTGTAGTAAAAAATGTGTCTGTAGTTACCTGTCTGTAGTAAAAAAAAATGTGTCTGTAGTTACCTGTCTGTAATTGAAGGAATGATGTTTGCATCTTTCTTGTGAGAAGAAAAAAATCACTGTTTCAATAATATGAATCTGTTTGTCCCATTTCATATCTATTTTATCTTGATCATATTGTGTTGTTTCAGGGTGTGAAGATTGTATGCAAGCCTACGATCCTTGCTGTCCCACCCACAAGCTGTCCTCAATCACTGACAAGATTGTGATGTCCCGAGCCTGGGCAAGCGTTCCAAACCAGGTTCAGATTTTCCGAATTCCTGAAACCCACTTGGAGCCCGGAGAGTCAAGTTCGTAATTAACTTTTTTGCGTAGATTTTTATTTTTACTTTTAACTTTTTTTTTTTTTTTACTCTTAATTTTTTTCTTATTTGAATAAGTAAAATAAAAGTAAAAGTAAAGTGCCCCCGTCAGGCCAAGTGGCGTATAGGGAAATATGGTGTTAGTGAACCTATATTTTACAGACCTTCAGCACATGATTTTTGGGGTAATGTGGTCGGTATTACGCCCGTGCTGCTTTACTTTCCCAGAAAAAAATCCGGTACCCATTTAAGGCTGGGTGAACCCGGAAGCCGTCGGTTGGGATAGAACCCTACCCCTTGTCCTTTGTAGTCCATGTCACTAACCACTGAGCTATCACGGCTCCCTTTGTTTGCAACAAACTACAAGAGGTCGGGTTCGATCCTGATCGATGACTCCTGGGTTCACCCAGCCTTAAATGGGTACCCGGTTTTTTTTCTGGGAAAGTAAAACGGCACAGGCATAATATCGGCCATATTACCCCCAAAATCATGGTCACTAACATCATATTCCCTATACGCCACTTTGCGTGACAGAACTTTTTTTTTAACTTTCCTGGTCTTTGTTTTTATTTGATCTTCCTGCAAGATAGGTCAATCTGCGTCAAGATTTAATAGTTAAAAGTAAAGGATTCACACCTAAGGCTTAGCGGGAAATATGGGGCTGGGTAAAAAAAAAAGTAAAGAGCCCCAGTCACGCCAAGTGGTGTATAGGGAATATGGTGTTAGTGACCATAAATTTTACAGACCTTCAGTACATGATTTTTGGGGTAATGTGGTCGGTACTACGCCTGTGTTGCTTTACTTTCCCAGAAAAGAATCCGGTACCCATTTAAGGCTGGGTGAACCCGGAAGCCGTCGGTTGGGATCAAACCCTACCCCTTGTCCTTTGTAGTCCAGTTCACTAACCACTGAGCTATTACGGCTCCCATGGGGCTGGGTGGTCTAGAGGTAAGACATCGGCCTCTGGACAGGTAGGTCACAGGTTCACAAAAAATTATAGTGTAGGCCAAAAATGTCTGCTGCATAAACAACATTGTTGAGCAAATCTATCCATGCCAAAAATAGATGTGTCATTGGTCTGAAAGGTTGAGATAATGCGGCACCACTGTCAAGTAGTGACATAATGTATTCGTGTCCGCTTATTGGGTGGACACTAAGAAGAAGAAGATGGATTGATAACTTCAAAAAGTGGACAGGGAAAGTAGGAAGAAGAAGAAGATGGATTGATAACTTCAAAAAGTGGACAGGGAAAGTAGTCAAAAGAAGAAAATGGATTGATAACTTCAAAAAGTGGGCAGGGAAAGTTGTCAAAAGAATAAAATGGATTGATAACTTCAAAAAGTGGACAGGGAAAGTAGTCAAAAGAAGAAAATGGATTGATAACTTCAAAAAGTGGACAGGGAAAGTTGTCAAAAGAAGAAAATGGATTGATAACTTCAAAAAGTGGACAGGGAAAGTAGTCAAAAGAAGAAAATGGATTGATAACTTCAAAAAGTGGACAGGGAAAGTAGTCAAAAGAAGAAAATGGATTGATAACTTCAAAAAGTGGACAGGGAAAGTAGCCAAAAGAAGAAAATGGATTGATAACTTCAAAAAGTGGACAGGGAAAGTAGTCAAAAGAAGAAAATGGATTGATGACTTCAAAAAGTGGACAGGGAAAGCATTCGAATAAACCAGCACAGGGCTAACTCATAATGCTGGTGTTTCAATATCTGTCATAGGAAGTTTATCGTTGCATTGGAACCCTTCTCAGCTGATGTTTTAGTCGTTTTAATGGAAAGAATAATTTTTAAACTGAACTGTCTGTATGTTTGAGTAAATGATGGAACCCTTCTCAGCTGACGTTTTAGTCGTTTTAATGGAAAGAATAATTTTAAAACTGAGCTGTCTGTATGTTTGAGTAAATGATGGAACCCTTCTCAGCTGATGTTTTAGTCGTTTTAATGGAAAGAATAATTTTTAAACTGAGCTGTCTGTATGTTGAGTAAATGATGGAACCCTTCTCAGCTGACGTTTTAGTCGTTTTAATGGAAAGAATAATTTTTAAACTGAGCTGTCTGTATGTTTGAGTAAAAAACATTTTTGGTTTGTGGAAGTTTTAGAAGGAATGACATTTTCTTTTATAATCATTAAAAATATGCTTTTAATGTTTTGTATATGCCAGATGTGGGTGTGCAGGCCAAACGACAGATACCAAAATTTACCCAATTTGGCCCGTTTATTGGAGATTTGATGGATTCTCCTGACAGTGTAACCCGGAAGTTCTTTCCCTTGATGGTGAGTTCATTGTGATTGATTATTTAGGTCATGGCCATTTACTGCTGCTGTCTGATCTATACTTTTTGGTGCTAAAAAGAAGATTCGGATATGTCTCTTGGAACATCTCCTGGGCCTAAATATAATAAGATTCGGATATGTCTGTTGGAACATCTCCTGGGCCTAAATATAATAAGATTCGGATATGTCTGTTGGAACATCTCCTGGGCCTAAATATAATAAGATTCGGATATGTCTGTTGGAACATCTCCTGGGCCTAAATATAATAAGATTCGGATATGTCTGTTGGAACATCTCCTGGGCCTAAATATAATAAGATTCGGATATGTCTGTTGGAACATCTCCTGGGCCTAAATATAATAAGATTCGGATATGTCTGTTGGAACATCTCCTGGGCCTAAATATAATAAGATTCGGATATGTCTGTTGGAACATCTCCTGGGCCTAAATATAATTTAAAAAAAAATATGTTTATTTTGTTATCTGGTAAGATGTTTTTTTTAATGGGATGTTTTTTCCTTCAGGCATGAACATGTTTCATTCTGTATGATATATGTGTTATCTGTAAAAATACATTTAAAATTCTTAGGTTTTTTATACCTTCCATTTTGTAAGGACTTCCCTTAATTTGTAAAGGTTTTTCTTAAAAACAGACTTGCCTTGCATGGAAGTTTGTACAGTAAAGAATACCAGTCCTGTAACTCATGTTGTCCCTCAATTTTCCAAGTTGTCACAATATATTCCAGCCATTTCCTTCTTATTCATCATCATCATGTACTATGCCCGCTGACATAGGTGATCATGTCTCTCCACAACTCTCGACATTTATTTATTATTTCTGTTGTTGAATTTTTTTTTTACTTTTTTTTTTTTTTTTTTTTTTTTCTTTTTTGAAACAAGGTTCAGACCAACCTTGGTGCCATTTTTCTAGTGATCCCATACTTCACTTTAAGAGAACATAAACTGCTATTGAGATGTGTTGAGAATTAAGAAGGCCATTTCACTTTGCCTTTGCACATATCGAATAGTTGAGTTTAAATCAGTGGATCATCGTCATTGCACATTGGACCTGTTCATAAGTGCTCAGATCTCCTCTCCAATATGTGGCATCTCCAGTTTTGACCTGATGCCCATGCAGTCTGAACATGATTTTCACATGTTGGTTCAATTTTATCAGTCTAAAATAATCATCATCGGGTTGTGTTCCTTATCAGTCTAAAATAATCATCATCGGGTTGTGTTCCTTATGAGTATAAAATAATCATCATCAGGTTGTGTGTCCTTATCAATCTAAAATAATCATCATCGGGTTGTGTGTCCTTATCAGTCTAAAATAATCATCATCGGGTTGTGTTCCTTATCAGTCTAAAATAATCATCATCGGGTTGTGTGTCCTTATCAGTCTAAAATAATTATCATCGGGTTGTGTGTCCTTATCAGTCTAAAATAATCATCATCAGGTTGTGTGTCCATATCAATCTAAAATAATCATCATCGGGTTGTGTGTCCTTATCAATCTAAAATAATCATCATCGGGTTGTGTGTCCTTATCAATCTAAAATAATCATCATCGGGTTGTGTGTCCTTATCAATCTAAAATAATCATCATCAGGTTGTGTGTCCTTTTCAGAATGTTTCACTCTTCACGGCCCTTCTGATAAGATCTCTATCTCTCGCCAAATCGTCCACTTCTTCTGTTGTCATATACAAGATCTCTTACTTCTTACCTTTCTTATTTACCTTTGGGTGTCAAAGGGAGATATAACTTGTGGTCTTTTATTCTTCTGCTGGACTCTGCTGTTATGTTTCTGAATGTTTCTAATATTCCATCAATCCATCTTTTGCTCTTCTGTTGGCCTCTCCTGCTGTTATGTTTCCTAGTGTTTCTAATATTCCATCAATCCATCTTTTGCTCTTCTGTTGGCCTCTCCTGCTGTTATGTTTCCTAGTGTTTCTAATATTCCATCAATCCATCTTTTGCTCTTCTGTTGGCCTCTCCTGCTGTTATGTTTCCTAGTGTTTCTAATATTCCATCAATCCATCTTTTGCTCTTCTGTTGGACTCTGCTGCTATGTTTCTCATTATTATCATGTGCCATACCGGTTGGCGTAGGCGATCATGTCCTTCCACAATCTTCTATCTACAGTGCATCGTATCAGTTCTGTTGTTGACTATTTTCCATGCCATGCCACCAAGCCATCCAGTATTTTCTCTCTTTGTCGTCCGCGATCTCTCTTTTCTTTTATTTTGCCAGTTGTAACCAAGTATTCCAACTTTCCTCTTCTCATGATGTGCCCAAAAAATGTTGATTGCTTCTTTCTGATGTTTTTTAGGAGCTGCCTTTTTTGTGTTGACCTCTTTGAGAATTTCCTCATTGGTCTTATAAGCTGTCCAGGGAACTTTCAACATTCTTCTGAGAAATCCCATCTTTGTGGCCTCTAATCGTCTTTTCATTTGTTTGTCTACTGTCCATGATTCGCTTCCATTGGTCAGAATTGGTTCTATATAGCACAGATGAACTCTCTTTCTCATTTCTATTGACATAGATTTGTTGCATAAGATATTTTTCATTTTCTGAAATGCAATTTTGGCCTGAGCTATTCTGCTTTTTATTTCTGTGTTGCATCTTCCATCTGATGTTATTATTGTGCCCAAGTATTTCAGATGTTTCACTTGTTTCAAATTTGTCCTGTTTATTTTTATGCTTCAGTAGATATATTGGTTGAATTTTCTAAGTAATCATCATCATCATCATCATCGCGTGCCTCTTCTCCGCAGCGAAGGTTGGCTTTCTAAGTAAATGTGTATTCATTTCTGACAAATAGTGACCACCCCCTACTATTTAGCAACCTACTATTTCTTGTGCCTAATTTCATTATTTGTGGACATAAATGCAACAAGTAAAGTGTATTTTGAAGAACTTTGGATTAGTTTGTGTAAAATTTTGAGAAGAATGGATAGCAACATACTTCTTGTCAGGGAATATAGAAGTACATGATATATGATATTTTGAATTGAAAGTTATCTGCCAAAAAATAATAAAAAGTCACGGCAAGTGGCGTATATGGAATATGGTGTTAGCGACCATAATTTTTACAGACATTCGGCACATAATTTTCAGGGTAATGTGGCCCTGCCGCTTTACTTTCCCAGAAAAAAATCTGGTACCCATTAAAGGGGTAAAGGCAACGTATATTAATTAATATATTATTGCGTGAAATTACAAAATGAAAAAGACGTTACAGGATTTTTCTAAACTGAAAATTGATCTGGTCTAAACCTAAAAAAAACCTAAAGTCCGCCAAAGTCAGGAAAGAGTTAATCCTGTTTTTGCCTCACATGAGCATGTTTTCAAAATTGTAATTTCAGCTTGAGTGCTCTGATGGAAGTGTGAGACATTTTGAAACTGCAGATGAAAATAAGTGCAACTGGATGATGTTTGTCCGACCTGCAAAGACTTTTGCTGAGCAGAATCTTGTGGCTTTCCAACATAGACATGATATCTACTTCAATGTGACCAGACTTATTGAGTGCAAGCAGGAGTTGAAGGTAAAAGCTAATAGCTGTAGATTGTAGATACATTTGCTTCTCCCACTAAGTTCTCTTGATAGACCAGACCCATTTTTCACCTTTAGACTCATCAGTTTGTTGGCCCCGTTTCCACCTTTAAACACATCAGTCTGTCGGCCCCGTTTCCACCTTTAAACTCATCAGTTTGTCGGCCCCGTTTCCACCTTTAGACTCATCAGTTTGTTGGCCCCGTTTCCACCTTTAAACTCATCAGTTTGTTGGCCCCGTTTCCACCTTTAGACTCATCAGTTTGTTGGCCCCGTTTCCACCTTTAAACTCATCAGTTTGTTGGCCCCGTTTCCACCTTTAGACTCATCAGTTTGTTGGCCCCGTTTCCACCTTTAGACTCATCAGTATGTTGGCCCCGTTTCCACCTTTAAACACATCAGTCTGTTGGCCCCGTTTCCACCTTTAAACTCATCAGTTTGTTGGCCCCGTTTCCACCTTTAGACTCATCAGTATGTTGGCCCCGTTTCCACCTTTAAACACATCAGTCTGTCGGCCCCGTTTCCACCTTTAGACTCATCAGTCTGTTGGCCCCGTTTCCACCTTTAAACTCATTAGTCTATCAATGTTGACATCCTTGTCTCACCCATTCTCCTGCCCTTCTCATCTCTTAAGGAACGAAGAACAAACTTGACTATGTCCTCTTTGTCCAAAGCTGTCACATTCAGTGTCACAACTGCAGACTTATTGGCTGTAGAGATATTTAGAAATTAGAACTCACAATCAACAGATAATATAAAAAATGAGATCTATAGAACAATGATTATCATGTGCCATACCAGTTGGCATTGGCAATCATTTCCTTCCACAATCTTTTATCCACAGTAAAAAAAAATCCCATTTAAGAAAGATCAATACATGTGAGATGCGATGCTTGAGAAAAGTAACAAACAACACAAGAAGAGATAGAATACCAAATGAAACCATGAGAAAAATGGTAGGAACTAAACCCTGCCAAGAATATATAGAACAACAACTTAAATGGTTTGGCCACCTGGTCAGAATGAATCCTTACCAATCACCATCAAGTGCGTTCTTCTCGAGAATGCATGGAAAAAGACCAAGAGGAAGACCCAGAAGAAGATGGATAGATGCAGTGACAGAG
Organism: Megaustenia siamemsis; assembly: GCA_032433765.1. NCBI lineage: Eukaryota > Metazoa > Mollusca > Gastropoda > Stylommatophora > Ariophantidae > Megaustenia > Megaustenia siamemsis. The sequence goes on along the minus strand of JAVIAB010000099.1, from coordinate 4,413,371 downwards.
ACATGTAACAACAAAGGAAAATCACTAATTCAGACAGTTCGAGCAGCTCAAGAACGACAAATGATATAAACCACGACATCTTTTAGGTATCAGTGAAAAGAGAAAATAAGAAGAAAAAGAAGAAAAAAAAAAGTAAAGTACCCTCGTCACGCCACGTGGCGTTTAGGGAATATGGTGTTAGTGACCATAAATTTTACAGACCTTCGGCACATGATTTTAGGGGTAATGTGGTCGGTATTACGCCCGTGCCACTTTACTTTCCCAGAAAAAAATCCGGTACCCATTAAAAATTCTGGTGGACCGGAAGCTGTCGGTTGGGATCAAACCTTACCTCTTGTCCTTTGCAGTCCAGTTCACTAACCACTGAGCTATTGCGGCTCCCTTTTCTCCACAGTGCATTGTATCAATTCTGTTGTTGATTGTTTTCTATGCCATGACACCAAGCTTTCTTGTATCTTCTTTCTTTGTCATCTGCGATCTCTTATTTTTCCCTCTTTTTTGCCAGTTGTAACCAAGTATTCTAACTTTCTTCTTCTCATAATGTGCTCAAAAAATGTTGATTGTTTCTCTCTGTTGATGGTCTTTTTAGCTGTCTAAGGACAACTTTCAACATTCTTCTGAGAAATCCAATCTCTGTGGCCTCTAATTGTTTTTTTATTTGTTTGTCTACTGTCAATGATTCACTTCCATAGGTCAGAATTGGCTCTATGGACAGCTAAGAAGAGTAATGAAAATGTTCTGAGAGAGGTCAAAGCAAAAGGAGAGCTAATTTCCAATATTAGGAAGAAACAATCATCATTTTTTGGCCATGTAATGAGAAGAGAACAACTGGAATATATTGTAACAACTGGGAAAATTGAGGGACGAAGAGATAGAGGGAAACAAAGAGAAAAAATACCAGACAGCTTAAGAGAATGGCTTGGCAGAAGGTCAACAACAGAAATGATAAATAACTGTCGAGATCAAAAGTTGTGGAGAGACATGATCACCTACGCCAGCAGGCCCGGCACTTGATGATAATGATGATATTAAAACTGTGTCATCCACATATCACAAATTGTTTACATTGTGACCATTGACTTCAATTCTTTTTTTGTCAACTATTGGTCTCATATTTCCACTGTAAAGTGAGAACAAATCTGGCAACAAAACACAGCCTTGCCTGTCGCCAGATTTCTTCTCACACTGCAAAAATGCTATTATTAATATATAATTATATTCTTTGGTCGATGAGAGTTAAAGGCCTTTAATGATGCTTATCTTGTACGTTCTGCTTCATGTACTTATAAACAGGTGTGGTATGCTGCATATTATGCAGAACGACTTGGTGTGAAACCCTTGAATATGACAGAGGAAGACTTTCAAGGTATGTCCTTCCATGTGATTACATCTTTGTGTACTGTATTTGCCAGCGTATAAGATGCACTCCCTTTTTTGTACACATTTTAGGGAAACAATTTTATCTCATCTTATCTTTTTTTTTTTTCTTTCTTTCTTTCTTTCTTTCTTTCTTTCTTTCTTTCTTTCTTTCTTTCTTTCTTTCTTTCTTTCTTTCTTTCTTTCTTTCTTTCTTTCTTTTCTTCATAACAGAAACTTGCTAATATACTTCTCATACTTTCTTTAGAATTTAAAAAAAATTTAACTTTTTGCTGATAATCTGCCATTTTTGTACACATTTTAGGGAAACAATTTTATCTCATCTCTTTCTTTCTTTCTTTCTTTATTTCTTTCTTTCTTTTTTTCTTTTCTTTCTTTCTTTCTTTCTTTCTTTCATAACTTGCTAATATACTTCTCATACTTTCTTTTGAATTTTTCTAGTTGAACTTTTTGCTGATAATCTACCATTTTTGTACACATTTTCAGCACTTGATGAGGAAGATTCAAAATTTGGCTGTTTTGAGTGCAGTCGAAAGTTTCGAACTTCTGCATCTCTACAGCAACACCTCATTTCCCATGACAATGATGACATTAAAGATTATGACGATGCTGGGGCCGATGATGAGGATTTTAATGCAAATGAAGGGGCATCAAGAAAAGCTGACAAGCTTAAGGGGACCTTTCTTCATGGGAAATTGACACAGGGAAAAAGAAGAAATGTAAGTGATTGTTGTCTTTGGTTCCAGTGCGACTTCAAGGTTTACCTTCTACTGTATTTCTTCATGTATAGTGGGACTATTTTAAGATCCATAAGGGGCATGCCTGGAATAACAATCAGATGTCATAATATAAATAACTTAAGGTATGCTGATGATACAGTCTTAATCGCTTAGTGTGAAAATGAGTTACAGGAAATGTTAGACATTATAGTGAAGAAATGCAAAAATAAAGGACTCAGCCTTAAAAGCAAAAAGACAGAAGTAATTGGAGCAACAAAGAAAAAGATATCACTGCAATGCACAATAAAAACAAGTGGAACAATATTTAAACAGGTAAATGAATTTAAATATCTGGGAACAATGTTAACCTCAGATGGTAGATGTACAACAGAGGTGAGATGCAGAATAGCTCAGGCAAAAGCAGCTTTCCAAAAAATGGGGTACTGTGCAATCCATTTTTGATAATAGAAACAAAAAAAAGAGTTCTTAAATTTTATGTAGAACCAGTCTTAACATATGGATGTGAATCATGGACATTAGGACAGCAGATAAGAAAATCACTGGAGGTTGTAGAAATGTGGTTTTACAGAAGAATGTTGAGAATACCATGGACAGCTAAGAAAAATAATTAAAACGTTCTGAAAGAAGCCAAAGCAAAAAGAGAGCTAATATCCAATTTTAGGAAGAAACAATCATCTTTTTTTGGCCATGTAATGACATATATAACACTGGACACATACCCGAAGATCTACTAAATCTACCTTTGTAGCCATACCGAAGAAGTTAGGCGCCACTGATTGTGAAGACCATCGCACTATTAGTCTCATGAGCCATATGACTAAAATATTACTTAGAATCATCATGAGACGTGTAAGAAACAAAATAAAACCAGAAATAAGTGAGGAACAATGTGGATTTGTGGAAGGAAAGGGTACCAATAATGCAATATACATCTTAAGAACATTGATGGAAAGATCTATAGAGGTAAAGAAAGATCTATATATGTGCTTTATAGACTACACGAAAGCATTTGACAAAGTAAAGACAGTGGAAATAATCAATATGTTGGAGAAATTAAACATTGAAGGTAAGGATCTGCGAATCATAAAAAAACATGTACTGGCAACAAACAGCAGCTGTACGAATTAACAACCAAACAGGACAATTCCAATATATAAAACAAGGCATCAGACAAGGCTGTGTTCTGTTGCCGGATTTGTTTTCACTTTACAGCGAACATATTATGAGATCAATAGTAGACAAAAAAGGAATTTAAGCCAACGGTCACAACATAAATAATTTACGATATGCGGATGACACAGTCCTAATAGCAGAGACAGAGAATGAACTACAAGAAATGATAGATATAATAGTAAAAGAAAGCAACAACAAAGGTCTCAGTCTGAATAGTAAGAAAACAGAAGTAATGGTTATATCGAAGAAACAATCATCACCAGCAAGCATCATAAAAATAAACGAGACAAATCTGAAACAAGTGCAACGTTTCAAATACTTGGGCACAGTGATAACATCAGATGGAAGATGCAACACAGAAGTAAAAAGCAGAATAGCTCAGGCTAAAATAGCATTTCAGAAAATGAAAAATATCTTATGCAACAAATCTATGTCAATAGAAATGAGAAAGAGAGTTCATCAATGCTATATAGCACCAATTCTGACCTATGGAAGCGAATCATAGACAATAGACAAACAAATGAAAAGACGATTAGAGGCCACAGAGATGGGATTTCTCAGAAGAATGTTGAAAGTTCCCTGGACAGATGAAAAGACCAATGAGGAAGTTCTCAAAGAGGCCAACACAAATAGGGAGCTCTTAAAAAACATCAGAAAGAAGCAATCAACATTGTTCGGGCACAACATGAGAAGAGAAAAGTTGGAATACTTGGTTACAACTGGCAAAATAAAAGGAAAGAGAGATCACGGACGACAAAGAGAGAAAATACTGGATAATTTGGTGTCATGGCATGGAAAACAGTCAACAACAGAACTCATATAATGCACAGTGGATAGAAGATTGTGGAAGGACATGATCGCCAACGCCAACCGGTACGGCACATGATGATGATGAATGAGAAGGGAACAGCTGGAATATATAGCGACAACTGGGAAAATTGAGGGACGAAGAGATAGAGGGAAGCAAAGAAAAAAGATACCAGACAGCTTAAGAGAATGGCTTGGCAGAAGGTCAACAACAGAAATGATAAATAACTGTCGAGATCGAAAGATGTGGAGAGACATTACCACCTACGCCAGCAGGCATTTTACTTGATGATGATGATGATGTATATTTCTTCATCTGTATACATCTCTAGATGTCAATATTAGTAAGTATGAAGAAAGCATCTGTTAACTTACTCAACAGACAATACTACATATATCAGAAAGGTTTATCTGCTAGTTTAGTTCAGTCGACTGGTCATCCTCATTGTACATCGGACAAGTCCATAAGTGTTCAAATCTCTTTCAAAGTATATCTATCAACGTGTCCAGATGTTGTGTTGGTTAACAAGTCTTCTTTGGATTCCTATGTAACACTCTTATCTGGCATTTGCCACCTTAACATGATATTCGTGAAGTCTGTTCATGGCTGCAGAATCAGGGTCCATTTTTTTAGTTATTTTGTCATCATTCATCCCTAAGGACGTTCAGAATGTCAGAGCGGGTCATTGCTCTTCCGCACTCAACATCAGTCAAACTAGCAAGTCTGTCAGCACATTCATTGCCTATTACACCCACTTGCCAGGGTGGGAAAGTCAAGAAGGCAATGCATTGCCCTACACCCAGTATCCTTTGTGCACCCAAGGATGATGTCATTGCCTCATTTTGCATCCTTTCAAATCATTTTAGTTTGCTAAGATCAGGATCGCGGCATATACTCAATCACATACAGTACCAGCCTCTGGTATAAGAGAACAAGATGATGCTGCTCAATTTGTGCTGCTGCGATGACCCTCAATGCTGATAGAAGATCTTTTCTGGCTTTCAGTACCACCTGGTCTACATTGTCTCCTATTGATGAGAGTCACGATCGGCAGTTTATCTGCTACTGTACTCAACAAACAATACTACTTGTATCTGAGAAGGTTTATCTGCTACTGTACTCAACAAACAGCACTACTTGTATCTGAGAAGGTTTATCTGCTACTGTACTCAACAAACAGCACTACTTGTATCTGAGAAGGTTTATCTGCTACTGTACTCAACAAACAGTACTACCTGTATCTGAGAAGGTTTATCTGCTACTGTACTCAACAAACAGTACTACTTGTATCTGAGAAGGTTTATCTGCTACTGTACTCAACAAACAGTACTACTTGTATCTGATAAGGTTTATCTGCTACTGTACTCAACAAACAGTACTACCTGTATCTGAGAAGGTTTATCTGCTACTGTACTCAACAAACAGTACTACCTGTATCTGAAAGGTTTATCTGCTACTGTACTCAACAAACAGTACTACTTGTATCTGAGAAGGTTTATCTGCTACTGTACTCAACAAACAGTACTACCTGTATCTGAGAAGGTTTATCTGCTACTGTACTCAACAAACAGTACTAACTGTATCTGAAAGGTTTATCTGCTACTGTACTCAACAAACAGTACTACCTGTATCTGAAAGGTTTATCTGCTACTGTACTCAACAAACAGTACTACCTGTATCTGAGAAGGTTTATCTGCTACTGTACTCAACAAACAGCACTACTTGTATCTGAGAAGGTTTATCTGCTACTGTACTCAACAAACAGTACTACCTGTATCTGAGAAGGTTTATCTGCTACTGTACTCAACAAACAGTACTACTTGTATCTGAGAAGGTTTATCTGCTACTGTACTCAACAAACAGTACTACTTGTATCTGAGAAGGTTTATCTGCTACTGTACTCAACAAACAGTACTAACTGTATCTGAAAGGTTTATCTGCTACTGTACTCAACAAACAGTACTAACTGTATCTGAGAAGGTTTATCTGCTACTGTACTCAACAAACAGTACTACTTGTATCTGAGAAGGTTTATCTGCTACTGTACTCAACAAACAGTACTAACTGTATCTGAGAAAGTTTATCTGCTACTGTACTCAACAAACAGTACTAACTGTATCTGAGAAGGTTTATCTGCTACTGTACTCAACAAACAGTACTAACTGTATCTGAAAGGTTTATCTGCTACTGTACTCAACAAACAGTACTACCTGTATCTGAGAAGGTTTATCTTCTACCATAATAAGTAATGAGGTGTGTCCTACTATCTTCTGGCATTGTCTGCAACTCAACTTCTGTTTTGATTGTATAGACTTTGTCCTTCCTTCAAAACTTTGATAAGTTGAATGGGAAGTAATGAAACAAGTGAGGCACTAGCAGCTCAATAAAACATTTCCTGAGCAAAATAGTCATTTATTACTGAAGAGAAGGCAAATATGCTGTCAGTTTTAGTCATAGAAGACAAATGTGCTGTCAGTTTTAGTCATGGAAGACAAATGTGCTGTCAGTTTTAGTCATGGAAGACAAATGTGCTGTCAGTTTTAGTCATGGAAGACAAATGTGCTGTTAGTTTTGGCTGTAGAAGACAAATGTGCTGTCAGTTTTAGTCATGGAAGACAAATGTGCTGTCAGATTTAGTCATGGAAGACAAATGTGCTGTTAGTTTTGGCTGTAGAAGACAAATGTGCTGTCAGTTTTAGTCATGGAAGACAAATGTGCTGTCAGTTTTAGTCATGGAAGACAAATGTGCTGTTAGTTTTGGCTGTAGAAGACAAATGTGCTGTCAGTTTTAGTCATGGAAGACAAATGTGCTGTCAGATTTAGTCATGGAAGACAAATGTGCTGTTAGTTTTGGCTGTAGAAGACAAATGTGCTGTCAGTTTTAGTTGTAGAAGACAAATGTGCTGTCAGTTTTAGTCATGGAAGACAAATGTGCTGTCAGTTTTAGTCATGGAAGATATATGTGCTATCATTTTTAGTCATGAAAGACAAATGTGCTGTCAGTTTTGGCTGTAGAAGACCAATGTGCTGTCAGTTTTAGTTGTAGAAGACAAATGTGCTGTCAGTTTTAGTCATGGAAGACATATGTGCTGTCAGTTTTTATTGTAGAATACAAATGTGCTGTCAGTTTTAGTCATGGAAGACATATGTGCTGTCAGTTTTAGTCATGGAAGACAAATGTGCTGTCAGTTTTAGTCATGGAAGACAAATGTGCTGTCACTTTTAGTCATAAAAGACAAATGTGCTGTCAGCTTTAGTCATAGAAAACAAAAGTGCTGTGCGTTTTAGTTGTAGAAGACAAATGTGCTGTCAGTTTTAGTTGTAGAAGACAAGTGTGCTGTCAGTTATAGTTGCAGAAGACAAACGTGCTGTCAGTTTTAGTTGCAGAAGACAAATGTGCTGTCAGTTTTAGTTGTAGAAGACAAATGTGCTGTCAGTTTTAGTCATGGAAGACAAATGTGCTGTCAGTTTTAGTTGTAGAAGACAAATGTGCTGTCAGTTTTAGTCATAGAAAACAAATGTGCTGTCAGTTTTAGTCATAGAAAACAAATGTGCTGTCAGTTTTAGTATAGAAGACAAATGTGCTGTCAGTTTTAGTTGTAGAAGACAAATGTGCTGTCAGTTTTAGTTGTAGAAGACTAATGTGCTGTCAGTTTTGGCTGTAGAAGACTAATGTGCTGTCAGTTTTAGTTGTAGAAGACAAATGTGCTGTGCTGTCAGTTTTAGTTGTAGAAGACAAATGTGCAGTCAGTTTTAGTCATGGAAGACAAATGTGCTGTCAGTTTTAGTCATGGAAGATATATGTGCTATCATTTTTAGTCATGAAAGACAAATGTGCTGTCAGTTTTGGCTGTAGAAGACCAATGTGCTGTCAGTTTTAGTTGTAGAAGACAAATGTGCTGTCAGTTTTAGTCATGGAAGACAAATGTGCTGTCAGTTTTAGTCATGGAAGACATATGTGCTGTCAGTTTTAGTCATGGAAGACAAATGTGCTGTCAGTTTTAGTCATGGAAGACAAATGTGCTGTCAGTTTTAGTCATGGAAGACAAATGTGCTGTCAGTTTTAGTCATGGAAGACAAATGTGCTGTCACTTTTAGTCATAGAAAACAAAAGTGCTGTGAGTTTTAGTTGTAGAAGACAAATGTGCTGTCAGTTTTAGTTGCAGAAGACAAATGTGCTGTCAGTTTTAGTTGCAGAAGACAAATGTGCTGTCAGTTTTAGTTGCAGAAGACAAATGTGCTGTCAGTTTTAGTTGTAGAAGACAAATGTGCTGTCAGTTTTAGTCATGGAAGACAAATGTGCTGTCAGTTTTAGTTGTAGAAGACAAATGTGCTGTCAGTTTTAGTCATGGAAAACAAATGTGCTGTCAGTTTTAGTCATAGAAAACAAATGTGCTGTCAGTTTTAGTCATAGAAGACAAATGTGCTGTCAGTTTTAGTTGTAGAAGACAAATGTGCTGTCAGTTTTAGTTGTAGAAGACTAATGTGCTGTCAGTTTTGGCTGTAGAAGACTAATGTGCTGTCAGTTTTAGTTGTAGAAGACAAATGTGCTGTCAGTTTTAGTTGTAGAAGACTAATGTGCTGTCAGTTTTAGTTGTAGAAGACTAATGTGCTGTCAGTTTTGGCTGTAGAAAACAGTGCACATATAATTTAACAAAATTCTCTTGACTTGTCCACAGATGAATGAAGAAACAGGCAGTTACCAATGGAAAAAAAAGTCAACAAGTATTTACATCAACAAGTAGGTTTCTAATTGTTATCTTTAAGCATAAGTTATACCCAAGTCCAATCTTCACACATGGATGTATGCCATGAACAGGTATATAAGATAAACACCTAGACTTGTGAGGGGTATTGTCCAAGAAAAGGGATAGATGGAGAAACCTTGTCTGTGGTCTAGACTGGAGAGAAGTAGAGAAAATGTTCAAGAGTAGGGATGGGTGGAGAGACTATGTCTGTGGTCTAGACTGGAGAGAAGTAGAGAAAATGTCCAAGAATAGGGATGGGTGGAGAGAAGTAGAGAAAATGTCCAAGAGTAGGGATGGGTGGAGAGAAGTAGAGAAAATATCCAAGAGTAGGGATGGGTGGAGAGAAGTAGAGAAAATGTCCAAGAGTAGGGATGGATGGAGAGAAGTAGAGAAAATGTCCAAGAGTAGGGATGGGTGGAGAGAAGTAGAGAAAATGTCCAAGAATAGGGATGGATGGAGAGAAGTAGAGAAAATGTCCAAGAGTAGGGATGGGTGGAGAGAAGTAGAGAAAATGTCCAAGAATAGGGATGGATGGAGAGAAGTAGAGAAAATGTCCAAGAGTAGGGATGGGTGGAGAGAAGTAGAGAAAATGTCCAAGAATAGGGATGGATGGAGAGAAGTAGAGAAAATGTCCAAGAGTAGGGATGGGTGGAGAGAAGTAGAGAAAATGTCCAAGAATAGGGATGGATGGAGAGAAGTAGAGAAAATGTCCAAGAGTAGGGATGGGTGGAGAGAAGTAGAGAAAATGTCCAAGAGTAGGGATGGATGGAGAGACTATGTCTGTGGTCTAGACTGGAGAGAAGTAGAGAAAATGTCCAAGAATAGGGATGGACGGAGAGACCTTGTCTGTGGTCTAGACTGGAGAGAAGTAGAGAAAATGTCCAAGAATAGGGATGGACGGAGAGACCTTGTCTGTGGTCTAGACTGGAGAGAAGTAGAGAAAATGTCCAAGAATCGGGATGGACGGAGAGACCTTGTCTGTTGTCTAGACTGGAGAGAAGTAGAGAAAATGTCCAAGAATAGGGATGGACGGAGAGACCTTGTCTGTGGTCTAGACTGGAGAGAAGTAGAGAAAATGTTGAAGAATCGAGGTGGACGGAGAGACCTTGTCTGTGGTCTAGACTGGAGAGAAGTAGAGAAAATGTTGAAGAATCGGGATGGACGGAGAGAACTTGTCTGTGGTAGAGGCTCCTGAAAGGGGCCTAGAGGACTGATTCATTGAGGATAATCAGAAAAATTGGGAATCTGTATGTTGTCAGGTCACAATGAACAGCTGCAAACAAGAGAAGAGAAAGCTGGATGTGGTCATCGGTGTTGTCCCAATGACCTTGTGGCTTTGTGAGATATGAAGGATAGGGGTTTCCTGTGTTTAGACAGCTCTTGATCATTTAAAAAAAAAATTTTTTCAAGAGAATTGGAGTTGAAAATGATTGTCCACACTCTCATCTCGGTGATGCCGTCTGAAATTGTCACCCATGCGGCCAACTTGGCTCACACTGGAGTTTGTGATCTTGCTAGCGCTATAACTGACATTGAAAAATGCCAGCATGTCAACCTTTCTTTGCAGAGACTAACTCAGTCACTTAAATTTGCTTCGGTTGTTTTAAATGTGTGCTTTTGAGGAAACTGGAGTCTGAAAGTGACTGTGCACTCTCTTTTTAATGAAAGTAATTTTGTTATCGCTGTTTGTGCTGCTGGTTAGGGCTTCATGGGAGTCTGCCTCGTCGACAGAATTCGCAAACATGCTTTGAGCGGCTTTGGCAGGAGCTGTGATTGAGTGGAGCGGATATGGGAAATTCCTGACTGCTGTGAAACTGATTTGATGAACAGAAGGTTGGGAACAGCAAAAGGTCAACTTGATGTTGTATCATAGAGGCAAATGAGCAAAAACCCAGTTTCCTGCAAATAGTTTCACACAAGAGACAGACATGTCAATATCCAGAGAACCAAAGGAAATAGCTTCCACCTTCATATTGAATGGGAAAGTAAAGGTAAAGTATAAGACTTGAATTGGTGTCTTAGCACACATGTTTCCACCCATATGTGCTCAGCCGCCTATCCAGAAGTGTTCGGAGACTTCTGGATAGTGTCGCTTCAATCATCTAAACTCACGATGCGAAGCAGCATTCCTCACCTTCCCAGAGTACTAACCTGGTACCCATTTCTGTCAGTGGCTGGGTCGACCACGGGGTATTTTTTTTTAAAATCCACGAGTACAATTCGTACTGCTTCCAGTGGGAATCGAACACGGGTTGTCCAAACATCGCTAGCCCAGTTGGGTGGTTTTCCCAACTAGACTACCGAGGTTCCCTCCCTTTGAATGAGTCATGGTCTAATATAACCTGGAAGACTTGGTCTAAGGTTGAACGAATGGTGCTTCGCCAAGAAGTAAGCAAAACTCCTTACAACAACACGAAGAAGATACAACCTACATTATGTGCTTTGGCTTATGACAATGTCTATCAATTTGTTCCACAGCTCCTAGATTAAAAAGTGTTCAGTAACTTATAGCTGAGGGTTTGTATCAGGGTTCTAGTTGAGCACTTAAGTACACAGGTCACGAGTTATTGGGTTTTCCAGTTCAACACATCTTCATTGTCACAACACAAATTTGGTTCATTGTTTTAGAATGCAATCTTTGCCTGAATTATTCTGCACCTCACCTCTGTTGTACACCTACCATCTGAACTATTCTACATCTCACCTCTACATCTACCATCTGTGCTATTGCTATTCTACACCTTACCTCTGTTGGGGGCCTCGGTAGCCTAGTTGGGAAAACCACGCAACTGGGCTACCGACGTTCGGACAACCCGTGTTCGATTCCCACTGGAAGCTGTGTGAATTGTACTTGTGGTTGGAAAAAAAAATACCCCCACGGTCGACCCAGCCATTGGCAGAAATGGGTACCAGGGTATTTCTCTGGGAAGGTGAGGAATGCTGCCTCGCATCGTGAGTTTTGATGCTTGAAGCGACACTATCCAGAATTCTCCTAACATTTATGGATAGGCGGCCGAGCACATATGGGTGGAAACTCGCATGCTAAGACGCCAGTTCAAGTCTCATACTTTACCTCTGTTGTACATCTGCCATCTCAGCTATTCTACACCTCACCCCTGTTGTACATCTACCATCTGAGCTAATCTACACCTCACCTCTGTTGTACATCTGCCATCTCAGCTATTCTACACCTCACCCCTGTTGTACATCTGCCATCTCAGCTATTCTACACCTCACCTCTGTTGTACATCTACCATCTGACCTATTCTACACCTCACCCCTGTTGTACATCTACCACCTGAGCTAATCTACACCTCACCTCTGTTGTACATCTACCATCTGACCTATCTACACCTCACCTCTGTTGTACATCTACCATCTGACCTATCTACACCTCACCTCTGTTGTACATCTACCATCTGACCTATCTACACCTCACCTCTGTTGTACATCTACCATCTGACCTATTCTACACCTCACCTCTGTTGTACGTCTACCATCTGACCTATTCAACACCTCACCTCTGTTGTACATCTACCATCTGACCTATTCAACACCTCACCTCTGTTGTACATCTGCCAACTGACCTATTCAACACCTCACCTCTGTTGTACATCTACCATCTGACCTATTCAACACCTCACCTCTGTTGTACATCTACTATCTGAAATCGTTCCCATATGTGACCAGTTGTAAGACTCCTATTTACTTTAATTGTGCATTTAGATGTGGTTGGTTGGTTGTGTTCGCCCGATGACTAAAGTATTCTTGAGTGTCGAGGTAGACTAGAATATTCCTCTTCATCATCCGCCCTTACAAGGACATAGTGGACGTGTCTGCGTTGTGTTGTGGTTTGCTGTATAACTGTTATATTTGCGCCTTTCGGCCCAACACATCCGACTTCATCACGGCATTTAGATGTGTTTTCTTTGTTGTGATCATTAAAAGATTACCTCCCCTGCCTTGCTAGTCATATGTAGAATATGGTGTTAGTGCCCATATTTTGCCATGACTGTGGCACATTTTTGGGTGATGTGTCTTTCCCATCCTCTTTATCTCTGCTTTCACCCATCTTCTCCAAGAATATTCTGGCCTTCCTTTTTGTCTCCTCCCCTGGGGATTCCAGAAAAGGAATTGTGTAATTCTCTGTTAGATTTTACTATGTGTATCTAGCCAGTGTCTTTGTCTTATCTCTTTGTCTGCTGGTGTTTGACTGGTATTTTCCGCTAGCTGAAAAGCCAGTGTACGGTGTTCGAAGCCTGTGGTAGACAGAAAGGATTTTTTTCTATCATCATCATGTGCCATACCGGTTGGCGTAGGTGATCATGTCCCTCCACAATCTTCTATCTATAGTGCATCATATCAGTTCTGTTGTTGACTGTTTTCCATGCCATGACACCAAGCTATTAGTCCTAGTTTTTTATATCGGGGGTGAAATAAAAATCCAGTGTCTCACACGTCATGGCGACTGCTTGACCAAGCGGCCTTTATCCCTCGGGTTCTATCATTGCCCCCCGACATACACCAGCAATGGTACTAAAGATAGTTTTTTGTTTTAGAAGATAGTCTCCATCCTTCTATTCTGCGCAAGCATCCATGAACTCTTTCCGTACGTTTCATCCATAGTGCGTCACTCTCAAATTGATTAACGTGAACCATTATCAAACCATATTCTTTTTACACGTAGTGTATCCTCATGGATACGGTGAAATCTAATACCTTGTTGAATTATCTAAAAATTCGTATATAATATGTTGTATGTTACATAAATATACAGATTGACTCTTAAAACCATGACAAATTTTGTCTCTGAAATCTCTTCCGTTGCATCGATAAAAAGTTTCAGTACAGAAAGAGTTAATGAGGGTCTGTATCTTCTTGGTTGTCATTTTTATTGCTCTCCAATGTTTCACAGCCATGTAATAGGACTGACTGACTTAACATAGGAGTTGAACAAATTAATTTGGTCACCTTCACTTCCCAGAAACACATTTGTAGAGGCTGGGTGAACTCCGAAGCCTTGTCTGTCAAAAAATAAATATTAAAAAATTTTTTTTTTAATTTAAAAAAAATCAGTCGCTTCTGTGAACAGAGCCTAGATAAATTCTGTGTTTTTGCTGTTGAAGTTACAGCCTTTATTTTTTATTTTATTTTCACACTCAGGACGCTAAAAAAGTACAAGAAGAGGCAATGTTCAGAGAAAGTATTGCATAGCATGAAGAGCATGTACAAAAGGCAGGGGAAAGTTTCCGGAGGTAATGAGTGGATGTGTACGCACTGTGATCTGACATTTGACAACTCGTCACTTCTAAATCTACATACTTTAACACATGCAGCGGAAGACCTTGGCATGGATGAGATCAAAAAGCTGGCAGAAGAGCAGAATGGAGAAGTAAGTCAAAGCCAGGGTAAATTAGTGTCAAGTGTGCTTATATGGAAGAAATACAAGAAATATTTGGTAAAGTTAATTTAGAGTTGTCTTATCTTGTACAGAAGAACTGTTATTTTTGGTAAGTTTAATTTAACACATTCCTTGTGGTACAGCCATTTTTTCTAAAAAAAAAAAAATTAAAGATTTGTAATTTGAAATTCCTCGGAGAAATTAAATGAAAATTGATCTAGAGCTCATGGTTTGTTCTAACATTATGCTCAGGAAATCGGAAAAGAACCTAACCTTGGATTACGATACCGTTGTAAAAATTATCGCCTTTCTCAGATATATTTTTTGGGAATTTGCCAGTTTGGGCAAACACTTCCCTCTCCCTATACCTTCCTAATTATCACTAACAGAGACCTCTGAGTGTTTGATTTTTTTTTAAATTAAAAAAATTTTTTTTTTCTTTCGTGTTGGATTTTTTTTTCCCATACACCGTAGTAAAAAATTACTACAGTATCGTCAAAACTCGACTGATTTTGAAAAATAATTTCGGCCGACTTTCGAGCAACTGAACTGGCAGAATAAATGCAATGCTACAGTAAAGCTGGTAGCGAAGAACAAGTGGTGGGATGTAACATATACTTCTACAAAGTTTAGTGACAGCTTTACAAAACACAGGACAATACAAGATATTTTACATGTCGGCCTGCATGTGGCCGACTTCAGAAAACAGGGACAACAGAAACAGACAACATAATGGAAATATACTCCATAATAATATAATACCATTTCTATCTATCTATCTATTGTCCTTTCGAGCTGAAGACGGCACATAGGGCAGAACCACAATCTCAAAAACAGAAACCTTGCGTGCGAAAATGGCACATATTGCAGAGATCACTGCTTCTAAAATCTATAGCTCTGTTTCCATAACAATGTTTTTTACAATGACAGCTTGTCAAGCCATCGATCAACCTCCTTAGTCGCCTCTTACGACTTACCTGGAAGGTCACAGTGTCACTATTCTTTACTTCCCTCATAATGAGGCCCCAGTAACACACGGGAGAATACCATTTACATCTGCATCAACACTCGGGATATTAAGAAAAAAAAAATTCTACCCAGGCTGGATTTCACTTTGGGAATCTTAATTTTGTTGTTCCTAAGTGTTATTGTTTCATATTTTTTTTTTAATAGTCCAAATTACACGTGTAGTATTTTTTAAAAAGCTTGTCAAATCATCGGACAGTTATCACCACTATTGTCCAACAAGGAAATAACTCTGAAGGCTAAACGAGCACTATACAATACAATCTTCATTCCAACATTGTGCTACCAATGCCAGACCTGGACCCTAGATGCAAGAACAATAAGAAAAATAACCTCTACAGAGATGAAACGTGTTAGACGAATGACAGGAAACAGTCTGAGAGATAAGATCAGAAATGAAGAACTGGGAAAAAAGCTAGGAATAGTCCCCACCATAGAATATATAAGGAAACAACAGATAAAATGGTTTGGCCACGTGACAAGGCAGAAAGATAAAAACACAACACAACGAGCCTTCAACAAAGGTTGTGAGAACACCAGACCCAAGGGTCGACCACGAAAAAGATGGGTCGACCACGAAAAAGATGGATCGATGGAATATTAGAAGCACTAGGAAACATAACAGCAGCAGAGGCGAGCAAAAGACCGCAAATTATACCTCCCCTCGACGCTGAAAGGCTGATGGAAAAGGAAAGAAGAAGAAGAAGTATTTTTTAAACTGCGGTATCGTTAATGGGAGCGTTACAGATAAGTGTCGTAATCTAAGGTTAAAATAAGAGAATTACAAAGTTTTAAAGGAAATAACTGCGGAAATGTTGATAAATTTAAAATTGCAAAAACTGACTCTAGAGTTTATGTCAATAACTATAGGAGATGACCACAGATATCAAATATACAAAATAGTAAATACTAAGCGGGGCCCTGAGTATAGCTGCATAAAACATATAAAATAAACATAAAACGGTATTGAGCAGCTAAGCTAATAGAAAGACAAGACAAGCTATAACGTCTCTGTGAAAGCCTTTATCAGGTATAACAGAAAATTTAGTAAGACAAGTGACGGTGAGAGATTTTTTTTTTCCCCGTTCGCCAGCTTTTATTTGACCTCTGACGAAATCCATAGAGACTTGGAACTGAATTTTGCGTGTTAACTCTCTCAGGACCAGAACAGGAAACACGTTATTTTAAGTTTTGGACCAGATTAATTTTCCTGTTTCAAAAGATTTCACTATATACCTTATTATTTGACAACTTCACACAATGATTTAGATAAACGTGATATGTGTTATATATCATTGGAAAGGAAAATGGATACAGAAAATGAAAATATATATATATTTATAATATGTCTTTATTTGTAGGAATAATTATATTTTAAAAATATAAAATTTTCAAGGTAGGTAATTTTTAATTCAAAATATTGTAATTCACCTACCTTTTTCCATGTTTATAAGTGTTGCTATCAAATTGTTTTGAAATATTATACAACATAATCCAAATTCCTCCAAAATAGTTTGATTAATTTATGTCCACAAATAACAAAATTATGTACATTTTTGTAAATGATCCCAGAATGAAAAATATTATAAATTTATGTGACGTCAGAACAATATTATTTACAAGTCAAGTTTATTATTTTTATTTACACGATTGGACTTATTTTGTGTGATACGTCCCTAAAGTACCAGTTTCGTTATCAGAATCACTACCACTCGATTCCTCTGAGGCACTGATAGTGCTGGAATAGAAGGCATCCACTAGCTAAACCTAAGCCAGATCGTCTTGTCTTTTTATCATAACTTTTACCAATATTCCGACCCATTATCACAATAAAATTATTGTCAGAGTCTAAATACTATGAATACTCTATTTCTGAATCACTCAATAACAAGGTTTCGAACATAGATCTAGCTTGTTCTGCACTATATCATTTTGGTCGACTGCAAGAAATACCAGCAGTGGGATAGTGCCTATTATGTGACAGAAATTTGAGAGAAAAAAAACAATGAATATAAATTAACAATTTTCTAACGTTCAAACGCTGTTAACATGTGGTTTAACAGGAAGTGAGAATGTGTCGGATAATTGTCCTGAAAGATTTCATCCATTTTTTTTCCCTGGCAGCCATGTGCACAGGGGTCCCTTGCCGCACAAGCAGTTAACTCCAACTTCGGAGGTACTCATATTTTTTCCATCCATGAGTAATAATTGATGTTTCAAGCCGGGCCTCGCTGCTGAGACCAGGGGTGGTTGCCGCAAAGAGAAATCATAAACATCCCAACCGGTGTAGCCGGGATTTGAACCCACAATCTCTCTGTCTCGAGGCTGGTGTCTTGCCTCGAAGCCAACCAGTCCCCCACAGTGAGAGATGATGCAGAAAGAAACAATGGTCAACCATGTTATGTTTATTTTATACATTTTCTGTTGTTATACTCACGGCCCCATATAGAATTTTATATTTTACCTATTTTATATTTGCGTGTAAGCTGCGATAGCTCAGGGGTCAGTGAACTGGACTACAAAGGACAAGAGGTAGGGTTCGATCCCAACCGATGGCTTCCGGGTTCACCCAGTCTTAAATGGGTACCAGATTTTATCTGGGAAAGTAAAGCGGCACGGCCGTAATACCGACCACATTACCCCAAAAATCATGTGTTGAAGGTCTGTTAAATTTATGGTCACTAACACCATATTCCCTATACGTCACTTGGCATGACGGGGGCTCTTTACTTTTTTTTTTATATATTTGCGTCTATCTCCGTTTATATACTGCCGTTACGTATATATTTTTTTTTCCTTGTCGTCTCTCACCGTCACTCGTCTTACTAATTTGATATTTGTTTGTTTGTTTTATCTAATGAAGGCTTTTCTCTAAATGTCATAGTTGGTCTTGTCCTATTAATTTAGCTGTTCAATATTGTTTTCTGTTTATCCCAACAGTAACTATAACCTTTTTAAGATGGAATTATGGAAAAGTACCAATCAAATACCAATAGATAAAGAGATGCGGCATAGACAGTGGTGCTGGATAGGACACACACACTGTGGAAGCCAACCGAGGGTATTACACAACAAGCCCTTTTCTGGATTACCCCCCCCAAAAAAAGACAAAGAGGAAGACAAAAAATATTCTTGGAGAAGACAGATGGAAGCAGAGATGAAGATGATGGGGAAGACATGGAATGATCTTAAAAGAATGGCAAGAAACAGAATGACTTGGAAAGTGTTTGTTGAAGACCTATGCTCCACATTGAGCTGAAAGTGTTTGTTGAAGACCTTTGCTCCACAGGGAGCTGAAAGTGTTTGTTGAAGACCTATGCTCCACAGAGAGCTGAAAGTGTTTGTTGAAAACCTGTGCTCCACAGGGAGCTGAAAGGAAGAAGGAGATGTGTCATTTCTGTATTCTTCCTATTAAGATAAGTATCTTCTGGAAAGGGTAGGGCTGAATACTTGTGTTGCATACAAACATTTATAGTACCCTCCCATATCCGGGAGATTTTCTTGTCTTAATAGTAAAAATACAGATACACAATTTATTCCCGAGCTGTGATCGCAGTCCTATGCTATAGTCATGAGAACACCTGCGTGAAAGACATCGCCAATGATAGCTAAATTTTTAGTTGGCAGTGTTCCCTAGTGTTTGGCTTTTTGTGGCAAGGCACTGTGCCACTGAGTACGGGCTCAATCCTGCTTCTGACCATATATTTTTTTTGTTTTTTTTCTGTTGTTGATTATTTGTCATTTTTTCCGAGTGCTGTAAACATACCTCTTCCTCTGAATTGATTCGCTAGAGCAATGATAGCTGGGAACTCTCATAGTTTTAGAGCAATGATAGCTGGGAACTCTAAAGGTTTCAGAGTGATTATAGCTGGGAACTATAAAGGTTTCAGAGTGATGATAGCTGAGAACTCTAATGGTTTCAGAGTGATTATAGCTAGGAACTCTAATGGTTTCAGAGTGATTATAGCTGGGAACTCTAATGGTTTCAGAGTGATGATAGCTGGGAACTCTAATGGTTTCAAAGTGATTATAGCTATGAACTCTCATAGTTTCAGTGTGATAATAACTGGAAACTCTCATAATTTCATAAAAAACTGGGAATTTTCATAATTTCAGAGTAGTGATAACTGGGAACTTTCATAATTTGAGAGTGATGATATTGGGAACTTTCATAATTTCATAGTCATGATATCTGGGAGCTTTCATAATTTCAGAGTAATGATAGCTGAGAACTCATAATTTCAGAGTAATGATAACTAGGAATTAATAATTTCAGATGGTACAATCTGAGGGCTCCTTGCCAGATGGAATGAACGGTGAAATCGATGGTGTCAATCTGGCCTCGGTGATGAGTCTAACTTCGCCAATGGTTGCCTGTCCAAAGTGCAATATTGTCTTCAATGACCAGAAAAGCCTCATGGACCACGTGTCCACACACGGACAAAAGGTGACACTCATTTTTTAAAAACTAATTTGTTGGGTCATTTGAGCTATAAAGCTGTTAGCTCTTAGATTGATTGGGGACTTCCAGTTGGTGTGGTGGGCCAAGATGGCCACATAGATGTTCACATAGATGGCCACATAGTCAAATCAGGTTTGGGGCTGGTAGCATTTTTAGTGCAATGTGTTTTCAGATATTTATTTTTAGTCTGGATTTTTCTTTTCGGAGACAGCGGTAGTCCGGTCGCATTCACTTGACCAAAAAGTCAAACATGGTTGTGGCACTGTGTGCTGAGTTAGTGCTGCAGGCGACTGACCATTGATTGAAGTGCCACGCTCCAAGGCCCCAGTTTTGCCCTTGGACGGGATGTGTGATCTGTGATCGAATGCAAATTTGTCACCAGCTGGACTGCGGTCAGATCAAGTGTTTCATTGAAGGGGAGGCCTGACTTCATTTGTTGGGACAACAAATTTTGATGCCAACTCACTGATCACGAAGTTTACTTAGATTTGGCATGAGACACGTGAAAGTTGTGCTGCCCTCCATGACTGTTACAGTAACCCGGAATTCAGTGTTACATTTCAGACAACACATTCACTGGACAGTGTGAATGATTAGGGTGAATTGGAACGAACCAGGCATCCGCACCTAACATTAACATGGACACCACCTGGTAAACGAAGGAGAGGCAGACATGTGGGGACATAGTGACGAACATTACATGATGAAATGATAGAGGTAGATCATTGGGGACATAGTGACGAACATTACATGATGAAATGATAGAGGTAGATCATTGGGGACATAGTGACGAACATTACATGATGAAATGATAGAGGTAGATCATTGGGGACATAGTGACGAACATTACATGATGAAATGATAGAGGTAGATCATTGGGGACATAGTGACGAACATTACATGATGAAATGATAGAGGTAGATCATTGGGGACATAGTGACGAACATTACATGATGAAATGATAGAGGTAGATCATTGGGGACATAGTGACGAACATTACATGATGAAATGATAGAGGTAGATCATTGGGGACATAGTGACGAACATTACATGATGAAATGATAGAGGTTGGCAGGACCTGGCGATATTTGTCCATGCTTGCTCCAGACCAGATTGGGTGGAGATCTCTTTTGAGTGCCCTATGCTGTAACCGGAGTTCAGAAGATTAAAAAGAAAGAGATGAAAGATGCCTCATAGCATTAAAGCTTTACTGCAGTGGGGGAGTGGAATGTACAGCATCCACTTATCAAGGGCATATCTTTTGATGGAGTAAAGGTATGGTAAAGGTAAAGAACGAGACTTGAACCGGCATCTTAGCACGTGAGTTTACACCCATATGTGCTCGGCCACCTATCCAGAAATGTTCAGAGATTTCTGTATAGTGTCGCCTCAAGCACCGAAACTCAGATGCGAGGCGAAATTCCACACCTTCCCAGGGTAATACCCTGGTACCCATTTCTGCCAACACCTGGGTCAACCGTGGGGATATTTTTTTTTTCCAACCACAAGTACAATTCATACTGCTCACGGTGGGAATCAAACACGGGTTGTCCGAACATTGGTAGTCCAGTCGGGTGGTTTTCCCAACTAGGCTACTGAGGCCCCCAAAAAGTAAAGTACCCCCGTTACGCCAAGTGGTGTATAGGGAATATGGTGTTAGTGACCATAAATTTTACAGGCCTTCGGCACATGATTTTTGGGTTAATGTGGTCGGTATTACGCCCGTGCCGCTATACTTTCCCAGTAAAAAATCCGGTACCCATTAAAGACTGGATGAACATGGAAGCCGTCGGTTGGGATTGAACCCTATCTCTTGTCCTTTGTAGTCCAGTTGACTAGTCCAACGGCCAGGTACCCACTATTTTTCCAGCTGGGTTCACTGACAGGGATGAGCGAGCTTCAAACCCTCATGTTGGGCATGTAAAGCAGCTCTCTACAACTAGTCTAATCAGTCCCCCCCCTCCCTCTCAATGTTTTTTACAAGCAAATGAGAGAGAAATGCATACAAATATGATCTTTGAGCCACTTTGGTTTATTTTCTTTCACATAATTAGTCTCTGCCAGTTTGGATTTGCTAGAAATTCTTGTATACGTCTTAAAGTGAGTGCCAATGGTTTGTTTCATTTCTCTAACAGCCGATCAAGAAAGAGAAGCCCTTTGACTGCAGCAAATGCAACAAGAGTTTTAGCACAGAAGAGAAGCTCTACAAACATCAGATGGTTCATGGGGACGATGCTAACAAACCACTAGAGGTCGGATGAGTTTCTTGTATTTGGTCGTAACTCTTGTTAAATCATAACCATTAACTCATTGTTAACTCTCGATTCATGCTACTGGTGATGTACAAGTATTATGTCTAAACATTATTTTGTCTAAACATTACCATGCCTAAACATTACTTTGTCTAAACATTACCATGCCTAAACATTACTTTGTCTATACATTACCATACCCAAACATTACTTTGTCTAAACATTACCATATCTAAACATTACTATGTCTAAACATTACTGTCTAAACATTATTTTGTCTGAACATTACTATGTCTAAACATTATTTTGTCAAAACATTACTTTGTCTAAACATTACTATGTCTAAACATTACCATGTCTAAACATTACCATGTCTAAACATTACTTTGTCTAAACATTACTTTGTCTAAACATTACCATGACTAAACATTACTTTGTCTAAACATTACTTTGTCTAAACATTACTTTGTCTAAACATTACCATGACTAAACATTACTTTGTCTAAACATTACTTTGTCTAAACATTACCATGTCTAAACATTATTTTGTCTAAACATTACTTTTGTCTAAACATTACTGTCTAAACAGTAGTATGTCTAATCATTACTTTGTCTAAACATTACTATGTCTAAGCATTATTTTGTCTAAACATTACTTTGTCTAAGTATTACTATGTTTCATTAGAAGAAGAAGAGAAGAAAAATTGCATTTATGCCCAGTGGTGTGTAGGAGGTATGTAGTTAGTGCCCATATTTTTATTTTACCACCAGCACAATTTTAGGTATAGCTCAGTGGTTAGTGAACTGGACTACAAAGGACAAGAGGTCGGATTCGATCCTGATCGACGGCTTCCAGGTTCACCCAACTTTATTGACCACATTACCCAAAAAAATAATGCGCCAAAGGTTTATAAAAATTACGGTCATTAACACCATAATGACTAGCCTATGTGCCACTTGGCGTGACAGGGCTCTTTACTTTACTTACAATTTTAGGTCATGTGATCAACATTGTGGATGGACCATCATTCGTTTCCAGGAAAGTTGGGTGCCAGTTTAAGGCTGAGTTGATTTTTGCATTCACCCGATGACTAAAGGATCACACCTCTTCGTCGTCAGCCCTTATTAGGATGTTAAGTGGGCGTGTCTACATTGTGGTGTGGTTTTCAGTATAACTGTTATATTGAACACGAATGCGCCTTTCGCCTAACACATCCGACTTTAGCACGACATTTTTTAGCACCGGATTGTTATCCTTCGTCAATTCCTTCTCGCTTGGCCAGACTGGACAGGCTAGTCTGTTTCTGGAGGTACCACAGAGAGGTGGAGCAGGGTCTTGATTGTTCTGGTTCACCGATACAGCACAAGACATCAGCTGTGGGTTGCTGATAACTTCCAGCTCTGCTGCTGTGAGGCGCCTTCGTCTCCGAAGGCTGAGTGAACTGAGAATGTGTTGGTTGGGGCCAACCTCATCAACCTGCTCTCATTAGACCAACCATCTCCGCTGAGATAAGATATTTAAATCTGGACAAGGAGGTTTGGGGTTTTAATCCCGCGAAAGGTGTTGGGAATTTTTATCTTTGAATTCATGTTTTCTTTATGACATTACCCTCCCGGATCTCTGGATAGTTAGATCTGATATCCAGCCTTCATGAATAATGTTGGGGAAAAAAAATGAAGGTCCTGTGTGCATTCTGCACATGTTAAACAACTCTTGTTAGTTGGAAACCAGAAAAGATTAAGCTAAAAATGGCTCCTGCCTGGACAAAAACTCTTGATAGTAAAAAAAATAGGAGTACCTCTGAAGGCATCTCTGAATATCTGTCAATAGGGGGAGGGACACCCAAGCACACAACTGCTGGTGTGAAATATAGAAAAAAAAACACAAAAAATTAATTCCCTCAGGACTTTGTTTAAGATATAAAACTGGCATGCGCAGACTAAGACAAAAATCTACTTAAATGTCATGTGAACACCATCCAATCATGTTCATTTTGATTCTTATCTATTCATATTTCTTCTAAATATTATCCAGTCATGTTCATTTTCAGTCTTATCCATTCATATTTCTTCTAAATATTATCCAGTCATGTTCATTTTCAGTCTTATCCATTCATATTTCTTCTAAATATTATCCAGTCATGTTCATTTTCAGTTTTATCCGTTTATATTTCTTCTAAATATTATCCAGTCATGTTTATTTTCAGTCTTATCCATTCATATTTCTTCTAAATATTATCCAATCATGTTCATTTTGATTCTTATCCATTCATATTTATTCTAAATATTATCCAGTCATGTTCATTTTCAGTCTTATCATTCATATTTCTTCTAGGTATTATCCAGTCATGTTCATTTTTATTCTTATCCGTTCATATTACTTCTAAATATCATCCAATCATATTATATTCAATATTGCCCAATCTGAACATGATTTCAGTGCCATATATGCCGGAAGCGTGTGATGAACAACTCGGCTATGGCCTGTCACATGAAAACCCACAGCGACCGCAAGTACTACGACTGCCCAGTGTGCGGTCAAGATTTTGATATGGTAGCCAACCTGAAAGAGCACTCTGTCAATCACATGGACGAGTTTGGACATTTCCCCTGTAACAGCTGCTCAAAGACCTTTGATGACTTCAGCATCCTTAAAAAACATATGAAGACTTTCCATTCTGACCGAGTGTTTGAGTGTCCAGAATGTACTAAGGTATGAACATTTAGCTAATATGTTTTAATTAGCAAAGGTTAGGGGTGTAAATTTGAGAAACACATACCAGTCCTTGTTAGAGTTAGGAGCTGACATTTTGTATCTTGCTTCGACAACCATGATTCCATGTCACTTCTTTGGATGAAAGAGATGGGAGTTAAGATGGGCACAGCCCTTAGTGGGTGTATAAGAAAACTTATCAACCAACACAGAACTGGGGTCGTCAGTTGCTGGACACTTCTGGACTTTCTGAGGAGGGGATCTGAGCACCTATGGACATGTTCTGAGTGCAATGATGATGACCCACAAATAACTCGATAACTGAGGAGGGGATCTCAGCATCTATGGACATTTTCGGAGTGCAATGATGATGACCCACAAATAACTTAATAACTCAATGATGATGACCCGCTAATAACTCAATAACTGAGGAGGGGATCTCAGCATCTATGGACATGTTCGGAGTGCAATGATGACCCACAAATAACTCAATAACTCAATGATGATGACCCGCTAATAACTCAATAACTGAGGAGGGGATCTCAGCATCTATGGACATGTTCGGAGTGCAATGATGATGACCCACTAATAACTCAATGATGATGACCCGCTAATAACTCAATAACTCAGTGATGATGACCCACAAATAACTCAATAACTGAGGAGGGGATCTCAGCATCTACGGACATGTTCGGAGTGCAATGATGATGACCTGCTAATAACTCAATAACTCAATGATGATGACCCGCTAATAACTCAATAACTGAGGAGGGGATCTCAGCATCTACGGACATGTTCGGAGTGCAATGATGATGACCCACTAATAACTCAATGATGATGACCTGCTAATAACTCAATGATGATGACCCGCTAATAACTCAATAACTCAATCTTGTATCTTGCTTCTGAAGCTGAGTAGTGTTGAGGTAAGATGGCAGCCTCTAGACAAGAAGGTCCTTGGTTCGATATCCAGCAGTGGAACATTTAAAATAAACAAATTCAAATCTGTAGCTTCTTCATGGCCGTTCCCTCCCTTGGTCTCTGGGCAGTGAGATCCACTCTCTAGCCCTCTTGGATATCAGCATCATCACTGAGTCCCGTCTCCACATCGAAAGTTGGCTACCATGGAGCGCCATTCCACTCTGTCTCTTGCTTTGATGGTGCAGATTGTCATAGGCTGACTTGTCCATCTTTTGATGTTACTCGCCCATGTATCCTTGGTCTGCCTCTGCCTCTTTTACCTTGTATTTTCCCTTCCAATATTACTTTTATTAGACTGTTATGTCTTTTAACATGCTCCAAAAATTTCATTTGTCTTGTTCTAATTGTGTTTAGTAGTTCTCTTTTCAGTTTTAGTTGTTTTAAAACTTTATCTTTTGTTTTCTTTTTCTTTCCATCCAATTCCACCTATTCTTCTATATATCCACATTTCATTTCAAAGGCTTTAATTTTCTGTTCTGTTTTCTGGCCTAATGTCCATGTTTCTGCACCATACAGAAATATTGAGAAGATGTAACATTTTGCTATTCTTAGTTTTAGCCCTGGTGTTTTTTGTTTTGATGTTGGTATATTTTTCATGGAATTAAAATTACTTTTTGCCATCTTGAATAACAGCAGAAAAACAGGAAGTCCCTTGTGTGTTCTGTGAACGTTAAAGAACTCTTGTCAGTTGGAAATAGAAAAGAGTAGGCCAAAAATTACCACTGTCCAGGCAAAAATATATATTAAAAAAAAATGTTGAAGCTCCTGGTGATAAAATGTGAGAGTACCTCTTAAGCCAGAGAATATCTGCCTGTATGACGGGGGACTCCTGAGTACAGTGAATTTTCAGTGTGAAAAATAGGAAGATGTGATATTCACGAAAAATTCAGTTCCTCTGAACTTTGCTAGCGATATAAAGCTGGCAATAACTGGAGTCTGTAGAAATGTGGTTTTACAGAAGAATGTTGAGAATACCATGGACAGCTAAGAAGAGTAATGAAAATGTTCTGAAAGAGGGCAAAGCAAAAAGAGAGCTAATTTCCAATATTAGGAAGAAACAATCATCATTTTTTGGCCATGTAATGAGAAGAGAACAACTGGAATATATTGTAACAACTGGGAAAATTGAGGGACGAAGAGATAGAGGGAAACAAAGAGAAAAAATACCAGACAGCTTAAGAGAATGGCTTGGCAGAAGGTCAACAACAGAAATGATAAAAAACTGTCGAGATCGAAAGTTGTGGAGAGACATGATCACCTACGCCAGCAGGCCCGTTACTTGATGATGATGATAAAACTGGAGGACACAAAAAAACATATTTCCATCTCTGTCTGACAACTCACAAGGCTCACAATGTATCTTGTATCTAAGATTTATTCTAGGTGAGCTTCTTAATCACATGAAGTAGGTCAATGCCTGCTATCTTTGTTTTTCTTATCAGTGTTTATCTCTCGGTGGTTATCAAGATCTGTCTTTTTTTTTCCTTTACCTGGTGTATCCCATTTGAGGGCTTGCTTTGTGATTCTCAAATTATATATCTTCTCATTATATTGCCCGCATCATATGCCTACGTTCTTTTTCTTACAATAACAAGGTGGGCATCACATGCACAAACCTCAACACAACACAGACACGCCCACTTAACGCTTTCCTTACGGAAGCTTTTTATCGATGCAACGGAAGAGATTTCAGAGACAAAATTGTTCATGGTTTATTTACCTAACATATAACATATTATATATGAATGTTTACATAATTGAACAAGGTATAAAGATTTCACCTATATCAAGATGATACAAGACATGTAGAAGGAATATGGTTTGATGACGTTCACACTATTAAAATTGAGCGTGCCGCCCTATGCGGTGAAACATATGCTGCCGAAATCGGCATGGCGCACAGTGCGGCGAAATGTACAGAAAGAGTTAATGTCCATTTAAGGGCGGATGATGAAGAGGTATACTCCTTTAGTCATCGGACGAACGCAAGCAAGCAAGCAACAACAGTAATGGTAACTAACTGTAGAGATAGAAAGTTGTGGGGGGGACCACCTACACCATCAGGCAACTTAATGCTCTGTTCATGAAATCAGTTTCGCTGCAATCACAGCTCCTGCCAAATCATGTTGGCAAATTCTGCTAGTGAAGTCGACTATCATGCAGCACTAATCTGTGACACAGGTGACAATTCTAAAAGAGTACTTGATGTTGAAAGGGAGCCGCGATAGCTCAGCTGTAATCTGTGACACAGGTGACAATTCTAAAAGGGTACTTGATATTGAAAGGGAGCCGCGATAGCTCACTTGTAATCTGTGACACAGGTGACAATTCTAAAAGGGTACTTGATGTTGATGTGAATGACACTTGGTATGATGTGTTTCAATTGATATAAAAACTGCAGTATTTGTGCCTTTTTTTTTTTTTTTTGCATTCACCAACTTTTATTTCTGACAAAGTCCCTAGAGACTAGGAACTGAATTTTGCGTGTTAATCCGTTTTTCCCTGGCAGCCATGTTTACTGGGGTCCCTCGCCGCACAGGCACATAACTCCGACTTCGGAGGCACTCATATTTTTTCGTTGATGAGTAATTGACGTTTAAAGCGGGGTCACTGCTGAGACCAGGAGTGGTTGCCACAGAGAGAAATCATAAATAAAAATATCAACAGGTACAGCCGGGTTTTAGAACCCACAACCTCTCTGTCTTGAAGCCAGCGTCTTGTGACCAACCAGTCCCCCTCGTGCCTTTTGGTCACACATATCGCTTAAGACTTCATCACTTCGTTGTTTTTAACTGCATTTGTCTTTCCTTAACATTTGGCTGAGTGGTCTACTTCAGGAACAACAATGAAGTATGGTCTTGGCCAACTATCATTTGCTCTCTTTCTTAAAGTGTTTTAGACAAATTGATTTGGGTTGTCAGATTTCTTTAAAGGCTTGTTAATGCCGTTGTTGTCTATGCTATTCTGGTATCACTTCCAATTTTGAAACAAAATATTATTAAATAGTCATTCAGAAATTATTTGTCAACTGGGAAAATCTGGCATCAGAGCGTCGCACATGGTGAACAAAAATTAAAAAAATATTGCAGCAACATTTGAGGAAGAGATCATCTTAAAATCAGAAGAGAAAGGGCGCAGGAGAATAAAGGTGAGTCAGACACCACAAATACATCTTGTTCATTCTGTAATCGGATTTGTCTAACCAATTCTGGCAGATTCAGCCACGAGAGAAGCTGTCCAATAAAACAGCATCCAACATAATAGACTAATATATTACCAAACTACTGACTTATCATGATTGTTTGCTACCAAACTACTGACATATCATGATTGTTTGCTACCAACTGTCTGTCAGGATACAAAAGGCCATATAATCATAAAAAAGCTAAGAATAGCCACCGCCCTAGAATATATAAAGAAACAACAGATAAAGTGGTTTGGCCATATGACAAGGCACAAAGATCAAAACATAACACATTGAGGCTTCAATAAACGTTACAAGAACACCAGACCCAAGGGCCGACCACAAAAAAGATGTATTGACGGAATATTAGAAGACTAGGAAACATAACAACATCAGTAGCGAACAAAAAGGCAAAAGACCACAAACTATATCTCCCCTTGATGCTGAAAAGCAAATGAGGAAGGAAAGAAGAAGAAGATTTAATTAGAAAATAATGTTTATCATTGCTAACTTTGAATAACATTTAACATTTTAAGATTGCATTTCTGTTGCAACATCAGCCTTTCCCAAGGGTAGACAAGTTACGTCTCCATATGCTGCGTCATACGTCCCACCGAGAATTTATGTGTGAGACATGTGGTAGACAGTTTAAACGAAAGGACAAGCTGAAAGAGCATATGAAACGGATGCATTCCAAAGAGAGAATGGAACAGCAGTTATCAGCTAAACATCAACAGAACAACTTTAAACAACTTGGAAAATTTATGCCAAAGGTAAGAAATTAATTTGTTGTGGGTTTTTTTTTTTTAACATTAAAAAATGTATGGCCTCCAGATTTATTTATTAAATTTTTTGTTATTTTTTTTTGGTTTAACCTACTCAGCCTAGACTATTATCATTTCAGATTAGATGTTGTGTAATGTTATGTTATATTATGTTATGTTATCTATGCATGTGAAAGCTGGAAAACAACACAAGAGATTGAGAAAAAACTAAATGCTTTTGAAGACAAATACCTAAGAAAAATACTCTGTTTACAATGGAATGAATTCAAGATTAATATAGAGATAAGAGAAATGGTAATGTAACAACGATCTCATCTACAATGGAATGAATTCAAGACTAATATAGAGATAAGAGAAATGGTCATGCAACGAACAATCTCATCTACAATGGAATGAATTCCAGGCTAATATAGAGACAAGAGAAATGGCCATGCAACCAACGGTCTCATCTACAATGGAATGAATTCAAGACTAATACAGAGATAAGAGAAATGGCCATGCCACCAACGATCTCATCTACAATGGAATGAATTCAAGACTAATATAGAGATAAGAGAAATG
This sequence comes from Megaustenia siamemsis, assembly GCA_032433765.1. NCBI lineage: Eukaryota > Metazoa > Mollusca > Gastropoda > Stylommatophora > Ariophantidae > Megaustenia > Megaustenia siamemsis. Next base: position 4,383,160 of record JAVIAB010000099.1, on the reverse strand, counting down.
GTCATGCAACCAACGACCTCATCTACAATGGAATGAATTCAAGACTAATATAGAGATAAGAGAAATGGTCATGCAACCAACGATCTCATCTACAATGGAATGAATTCAAGACTAATATAGAGATAAGAGAAATGGCCATGCTACCAGCGATCTCATCTATAATGGAATGAATTTAAGACTAATATAGAGATAAGAGAAAAGGTCATGCAACCAACAATCTCATCTACAATGGAATGAATTCAAGACTAATATAGAGATAAGAGAAATGGTCATGCAACCAATGATCTCATCTACAATGGAATGAATTCAAAGCTAATATAGAGATAAGAGAAATGGCCATGCAACCAACGATCTCATCTACTATGGAATGAATTCAAAGCTAATAAAGAGATAAGAGAAATGGCCATGCAACCAACGATCTCATCTACAATGGAATGAATTCAAAGCTAATATAGAGATAAGAGAAATAGCCATGCTTCCAACGATCTCATCTACAATTAGGAAGAGAAGATGGACATACAATACCTTTCCCTGTGTTGAGCTCTTGGTTCAACAAACTATGTGTTTTAGATCAATTTTCATTTATGTTATCACTGTTATTTCAAATATTTAAAATAATTGAGAAAAACAGCATGGCTGTAGTGTGTTCAATCCGTTGGTAGCGAATGTGTTAAGGGTCTATGACGATGAGATTTCTTCTTTCCACTAGTAGTCGTTGGGTGATTGCTAGGAAGGAAAGAAAGAGAGAAGAATCAACAGGAATACCATGTTAGAATGGAAAGTACTGGACTGCATGCTTAAAGTCAGTTAATATATATGCTTAATAATCAATAGGAATACCATGTTAGAACGGAAAGTACTGGACTGCATGCTTAAAGTCAGTTATATATATGCTTAATAATCAATAGGGAGCTGCGATAGCTCAGTGGTTAGTGAACTGCACTACAAAGGACAAGAGGTAGGGTTCGATTCCAACCGACGGCTTCCGGGTTCACCCAGCCTTAAATGGGTACCAGATTTTTTCTGAGAAAGTAAAGCGGCACGGGCGTAATACCGACCACATTACCCAAAAAAAAATATCGTGCTGAAGGTCTGTAAAAATTTATGGTCACTAACACCATATTCCCTATACGCCACTTGACGTGACGGGGGCTTTTTACGTTTACTTACTTTTTTAAATAATCAATTCAACATAAAAAAAGGTAAAGTACACACCCCCCCCCCCCCCCCCCCCCCCCAAGTCACATCAAGTGGCGTATAGGGAATATGATGTTAGTGACCATAAATTTTTACAGACCTTCGGCACATGATTTTTCGTGTAATGTGGTCGGTATTACGCCCGTGCCGCTTTACTTTCCCAGAAAAAAATCCGGTACCCATTAAAGGCTGGGTGAACTGGAAGCCGTCAGTTGGGATCGAACCCTACCTCTTGTCCTTTGTAGTCCAGTTCACTAACCACTGAGCTATCGCGGCTCCCCAATTCAACATAGTTTAAATTAAAATAAGGTTAAACAGTTAATTTGATAATGCGTTTATTTATCATCAGGTGCTGTGTCGGTTGGCGTAGGTGATCATCTCTCGGTCCTTTATTCATGTCATAATTTTAGTTGTTGATCTTTTATTATGCCATTTGGATAAGCTGTTTTGTTTCTTTTTCTCTTTGTTTTCCTCTGCCCTTCTTTCCATCCATTCTGCCTGTTGTTATAGTATTCTCAATGCTTTCTTTTCGCATGACATACCCAGTAAGTATATATAACTTTGATGATGTTTCTAATTTAAAAAAATTAAAAAAAAAAATTTACATTCGCCAGCTTTTACCTCTGGTGAAGTCCCTAGAGCCTAGGAACTGAATTTTGCTGTTAATTTTCCATGTTTTTCCCTGGCAGCCGTGTCCACAGGTGTCCCTCGCCGCACAGGCAGATAACTCCATCTTCGGAGGTACTCATATTTTTTCCATCCATGAGTAATGGACGTTTCAAGCCAGGCCTCACTGCTTAGACCAGGGGTGGTTGCCGCAGAGAGAAATCATAAATAAAAATCCCAACCAACCGGGGTTTGAACCCACAACCTCTCTCTCGAGGCCGGCGTCTTGCCTCTAGACCAACCAGTCTCCCCAGCTCGTTTGAAACATTCTTCATTTGTAATTTTTGCTATTCTCAATGGCTTCTTTTCGCATGACATGCCCAATAAATATTGATTGTCTCTTCTGTATAATTTTGATGATATTTCTGATTTTTCCAGCTCGTTTTAAACATTCTTCATTTGTCATTTTTGCTGTCCATGGAATTCGTAACATTCTTCTGATAAACCACATCTTAGCTGTCTCTAATGTTCTCTGTGTTGTCTTACTTATTGTCCATGACTCACTTCCGTATATTTGAATAGGTTCTATGTAGCACTTTAGGACACGTTTTCTAACATTTATATGTTCCTGTAAAATGAATATGTAATTCATGAAATATTCACTCCTGTTCTACGCAAATTTTCCAGGTGATGCCGTCAGAGTACCATAGATTTATTTACAAGTGCCACAGTTGCCTGTTAGGCTTCAAGCGTCGGGGGATGTTGGTGAACCATTTGGCCAAACGGCATCCAGAAATCAAGCCAGAACAGGTGCCGGAGCTGAACCTGCCAATCTTGAAAACCCAGAAGGATTTTTACTGCCAGTACTGCGACAAGGTGAAATAGCATCATACATTTAACCAATCAGGCTAAATCAGTCACTTAAAAAAAAAAAAAAAAAAAAAAAAAGTAGAGCTCCGTTATGCCAAGTGGCGTATAGGAAATATGGTGTTAGTGTCCATAAAGTTTATAGACCTTCGGCACAAGATTTTTGGGGTAATGTGGTTGGTATTACGCCCGTGCTGCTTTAATTTCCCAGAAAAAAATCCGGTACCCATTAAAGGCTGGGTGAACCTGGAAGCCGTCGGTTGGGATTGAACCTTATCTCTTGCCCTTTGTAGTCCAGTTCACTAACCACTGAGCTATCGCGGCTCCAAATCAGTCACTTACTTTCTAGAAATTGAGGTTTATGTGGAGATTAGGTGGTCAGATAGATTAAACCTACCTACTGCAAATCTTCTGAGATGGGGATTGTTTTTCTTCCACTTGGCAAAGAACCATTGCTCAGAGGTCTAACAAGCCACTATTGTAAAAACGCCCTTGTTAATGAAACGTAGAAAGACATTGAACATATGTTGGACATGTGATGAGAAGAGGTAATAGTCACAAAGCAAGCCCTCATGTGGGAAACAACAGGTAGGAGGAAAAGAGGCCGATCCAGAGAGACACTGAGATGAACATTGATCAGAGAGGCAAAGGCAGCAAAGATCTGCTCCCTCAATTAGATCAAGATGCTAGCACAGAACAGAGACAAACGACAAGATTTGATAAAAGATCTTTGCAAGGGTTGACACTGCTAATGAGAAAATTTTGAAACATTGAAAGAGTATCTGAATCTGTGCCCTATGAGCCGACTACGGGTCGAAAGAGAAATTGCATATCTGGTTTTGATTCAAGATGGAGGCACACAGATGGGACTTCTCAGAAGAATGTGAAAGTTCCCTGGACAGCTAAAAAGACCAATAAGGACATTCTCAAAGAGGCCAACACTAAAAGGGAAGCTACTAAACAACATCAGAAAGAAATAATCAACATTTTTCAGGCACATCATGAGAAGAGGGAAGTTGGAATACCTGGTTACAACTGGCAAAATAAAAGGAAAGAGAGATCGTGGACAACAACAGAATTGATACGATGCACTGGAGATAGAAGATTGTGGAAGGACAAGATCACCTATACCAACCGGTATGACACATGATAATGATGATGAGCCATGGACGGTTGATTGGCCACCTAACAAGCCACCCTTGTCAAGCATCCTTTGTTACTGATACAGAAAGTCTAGTCCAGGGACTGCAAGAACCAACAGCAAATTGTCAATCATGGAAAACTATGAATTTTACCTTATGTGCCTGCCTGAGCCCACGAAGAAATTGAACAAGTAAATTGCAAATGAGATAGCTGCAGGTTCAAGACCGACTATGATTTGACTTAAGCCGTACAGCTTCATGTGGAGCAAAGGGCTGCAACCACACTCTGCAAATAGACCTGGTTCTATAGCATCTTCTCCAACTGAGCCCACATCCATCCTGCAGCCTTTATTTGTCTCGATGGTCCTTCTCCAGGTCTGCTTGGGCCTTCCAACTTTCCTAGTTCCTTGTGGGTTCCGGATCATTGACTGTAATGCAATATTACTTGATGGTCGTCGCAATGTGTAACCAATGCAATCCTTTTACATTTCCTTTTCTTGATGGTCGTTGCAATGTGTGACCAATGCAATCCTTTTACATTTCCTTTTCTTGATGGTCGTTGCAATGTGTGACCAATGCAATCCTTTTACATTTCCTTTTACTGATGGTCGTTGCAATGTGTGACCAATGCAATCCTTTTACATTTCCTTTTCTTGATGGTCGTTGCAATGTGTGACCAATGCAATCCTTTTACATTTCCTTTTACTGATGGTCGTTGCAATGTGTGACCAATGCAATCCTTTTACATTTCCTTTTACTGATGGTCGTCGCAATGTGTGACCAATGCAATCCTTTTACATTTCCTTTTACTGATGGTCGTCGCAATGTGTGACCAATGCAATCCTTTTACATTTCCTTTTCTTGATGGTCGTCGCAATGTGTGACCAATGCAATCCTTTTACATTTCCTTTTACTGATGGTCGTCGCAATGTGTGACCAATGTTACATTTCCTTTTACTGATGGTCGTCGCAATGTGTGACCAATGCAATCCTTTTACATTTCCTTTTCTTGATAGTTATGGTTATGGAAGGCCCCGGTATCACTGCAAACGAATGGAAATCCATAATTGCTCAACCGCCCATGCCAGTGGAATCATCCAAATTAACATCTCATCGAATATCCAAACAAAGAAAGGCTGCAGTCTCCATCATAGCAGACACAGCACACACCAAAAGACATAAGTCTTATACGCACCGAAAGTGAATGCAGCTGAACTATCCTTCATCATATGATATCATCATTCATCGTAAGCGATCTGAAACATGATCCGGATGAAAAGCACAGTTCATGGTGTGCACAGAGCATTTACAGTAGCTCTGGCAGCAAACCGGACTTGGAATATGAGGAAACTGCAACAAGGAACACTTCTCAAACAGTGCCTCAGATAGTTCCTGTTACCTGCTTGTCATATTGACTGGAAGATAACTCAATTTTGATCCATTTCTTCATGTTTGTTCCTATTGGTATCTGGGCTGTTAACAACCCACTATGGTCAAAGATTTGTTTTTTACATTTTTGTCTAAGTCATACTGCTTTGTAGTGTGAGATGTTATATAGAAAGTAGTGATGTGTAGTTTAAATTATCATCTTGTGTTCTGCTTGTAGTGATGTGTAGATTAAGTTATCATCTTGTGTTCTGCTTGTAGTGTGACTGTTGTTATTTTAAGAGGAGGATGTGTTGCATTCTGGATATTGCTGAGTGTGTAGTTTATCTTCTTCAATTTATTTAGTGGCCCTCAAATAGATAGATAAATGGACGGTTATTCTCTTCTGCTGTCATGCTTCTCCCCTCGACACTGAAAAGCAAATAAGGAAATAAAGAAGAGAATACAATAATGTCTGACGAGCCTGCAGATTGTTTTTAATGTTTGTCTTGATGTGTGGAGCAGACCATCTTTTGTCACATTTTCATTAAAAGGCACTGATGTGCTTTTCAGCAGATTATCAATTGTCCATGTTTCACAGCTATATGTTGCTATGAGAAAAATACAGGCTCTTAAAAAACTAGCAGTTCCTTACCATATGTTGTAGAGTTGTTTTAATTTATTTATAGCTATTGAGCCTTCTTTTAATCTTCTTGATAGTTTTTCCATCGTTTTTTGATTCATCAAAGAGTCAAGATGTTTAAGTTCATCTGTTTACTCTCGATGTTTATCCCATTTCCTCTTCAGCGATCAGCGACTGCTATGCATTTAGACATGTAGACCAGCCTTGGGTTACGAACAAGACGGTGCATTTGAGGTCATTGACGGTTCCCTATAACGTGTCATACAGAGTTGTTTCTGTGGACCATATTTGTGTTCGTAGAGTGTTGAGAATGTTGTGAATCATAGGCGGAAGAGTTTTACAGCACTCAGGAAAAAATGACAAATAAACAACAACAGAAAAAAATGACAAATAAACAACAAGAGAAAAAAATGACAAATAAACAAGAGAAAAAAATGACACATAAACAACAACAGAAAAAAATGACAAATAAACAACAACAGAAAAAAATGACAAATAAACAACAACAGAATAAAACAAATAATAATATATTGACAGACATGTTCGATCCTGCTTCAGACCATATGTTGTTCTTTGTTTTTTTATGTTATTGTTTATTTGTAATTTTTTTCAGAGTGCTGTATAACATACCTCTTCCTCCTATGATTCGCTGAATTATCACCTCGGAAGTTTCCCTCTATAATAATGTTAATTTATTATTATTTCTCTCTAGTTGAGAATGTTGCTTTCCTGTAGTTAATGCTCTGGAGTTTGTTTGGATGCCCCACAATCACAAATTGCAAAGTCACTGAGTCCTATTTTGTGTAGATGTGCTTTGTAGCCACAGTGATCTGTTCTTCTTTCCCTCCATATTTACTTTTCCCTTTATAAAGGGGAGATGTAACTTGCAGTCTTTTGCTCTTCTGTTGGTCTCTGCTACTGTTATGTTTCTTAGTGTTTCTAATATTCCATCAATCCATCTTTTGCTCTTCTGTTGGCCTCTCCTGCTGTTATGTTTCCTAGTGTTTCTAATATTCCATCAGTCCATCTTTTGCTCTTCTGTTGACCTCTCCTGTTATGTTTGCTAGTGTTTCTAATATTCCATCAATTCATCTTATGCTCTTCTGTTGGCCTCTCCTGCTGTTATGTTTCCTAGTGTTTCTAATATTCCATCAATTCATCTTTTGCTCTTCTGTTCGCCTCTCCTGCTGTTATGTTTCCTAGTGTTTCTAATATTCCATCAGTTCATCTTTTGCTCTTCTGTTGACCTCTCCTGTTGTTATGTTTCCTAGTGTTTCTAATATTCCATCAATACATCTTTTGCTCTTCTGTTGGCCTCTCTTGCTGTTATGTTTCCTAGTGTTTCTAATATTCCACCAATCCATCTTTTGTTCTTCTGTTGGCCTCTCTTGCTGTTATGTTTCCTAATGTTTCTAATATTCCATCAATCCATCTTTTGTTCTTCTGTTGGCCTCTCCTGCTGTTATGTTTCCTAGTGTTTCTAATATTCCATCAATCCATCTTTTGCTCTTCTGTTGGAGTCTCCTGCTGTTATGTTTCCTAGTGTTTCTAATATTCCATAAATCCATCTTTTGCTCTTCTGTTGGAGTCTCCTGCTGTTATTTTTCCTAGTGTTTCTAATATTCCATCAATCCTTATTTTTCATGGTCAGCCGTTGGGTCTGGTGCTCTAGCAATGATTTCTAAAGGATACGTTGTGTAGTGTTTTGAAATTTCTGCCTTATCGCATGGCCAAACCATTTTATCTGTTATTTCTTTATGTACTCTTTTGCGAGAATTATTCCTAGCTTTTTTCTCAGTTCTTCATTTCTGATGTTATCTCTCTGGCTATTTCCTGTCATTCGTCTAACACATTTCATCTCGGTAGTGGTTATTTTTCTTATTGTTCATACTAGGGTCCAGGTCTGGCATTGGTAGCATGTTTTTTTACAACATGGCTTGTTCTAAGGAGGGAGCCGCGATAGCTCAGTGGTTAGTGAACTGGACAACAAAGGGGTAGGGTTCGATCCCAACCGACGGCTTCTGGGTGAACCTGGGTGAAGCCTTAAATGGGTACTGGATTTTTTTTCTGGGAAAGTAAAGCAACACGGGTGTAATACCGACCACATTATCCCAAAAATCATGTGCTGAAGGTCTGTAAATATATGGTTACTAACACCATATTTCCCTATACGCCACTTGGCGTGACGGGGGTAATTTACTTTTTTTTTACTTGTTCTAAGGCTAAATATCTCGTCTGGCAAGTTTTTCTATCTCATTTTATGTTAATCCTTTCACCTCTATTATGTTTTTCATATCCTTTTCTATTTTCCAGGTCTACAAATCATCATCTAAACGGAAAGCTCACATCACAAAGAACCACCCAGGCTGTCAAATCCCTCCCTCGTCCCGAAAGAAGACCATTGCTCCAGATGGAAGCCGGGGCTTTCCGTCTAACTCTTTCTCCCATACTGTCAGTAGTATAACTACTATGCCACATGGATGCAAGTTCTGTCACAAACAATATGCCAGTAAAGCAAAGTTGTTACAGGTAAAAAGTGCTTCATATTAATTTGGCTTCACTACATAATTCTTCTTATTCTTCATCTTCATATATTTTCATCTGGTTTTTTTTCTTCTTTTTCTTATCTTTTTTGTATATCTTTTATTTCTTCTTATGTTTTCCTTCTCTTTTTTTTCTTCTGCATCTTCTTCTTTCTTTTTTCTCCTTCATCTTTCTCTTATATTTTTCTTCTTTTTCTTTTTTTTCCCCCTTCTTTTTTCTATTCTACTTCTTTTATTTTTCTTAATCTTCTACTTCTTTTTCTTCTTCTTATTTTCCTTCTTATTCTTCAGTGCTCACCCAGTTAATGGGTGTGTTGTGTCACATTTTTAATATTAAACTATGACTAGTTTTAATCAACTTGAATGTACTATAGAACTGTCATATTTAGGGTATATTTCTAAAATGAGGAAGACAGCTAAAAAATCAGCCATAAATGGCTGTGTATCATCAAGTACCATGCCTGCTGGCGTTGGTGATCATGTCTTTCCACAACTTTCAATATCGACAGTTATTTATCATTTCTGTTGTTAACCTTCTGCCAAGCCATTCTCTTAAGCTGTCTGTTATTTTTTCTCTTTGGTTCCCTCTATATCTTCGTCCCTCAATTTTCCCAGTTGTTACAATATATTCCAGCTATCTATTGTTCTTTCGAGCCAAAGACAGCACATAGGGCAGAACCACGATCTCAAAAACAGAAACCTTGCTTGCCAAAATGGTACATATTGCAGAGATCACTGCTTCTAAAAACTATGGCTCTGTTTCCATAACAACACTTTTTACAATGACAGCTTGTCAAGCCATCGATCAACCTCCTTAGTCGCCTCTTACGACGTGCCTGGAAGGTCACAGTGTCACTATTCTTTACTTCCCTCATAATGAAGCCCCGGTAACACACTGGAAAAATTGGGTATTACTCCCATATTATTATTACTGCGTATTATTCTTATAGTTTTAATCATAATACCCACAACATCCTTATGGGTAACAGAGCCAGATGCTTTTATTTTTTGTTTGTTTTTCTTCTCTGTGTTTTAATAACTAGCATCAAAGAAAGAGCCACTCTGAGCTTGTTGAGCCGGCCCATGAGAGACGGAGAGACAAGAGAAACCAGCAGCAAGATTTTCTTATTACTGTCACAGGTGAGTGCTCACATTGATGTTATGTCAGAACTCAGGTGTATGCTTGTCATTGGGTGAGTTCTCACATTGATGTTATGTTAGAACTCAAGTGTATGCTTGTCATTGGGTGAGTTCTCACATTGATGTTATGTTAGAACTCAAGTGTATGCTTGTCACAGGTGAGTTCTCACATTGATGTTATGTCAGAACTCAAGTGTATGCTTGTCATTGGGTGAGTTTTCACATTGATATTATAAGTGGGTAAATGAATTTAAATATTTGGGAACTTTATTAACCTCAGATGGAAGATGTACAACAGAGGTGAGATGCAGAATGGCTCAGGCAAAAACAGCTTTCCAAAAATAAGGAAGATAGTATGCAATCCATTTTTGACAATAAAAATAGGAAAAAGAGTTTTTAAATGTTATGTAGGGCCAGTCTTAACATATGGATGTGAATCATGGACATTAGGACAACAGACAAGAAAATCACTGGAGTCTGAAGAAATGTGGTTTTACAGAAGAATGTTGAGAATACCATGGACAGCTAAGAAGAGTAATGAAAACGTTCTGAGAGAGGTCAAAGCAAAAAGAGAGCTGATTTTCAATTTTACGAAGAAACAATCATCATTTTTTGTCCATGTAATGAGAAGAGAACAACTGGAAAATATTGTAACAACTGGGAAAGGGACGAAGAGATAGAGGGAAGCAAAGAGAAAAGATACCAGACAGCTTAAGAGAATGGCTTGGCAAAAGGTCAACAAAAGAAATGATAAATAACTGTCATGATCACCTATGCCAGCAAGCCGGGTACTTGATGATGATGATGATTATAACTGAAGTGTACGCTCATCCATGGATAAGATCTCACACTGGTATTATAACTCAAGTGTATACTTGTCCGTGGGTGAGTTTTCACATCGATATAACTCAAGTGTACACTTGTCCAGGACAGTTTTCGTCTATTCTTTCCTTACTTTTACCCTTTTCTATTTTTCTTTGTGTTCATCCCATGACTAAAGGAATAATTATACTACTTCATTATCTGCCCATAAAAGGACATTACTCGGACGCAAATATGTTGTGTTGCCCTTTTGCAGTAAAACTGATATTTTTCACCTTTTAATTTAACGCATCCATCTTCCACATGTCATTTTTGAGAACCAGGTTGCTGTCCACGCAGATGTAACAAACCTTCATAACACAGGATAGCTAGTGAACGATGCTAAGAGTGAGCTGAACATACAACTGGATTGACAAACTGATGGCCGCAGTGTCAATAGACAATGTAATGCCTCCGGCTTGATGCAGGAGCTACTGAGTTTAGGTGCTCTGTGCACACCGTGAGCTGTGTGTTTCATCCGTTTTGATCATGTTTCGATATTCCAATTGTTTATGATGAATGGTGATATCGTATGACAGGGAACAGTTGGCTGTGTTCACTTTCTGTGTGGTTTCACTGTATGTCTTTTGGCGTGTGCTGAGACTGCTATGATGGGGACTACAGCTACCTTTCTTTGTTTTGGAGATGAGTTAGTAATTCAGGTAATTCCACTGGCACTGGCAGTTGAGCAATTATGGATTTTAATTCGTTTGCAGTGATACTGGGGCCTTCCATAACCAAAGAACCAAATGTAACACATCTAGTAGCCACGGCATGATGGGGTCAAATTTTGGGCCATAAATTTAAATTAAGCCAGGAGATGATTACAGCATCTGATTCTCATGTCTCGCGTTGGGTAAACACACAGCTGTGTAGCAAAGTTCAAAGCAAATCTTATTTTCCAAATTTAGGGTCAAAGTTGCTTCCCAGCAGCAGAGCTGGAAGTTGTCAGTGACCCACAGCTGGTAGCTTGCGACAGGATTGGTGAACCAGAACCATCCAGACCCTGTTCCACTTCTCTGTGATGCCTCCAGTAACAGACTAACCTGTCTAGTCTGGCCAAGTGAGTAGGGATCAAAGAGGGAAGACAACCCGGTACTCAAAAATAACATGCTGAAGTCGGATGTGTTGGGCCAAAAGGCACAAGTATCGCAGTTTTACTGCAAACCATAACACATACAGATATGCCCACTTAACGTCATCTCAAGGGCAGATAATGAGGAGGTGTTTTCCTTTAGTCATCGGGCGAACACAAGCAAGCAAGGATTTTATGAACTTCAAATGTAACATTTTAATGGTAGTAATTTTTACCGCGGTCCTATAAAAACGTGAGTCACAGATAGGTGGCTATTCCTAGGGTAGCTGATCATTGTTACGAGCGTCAGTAGTGTGGTCACAAAGTGCTGGCTTGTGATATGAGCTGTGCCATGGAGAGTGGGGGTGGTTCCACGGATATGAAGAATGCCCACTGCAGACGCAATGAGGTGTTTGGGTGTTTTTATTTCAACCTCTATGGACTGGTTGGTCTCGAGACAAGACACCGGCCTTGAGACAGAGAGGTTGTGAGTTCAAATCTTGGCTGAACCAGTTGGGATTTTTATTTATAATTTCTCTCTGTGGTAACTACCCCTAGTCTCACATGGAGACCCGGCTTGAAACGTCAATTGCTCATCGATGAAAAAAACATGAGTACCTCCAAATACGGAGTTCTCTGCCTGTATGGCGAGGGACCCCTGTGCACACGGCTGCCAGGGAAAAATGGATTGACATGCAAAATTCAGTTCCTAGTCTCTAGGGACTTCGTCAGAGGTGAAAGCTGGCGAACAAAAAAAAAAAAAAAAAATTCAACCCCTATTACACCAAGAACGAATTAATATATCGAGTTATTGTTTGTTGTCTTCATGGCAGTTGCAATGAGGTGTTTGGGTGTTTTTATTTCAACCCCTATTACACCAAGAAAGAATAAATATGTGGAGTTATCGTTTGTTGTCCTCTCTTTGCTTCCAGATGTACCACATGGTTTGGCCGAGAGGTATGAAGCCGTCCCAATTACTGTTGTTACGCAGACAGACTCCCTGTCGAGTGCTGATTTGTTGACGCAGGCCATGAGTGAGTTGCACAGTTATCCAGTGAGTTTACGATAAGTCCTCGACTAACACAAGGGGGAGCACCAACTATGGTAAGTGATTGAGTTATGTGCAGGTCATCATCATTGCACTCCGAACATGTCCATAGGTGCTCAGATCCCCTCCTCGGTTATTGAGTTATTTGTGGGTCATCATCATTGCACTCCGAACATGTCCATAGGTGCTCAGATCCCCTCCTCAGCAATTCCCACAGTGTCCAGCGACTGACGACTCCAGTTCTGTGTTGGTTGATAAGTCTTCTTACACGCCCACTAAGTTTCTCATTTCTGGCTGTGCCCATCTTAACTCCCATCTCTATCATCCGAAGAAGTGACATGGATTTGTGTTTGTCGAAGTCCTGTGCTCTTTCCACATCTTGGAGGGCATTGATGATGTCCGCCTGATCCATTGGTTGACCGTCCTGAACGACAGCACAGCTGGCCAACCTGTCAGCTCTTTCATTTCCCTGAACTCCCGCATGTCCAGTGACATAGACAAATGTAACCTTACGTATTTTTGACTTCTGCAGTGACTCTAACCATTAATTAAGTGCCCTGTAAGTGATAGAAAGAGTTAGTGCTCATGTTTGTTTCTTCTTTGCAGCACAGCTATTTGTTTTGTTTTCAAAATGACATTTTAGTTTTAATCTTCTGAATTGTGCATTATGTGTGGATCTTTGAAGGTATCCTGAGCTTGGTACATTCCTCTCATTCTTAAAATGGTTTTTTTTGAGGGAGTGGTTTCAATTTGTGGCACTATACATACAAATTAAATACATTTTTTTCCCCATGGTATAGAACCGTTGATCAGAAGTTTAACAAGCCGCTATCGTAAAAACGATTTTGTTAATGAAACATAGACCTGATACAGAAAGTGTAAATTAGCATTAGATAATAGTGATAGTAGTCTGTAGAAATGTTGTTTTACAGAAGAATGTTGAGAGTACCATGGACAGCTAAGAAGAGTAATGAAGATGTTCTGAGAGAGGTCAAAGCAAAAAGAGAGCTAATTTCCAATATTAGGAAGAAACAATCATCATTTTTTGGCCACGTAATGAGAAAAGAACAGCTGGAATATATTGTAACAACTGGAAAAATTGAGGGACGAAGAGATAGAGGGAAGCAAAGAGAAAAAATAACAGACAGCTTAAGATAATGGCTTGGCAGAAGGTCAACAACAGAAATGATAAATAGCTGCCGAGATTGAAAGTTGTGGAGAGACATGATCACCTACGCCTTAAGGCACGGTACTTGATGATGATGATGAATAGTGATAGTATTTTCGAAATTAGAGAAATCGCCAATCAAGCACTAATATCTTCAGTAATCAAGAAAAGATGATGGTCATATGTTGGACATGTGATCAGAAGAGATAATAAACAAATAGCAAAGCAAGCCCTCATGTGGGAAACAACAGGTAAGAGGAAAAGAGGCCGACCCAGTGAGACACAGAGAAGAACATTGATCAGAGAGGCAAGAGCAGCAGGAATCGGTTCCCTCAATGAGATAGAGCTGCTTCCACAGAACAGAGACAAATGGCGAGATTTGATAAAATATCTTTAAAGAAAACTGCTAGAACAAAAATGTAGATAAGAGAAGGTGTATCTTGGTCTATGCCCTATGGGCCGGCTACGGCTTGAAAGGTCAGTAGATAGATAGACAGACAGATATACACACACACACACAGACAGACACACAGGCAAAATAAGATTTTCAGCTAATATTAGCTATTTATTAATTTTTCTGTAAATATTTACATATCAATGATATTTCAGTAGTTAATGTTTGTAACAAAAAGATCAGCGATTGACAAATCTAAGAGTTTCAGGAGATGCAATATTCCGTTTTCAACCACAACATTTTTATTTTATTTTAAGATACAGCTTCATCTAACCACATTGAATGTGTATAGAAGAGTTATGTGCTTTTTCTCTTCATGGAAAGACACAAGTAATCAAAATGGACTAAAGTATCAATGACAAACGTCTGTGGCAAATTGCAGATTTATTGATTTTATTTTTTACAGGGTGGCTAATTTTTTTGGGCGTTTTTTTTATTGCTAACTTCTTTTGATATGGTTTTGGTGCAAATTTTTTTCCATGGTTTTGTTTTTGTTCCTAAATTGTTTCCATTGTTTTGTTGCTCATTTTTCTTCCGTGGTTTTATTCTTAATTTTTTCCCATGGTTTTGTTGCTCATTTTTTCCCATAGTTTTGTTGCTCATTTTTTCCCATAGTTTTGTTGCTCATTTTTCCCATGGTTTTGTTGCTAATTTTTTCCCATGGTTTTGTTGCTCATTTTTTCCATAGTTTTGTTGCTCATTTTTCCCATGGTTTTGTTGCTAATTTTTTCCCATGGTTTTGTTGCTCATTTTTTCCATAGTTTTGTTGCTCATTTTTCCCATGGTTTTGTTGCTAATTTTTTCCATGGTTTTGTTGCTCATTTTTTCCATAGTTTTGTTGCTCATTTTTCCCATGGTTTTGTTGCTAATTTTTTCCATAGTTTTGTTGCTCATTTTTCCCATAGTTTTGTTGCTCATTTTTTCCATGGTTTTGTTGCTAATTTTTTCCATAGTTTTGTTGCTCATTTTTTCCATGGTTTTGTTGCTAATTTTTTCCATAGTTTTGTTGCTCATTTTTCCCATGGTTTTGTTGCTAATTTTTCTGAAGTTTTGTTGCTCATTTTTCCCATAGTTTTGTTGCTCATTTTTCCCATGGTTTTGTTGCTAATTTTTTCCATAGTTTTGTTGCTCATTTTTCCCATAGTTTTGTTGCTAATTTTTTCCATGGTTTTGTTGCTAATTTTTTCCATAGTTTTGTTGCTCATTTTTCCCATGGTTTTGTTGCTAATTTTTTCCATAGTTTTGTTGCTAATTTTTCCCATGGTTTTGTTGCTAATTTTTTCCATAGTTTTGTTGCTTATTTTTCCCATAGTTTTGTTGCTCATTTTTCCCATGGTTTTGTTGCTAATTTTTTCCATAGTTTTGTTAGTCATTTTTCCCATGGTTTTGTTGCTCATTTTTTCCATGGTTTTGTTGCTCATTTTTTCCCATGGTTTTGTTGCTAATTTTTTCCATAGTTTTGTTGCTCATTTTTCCCATGGTTTTGTTGCTAATTTTTTCCATAGTTTTGTTGCTAATTTTTCCCATAGTTTTGTTGCTCATTTTTCCCATGGTTTTGTTGCTAATTTTTTCCATAGTTTTGTTAGTCATTTTTCCCATGGTTTTGTTGCTCATTTTTTCCCATGGTTTTGTTGCTCATTTTTTCCCATGGTTTTGTTGCTCATTTTTCCCATGGTTTTGTTGCTCATTTTTCCCATGGTTTTGTTGCTCATTTTTCCCATGGTTTTGTTGCTCATTTTTTCCCATGGTTTTGTTGTTAATTTTTTCCCTATTTTTGTTGCTATTTTTCCCATAGTTTTGTTGCTCATTTTTTCCCATGGTTTTGTTGCTATTTTTTCCATTTTTTTGTTGCATAGTTTTGTTGCTTATTTTTTCCATAGTTTTGTTGCATCATTTTTTCCATGGTTTTGTTGTTTTGGGTTTTGTTGTTCATTTTTTTTCCATTTTTTTGTTGCTAATTTTTTTCCCATGGTTTTGTTGCTAATTTTTTCCCTATTTTTGTTGCTTTTTTTTCCCATAGTTTTGTTGCTCATTTTTTCCCATGGTTTTGTTGCTAATTTTTTCCATAGTTTTGTTGCTTATTTTTTCCATAGTTTTGTTGCTCATTTTTTCCATGGTTTTGTTACTAATTTTTTTCCCCTGATTTTGTTGTTCATTTTGTTTTTCCATTTTTTTGTTGCTAATTTTTTTTCCATGGTTTTGTTTTTGTTCCTAAATTTTTTTCCGTACTTTTTTTTTTTCACTGCTAATTTTGTTTCTCTTGTGTCCACAGGTGCTGCAGCCAACCACAATTGACATCAATCAATTAAACCAAGCCCTCCATTCGTTCACAACACAGACTGGAGGCATGGCCACAGTGTTAGCCCAACCCCCTCAGCCCACAAGCCCCACCCAGTCTGTCACAGTTATGGCACCTAACGGAACACAGACAATTAACTTAGGCAATGCTCAATTTATCACCAGAGCTTGGACCGGTGGTTTTGCTCCATCTTTCAGATAGAACATAGAAATGTGTCTACGTGTATGCTTGAGTTTTGACCAATAGAGTGCTGCCTTTGTTGTTTTTGGCGGATGATTAATTCATTATACGATCTATCTATTGCTCTTTCGAGACGAAGACAACACAGAGTAGAAGATCTAGACTCTCTATGTCCAACGATCTTTTTTATCAAGTGTCACACCTAGCACAGGACCCACATTGTGTCTCGGCACACATCCTTGTTTTGGGTGAGCCTCTCAAACTCTGCAATGGAGCTGATGCCTACTGTTGTTGCCTCTCACCTCAGTGTTCTTCTCAGTGTTTATTTAGATTGGCCTTTTTTTCTTTTGCCCTCTGGAATCCCTTTTGAAACATCTTTGTTGCTTTGTAGGAAAAGTTTAGATACCATTTTCCGAATTTCAAATGTAACATGACTAATTTTTACGAATGTTTCATACATACGTAACTCACTATATGACTCTTTTCATCTTGTCAGACGGTCTAGTGGAGGCTATTGTGTATTTTGAGGTTTTGTTTTTGTTGAACAGCTTCTCTCGTGGCTAATTCTTCCAATGTTTGACAAACACACGCGGTCATAGAATGAACATGTCAGGCCCACTGGTCCACAGGGTTTTCCTTCCTTTTTCATGAGTCTTTTGTCTTCTAAGTTTTGCATTAGCACAGTCTCAAATGATGTTATACCGTTCCTTATACATGCTCTCCATGATGTGCGATCACTTGCCAGAATTTCGCAGTCATTTTCACATATGGAGAAGTCATTCAGAGATGATTTACAGATATCTCTATATCGTAGTTTAGGTCTGCCGATTTGTCTTTTTCCGTGTATTAGTTCACCATATAGTATTTGCCTTGGGATGCATTTTTCTTCCATTCGCTGGACATGCCCCAGCCATCTTAGTCTTCGACTTCTGAGCATCGACATGATTGTTGGGGTCTTAGCACATTGCAGGACAGTTACGTTGGTTATACGTGACTCACTGGTAGCTTTTGTAATCTAGGGTTGAACATATCTATACATGTCAATGGTGGATGTGCCAGGATGGTTGAGATATCAGGGCTTGGCAGTAATCTAGTGGCACAATGCATCAATGCCTGCTTAATGGGTGAACACTGAGAAGAAGGTGTGTCTTGCAGTGTTGGGAGGAGATATCGCCTCTTCTACTGTCGTATTTCTGAGTAAAAAAAAAAAAGTAGAGTACCCCCGTCATGCCAAGTGGCGTATAGGGAATATGGTGTTAGTGACTATAAATTTTACAGACCTTCGGCACATGATTTTTGGGGTAATGCAGTCGGTATTACGCCCGTGCCGCTTTAATTTCCAAGAAAAAATCCGGTACCCATTAAAGGCTGGATGAACCGGAAGCCGTCGGTTGGGATCGAACCCTACCTCTTATCCTTTATAGTCCAGTTCACTAACCACTGAGCTATCATGGATCCCCTTATTTCTGAGTGTTTCTGTCTATCCATCTCATCTGTCTATGGTTAGTTGTTTCTCTCTTGTTGCTTGATCGAACCATTTAATTTGTTGTTTTTTTAGATAAATTACTTTCAGTATTTTGTTGTTCCCATTTTTCTTATTCACAAACTGACTCCTACCATGTTTCTGACACATTTAATTCAGGTAGTGTCTGTCTTTTGGATTGTTCTAGAATCACATGTCCATGTCTGACGTTCATCACAGAAAAGACAATCTGCTGTCTTGCAGGAAGATTGGGGACAATCAAAGGCTAAGGAAAGCAAACCTGAATAAAATGCTGGCTGAAATCGGATGCAATGGGCCACTGGCGCAGAACACAGTGCAACGTATTAACGGGTGTTCGGTCAGAGTGGATCTGGCAGACTCTAATTGTGATGTTCTGTCTGTGGGGGCGATCAACACACTTAACCTGGCAGCTGACTTCATGTGAGAGTCTGGAATCCTACTCTGATTGAGTCCTGATCGCAGAGAGAGAGAGAGAGAGAGAGAGAGAGATAGATAACACAACACCAGGATGAAGATTGCAGTGAAGAGTGCTTTTTTCACCTCTGTTGGTAATATTGGTGCCATTTTACTAGTAGTTGTCGAATGGTATGTTTAGTATAGTTTAGTTGAAAGGCTATACACATTTCACATCGAACAAATCCATAAGTGCTCAGATCTCCGAAGTATACCCCTTAATGTGTAGCGACTAATGACACCGGTGTTATTGACAAGTCTTCTTTTGATTCCCACAACAACTAATGGTATGTTACTTAATCTCATAAATTATTGGTTTAGTGACACAACCACTAAAATACTGTGACCTATTTTTTAAGCCAAGAGGATCAACCAATGAAAATGTTTAACTTGTCTAATCAGCTATTGGTCAAGTCAAGTGACCAATAAGATTCAGTGACCTTACAGAAGTGTACTCAGTCATCGTTAGCATTTGTGCCATAATACTGTATAGAAAATTAATATAAAAATTAATATCCAAAGTCCGATAGATATTAATTTTTATCGTATAAAAAATTATGTTTGAAAAAAGTAAGTTATTGCCAATCTTCGTATGTTCATTGATGTGTTAAAAATATTTGTGAGCATTAATGCCATAAAGTTAATTACTTACAAATTATTTGTTTGATTTTCCTGTTAATTGTGTGAAATGTGTTTGACATAATTATATCAATCATGTAAATATAATTTATGAAAATATAAGAAATTGAGTTTTCTATGAGATAGGATAGCCGTTTTGCTTCCTAATTTGGTGAAAATAGAATTAATTTCTTTACCATAATGATTGTCTGCATTTGTTTGTTTGTGACTGCTAGCGTTGTTTTTTTTTGTATTTTGTTTATGCTTTTTTGATTAGTTTCTTGAATTTCTTCATAACTAACGTCAGCATGACTTTTGCTTTGTTTGCATACCAGCTTTATGGTTATGGTTAGTCAAAGGCCCTGGTATCACTGCAAAAAAATTAAAATTTCATAATTGCTCAACTGCCCATGCCAGTAGAATCATCCGAATTAACATCTCATCTCATTGAAGGATCCAAACAAAGAAAGGCAGCTGCAGACCCCATAATAGCAGCTACAGCACATGCTAAATGACATAAGGCCAAGCAGCACCGAAAGTGAATGCAGCTGAATTATCCTTCTTCGTACGATATCATCATTCATCATAAACAATCGGAATATCGAAACACAATCCGGATGAAACACAGCTCACTGTATGCACAGAGCACTAAACTCAGTAGCTCCGACAGCAAGCCGGACTTGGAATATGAGGAAACTGCAACCAGTAACCCTTTTCACACTGAGCCTCAATTGTTCTTGCCGCCTATCCACCATATCGATTGGTATTCCAATGATGATGTACATTGCAATCAACACAGAACACACTATTGCGCACACTGTAGAGGATTTCAGATCACATGCACGTGATCCGTTTCACCGACAAATATCCCAATAGTGGAATTTCAATCTATACATGTGTCTGTGCCCAGCCTCTCTTTCTGTCTATTCTGTGTCCAATGTCTCGCTGTGTCCAGCCTCTCTTTCTGTCTATTCTGTGTCCAATTTCTCGCTGTGTCCAGCCTCTCTTTCTGTCTATTCTATCTGTGTCCAATGTCTCGCTGTGTCCAACCTCTTTCTGTCTATTCTATTTGTGTCCAATGTCTCGCTGTGTTCAGCCTCTCTTTCTGTCTATTCTATCTGTGTCCAATGTCTCGCTGTGTCCAGCCTCTCTTTCTGTCTATTCTGTGTCCAATGTCTCGCTGTGTTCAGCCTCTCTTTCTATCTATTCTATCTGTGTCCAATGTCTCGCTGTGTCCAGCCTCTCTTTCTGTCTATTCTGTGTCCAATGTCTCGCTGTGTTCAGCCTCTCTTTCTGTCTATTCTGTGTCCAATGTCTCGCTGTGTTCAGCCTCTCTTTCTATCTATTCTATCTGTGTCCAATGTCTCGCTGTGTCCAGCCTCTCTTTCTGTCTATTCTGTGTCCAATGTCTCGCTGTGTTCAGCCTCTCTTTCTGTCTATTCTATCTGTGTCCAATGTCTCGCTGTGTCCAGCCTCTCTTTCTGTCTATTCTATCTGTGTCCAATGTCTCGCTGTGTCCAGCCTCTCTTTCTGTCTTCCAATCTTTTTTGTGCCTGATCTCTTTCTGTGTATGTCCTTCTATCAATCTCTCTCTCTGTCTGTCTTCCAATCTTTCTTTGTGTCTGATCTCTCTCTGTGTATGTCCTTCTATCTAATCTCTCTGTCTGTCTGCCAATCTTTCTTTGTGTTTGATCTCTCTGTGTGTATGTCCTTATATCCAATCTCTCTCTCTCTCTCTCTCTGTCTGTCTTCCAATCTTTCTTTGTGTCTGATCTCTCTGTGTGTATGTCCTTCTATCCAATCTTTCTCTCTCTCTCTCTCTCTGTCTTCCAATCTTTCTTAATATCCAATCTCTCTCTGTGTATGTTCTTCTATCTAATCTCTCTCTCTCTCTCTCTCTGGCAGATGTCTTTCAGTCTGTAACACTGATGTCTATCAACAAGGATACAGTTATGAGACTGTAACAAGCACAGCTGTTTATCACTGATATCTCAATCATTATCCTCACTTCAGAAATAAACTCTTCTATAATACTTTCCAGTTTATCTGACAATATTATTCTTCAAAATTTTAATCCTGTCTGTGGTTCAGATGGGATATTTTACACAAAAAAGTATCAAACGTATAAATTATAAACGTTATTTACTTACATATAAATAAAAGTATCAAACGTATCTATTTTTGAAACTTTTATTCTCATAAACATTCAACTGTAATAACAGCATTAACACAAGATAATTAATCCAGATCAATCATTGTGTGGTACCACAAATTTGAACCACTCCCTTAAAATATCACAATTAACAATGAGGGGAATGTAGCAGACTAAGGCACTTTCACTCATAAATTCCGCAAAATTTATGGGATTTAGCTCAAATGTTAACACGGATGTGAAAACAAACGATATGGAATACAATGTTGAGCAGGGAGGTTCAACAGCTTACAAGTAATAGGTAGACTTGTGGACAACAGCAAGCTATCAGAGCCATCAGTGTGCACACTTTAACTCTTAAAAGTGACTCATAGGCTATGGGTTTGCCCGGTGTGTTATGGTATTAACTTACTTTTTTGATTAGTTTCTTGAATTTCTTCATAACTAACGTCAGCATGACTTTTGCTTTGTTTGCATACCAGCTTTATGGTTATGGTTAGTCAAAGGCCCTGGTATCACTGCAAAAAAATTAAAATTTCATAATTGCTCAACTGCCCATGCCAGTAGAATCATCCGAATTAACATCTCATCTCATTGAAGGATCCAAACAAAGAAAGGCAGCTGCAGACCCCATAATAGCAGCTACAGCACATGCTAAATGACATAAGGCCAAGCAGCACCGAAAGTGAATGCAG
This sequence comes from Megaustenia siamemsis, assembly GCA_032433765.1. Taxonomy (NCBI): domain Eukaryota; kingdom Metazoa; phylum Mollusca; class Gastropoda; order Stylommatophora; family Ariophantidae; genus Megaustenia; species Megaustenia siamemsis. The sequence goes on along the minus strand of JAVIAB010000099.1, from coordinate 4,361,150 downwards.
CTGAATTATCCTTCTTCGTACGATATCATCATTCATCATAAACAATCGGAATATCGAAACACAATCCGGATGAAACACAGCTCACTGTATGCACAGAGCACTAAACTCAGTAGCTCCGACAGCAAGCCGGACTTGGAATATGAGGAAACTGCAACCAGTAACCCTTTTCACACTGAGCCTCAATTGTTCTTGCCGCCTATCCACCATATCGATTGGTATTCCAATGATGATGTACATTGCAATCAACACAGAACACACTATTGCGCACACTGTAGAGGATTTCAGATCACATGCACGTGATCCGTTTCACCGACAAATATCCCAATAGTGGAATTTCAATCTATACATGTGTCTGTGCCCAGCCTCTCTTTCTGTCTATTCTGTGTCCAATGTCTCGCTGTGTCCAGCCTCTCTTTCTGTCTATTCTGTGTCCAATTTCTCGCTGTGTCCAGCCTCTCTTTCTGTCTATTCTATCTGTGTCCAATGTCTCGCTGTGTCCAACCTCTTTCTGTCTATTCTATTTGTGTCCAATGTCTCGCTGTGTTCAGCCTCTCTTTCTGTCTATTCTATCTGTGTCCAATGTCTCGCTGTGTCCAGCCTCTCTTTCTGTCTATTCTGTGTCCAATGTCTCGCTGTGTTCAGCCTCTCTTTCTATCTATTCTATATGTGTCCAATGTCTCGCTGTGTCCAGCCTCTCTTTCTGTCTATTCTGTGTCCAATGTCTCGCTGTGTTCAGCCTCTCTTTCTGTCTATTCTGTGTCCAATGTCTCGCTGTGTTCAGCCTCTCTTTCTATCTATTCTATCTGTGTCCAATGTCTCGCTGTGTCCAGCCTCTCTTTCTGTCTATTCTGTGTCCAATGTCTCGCTGTGTTCAGCCTCTCTTTCTGTCTATTCTATCTGTGTCCAATGTCTCGCTGTGTCCAGCCTCTCTTTCTGTCTATTCTATCTGTGTCCAATGTCTCGCTGTGTCCAGCCTCTCTTTCTGTCTTCCAATCTTTTTTGTGCCTGATCTCTTTCTGTGTATGTCCTTCTATCAATCTCTCTCTCTGTCTGTCTTCCAATCTTTCTTTGTGTCTGATCTCTCTCTGTGTATGTCCTTCTATCTAATCTCTCTGTCTGTCTGCCAATCTTTCTTTGTGTTTGATCTCTCTGTGTGTATGTCCTTATATCCAATCTCTCTCTCTCTCTCTCTGTCTGTCTTCCAATCTTTCTTTGTGTCTGATCTCTCTGTGTGTATGTCCTTCTATCCAATCTTTCTCTCTCTCTCTCTCTCTCTGTCTTCCAATCTTTCTTAATATCCAATCTCTCTCGGTGTATGTTCTTCTATCTAATCTCTCTCTCTCTCTCTCTCTCTGGCAGATGTCTTTCAGTCTGTAACACTGATGTCTATCAACAAGGATACAGTTATGAGACTGTAACAAGCACAGCTGTTTATCACTGATATCTCAATCATTATCCTCACTTCAGAAATAAACTCTTCTATAATACTTTCCAGTTTATCTGACAATATTATTCTTCAAAATTTTAATCCTGTCTGTGGTTCAGATGGGATATTTTACACAAAAAAGTATCAAACGTATAAATTATAAACGTTATTTACTTACATATAAATAAAAGTATCAAACGTATCTATTTTTGAAACTTTTATTCTCATAAACATTCAACTGTAATAACAGCATTAACACAAGATAATTAATCCAGATCAATCATTGTGTGGTACCACAAATTTGAACCACTCCCTTAAAATATCACAATTAACAATGAGGGGAATGTAGCAGACTAAGGCACTTTCACTCATAAATTCCGCAAAATTTATGGGATTTAGCTCAAATGTTAACACGGATGTGAAAACAAACGATATGGAATACAATGTTGAGCAGGGAGGTTCAACAGCTTACAAGTAATAGGTAGACTTGTGGACAACAGCAAGCTATCAGAGCCATCAGTGTGCACACTTTAACTCTTAAAAGTGACTCATAGGCTATGGGTTTGCCCGGTGTGTTATGGTATTAACTTACTTTTTTGATTAGTTTCTTGAATTTCTTCATAACTAACGTCAGCATGACTTTTGCTTTGTTTGCATACCAGCTTTATGGTTATGGTTAGTCAAAGGCCCTGGTATCACTGCAAAAAAATTAAAATTTCATAATTGCTCAACTGCCCATGCCAGTAGAATCATCCGAATTAACATCTCATCTCATTGAAGGATCCAAACAAAGAAAGGCAGCTGCAGACCCCATAATAGCAGCTACAGCACATGCTAAATGACATAAGGCCAAGCAGCACCGAAAGTGAATGCAGCTGAATTATCCTTCTTCGTACGATATCATCATTCATCATAAACAATCGGAATATCGAAACACAATCCGGATGAAACACAGCTCACTGTATGCACAGAGCACTAAACTCAGTAGCTCCGACAGCAAGCCGGACTTGGAATATGAGGAAACTGCAACCAGTAACCCTTTTCACACTGAGCCTCAATTGTTCTTGCCGCCTATCCACCATATCGATTGGTATTCCAATGATGATGTACATTGCAATCAACACAGAACACACTATTGCGCACACTGTAGAGGATTTCAGATCACATGCACGTGATCCGTTTCACCGACAAATATCCCAATAGTGGAATTTCAATCTATACATGTGTCTGTGCCCAGCCTCTCTTTCTGTCTATTCTGTGTCCAATGTCTCGCTGTGTCCAGCCTCTCTTTCTGTCTATTCTGTGTCCAATTTCTCGCTGTGTCCAGCCTCTCTTTCTGTCTATTCTATCTGTGTCCAATGTCTCGCTGTGTCCAACCTCTTTCTGTCTATTCTATTTGTGTCCAATGTCTCGCTGTGTTCAGCCTCTCTTTCTGTCTATTCTATCTGTGTCCAATGTCTCGCTGTGTCCAGCCTCTCTTTCTGTCTATTCTGTGTCCAATGTCTCGCTGTGTTCAGCCTCTCTTTCTATCTATTCTATCTGTGTCCAATGTCTCGCTGTGTCCAGCCTCTCTTTCTGTCTATTCTGTGTCCAATGTCTCGCTGTGTTCAGCCTCTCTTTCTGTCTATTCTGTGTCCAATGTCTCGCTGTGTTCAGCCTCTCTTTCTATCTATTCTATCTGTGTCCAATGTCTCGCTGTGTCCAGCCTCTCTTTCTGTCTATTCTGTGTCCAATGTCTCGCTGTGTTCAGCCTCTCTTTCTGTCTATTCTATCTGTGTCCAATGTCTCGCTGTGTCCAGCCTCTCTTTCTGTCTATTCTATCTGTGTCCAATGTCTCGCTGTGTCCAGCCTCTCTTTCTGTCTTCCAATCTTTTTTGTGCCTGATCTCTTTCTGTGTATGTCCTTCTATCAATCTCTCTCTCTGTCTGTCTTCCAATCTTTCTTTGTGTCTGATCTCTCTCTGTGTATGTCCTTCTATCTAATCTCTCTGTCTGTCTGCCAATCTTTCTTTGTGTTTGATCTCTCTGTGTGTATGTCCTTATATCCAATCTCTCTCTCTCTCTCTCTGTCTGTCTTCCAATCTTTCTTTGTGTCTGATCTCTCTGTGTGTATGTCCTTCTATCCAATCTTTCTCTCTCTCTCTCTCTGTCTTCCAATCTTTCTTAATATCCAATCTCTCTCTGTGTATGTTCTTCTATCTAATCTCTCTCTCTCTCTCTCTCTCTGGCAGATGTCTTTCAGTCTGTAACACTGATGTCTATCAACAAGGATACAGTTATGAGACTGTAACAAGCACAGCTGTTTATCACTGATATCTCAATCATTATCCTCACTTCAGAAATAAACTCTTCTATAATACTTTCCAGTTTATCTGACAATATTATTCTTCAAAATTTTAATCCTGTCTGTGGTTCAGATGGGATATTTTACACAAAAAAGTATCAAACGTATAAATTATAAACGTTATTTACTTACATATAAATAAAAGTATCAAACGTATCTATTTTTGAAACTTTTATTCTCATAAACATTCAACTGTAATAACAGCATTAACACAAGATAATTAATCCAGATCAATCATTGTGTGGTACCACAAATTTGAACCACTCCCTTAAAATATCACAATTAACAATGAGGGGAATGTAGCAGACTAAGGCACTTTCACTCATAAATTCCGCAAAATTTATGGGATTTAGCTCAAATGTTAACACGGATGTGAAAACAAACGATATGGAATACAATGTTGAGCAGGGAGGTTCAACAGCTTACAAGTAATAGGTAGACTTGTGGACAACAGCAAGCTATCAGAGCCATCAGTGTGCACACTTTAACTCTTAAAAGTGACTCATAGGCTATGGGTTTGCCCGGTGTGTTATGGTATTAACTTACTTTTTTGATTAGTTTCTTGAATTTCTTCATAACTAACGTCAGCATGACTTTTGCTTTGTTTGCATACCAGCTTTATGGTTATGGTTAGTCAAAGGCCCTGGTATCACTGCAAAAAAATTAAAATTTCATAATTGCTCAACTGCCCATGCCAGTAGAATCATCCGAATTAACATCTCATCTCATTGAAGGATCCAAACAAAGAAAGGCAGCTGCAGACCCCATAATAGCAGCTACAGCACATGCTAAATGACATAAGGCCAAGCAGCACCGAAAGTGAATGCAGCTGAATTATCCTTCTTCGTACGATATCATCATTCATCATAAACAATCGGAATATCGAAACACAATCCGGATGAAACACAGCTCACTGTATGCACAGAGCACTAAACTCAGTAGCACCGACAGCAAGCCGGACTTGGAATATGAGGAAACTGCAACCAGTAACCCTTTTCACACTGAGCCTCAATTGTTCTTGCCGCCTATCCACCATATCGATTGGTATTCCAATGATGATGTACATTGCAATCAACACAGAACACACTATTGCGCACACTGTAGAGGATTTCAGATCACATGCACGTGATCCGTTTCACCGACAAATATCCCAATAGTGGAATTTCAATCTATACATGTGTCTGTGCCCAGCCTCTCTTTCTGTCTATTCTGTGTCCAATGTCTCGCTGTGTCCAGCCTCTCTTTCTGTCTATTCTGTGTCCAATTTCTCGCTGTGTCCAGCCTCTCTTTCTGTCTATTCTATCTGTGTCCAATGTCTCGCTGTGTCCAACCTCTTTCTGTCTATTCTATTTGTGTCCAATGTCTCGCTGTGTTCAGCCTCTCTTTCTGTCTATTCTATCTGTGTCCAATGTCTCGCTGTGTCCAGCCTCTCTTTCTGTCTATTCTGTGTCCAATGTCTCGCTGTGTTCAGCCTCTCTTTCTATCTATTCTATATGTGTCCAATGTCTCGCTGTGTCCAGCCTCTCTTTCTGTCTATTCTGTGTCCAATGTCTCGCTGTGTTCAGCCTCTCTTTCTGTCTATTCTGTGTCCAATGTCTCGCTGTGTTCAGCCTCTCTTTCTATCTATTCTATCTGTGTCCAATGTCTCGCTGTGTCCAGCCTCTCTTTCTGTCTATTCTGTGTCCAATGTCTCGCTGTGTTCAGCCTCTCTTTCTGTCTATTCTATCTGTGTCCAATGTCTCGCTGTGTCCAGCCTCTCTTTCTGTCTATTCTATCTGTGTCCAATGTCTCGCTGTGTCCAGCCTCTCTTTCTGTCTTCCAATCTTTTTTGTGCCTGATCTCTTTCTGTGTATGTCCTTCTATCAATCTCTCTCTCTGTCTGTCTTCCAATCTTTCTTTGTGTCTGATCTCTCTCTGTGTATGTCCTTCTATCTAATCTCTCTGTCTGTCTGCCAATCTTTCTTTGTGTTTGATCTCTCTGTGTGTATGTCCTTATATCCAATCTCTCTCTCTCTCTCTCTGTCTGTCTTCCAATCTTTCTTTGTGTCTGATCTCTCTGTGTGTATGTCCTTCTATCCAATCTTTCTCTCTCTCTCTCTCTGTCTTCCAATCTTTCTTAATATCCAATCTCTCTCTGTGTATGTTCTTCTATCTAATCTCTCTCTCTCTCTCTCTCTGGCAGATGTCTTTCAGTCTGTAACACTGATGTCTATCAACAAGGATACAGTTATGAGACTGTAACAAGCACAGCTGTTTATCACTGATATCTCAATCATTATCCTCACTTCAGAAATAAACTCTTCTATAATACTTTCCAGTTTATCTGACAATATTATTCTTCAAAATTTTAATCCTGTCTGTGGTTCAGATGGGATATTTTACACAAAAAAGTATCAAACGTATAAATTATAAACGTTATTTACTTACATATAAATAAAAGTATCAAACGTATCTATTTTTGAAACTTTTATTCTCATAAACATTCAACTGTAATAACAGCATTAACACAAGATAATTAATCCAGATCAATCATTGTGTGGTACCACAAATTTGAACCACTCCCTTAAAATATCACAATTAACAATGAGGGGAATGTAGCAGACTAAGGCACTTTCACTCATAAATTCCGCAAAATTTATGGGATTTAGCTCAAATGTTAACACGGATGTGAAAACAAACGATATGGAATACAATGTTGAGCAGGGAGGTTCAACAGCTTACAAGTAATAGGTAGACTTGTGGACAACAGCAAGCTATCAGAGCCATCAGTGTGCACACTTTAACTCTTAAAAGTGACTCATAGGCTATGGGTTTGCCCGGTGTGTTATGGTATTAACTTACTTTTTTGATTAGTTTCTTGAATTTCTTCATAACTAACGTCAGCATGACTTTTGCTTTGTTTGCATACCAGCTTTATGGTTATGGTTAGTCAAAGGCCCTGGTATCACTGCAAAAAAATTAAAATTTCATAATTGCTCAACTGCCCATGCCAGTAGAATCATCCGAATTAACATCTCATCTCATTGAAGGATCCAAACAAAGAAAGGCAGCTGCAGACCCCATAATAGCAGCTACAGCACATGCTAAATGACATAAGGCCAAGCAGCACCGAAAGTGAATGCAGCTGAATTATCCTTCTTCGTACGATATCATCATTCATCATAAACAATCGGAATATCGAAACACAATCCGGATGAAACACAGCTCACTGTATGCACAGAGCACTAAACTCAGTAGCTCCGACAGCAAGCCGGACTTGGAATATGAGGAAACTGCAACCAGTAACCCTTTTCACACTGAGCCTCAATTGTTCTTGCCGCCTATCCACCATATCGATTGGTATTCCAATGATGATGTACATTGCAATCAACACAGAACACACTATTGCGCACACTGTAGAGGATTTCAGATCACATGCACGTGATCCGTTTCACCGACAAATATCCCAATAGTGGAATTTCAATCTATACATGTGTCTGTGCCCAGCCTCTCTTTCTGTCTATTCTGTGTCCAATGTCTCGCTGTGTCCAGCCTCTCTTTCTGTCTATTCTGTGTCCAATTTCTCGCTGTGTCCAGCCTCTCTTTCTGTCTATTCTATCTGTGTCCAATGTCTCGCTGTGTCCAACCTCTTTCTGTCTATTCTATTTGTGTCCAATGTCTCGCTGTGTTCAGCCTCTCTTTCTGTCTATTCTATCTGTGTCAAATGTCTCGCTGTGTTCAGCCTCTCTTTCTGTCTATTCTATCTGTGTCCAATGTCTCGCTGTGTCCAGCCTCTCTTTCTGTCTATTCTGTGTCCAATGTCTCGCTGTGTTCAGCCTCTCTTTCTATCTATTCTATCTGTGTCCAATGTCTCGCTGTGTCCAGCCTCTCTTTCTGTCTATTCTGTGTCCAATGTCTCGCTGTGTTCAGCCTCTCTTTCTGTCTATTCTGTGTCCAATGTCTCGCTGTGTCCAGCCTCTCTTTCTGTCTATTCTGTGTCCAATGTCTCGCTGTGTCCAGCCTCTCTTTCTGTCTATTCTGTGTCCAATGTCTCGCTGTGTTCAGCCTCTCTTTCTATCTATTCTATCTGTGTCCAATGTCTCGCTGTGTCCAGCCTCTCTTTCTGTCTATTCTGTGTCCAATGTCTCGCTGTGTTCAGCCTCTCTTTCTGTCTATTCTATCTGTGTCCAATGTCTCGCTGTGTCCAGCCTCTCTTTCTGTCTATTCTATCTGTGTCCAATGTCTCGCTGTGTCCAGCCTCTCTTTCTGTCTTCCAATCTTTTTTGTGCCTGATCTCTTTCTGTGTATGTCCTTCTATCAATCTCTCTCTCTGTCTGTCTTCCAATCTTTCTTTGTGTCTGATCTCTCTCTGTGTATGTCCTTCTATCTAATCTCTCTGTCTGTCTGCCAATCTTTCTTTGTGTTTGATCTCTCTGTGTGTATGTCCTTATATCCAATCTCTCTCTCTCTCTCTCTGTCTGTCTTCCAATCTTTCTTTGTGTCTGATCTCTCTGTGTGTATGTCCTTCTATCCAATCTTTCTCTCTCTCTCTCTCTGTCTTCCAATCTTTCTTAATATCCAATCTCTCTCTGTGTATGTTCTTCTATCTAATCTCTCTCTCTCTCTCTCTCTGGCAGATGTCTTTCAGTCTGTAACACTGATGTCTATCAACAAGGATACAGTTATGAGACTGTAACAAGCACAGCTGTTTATCACTGATATCTCAATCATTATCCTCACTTCAGAAATAAACTCTTCTATAATACTTTCCAGTTTATCTGACAATATTATTCTTCAAAATTTTAATCCTGTCTGTGGTTCAGATGGGATATTTTACACAAAAAAGTATCAAACGTATAAATTATAAACGTTATTTACTTACATATAAATAAAAGTATCAAACGTATCTATTTTTGAAACTTTTATTCTCATAAACATTCAACTGTAATAACAGCATTAACACAAGATAATTAATCCAGATCAATCATTGTGTGGTACCACAAATTTGAACCACTCCCTTAAAATATCACAATTAACAATGAGGGGAATGTAGCAGACTAAGGCACTTTCACTCATAAATTCCGCAAAATTTATGGGATTTAGCTCAAATGTTAACACGGATGTGAAAACAAACGATATGGAATACAATGTTGAGCAGGGAGGTTCAACAGCTTACAAGTAATAGGTAGACTTGTGGACAACAGCAAGCTATCAGAGCCATCAGTGTGCACACTTTAACTCTTAAAAGTGACTCATAGGCTATGGGTTTGCCCGGTGTGTTATGGTATTAACTTAATAACAACGTGCAATGTAATCCAATTATTCTTTCATCGGGTTTTGAAAAATTTTATGCCATTTTGAAAAAAAATTAACTCATTAAAACAATATTATACAGGAGAAAAAAGCTTTCAACAACAAAAATAAAGTAACACTCCTTCTACACTACAAAGATGTCTGAATGTAACAAAAGGGCATATGATATGTATATCTATCTATCTATTGTCCTTTTGAGCCGAAGACGGCACATAGGGCAGAACCACAATCTCAAAAACAGAAACCTTGTGTGCCAAAGTGGCACATATTGCAGAGATCACTGCTCTAAAATATATGGTGCTGTTTCCATAACAATACTTTTTACAATGACAGCTTGTCAAGCCATCAATCAATCTCCTTAGTCGCCTCTTACGACATGCATGGAAGGTCACAGTGTCACTATTCTTTCTATTCTATTGACCTTTCGAGCCGTAACCGGCCCATAGGGCGTAGACCAAGATACACCTTCTCCTATATGAATTTTTGTTCTAGCAGTTTTCTTTTAAAGATATTTTATCAAATCTCGCCATCTGTCTCTGTTCTGTGCAAGCAGTTCTATCTCATTGAGGGAGCCGATTCCTGCTGCTCTTGCCTCTCTCATCAATGTTCTTCTCAGTGTCTCCCTGGGTCTTCCTCTTTTTCTTTTACCTGTTGTTTCCCATATGAGGGCTTGCTTTGCTATTCGATTATTATCTCTTCTCATCACATGTCCAACGTATGACCATCGTCTTTTCTTTATTACTGAAGATATTAGTGGTTGATTGGCGATTTCTCTAATTTCCTCGTTTGTTTTGAATTCGTTCCATTCTATACCAAGTATTTTCCTTAGACATTTATTTTCGAATGCGTTCAACTTTGTTTCTATATCTCTTGTTGTTTTCCAGCTTTCACACGCATACGTAAGGGTTGATAGTACATTTGATTTGAATAGCCTAAGTTTTGTGTTTGTGCTAATGAGTTTTGATTTCCACAACTTTTCAAGGCTTCTGAAAGACATTGCTGCTTTAGCCAGTCTGATTCTAATTTCTTTGCTCGTATCCCCTTCTCGATCAATGTGACTTCCAAGATAGATGAAGTGATCGATCTCTTCTACTGGTTTGTTTTCCATGTATATTTTGTCACTTGTTGGAATTAAACTTTTCATGACTTTAGTCTTTTCATGATTGACCTCAAGCCCAATTTTGCTGGCTATTGATGATAGTTCATTTGTGTTTTCCTGCATCGTTTTTATCTGATTGCTGATGAGAACTATGTCATCAGCAAAGTCCAGGTCCTCCAAATGGTCTCCTTGTATCCATTCGATGCCTTTATTACCAGTGCAGCATTTCTTCATTATGAAGTCCATAACAATTCCAAATAACAAGGGCGATAAAATACATCCTTGTTTAACCCCAGTTTCTATTGGGAAACATTCGCTCAGTCCTTCCTCTGTTCGAACTGCACATGTGTAACCATCATACATGTCTTTGATAATATTTATGATTTTTGATGGTAAGCCATATTGCTTCAGAATTTTCCACAAAGAATCTCTATGAATACTATCAAATGCTTTTTTGAAGTCGATGAAGTTAAGTACAAAAGGTTTTTGCTTTTCAATGTGTTCCTCCAATATAAGTCGTAGAGTGAAAATGTGGTCAAGACAGCTTCTCCCTTTTCTAAACCCAGCCTGTTCTTCACGCATTACTGTATCTATTGAATCCTTTATTCTATTTAGGATGATTTTACAGAATAATTTTGAGGCAACTGACAAAAGTGTCACGCCTCTCCAATTGTTACAATCTCTAAGATTGCCCTTTTTTGGGATCTTAACAATGATTCCTTTTTTCCATTTATGAGGCGTCTTCTCTGTTTTCCAAATGATGTTGAACATTTTTGGAGATGTATTAAATTATGGCTATCAATTGCCTTGAGGATCTCAGCTGTTAACTTATCCTCTCCAGCAGCCTTGTTATTGGTCATTAGCTTTAAGGTGGTTTCTATTTCACTCAAGGTGAAGTCATCTAAATTTACATCTAATTCTGCTGCTGGTGTTTCAGCTTCAAAATCTATTAAACTGTGAGGTAGTGGACGGTTAAGAATTTCTTTGAAGTGTTCCGCCCAACGGGCTTTTATGTCTGCGCTTGTTGTTAGCATTAATCCAGATTTGTCTAGAATTGGTGTTCCACTGGATGTATAGGTGTTTGTCAGCATCTTTTGTACAGTATAAAGAGTTCTGCTGTCTCCTGTAATTGCAGCTGTCTCTGCTTTCTCTGCCAAGTTGTCTATATAAGCTCTTGTATCTCTTCTTGCCGAACTTTTCACTTTGTTGTCTAATTCTTTGTATGTTGCTTTTGCCAGAACCTTTCCAAGATCTGTCTTTACATTAGTCATGGCTCTCTTCGCTTCTCTTCTTTCTTTGATGTATTTCCATGTGGTGTCTGAGATCCAAGCTCGTTTTTCCATTTTCTTCAGTCCAGCACTTGCTTCTGCTGCTGTCATTAGTATTTTGCTCTGTGAGTCCCACATTTCATTGATATCTAAGTCTATTTCACCAAGTGCTGAATAACAATTACTTAGCTCTATGTTAAACTTTTCCTTTATTGCTTCATCTTTCAGTTTATGACTATCAATTTTATGTGTAATTGACCTCTTCTGTTGGTTTCTAAATTTTAATCTTATTTTCCCAATGCACAGGTTGTGGTCACTATTAACATCAGCACCTCTGTATGCTCTTACATCTATTAATGATGATCTGAATTGTTGTTTAATACATAGGTGGTCAATTTGATTTGATGTTCTATCATCAGGAGATATCCATGTTGTTTTGTGGATATTTTTATGTGGAAATAATGTCCCACCTATAACTAAATTTTCTATTAAACATAATTCTATTAATCTTTCTCCATTCTGACTTGTTGTATTACAGCCTTCTCTCCCCATCACATGTTCCACTCCTGCGTTATCTTGTCCTACTTTGGCGTTGAAGTCTCCCATTACAATTAAAAGATCGTGTTTTGGTATTTTGTTTATAAGTTGTTGCAGTTGGTTATAAAAATCATCCTTAACTTCATCATCAGCTTCGTTAGTAGGCGCATAACATTGAATAATTGAAAGTCTTCCATGTTTTGTTTTGTATCGTGTTCGTATCAGACGGCTGTTAACCGGTTCCCATTCTAATAAACTTCTTGCAGCTTTGTCTGTCATCATTATGCCTACTCCTTCACGGTGTTTTCCATCTTCCCTTCCAGAAAAAACTACTATTTTATTATCAATAGATCTCCTACCTGTTCCAGGCCAGCGCATTTCGCTTAATCCTAAAATATCTAGATCGTATCTGTTACTATTCTTTACTTCCCTCATAATGAGACCCCGGTAACACACAGGTAATAAAATCACATTAAAATAAAATCACATTAAAATAAAACCACATTAAAATAAAATCACATTAAAATAAAACCACATTAAAATAAAACCATGTTAAAATAAAATCACATTAAAATATGTATATAATAGACGGAAAAACTTTATAGAGACAAATCCAGCTTGGGGTAGACATAAATGTTTTCCTTAAAGTAGGCTGATTGCATAACTTCCATCTTGTACTGGTTTCCACAGTTTGTACAAAAAGAATTTTCTTTAAAATTGGCTTGTAAGCCTGACAGGGCAATTTGCATGGAAAAACAGACCATTTGTGCAAATTTCTACATTTAACAAGAATATAATAAACATACACATAACATTAATGAGAAGACAACTCTATTTATGTGTATGTATACTGTACTAACCAATCAAATTGCACCAAACATATATTTGAAACAGACTATAAATATTGAGGTCATCGAACAATGCTACATGGATGCACATTATCAACAAAAATGTTTTTACTACAATTTTTTAACAGCAACTGCAGACTTATATGATCTACAAGACACAGTAAAAAGCTGAATGAATCCTCACCAAGAAACAAAAGATTGTAAGGTTTCTTCCTATTTGTTAGACTTTTTTGGGTGTGATATATAGGTTTGCCTTTAATCCCTAGATTACGGTGCCTATCTGTGAGTCATATTTTCACGATCTTTCTTTCTTTCTTTTCTCTTTTCACTGATACCTAAAAGGTGTTGTGGTTTATATCATTTGTCGTTTTTGAGCTGCTCGAATTGTCTGAATTAGTGGTTTCCTTTGTTGTTAAATGTCACTGTCACTGCATCTATCCATCTTCTTCTGGGTCTTCCTCTTGGTCTTTTTCCATGCATTCTTGAGAAGAACGCCCTTGATGGTGATTGGTGAGGATTCATTCTGACCAGGTGGCCCAACCATTTAAGTTGTTGTTGTTCTGTATATAGAACAACAACAACTATTTTCATGAAACTGCCGTGAAAATGATTACTATCACATAATTGTTAAATTTGGAGATCTGAAAATAAGACCTTTGAACTTTTGCTACACAGTTGTGTGTTTACCCAAGCAGACACATGGGAATCAGGTGCTGTAATCATTTCCTGGGTTATGTTAGATTTATGGCCTGAAAGTTGACCCTATCGCGCTGTGGCTACTAGTGGTGTTAAGCCATCTGCTCAAGCGGCGGCTGTCAGTTCGTCATATCAAACCATATGTTCAGCTCCATCAAAGCATTGTTCGCTGGCTATCCAATGTTACAAAGGTTTGTTTGATGTCTCAGGAGATTTCCCCCGTCAAAAGGAAAAATAATTTCTTTAAATGAATTTCTTGAAAAAAAACAGTTCGTTTTGTATGATAGCATTGTACATTTTATTGTGCACACGTTTGCGTCTGATCCACCATTAAAAGAAACAAATTCAATACTCTGAGGTCATTGGAAATAGGAAGGTTTAGGGAGGTGTGTGTAGAAGGAAAGGGGGGGGGGTGTTAGGAGATGGGGGAATGTTTGCATGTGACAAACTGTCAAATTTCAAGAATTTGTATTTTGAGGTTGTCATTTTTACGACGGTCTCATAATCTAGGGTTAAAGAAGATGGTAGAAATGAAATCAATTTGAAAAAAAGTTGCCAGCTCTAGACACCCAGAAAGAAAAAAGAGGTAGCCTCTGAGAAGATCCTTACACAGACATTAAAACCATTGTCTCATGAGACAGATACTACTGCATAGTTGTTTGTCACTGCTACTTTAGTTAATTTGCTCATATGTGTCTTTCCTGAAAGATAAAATACACATGCTTCTTCTATTATATGTTCAAAGTTGTAGTTAGTCAAAGGCTTATAATCACAGGGAGCTGTGATAGCTCAGTGGTTAGTGAACTGGACTACAAAAGACAAGAGGTAGGGTTCAATCCCAACCAACGGCTTCTGGTTCACCCAGCCTTTAATGGGTACTGGATTTTTTTTCTGATAAAGTAAAGCGGCACGGGCATAATATTGACCATATTACCCCAAAAATCGTGTGCTGAAGGTCTGTAAAATTTATGGTCACAAACACCATGTTCCCTATACGCCACTTGGTGTGACGGGGGTACTTTACTTTTTTTTAAATTATCACTGCAAACTAATTAAAATCCATAATTGCTCAACTGCCCGTGCCAGTGTAATAATCCAAATTATCATCTCATCTCATTGAAGGACCCAAACAAAGGCAGCTGTAGTCCTCATCATAGCAGTCACAGCACAAGCTAAAATACATAAGGTGTAGCCGCACCGAAAGTGAACACAGCCAAACTGTCCTTCGTCATACGATAACATCATTCATCATAAGCAATCGGAATACCGAAACACGATCTGGATGAAAAACACAGCTCACGGTGTGCACAGAGCACTAAACTCAGTAGCTCAGCCAGCAAGCTGATTAGATGAAGCTGTATCTTAAAATAATAAAAAAACTGTTGTGGTTAAAAGTTGGATTGGATAGAAAGAAAAGAAAACAAACAATGAAGTTTTAAAAACAACTAAAAATAAAAAGAGAACTACTAAACACAATTAGAACAAGACAAATGAAATTTTGGGGGCATGTTAATTGGTTATTGAAGGCCTCGGTATCACTGCAAACGTATTAAAATCCATAATTGCTCAACCGCCCGTGCCAGTGGAATCATCAGAATTACTAACTCATCTCCCAAACAAAGAAAGATAACTGTAGTCCCCATCGTAGCAGTCTCAGCACACGCCAAAAGACATAAGGCGAAGCAGTGCAGAAAGTGAACACAGCCAACTGTTCCCTGTCATGCAATATCATTATTCATCGTAAACAATTGGAATATCAAAACATGATCAAAACGGATGAGACACACAGCTCACGGTGTGCACAGAGCACTTAACTCAGTAGCTCCTGCAATAAGCTGGACTTGGAATATGAGGAAACTGCAACAAGGAACACTTTTCATACATAGCCTTCAATGGGGGCATGTTAAAAGACACAACAGCCTACTAAGAGTAATATCGGAAAGGAAAATACAAGATAAAAGAGGCAGAGGCAGGCCAACACTAACATGGATAAGTAACATCAAAAGATGGACAAGTCAGCCTATGACAATCTACACCATCAAAGCAAGACAGAGTGGAATGGCGCTCCATGGTAGCCAACCTACGATGCGGAGATGGCACTCAATGATGATGACGGTTAAAAATTAAATGTTGCATCTCTCAAAACTCTCAGATTTGCCAACCTTTGATCTTTTAGGTTTGAGCATCATTAATACATAGTAAAAAGTAAAGTGCCCCCATCACGCCAAGTGGCGTATAGGAAATATGGTGTTAGTGACCATATATTTTACAGACCTTCGGCAAATGATTTATGGGGTAATGTGGTCGGTATTACACCCATGCCGCTTTACTTTCCCAGAAAAAAATCCGGTACCCATTAAAGGCTGGGTGAACCCGGAAGCCGATGGTTGGGATCGAACCCTACCTCTTGTCCTTTGTAGTCCAGTTCACTAACCACTGAGCTATCGCAGCTATTAATACATAAACATTTATAATTATTACCTCCCCTGTTATTTGGAATTGTTATGAACTTCATAATGAAGAAATGCTACGCTGGTAACAAAGGCATCGAATGGGTTCAAGGAGACCATTTGGAGGACCTCGACTTTGCTGATGACATAGTCCTAATCAGCAGTCAGATAAAAACGATGCAGGAAAACACAAATGAACTATCATCAATAGCCAGCAAAATTGGGCTTGAGATCAATCATGAAAAAACTAAAGTCACAAAGAGCTTAATTCCAACAGATGACAAAATATACATGGAAAATAAACCAGTGGAAGAGATCGATCACTTTATCTATCTTTAACACCCCTTCTTACATATGCATGTGATAGCTGGAAAACAACAAGAGACATAGTAACATAGTTGATCACATTTGAAAATAAATGTCTAAGGAAAATACTTGGTATAGCATGGAACAAATTCAAAACAAACGAAGAAATTAGAGAGATCGTCAATCAACCACTAATATCTTCAGTAATCAATAAAAGACGGTGGTCATATGTTGGACATGTGATGAGGAGAGATCATAACTGAATAACAAAGCAAGCCCTCATGTGGGAAACAACAGGTAAGAGGAAAAGAGGCCAACACAGAGAGACACTGAGAAGAATATTGTTCAGAGAGGCAAGAATATCAGGAATCAACTCCCTCAATGAGATAGAGTTGCTTGCACAGAACAGAGACAAATGGTGAGATTTAATAAAATATCTTTAGAAGGATTGAAAACTGCTAGAATAAAAATTTAGATAAGAGAAAGAGTATCTCGGTCTATGCGCTACTGCTCAAAAGGTCAATAGATATATAGATTTATAATTTAGCTAAACAATTCAATGTTTTGTGTGTGTGGTGTCACAAACTTGAAACCACTTCCTGACAATATTCAATTTAATAATGAGTGGAATGTACATGATTCAGTACATAAAAGCTGCAAAATTTCAAAGATGATAACTAAAACACCACAACAAACAATTGTGCACTAAACAAGAGGTAAAAATGATAATAAAAAATTCACATTCAAAAGTGTGCCTCTAGACATTCAAAAGAGGTAACTCCACACATGAACGATGATGTTCAAGTCACATCCGGTGAACACCTTAAAATCTTGAGCAAGACGTCAATTTTATTATGGCATGTCAAAGTCAGGGTCTTGGCCAGTTGGGTCCTGCCCGTTTGGACGATGATTCTTCAAATACAAGTGTCTGTTTGAATGAGGGAACAATGATAAGTACTGAATGAAAATATGTTAAAATTAAACTTCACTACTTTAATATTAAACCACTTTTTACAATTCCATTTAAATTAAAGTACATTGAAATTCCCAAAAATCATGTGCCGAAGGTCTGTAAAATTTATGGTCACTAACACCATATTCCCTATACGGGACTTGGCGTGACGGGGGTACTTTACCTTTTTTTTAACATTGAAATTAAACTGTGGTCGTGTGGTCTAGATATATGACATCAGCCTCTGGACAAAAAGGACCTGTGTTCAAATCTCACCACAGCTAGTGCTGACTTTTTTTAAATACGCAAAATTAATCCGTGGTTTCATCGTAACATAACCCACCCACTATCTCTTGAGTAGTGAGATTCAATGTCTAGCCCACTGAGATAACAGCAATAAATAGAAGGTCCTGTGTGCACTTGCGCAGGTAACCTTGGCACTTACAATTGAAAGAGTAGGCTATAACATTGGACCGATGTTTAGACAAAATTGTCAGCTAAAACATGGCCACACCATGGATCCCCAGTCCAGCTGTGAAGTTCATGCATGTGGGTCGGGTTCTCCTCACATTTTTTCTAGATTTCAGCGAATGGAAGAAAAGCGCATCCCCAGGCAAATAATGTATGGTGAACTAATACACGGAAAAAGACAAATTGGCAGACCTAAACTACGATATAGAGATATTTGTAAATCATCTCTGAATGACTTCTCCATATGTGAATATGACTGGGAACATCTGGCAAGTGATCGCACATCATGGAGAGCATGTACAAGGAATGGTATAACATCATTTGAGACTATGCTAAGACAAAACTTAGAAGAGAAAAGACTCATGAAAAAGGATGGAAAACCCTGTGGACCAGTGTGCCTGACTTGTTCATTCTGTGACTGCATGTGTTTGTCAAACATTGGTAGAATTAGCCACGAGAGAAACTGTTCGACAAAAACAAAACCTAAAAAAAATACACAATAGCCTCCACTAGACTGCTTGACAAGACAAAAAGGGCCATATATACAATAGCCTCCACTAGACCGTCTGACAAGACGAAAAGGGCCATATATACAATAGCCTCCACTAGACCGCCTGACAAGACAAAAAGGGTCATATATACAATAGCCTCCACTAGACCGCCTGACAAGACAAAAAGGGCCATATATACAATAGCCTCCACTAGACCATCTGACAAGACGAAAAGGGCCATATATACAATAGCCTCCACTAGACCGTCTGACAAGACAAAAAGGGCCATATATACAATAGCCTCCACTAGACCATCTGACAAGACGAAAAGGGCCATATATACAATAGCCTCCACTAGACCGTCTGACAAGACAAAAAGGGCCATATATACAATAGCCTCCACTAGACCGTCTGACAAGACAAAAAGGGCCATATATACAATAGCCTCCACTAGACCGCCTGACAAGACAAAAAGGGCCATATATAGGCCTTAACATTGGACCGATGTTTAAGCAAAATTGTCAGCTAAAACATGCCCACACCATGGATCCCCAGTCCAGCGGCGAAGTTCATGCATGTGGGTCAGGTCCTCCTCACATTTTTTCTAGATTCTCGAAGGGGATATCAGGGCACCAATGGAGTTGTCCAGTGTGCAGTAATGAAGATCCTAACAACAACGAAATAAAAATTAAAGTACATTAAAATGGGCTCCTTTATCCCGCTGACAGCAGAGCAGTTGGGATTTTTTTGGCACACCAACATAGCAGAGAAGTGGCTAGGGAATCTGGCAAGTGTAGTGTTATGGTGTCAAGCATGAGAATGGAGTAGGAAACAGCAACGGTGGCGACAACATGACTGGTTAGAATGTGGATGACACAGTCTTGGTGACTGATTTGCAAAGCATGCTACAGAGGATTGACAGACAGTGTCTGTAGCAGGAGTGGATGTAGCAGGAGTGGATGTAGCAGGAGTGGATGTAGCAGGAGTGGATGTAGCAGGAGTGGATGTAGCAGGAGTGGATGTAGCAGGAGTGGATGTAGCAGGAGTGGATGTAGCAGGAGTGGATGTAGCAGGAGTGGATGTAGCTCTTGGATGGCTCTAAAGTGAGTGCCTTAAACTGGATGTACTGTCCAGGGCATGCCAGTGTTCATGTCAATGAAATCGTTGATAAGCTCGCTGGCAGCTCTGACACCGAGGGTGGCCTTACTATGGACAAAGAGGACATCACCAATTCTGTTCTTCATTCCTTAAGAGAAGAGGAGAATGGGTTAGACAATGATGTAAATAATGAGAGACTTCTTCTTCTTCTTCTTCTTTCCTTCCTCATTTGCCCTCATTCCTCATTCGTTAAAATAAAACCACAATAAAATAAAATCACATTAAAATAAAATCACGTTAAAATAAAATTACATTAAAATAAAATCACATTAAAATAAAATCACATTAAAATAAAATCACACTAAAATTAAACTACGGTAAAACTAAACATTTAAAAACGAAAGCTCCTAAAACTAAACCACATAAAAACTAAACACTTAAAGTGAAGAATAACAAGAAGAAATTAAAAATGTAAGTACACCAGAGCTTTTGATGCTTGGTCTATTATGATTCTCATGTTTAACAGAAAGAGATCATAGAACTCCAGCACATTTTATTTATTTTTGCTGACAAAGAATCTATCTATCTATTGACCTTTCAAGCTGTAGCCGGCCCATAGGGCATAGACCCAGATACTCCTTCTCTTATCTAAATTTTTATTCTAGCAGTTTTCAATCCTTGTAAAGATCTTTTATTAAATCTCGCCACTTGTCTCTGTTCTGTGCAAGCAACTCTATCTCATTGAGGGAGCCGATTCCTGCTGCTCTTGCTTCGCTGATTAATGTTCTTCTCAGTGTCTCTCTGGGTCGGCCTCTTTTCCTCTTACCTGTTGTTTCCCACATGAGGGCTTACTTTGTTATTCAGTTATTATCTCTTTTCATCACATGTCCAACATATGACCATCATCTTTTCTTTATTACTGAAGATATTAGTGGTTGATTGGCGATTTCTCTAATTTCCTCGTTTGTTTTGAATTTGTTCCACGCTATACCAAGTATTTTCCTTAGACATTTATTTTCCAATGCATTCAACTTTGTTTCTATATCTCTTATTGTTTTCCAGCTTTCACACGCATATGTAAGAGTAGATAGTACATTTGATATGAATAGTCTAAGTTTTGTGTTTGTGCTGATGAGTTTTGATTTCCACAACTTTTCAAGGCTTCTGAAAGCCATTGCTGCTTTAGCTATTCTAATTCTAATTTCTTTACTTGTATCCCCTTCTCGATCAATGTGACTTCCAAGATAGATAAAGTGGTCAATCTCTTCCACTGGTTTATTTTCCATGTATATTCTGTCAATGCAAGAGCAGATATCAATAGATAGATATTGTCATCTTTTGGATTCTGGGTCCCCAAATCAACTCCTCAGTCTTTCTACTACTAAACACAATTCAAACAAGGCAAATGAGATTTTTGGGCCATGTTAAAAGACACAACAGCCTACTAAAAGTAATCTTAGAAGGGAAAATACAAGGTAAAATAGGCATAGGCAGACCAAAACTAACATGGACAAGTAACATCAAAAGATGGACAAATCAACCTATGACAACCTGTACCATCAAAGCAAGAGACAGAGCAGAATGATGCTCCATGGTAGCCAACCTTTGATGTGGAGATGGCACTTGATGATGATGATGTTGGGTTCTGATACAGAATGTTACTAATAAATACTTTTACTAATAAATACTTTTACTAATAAATACTTTTACTAATAAAAATAAATCTTTTCTTACAAAAGAGCATTAGTTCTCTGCAGGTCAGCAATTTTCACTTCTGTCTGTTCCATCCATTCTTTATACTTTTGTCCCCATGTTCTTGTCAACTGTATATATATATATATAAAAGTTAAGATTAGATGACGTCAATTTAATTATAAGTATACCATTATTTTTTTGTTAACTATTCTTTCTTCTTTGTTCACTTATTTGTGGATTGCATTGTGCTGGTCCCTTCTCCTTGTGGTTCAGTGTATACATTTTCATGGGAACAGGCAAATAATAATTAACCCTCCCCCCCCCCACCTCCTTTTCTCTCTCCCTCTTGCGTCCCATTGAACTCACAGTCATCTACTTGCTCTGACCTTTTGGATCTTGCCTCAGTTAAGTCTTTCTTTAATTTTATATATGTTTTAGCTTACTAAGTAAAAAAAAAAGAGTGAAGTACCCCTATCACACCAAGTGGCGTATAGGGAATATGGTGTTAGTGACCATAATTTTTACAGACCTTCAGCACATGATTTTTGGGGTAATGTGGTCGGTATTACATCCATGCCGCTTTACTTTCCCAGAAAAAAATCCGGAACCCATTAAAGGCTGAGTAAACTGGAAGCCATCAGTTGGGATCGAACCCTACCTCTTGTCCTTTGTAGTTCAGTTCACTAACCACTGAGCTATCGCGGCTCCCGTTTCATCATCATCAAGTACCGGGCCTGCTGGCATAGGTGATCATGTCTCTCCACAACTTTCGATCTCGGCAGCTATTTATCATTTCTGTTGTTGACCTTCTGCCAAGCCATTCTCTTAAGCTGTCTGTTATTTTTTCTCTTTGCTTCCCTCTATCTCTTCGTCCCTCAATTTTTCCAGTTGTTACAATATATTCCAGTTGTTCTCTGCTCATTACATGGCCAAAAAATTATAATTAGTCATTAGTCGAAAGATCATCCTCCTTGCACAAGGGGCATACCCATAAGTGCTCCGATTTCCTTTCGAGTAAATTCACAAGTGTGTGACGGCTGATCGTGCCGGTTCGCAGTTGGTTAACCATACACCTCTGGTGTCCTGAAAAATGTTCACTCTTAGCTGTGCCAAGCCTTACGCGACTATGCGTTAGTCTCGCCATTGCGTTTGAATCCTTGTCGTCTCGAGAGTCTGCTACTCTTCCCGCCTCGCGGATTGCGTGTAAAATGTCCGCGTTGTCCATGGCGTTGCCATCTGAAATTTTAGCCTTTTCAGCAAGCTTGTCAGCTCGTTCGTTCCCTTGCACTCCAGAGTGGCCAGGTACGTAGATGAAGACGATTTCTTTTAAAGTTGACAGCTGCAGGGACTTCAACCACTCTCTTCGCCTCCACCCAGCCTCAACCTTCTTAAGCATACTCATGGAGTCACTGAGAAAACATACTCCTGCGAAAGACTGTGCTTCGAGCCATGTCATTGCCTTAGTGACTGCTAAAACCTCCACTGTCATGCTGCTCGTTGTTTGCGAAAAAGCACCACTATCCTCATGCACCATTTGCCCTTTCACCTGCGCTGTATATGCCCATGAACATCGTTTATTTCGTACAACCGAACCATCTGTGTAGATAATAATATTGCCGGACGTTACGTTTTCTTTGATTAAGGCCTGAATCTTATCCTCTACGACCTTGGGATTCATCGTTCTACATTCTTTATTCAGTGTTATGCAGACTTTGATAGTAATTGTAGAAATGTCATTTGGCCATTGCCGCCATTCTTCTCCACACTGCAAGTCATTTAGCATGCACACCTTTTGAATGGATTTCTCTGCCCTGCCCATCCACGACTGGCCTCGCTCGAGTCTATCACCTTTTGGCGCTAGCGCTACAGAAATTTTTTTTTTTTTCTGTAAAAAATTATGATTGTTTCTTCCTAATATTGGAAATTAGCTCTCTTTTGCTTTGACCTCTCTCAGAACATATTCATTACTCTTCTTAGCTGTCCATGGTACTCTCAACATTCTTCTGTAAAACCACATTTCTGCAGACTCCAGTGATTTTCTTGTTTGTTGTCCTATTGTCCATGATTCGCACCCATATGTTAAGACTGGCTCTACGTAGCATTTAAGATCTCTTTTTCTTGTTTCTATTGTCAAAAATGGATTGCATAGTATCTTCCTCATTTTTTGGAAAGCTGCTTTTGCCTGAGCCATTCTGCATCTCACCCTTTTTAGCTGACTAATTTTCACATATTTTCTATTTTTATCCTCTGCTATGTAGAGCATCTCTCTTTCGTTTCATCATTTCATCTCTTATCTCTCTGTTTATTTCTCCTTGATTTACCTGTCTCGCTCATCCTAGATGTAGTTGAGTTTATTTTTATTTCGTTGTTCGTTTGTGTTCTTGTTTTCTGAAGAAGGCCACATGCAGGCCGAAATGTCAGTATTTTGTTGTGTTCCTTTCTTGTAAAGTTGTCATCAAACCTTGTAGGAGTGTATGCTACACCCCACTACTAGCTCCTTATAGGAGTGTATGTTACACCCCACTACTAGCTCCTTATAGGAGTGTATGCTACACCCCACTACTAGCTCCTTATAGGAGTGTATGCTACACCCCACTACTAGCTCTTTATAGGAGTGTATGCTACACCCCACTACTAGCTCCTTATAGGAGTGTATGTTCCACCCCACAACTTACTCCTTATAAGAGTGTATGTTACACCCCACAACTTGCTCCTTATAGGAGTGTATGTTACACCTCACAACTTACTCCTTATAGTAGTGTATGTTACACCCCACAACTTACTCCTTATAGGAGTGTATGTTACACCCCACAACTTACTCCTTATAGGAGTGTATGTTACACCCCACAACTTACTCCTTATAGGAGTGTATGTTACACCCCACAACTTACTCCTTATAGGAGTGTATGTTACACCCCACAACTTACTCCTTATAGGAGTGTATGTTACACCCCACAACTTGCTCCTTATAAGAGTGTACATTACACCCACAAGTTGCTCCTTATACACATACTCACATATTTTTAGAGCCCTCCACCTTAGAACACTCCACAACCCTCCAGAGGGTATAATTACAGCTACACCCGTGTGACCATTCCTTTCCCATTCTGACCATGGTCCACGACACAGGGAAGTCATTTTTTTTCTTTAACCAGTTTTGATTATTTTGTTTTGGATGTTTTGTTACTAGTTAGCTATGGAGTATTAGTTTTATTTACTTACATATCTGTGTGTGTGTTTGTTCCTGCTGAAGGCCTATAGAGCAGAAACGTCGTTCAAATCTGTGTTGTCTACTAATCACGTAAAGCTATTACCATACCATTTTTCTATTTTTTTTTTCAATTCTCCCTCCTTATACACTTTCGGCATGCATTCATTCAGACTTCATCACACTTTTCCACCCCTTGGTTTTCCTTACATTCCTATTAGGCAGCAGTTATCTGTATTCAAAGTTGTCTTTTCTAGGAAAGTAGTATTAACCAAATAGGAGTCCTTCTTCCTGGGCTGTCAGGGATGCTGTGAAAATTATTGTTTAGCAACAGTGCTTCATCACACCACATGAAGGCTATGTCTGAAAAGTGTTCCTTGTTGCAGTTTCCTCATATTCCAAGTTCGGCTTGTTGCAGGAGCTACTTTGTCAAGTGCTCTGTGCACACTGTGAGCTGTGTGTTTCATTTGTTTTGACCGTGTTTCGATATTCTAATTGTTTACGATGAATAATGATATCATATGACAGGGAACAGTTGGTTGTGTTCACTTTCTGTGCGGTTTCACCTTATGTCTTTTGGCGTGTGCTGAGACTGCTAAGATGGGGACTACAGCTACCTTTTTTTATTTGGGAGATAAAATAGTAATTCGGATGATTCCACTGGCACGGGCGGTTGAGCAATTAAGGATTTTAATTAATTTGCAGTGATAGTGGGGCCTTCCATAACCATAACCCCGTGGAGTATAGGG
Organism: Megaustenia siamemsis; assembly: GCA_032433765.1. Lineage (NCBI taxonomy): Eukaryota > Metazoa > Mollusca > Gastropoda > Stylommatophora > Ariophantidae > Megaustenia > Megaustenia siamemsis. The sequence continues at coordinate 4,336,221 of JAVIAB010000099.1, read as the reverse complement.
AATATGGTGTTAGTGACCATAATTTGTACAAACCTTTGGCACATGATTTTTTGGGGTAATGTGGTTGGTATTACGCCCATGTCACTTTACTTTCCAAGAAAAAAATCTGGTACACATTTAAAGGCTGGATGAATCCAGAAGCTGTTGATCAGGATCGAACCCAACCTCATGTTCTTTAAAGTCCAGTTCACTAACCACTGAGCTATTGTAGCTCTCATATTTGCTAACTTCATTCAGAGAAATTAATTTCAATAATATGCAATCACTCTCTTCATTACTTCACGTTTAGGGGGCTGGGTAGTCTAGCAGTATGATATCAGCCCTGGACAAGAAGGTCCTGTGTTTGAATCCTGCCAGAGGTGGAGGGAATATTTTTTTCAAATCCATAATTTCTTCATTGCTTCTTTACCCTTCCCATGGTCTCTGGGTGGTGAGATCCAATGACTAGTCCTTTCAGATAACGATGAAAAGAAAACTGGTGGTCCTGTGTGCATTCTAGGCATGTTAAAGAACTCTTGGCAATTGGAAATTAAAAAAGAATAGACAAAAAATGGTGGTCCCGTATGCATTCTAGGCATGTTAAAGAACTCTTGGCAATTGGAAATTAAAAAAGAATAAACAAAAAATGGTGGTCCCGTATGCATTCTAGGCATGTTAAAGAACTCTTGGCAATTGGAAATTAAAAAAGAATAGACACAAAATGGTGGTCCCGTATGCATTCTAGGTATGTTAAAGAACTCTTGGCAATTGGAAATTAAAAAAGAATAGACAAAAAATGATGGTCCCTTATGCATTCTAGGTATGTTAAAGAACTCTTGGCAATTGCAAATTTAAAAGAATAGACAAAAAAATGGTCACTGTCCAGGCAAAACTGAAAGGGTAAAATCTACCCAGAAATGTAGAAAAAAATTGATAATAAAAAAATGAGAATACCTCTGAAGTTGGAGAATATCTGCCTATATGGCAAGGGACACCTGAGCCTATTGCTACTGGTGTGAAATATATGAAAAAGTGATATTCATGCAAAATTCAGTTTATTGGGACTTCACTTGAGATATAAAAATGCCATACACAAAACAAACATAACCTCAATTTTAAGTTTTTCTTCCATCTCGCACCAGGTGGCCTCTTTAATGCTCAGGTCAGATATCAATGTGTCAACCCTTTCTCGGAGCTCCCTGTTCTGGGTTGTCAAGGCTGTATTCTCATTCTCCAGCTCCTCATTTCTATGTCGTAAGAAATCTATTTCTATCAGATGGCCACAGTCTGTTTCCTGATTGATTTCAAATAGAAATGGTAGATAGATAATAAAGCATCAGATATGTCTGTAGGTTCATTAAAGGATGCTGACGCAGAATAAATGGATGGAAATGGCAGGACAATATCACTAACATAGAATTATGGAAATGTACCAGTCAAATACGAGTAGATAAAAAGATACAGCAAAGACGATGGCGCTGGATAGGAAACACACTGCGGAAGCCAACTGAGAGTATTACACAACAGGCCCTTTTTGGAATCCCCAGGGGAAAAGACAAAGAGGAAGACCAAGGAATTCTTGGAGAAGACAGATAGAAGCAGAGATGAGGATGAAGGGGAAGACATGGAATGATCTTAAAAGAATGGCAAGAAACAGAACGACCTGGAAAATGTTTATTGAAGACCTATGCTCCACAGGGAGCTGAAAGGTAGAAGAAGATGTATGTAGGTCAATCAAGCAACAGATAAATAATAGAAAATGGAGATGAATTACACACACACTAAGAAAACCATTTGCGTAACAAATTAGGCACTGTCATGGAATCCACAGGGAAAGAGAAAGTGAGTAGTAAATGGAAAAGAAAAGTCATGGAAACCCATAGGCCCATACTGGAGAGAAGTAGAGAAAATGTCAAAAAATGAGGATAGATGAATCTGAGGTCTATACTACAGAAAGGGTTCTAAAGGGCATTGATTGATTGATTGATAGATTGATTGACTGAAGTATGTCTTTCTTTTAAATTGTTTATAACCATTTGACTGCAGGTCTAATATCAAGCAAATATATAGAAAACACACCCAGAAAAAGCAAAGAAAGGAAAGGAATATAAAATGCAAAGGAAAGAAAAGGAAAAAAAGAAGCAAAGAAAGAAAAAGGAAAAGAAAACAGAGAACACTGACATGATGTAGTAGGAGTTAGTGTAAAAACCCATTACCACAGACACATTTTTGGATTCAGTTTTGTCTTCTTCTTCTTCTCTTCTTCTTCTACCTTTCAGCTCCCTGTGGAGCATAGGTCTTCAACAAACACTTTCAGCTCCCTGTGGAGCATAGGTCTTCAACAAACACTTTCAGCTCTCTGTGGAGCATAGGTCTTCAACAAACACTTTCAGCTCTCTGTGGAGCATAGGTCTTCAACAAGCACTTTCAGCTCTCTGTGGAGCATAGGTCTTCAACAAGCACTTTCAGCTCCTTGTGGAACATAGGTCTTCAACAAACACTTTCAGCTCCCTGTGGAGCATAGGTCTTCAACAAACACTTTCAGCTCCCTGTGGAGCATAGGTCTTCAACAAACACTTTCCAAGTCGTTCTGTTTCTTGCCATTCTTTTAAGATCATTCCATGTCTTCCCCATCATCTTCATCTCTGCTTCTATCTGTCTTCTCCAAGAATTCCTTGGTCTTCCTCTTTGTCTTTACCCCTGGGGATTCCAAAAAAGGTCCTGTTGTGTAATACTCTCAGTTGGCTTCCGCAGTGTGTGTCCTATCCAGCACCATCATCTTCACTGTATCTCTTTATCCACTGGTACTTGACTAGTGTTGTCTTGATTTCCCAGAAAAATCAGGTACCTATTTAAGGCTGGGTGAACCTAGAAGCCACAGTCAGGAACAAACCAAAGCTCTTGTTCTCAGTAAATCAAAGGTTCTGTTACACCCCACAACTTACTACTTATAGGAGTGTATGTTACACCCCACAACTTACTCCTTATAGGAGTGTATGTTAACCCCACAACTTACTCCTTATAGGAGTGTATGTTACACCCACAACTTACTCCTTATAGGAGTGTATGTTACACCCCACAAACTTACTCCTTATAGGAGTGTATGTTAAACCCTCACACAACTTGCTCCTTATAAGAGTGTACATTACACCCCACAAGTTGCTCCTTATACACATACTCATATATTTTTAGAGCCCTCCACTTAGAACACTCCACAACCCTCCAGAGGGTATAATTACAGCTACACCCGTGTGACCATTCCTTTCCCATTCTGACCATGGTCCACGACACAGGGAAGTCATTTTTTTTCTTTAACCAGTTTTGATTATTTTGTTTTGGATGTTTTGTTACTAGTTAGCTATGGAGTATTAGTTTTATTTACTTACATATCTGTGTGTGTGTTTGTTCCTGCTGAAGGCCTATAGAGCAGAAACGTCGTTCAAATCTGTGTTGTCTACTAATCACGTAAAGCTATTACCATACCATTTTTCTATTTTTTTTTCAATTCTCCCTCCTTATACACTTTCGGCATGCATTCATTCAGACTTCATCACACTTTTCCACCCTTGGTTTTCCTTACATTCCTATTAGGCAGCAGTTATCTGTATTCAAAGTTGTCTTTTTTAGGAAAGTAGTATTAACCAAATAGGAGTCCTTCTTCCTGGGCTGTCAGGGATGCTGTGAAAATTATTGTTTAGCAACAGTGCTTCATCACACCACATGAAGGCTATGTCTGAAAAGTGTTCCTTGTTGCAGTTTCCTCATATTCCAAGTTCGGCTTGTTGCAGGAGCTACTTTGTCAAGTGCTCTGTGCACACTGTGAGCTGTGTGTTTCATTTGTTTTGACCGTGTTTCGATATTCTAATTGTTTACGATGAATAATGATATCATATGACAGGGAACAGTTGGTTGTGTTCACTTTCTGTGCGGTTTCACCTTATGTCTTTTGGCGTGTGCTGAGACTGCTAAGATGGGGACTACAGCTACCTTTTTTTATTTGGGAGATAAAATAGTAATTCGGATGATTCCACTGGCACGGGCGGTTGAGCAATTAGGATTTTAATTATTTGCAGTGATAGTGGGGCCTTCCATAACCATAACCCCGTGGAGTATAGGGAATATGGTGTTAGTGACCATAATTTGTACAAACCTTTGGCACATGATTTTTTGGGGTAATGTGGTTGGTATTACGCCCATGTCACTTTACTTTCCAGAAAAAAATCTGGTACACATTTAAAGGCTGGATGAATCCAGAAGCTGTTGATCAGGATCGAACCCAACCTCATGTTCTTTAAAGTCCAGTTCACTAACCACTGAGCTATTGTAGCTCTCATATTTGCTAACTTCATTCAGAGAAATTAATTTCAATAATATGCAATCACTCTCTTCATTACTTCACGTTTAGGGGGCTGGGTAGTCTAGCAGTATGATATCAGCCCTGGACAAGAAGGTCCTGTGTTTGAATCCTGCCAGAGGTGGAGGGAATATTTTTTTTCAAATCCATAATTTCTTCATTGCTTCTTTACCCTTCCCATGGTCTCTGGGTGGTGAGATCCAATGACTAGTCCTTTCAGATAACGATGAAAAGAAAACTGGTGGTCCTGTGTGCATTCTAGGCATGTTAAAGAACTCTTGGCAATTGGAAATTAAAAAAGAATAGACAAAAAATGGTGGTCCCGTATGCATTCTAGGCATGTTAAAGAACTCTTGGCAATTGGAAATTAAAAAAGAATAAACAAAAAATGGTGGTCCCGTATGCATTCTAGGCATGTTAAAGAACTCTTGGCAATTGGAAATTAAAAAAGAATAGACACAAAATGGTGGTCCCGTATGCATTCTAGGTATGTTAAAGAACTCTTGGCAATTGGAAATTAAAAAAGAATAGACAAAAAATGATGGTCCCTTATGCATTCTAGGTATGTTAAAGAACTCTTGGCAATTGCAAATTTAAAAGAATAGACAAAAAAAATGGTCACTGTCCAGGCAAAACTGAAAGGGTAAAATCTACCCAGAAATGTAGAAAAAAATTGATAATAAAAAAATGAGAATACCTCTGAAGTTGGAGAATATCTGCCTATATGGCAAGGGACACCTGAGCCTATTGCTACTGGTGTGAAATATATGAAAAAGTGATATTCATGCAAAATTCAGTTTATTGGGACTTCACTTGAGATATAAAAATGCCATACACAAAACAAACATAACCTCAATTTTAAGTTTTTCTTCCATCTCGCACCAGGTGGCCTCTTTAATGCTCAGGTCAGATATCAATGTGTCAACCCTTTCTCGGAGCTCCCTGTTCTGGGTTGTCAAGGCTGTATTCTCATTCTCCAGCTCCTCATTTCTATGTCGTAAGAAATCTATTTCTATCAGATGGCCACAGTCTGTTTCCTGATTGATTTCAAATAGAAATGGTAGATAGATAATAAAGCATCAGATATGTCTGTAGGTTCATTAAAGGATGCTGACGCAGAATAAATGGATGGAAATGGCAGGACAATATCACTAACATAGAATTATGGAAATGTACCAGTCAAATACGAGTAGATAAAAGATACAGCAAAGACGATGGCGCTGGATAGGAAACACACTGCGGAAGCCAACTGAGAGTATTACACAACAGGCCCTTTTTTGGAATCCCCAGGGGAAAAGACAAAGAGGAAGACCAAGGAATTCTTGGAGAAGACAGATAGAAGCAGAGATGAGGATGAAGGGGAAGACATGGAATGATCTTAAAAGAATGGCAAGAAACAGAACGACCTGGAAAATGTTTATTGAAGACCTATGCTCCACAGGGAGCTGAAAGGTAGAAGAAGATGTATGTAGGTCAATCAAGCAACAGATAAATAATAGAAAATGGAGATGAATTACACACACACTAAGAAAACCATTTGCGTAACAAATTAGGCACTGTCATGGAATCCACAGGGAAAGAGAAAGTGAGTAGTAAATGGAAAAGAAAAGTCATGGAAACCCATAGGCCCATACTGGAGAGAAGTAGAGAAAATGTCAAAAAATGAGGATAGATGAATCTGAGGTCTATACTACAGAAAGGGTTCTAAAGGGCATTGATTGATTGATTGATAGATTGATTGACTGAAGTATGTCTTTCTTTTAAATTGTTTATAACCATTTGACTGCAGGTCTAATATCAAGCAAATATATAGAAAACACACCCAGAAAAAGCAAAGAAAGGAAAGGAATATAAAATGCAAAGGAAAGAAAAGGAAAAAAGAAGCAAAGAAAGAAAAAGGAAAAGAAAACAGAGAACACTGACATGATGTAGTAGGAGTTAGTGTAAAAACCCATTACCACAGACACATTTTTGGATTCAGTTTTGTCTTCTTCTTCTTCTCTTCTTCTTCTACCTTTCAGCTCCCTGTGGAGCATAGGTCTTCAACAAACACTTTCAGCTCCCTGTGGAGCATAGGTCTTCAACAAACACTTTCAGCTCTCTGTGGAGCATAGGTCTTCAACAAACACTTTCAGCTCTCTGTGGAGCATAGGTCTTCAACAAGCACTTTCAGCTCTCTGTGGAGCATAGGTCTTCAACAAGCACTTTCAGCTCCTTGTGGAACATAGGTCTTCAACAAACACTTTCAGCTCCCTGTGGAGCATAGGTCTTCAACAAACACTTTCAGCTCCCTGTGGAGCATAGGTCTTCAACAAACACTTTCCAAGTCGTTCTGTTTCTTGCCATTCTTTTAAGATCATTCCATGTCTCCCCATCATCTTCATCTCTGCTTCTATCTGTCTTCTCCAAGAATTCCTTGGTCTTCCTCATTGTCTTTACCCCTGGGGATTCCAAAAAAGGTCCTGTTGTGTAATACTCTCAGTTGGCTTCCGCAGTGTGTGTCCTATCCAGCACCATCATCTTCACTGTATCTCTTTATCCACTGGTACTTGACTAGTGTTGTCTTGATTTCCCAGAAAAATCAGGTACCTATTTAAGGCTGGGTGAACCTAGAAGCCACAGTCAGGAACAAACCAAAGCTCTTGTTCTCAGTAAATCAAAGGTTCTACTTCTTGCCTTTCTTACTTGCTTTTCAGTGCCAAGGACAAATATAATTTGTAGTCCTTTGCTCATCTATTAGCTTCTGTTGCTATTATGTTTCCTAGTGTTTCTAGTATTCCATCAATCCTTCTTTTTTTTGTGGCTGGCCATTGAGTCTGGTGTTCTCACAATGTTTATAGTTGTAGTTGTAGTTAGTCAAAGGCCCCAGCATCCTGCAAACGAATTAAAATCCATAATTGCTCAACCACCGGTGCCAGTGGAATTATCCAAATTAACATCTCATTGCATTGAAGGATCTAAACAAAGAAAGACAGCTGCAATTCCCATCACAGCAGCTATAGCAGACACCAAAAGACATAAGGTGTAATTGCACCAAAAGTGAGCGCTGTCCTTCATTATACGATATCATCATTCATCGTAAGTAATCAGAATATCAAAACACAATCTGGATGAAAAACACAGCTCACAGTATGCACAGAGAACTAAACTCAGTAGCTCCAGCAGCAAACCAGACTTGGAATATGAGGAAACTGCAAAAAGGAACACTTTTCAAACACAAATGCTCCTGTTGCTATCCGCCATATTGACGGGAAGTCAACTTTTATTAAAACCTCGTTGTGCTGTATTTTGATCTTCCTGTCCTATCACATGGCCAAACCATTTTATCTGTTGCTTCTTTATATATTCTATGGCGGGAGTTATTCCTAGCTTTTTCTCAGTTCTTCCTTTCTGATCTTATCTCTCAGGCTGTTTCCTGTCCTTTATCTAACACATTTCATCTCGGTAGAAGTTATTTTACTTGTTTTTCTTGAATCTAGAGAATTTGGATAATGAGAAGTTTTTATTCACTCGGCCACCAGATTTCTGATCACTTAATGCAGAAAATGTTTGATATCCACTGCCACTAATATCTGACTCAAAGACAGCATTTAAGGTGCTGGTAAAACTTTCTGGTTCAGTTATTTCATTTACAAATTCAAGCAAAAATAACAAATTACATTTTTTAAAAACTCTGATAACTTAAAATCAGAAACAAACCTTTGGTGTGTTCATTTTCAATAAGTTGCCTTCTGCTTCAAGCTTTCTTCTGACTGTGTCCAGCTCTTTCTGCCACTCGTTGTCCTTCTCGGATAATCTTCTCTTTACTTCCTTATCATCAATGCCTTTGGAATCTCTAAAACATTGTCATATGTAAGCATGTGTAATATGTAAGCATGTATAATATGAGAGCAGGTGTAATATGTAAGCATGTGTAATATGAGAGCAGGTGTAATATGTAAGCATGTGTAATATGAGAGCAGGTGTAATATGTAAGCATGTGTAATATGAGAGCAGGTGTAATATGTAAGCATGTGTAATATGAGAGCAGGTGTAATATGTAAGCATATGTAATATGAGAGCAGGTGTAATATGTAAGCATGTGTAATATGAGAGCAGGTGTAATCTGTAAGCATGTGTAATATGAGAGCAGGTGTAATATGTAAGCATGTGTAATATGCTAGCATGTGTAATATGTAAGCATGTGTAATGTGTAAGCATTGTAATATGTAAGCATGTGTAATGTGTAAGCATTGTAATATGTAAGCATGTGTAATATGTAAGCATGTGTAATGTGTTAGCATTGTAATATGTAAGCATGTGTAATATTCAAACAGGAATAATAAAATATAACAAAGAGAACTCTACACCCATTGATATAAAAAGAGGAGTAAGACAGGGATGCATCCTATCACCAAGCTTGTTCAATCTATACAATGAGCAAATCTTTAAAAACATCACAGAGATCTCCAACAAACACTTTCAGCTCCCTGTAGAGCATAGGTCTTCAAACAAACACTTTCAGCTCCCTGTGGAGCATAGGTCTTCAAACAAACACTTTCAGCTCCCTGTGGAGCATAGGTCTTCAACAAACACTTTCAGCTCCCTGTGGAGCATAGGTCTTCAAACAAACACTTTCAGCTCCCTGTGGAGCATAGGTCTTCAACAAGCACTTTCAGCTCCCTGTGGAGCATAGGTCTTCAAACAAACACTTTCAGCTCTCTGTGGAGCAGAGATCTTCAACAAACACTTTCAGCTCCCTGTGGAGCATAGGTCTTCAAACAAACACTTTCCAAGCCGCCCTGTTTCTTGCCATTCTCTTAAGATCATTCCATATCTTCCCAATCTTCTTCACTCTGCTACCATCTGTCTTCTCTAAGTATATTTTCATTTTCCTCTTTGTCTCTTCCCTGAGGATTCCAAAAAAGGGCCTGTCAAGTAATACTCTCAGTTGGCTGTCCTATCCTGCACCATCATCTTTGTCTTATTTCTTTGTTCACTGGTATTTGTCTAGTACTTTCCTATAGTTTTAGCTTAGTTTTGTATTGCTATCTCCATCCTTTTATTCTGCGCAAGCATCTATTTATGAAAGTCTGTTTCTTTCTGACTTCTCCATGTTTGTGAAGTGTTTGCAGCTTATTTTTTTTTTTTACAGTGCAGGAGAGCCAGTCTCGTACCCTCCTTAGTCATCTCTTACAAACTTTCCTGGTAGGGAACAGCGCCACAATTCTTTATTCCTCTTTTGGACCCCAACCATGTATGGGTGACATCATGATGGACTACATTCATTTTTTTTACAATGTTTTCTGGTTGATATGTTCTTGTCGTGTTTCTTTCTAAGTGTTTCAGTTATCTTGGCCTTCTTTCCTTGTTCTTCTCTCTCTATATATACTATCTCCCTTTTTTAACTTTTCAAGAACACCTCTATATATTTTAGACTCTGGTTATTGGTTATGGAAGGCCTCGGTATCACAGCAAACGAATTAAAATCCTTTTAGACTCTATTTCACAGCACTGCATATATTTCCATATGACATCCTATTTTGTATGTATTAGCTAACAACATTAACTTGCTGCCTTGCCTGAAGATTGGGGACAATCAAAGACTAAGGAAAGCAAACCTGAATAAAATGCTGGCTGAAATTGGATGCACTGGGCCACTGGCGCAGAACACAGTGCAACGTTTTAACGGGTGTTCAATCAGAGTGGATCTGGCAGACTCTAATTGTATTGTTCTGTCTGTGGGGGCAATCAACACACTTAACCTGACAGCTGACTTCATGTGAGAGTCTGGAATCCTACTCTGATGAATCCTGATCGTCGAGAGAGAGAGAGAGAACTAACAACATCATCAGTTCTGGTATATTGCAACTGTTTTTGTTGTTAAATTTTCTAGGACTTTTAGAACTTGCAGTCTTTTTTTCTTTTTTTCTTTTCTTTTCATTTTCCAGCTTTCACCCCGATAAAGCTCTTAGAGTCTATAAACTGAATTTTGCGTATTAATCTGTCTTTCACTAGCAGCTATGTGCACAGGGATCCTCACCACACAGGCAGATAACTCTGACTTCTGGGGTACTAATATTTTTTCCGTACATGAGTAATTGATGTTTCAAGTTGGGCCTTGCTGCTGAGACCAGGGGTGGTTGCAGCAGAAAGAAACCATAAATAAAAATCCCAACTGGTGCAGCTGGGATTTGAACTCACAACCTCTCTCTCTCTCTAGAATGGCATCTTGAAGATGAACTAGTCCCACGAACTTGCAATCTGCTTTGTTCATGTTTGCTCCCTATTGAAATTAAAGGTGGTATTGAATTACCAATACTATCTATTTTTAGCTCAGTCATCACTACAACATACTAGACACACAATAATGTCTCTCGTACCCACGATTTTTAATACAACTTTCCGACTAAATGACCCTTGTACATTGAAAAAACTGCAAAAAAGAAAAGCCAATGAAGAATATGAGTCAAGAGTAGCGTGACGATGAAGGTGATGGCAGTGACCAAGTCATTCTTCTGGTTAGAGTCACAAGACTACACCCACGCCTGCATACTGAGTGATTCGATGAGCATGATAAAGAAAAAAGTGGAGGTGGGCTCTGTACACATGCAATGGGTAGAGAAATTGCAGAAGTAAAAAACATAAGGTCACCTTTGTCTACATTCCAGCACATGTGGGAGTACAGGGAAATGAAAGAGCGGGCAAGTTGGCTAGCTGTGCTGTCATTGAGGATGGTCGATCAAGGGATCAGGCAGACATCATCAATGCCCCCTGAGATGTTTGAAAGGCACAGATCTTTGACAACAATGAGTCCATGTCACTCCTTCAGATGAAAGAGATGGGAGTTAAGATGTGCACAGCCAGAAATAAGAAACTTAGTGGGCGTGTAAGATAAGAAGACTTATCAACCAACACAGACCTGGAGTCATCAGTCGCTGGACACTGCAGGATTTGCTGAGGAGGTGATCTGAGCACCTACGGACATGTTCAGAGTGCAATGATGATGACCCGCAAATAAATTAATAATATGGATAGCAAAAGATAAGATAAACAGTAAAGTTATAGGTGGATAGAAAAATATAAGACATTATAAGAAAACATTTTTAAAAAAAAGCATTTTACCTTCTCCCAAAAGGCGCACCAATTTCCAAAATCTCTCGTTCTCTTTTTACAATTGTTGTATTCTTTGCTTTCCGCAGCTCATCAAGTCTGCGTTTCAGCCCACTCACTTCATTTTCAAGCTGTTAAAATCAATAAAGATACATGACATAATATTTTGTTGAAGTGAATTCTACAGAAGTGAATTGTGGACATTCAGACAACATGATCATCTTTGCAGCCTTCAGAAATAGGGAAAAAACAATAGAATATCTAAAATAGGAGCCAGTAGTAGGGTGTGATAAACAATCCAAGGTATGGTGACAGCTTTACAAGGAAGGAACACAACACAATACTAACATTTCAGCCTGTACACAACACAATACTGATGTTTCAGCCTGTACACAACACAATACTGGCGTTTCAGTTGCAATTGTTTACCTGTTCCCTGAATATCTAAAATACCATGGCCAGCAAAGAATAATGTCTGTGACGTCCTTGGTTTACCTGTCCTGCTCATCCTAGGTGTAGTAGAGTTTATCTTTATTTCATTCATCATTTGTGTTGTTCTTGTTTTCTGAGGAAGGCCACATGTAGGCCGAGACGTCAGTATTTTGTTGTGTTCCATTTTTGTAAAGCTGTCACCGTACCTTGTAGGAGTGTACTTTACACCCCACTACTAGCTTCTGCCACAAGCTTTACCACAGCACTGCAATTATTAGCATGTTCCCAAGTTAATAATAATAACTTACCTTTCAAGCTGTAAGGGTTTCCCCTAATTTGTAAGGGTTTCTGTTTTAAAGAATAGACCTGTTAACCTTACAAGACAATTTGTAAGGGAAAACAGACCATTTGTAGGACCTTCTGTATCTTTTTCTTAATAAAATAAATCTACACATAAAAGTTTGCAAAAAATATAAATTTATGCAGAAATCTGTTAACAGCTCTGCTTATACATTTGTTAACCAGTCAAATCATACCAAACAGTTACTGGAGAAGAAAGGAGGAGGCAGAGAAGAAGATAATGGGAAGACATGGAATGATCTTAAAAGAATAGCAAGAAATAGAGCACTTTGGAAAGTGTTTGTTGAAGACCTATGCTCCACAGGGAGCTGAAAGTGTTTGTTGAAGACTTAATGTTCCACAAAGGAGCTGAAAGTGTTTGTTGAAGACCTAATGCTTCACATGGAACTGAAAGTGTTTGTTGAAGACCTATGCTCTACAGGGAGCTGAAATTGTTTTTTTGAAGACCTATGCTCCACAGGGAGCTGAAAGTGTTTGTTGAAGACATATGCTCCACAGGGAGCTGAAAGTGTTTGTTGAAGACATATGCTCCACAGGGAGCTGAAAGTGTTTGTTGAAGACCTAATGCTCCACAGGGAGCTGAAAATGTTTGTTGAGGACCTAATGCTCCACAGGGAGCTGAAAGTGTTTGTTGAAGACCTATGCTCCACAAGGAGCTGAAAGTGTTTGTTGAAGACCTAATGCTCCACAGGGAGCTGAAAGTGTTTGTTGAAGAACTATGCTCCACAAGGAGCTGAAAGTGTTTGATGAAGACCTATGCTCCACAGGAGTTGAAAATGTTTGTTGAAGACCTATGCTCCACAGGGAGCTGAAAGTGTTTGTTGAAGACCTATGCTCCACAGGGAGCTGAAAGTGTTTGTTGAAGACCTAATGCTCCACAGGGAGCTGAAAGTGTTTGTTGAGGACCTAATGCTCCACAGGGAGCTGAAAGTGTTTGTTGAAGACCTATGCTCCACAAGGAGCTGAAAGTGTTTGTTGAAGACCTAATGCTCTACAGGGAGCTGAAAGTGTTTGTTGAAGACATATGCTCCACATGGAGCTGAAAGCGTTTGTTGAAGACCTATGCTCCACAGGGAGCTGAAAGTATTTGTTGAAGACATATGCTCCACAGTGAGTTGAAAGTGTTTGTTGAAGACCTATGTTTGTAACAAATGTTTGTAATTATATTTGTGACAATTCTTTTCTCTCATCTCCTCCTCCCTTTTAACCTTTTGACTTTTCAAAAGAAAATTAAAAAGAAATAACAAACATTGACATACTTCCACGATCCGCTGTTTAAGGTGACTTTCTGTTGTTTTGTGATCTGCCTTTTTGTCTGCATTTTCAATTTTTGTTCTGGCTGCCATTTTGAAAGTAGATGGATCAAGATTTACTGAAAATAAATAGAAGTATTATTTTGTTTGTTTGGAGAAATTAAAAAATATATAAATAGAACAAAAAATAGAACAAAAAGCGGTATGGTTAAAGTTTTATGTTAACAAGTGGACAACACACACCAGAACGACGTTTCAGCGCAATAGGCTTTCAACAGGAACAAACATACAACACACGTATAAATCTGTATTTAATAAAAAATGAATAATGAATAATTATTGTTTGCTGGCAGGGTGACAGGAAGGATTAAATCTTGGGTAAAGTCTAGAGTGAGTTCAAGACTAGTGCAGATATAAGAGAAATGACAAAACATCCAGAAGTATCATCTATAATCAAGAGAAGAAGGTGGTCATATATTGGCTATGTAATGAGAGGAGACGATTTGTAGACGTGTAAACGTGACATGAAGACTCTGAACATAAACCCTACAGCCTGGGAAGACATAGCTGTAGATTGCAATCTTTGGAAACACTCTAAAGCTCCAACTCAAATAAGAAGCACACAGATTCATAGAAAAAGAGAATACACAGAGAAAGAAAAGAAACAAAATAACAATTCTAGGGTGGCTGCATATAAATCCATAGTCATCTATGACCGACGGAGGATACTACAGTCAACTATGACTGACGGAGGATACTACAGTCAACTATCACTGACGGAGGTTACTAATGAGAGGAGACAAGAAGAGAATCTCAAAAGGCAGGGAAGACATTTTCATTTCTCATTCTAGTTCGAAATTATTTTGTTTTAGATACTTCATTATTAGTTAGCCATGTGGGGCTAATTTTATTCACTTACATATCTATGTGTATGTGTGTTGGTTTGTTGTTCCTGCTGAAGGCCTATTGAGCTGAAACGTCGTTCTAATTTGTGTCATCCATTAATTTACGTAAAGCTTTAACAATACCGTATTTGTTCAATTTTTAAAATTTCTCCTCCAAGAGAATCTCGAAGCAGGCGCTCAAATGGGAACCAGATGGTAAAAAGGAAAAGAGGCTGTCCTAAAGTAACGCTAAAAAGAACATTTACATGAGAAGCAAGAACAGCAGGCATCCGCTCCCTCACAGAGATTGAACAACTCGCCCAGAACAGAGCTTGTGTGAGAGACACAATGAGGTCCTGTGTAAGGTCTAACAGTTGAAGGATCATCAGACACAATGAGGTCCTGTGTAAGGTCTGACAGTTGAAGGATCATCAGACACAATGAGGTCCTGTGTAAGGTGTGACATTTGAAGGATCATCAGACACAATGAGGTCCTGTGTAAGGTCTGACAGTTGAAGGATCATCAGACACAATGAGGTCCTGTGTAAGGTGTGACATTTGAAGGATCATCAGACACAATGAGGTCCTGTGTAAGGTCTGACAGTTGAAGGATCATCAGACACAATGCAGGTCCTATGTAAGGTCTGACAGTTGGAAGATCATCAGACACAATGAGGTCCTGTACAAGGTCTGACAGTTGAAAGATCATCAGACACAATGAGGTCCTGTGCAAGGTCTGACAGTTGAAGGATCATCAGACACAATGAGGTCCTGTGCAAGGTCTGACAGTTGAAAGATCATCAGACACAATGAGGTCCTGTACAAGGTATGACAGTTGAAGGATCATCAGACACAATGAGGTCCTGTGCAAGGTCTGACAGTTGAAGGATCATCAGACACAATGAGGTCCTGTACAAGGTCTGACAGTTGAAGGATCATCAGACACAATGAGGTCCTGTGCAAGGTCTGACAGTTGAAGGATCATCAGAAACAATGAGGTCCTGTGCAAGGTCTGACAGTTGAAGGATCATCAGACACAGTGCAGGTCCTATGTAAGGTCTGACAGTTGGAAGATCATCAGACACAATGAGGTCCTGTACAAGGTCTGACAGTTGAAAGATCATCAGACACAATGAGGTCCTGTGCAAGATCTGACAGTTGAAAGATTATCAGACACAATGCAGGTCCTGTGTAAGGTCTGACAGTTGAAGGATCATCAGGCACAATGCAGGTCCTGTGCAAGATCTGACAGTTGAAAGATTATCAGACTCAAGAGTCTAGAATTTCTGCCCGATGTTCCATCTTTGGCTCAAAAAGGTCAATAGATAGATATAAAAGTCTAGTATAGTCCGATAAATTATTTCAGTAAAAGAGTAATCTCCCCCATATTTGATGTCACAAGAAAGCAATAGTGATTCTCAAATAATGTTGAAAGTCACAAATTAGATCATTCTCTATTCAGGTGCTATTATTTTTTTTTATTAATTAATCGTGGACATTTAGTTGATGTCACTTTGTATGTTCCTGTGTGCTCTCCTGATGAAACATGCCCTAATTTTAGATGAGTGCTAATTATTTTGTGATCATTAGGACATGTATACTTATATCAAATATCGACGATAAGGTGATAAGATATAACAGGCGTCACTATCTCTAAGTGGCAAATCTTTTGTGCCAATGGGAGTTGACTAGATTCTCCCACTCCTCCGAGTCAATCTTTAATGCTGACATGACAATAGATGATAACGATGATGAACGATATTGTTGTAAAAATCTGCTGCAAATGAGCACTATGATTGTGAACAAGCTGTATCGGAAACATCAGACTTTACACTATCATTTTTTTTTCTTTTCTTCTGAACACAATTAGAACAAGACAAATGCGATTCTTGGGCCATGTTAAAAGACACAACAGCCTACTAAAAGTAATCCTGGAGGGGAAAATAACAAGGTAAAAGAGGCAGATGCAGACCAAGATTAACATGGACGAGTAACATCAAAAGATGGACAAATCAACCGATGACAACCTGCACCATCAAAACAAGAGATAGAGCAGAATGGCGCTCCATGGTAGTCAACCTTCGTTGCGGAGACGGCACTCGATGATGATGAGAAAAATTGGGAGTCATCTAATGACAGGTTGTGATCCATCGAGTAAAGTGCAATGTTTACTCAAGAGGACACTACTCTTCTGAACTGAAATAATATATTGGACTAAACTTGACCTTTACCAACCCTGTAATCAGGGAAGAGATTTAAATAATAACAATAAAATGGGGAAGGCGGTGTAGGCCTAGTCGCTACAGCTTTATGATGTTTATGTGGGTGAGGAACAACAGAAAATAAAAACGACGTATTGTGGTTCAGTAGACCTTCGGCTTGAACCACAGATAAAAACACAAATGTATATAGTATGATATAGTATGCATATAGTATGCATATAGTATGCATATAGTATGCATATAGTATGTATATAGTATGTATATAGTATGTATATAGTATGTATATAGTATGTATATAGTATGTATATAGTATGTATATAGTATGTATTTAGTATGTATATAGTATGTATATGGTATGTATATAGTATGTATAGATATACAAGAAGAGTAGATTATGGTTACGTATCGTCGCCTGTGCTCATAATAGAGCTGCATGGTAGTTGACCTTGTCTACAGAATTAGATAATGGGCTTTGGCGGGCGCTGTGACATGAGTGGAGCAGATATGGGGAATTCCTGACTGCTGTGATACTGATATACTGATACTCATACTCATACTGATACTCATACTGATATACTAATTAAATATTATCAAAGACATGTATGATGGTTACACATGTGCAGTTCGAACAGAGGAAGGACTGAGTGAATGTTTCCCAATAGAAACTGGGGTTAAACAAGGATGTATTTTATCGCCCTTGTTATTTGGAATTGTTATGGACTTCATAATGAATAAATGCTGCACTGGTAATAAAGGCATTGAATGGATACAAGGAGACCATTTGGAGGACCTCGACTTTGCTGATGACATAGTCCTCATCAGCAGTCAGATAAAAATGATGCAGGAAAACACAAATGAACTATCATCAATAGCCAGCAAAATTGGGCTTGAGGTCAATCATGAAAAGACTAAAGTCATGAAAAGTTTAATTCCAACAGATGACAAAATATACATGGAAAACAAACCAGTAGAAGAGATCGATCACTTTATCTATCTTGGAAGTCACATTGATCGAGAAGGGGATACAAGTAAAGAAATTAGAATCAGAATAGCTAAAGCAGCAATGTCTTTCAGAAGCCTTGAAAAGTTGTGGAAATCAAAACTCATCAGCACAAACACAAAACTTAGACTATTCAAATCAAATGTACTATCAACCCTTACGTATGCGTGTGAAAGCTGGAAAACAACAAGAGACATAGAAACAAAGTTGAACGCATTCGAAAATCATAAATCGGCCGGCTACGGCTCGAAAGGTCAATAAGATACTAAGATAGATAGAATATATTATATTATTATATATTATATTTATATTATATTATATTATATTTATATTATATACAATTATTATACATCATAACTATTTTAAATTATCATTCAATTCATAGCAGCGATCAATCAATCATGATTATAAAATGAAAAAAAAATGGCTTTATAAAGTACAATAAGCGTTTACACAATACATATACAAGAATAATATATATTATTTTACACAAGAATTATAACTAATAATAGGAATAAAGCTATCTCAACAGAGCATTCACAATTATTGTTAGAGTTTATAATGTTGTTACTTACAGACAGTCGAAGGGGTTAGATTTTTGAAACCAAGGACGCTTTCACAATGGTCAGTGGAGGAAAGAATGTATGTTTACTTTGTACTTTTGCAGTCCTAGGAATAGGTACAAAATTACATTTTAATTATTATGCATTAAAAAATATTCAGTAATATTAGAAAAACTAATAGTTATTTTAAATAATAATTTGTTTATGTTATGCAAAATATTTATTCAGTTAAAATAGACATATAAGTCTATTAACATCTTTATTTAAACCGTTTCCACCGGGTGTAGCTTTTAATTATCTAAAGCGTCATTGACAATCGGTAATGGATAAACAATTTCCTCTCCCAAGATGGATGGTGTCCACAAAAACGAGTGTTATCGGTGGATAAGACAAACTAAGCCAAAAGTAGAGTCACGCTCTTATGTAAGACATGATAACATTTTAGAAAACATGCGAAATATATTAGACAGTGTGATATGGCGGGATGTTTTTGTTGTAGTAAAGTAAAGTACCTCCGTCACACCAATTGGCGTGATTTAATATTATGTATGATATATCATATATAAATATTGTATGTATGAATTAAATTATTGAATTGATTATTGAATATGAATATATATGGACAATATGGTGTTAGTGACCATAAATTGTTTTAATTGTACAGACCTTCAGCACATGATTATTGGGGTAATGTGGTCGGTATTACGCCCGTGCCGTTTTACTTTCCCAGAAAAAAATCCGGTACCCATTAAAGGTTGGGTGAACGGAGGATGTCGGTTGGGATCGAACCTTATCTCTTGTGTTGTCCTTTGTAGTCCAGTTCACTAACCACTGAGCTATCCCGGCACCCTATGTTATTGTTGTAATAAAATAATTCTATTTATTTTATATCAGTTGATCAGAGAGGCAAAAGCAGCAGGAATCGGCTCCCTCAATGAGATAGAGTTGCTTACATATAACAAAGACAAATGGCAAGGTTTGATAAAAGATTTCTACAGGGATTGAAAACTACTAGAATAAAAATTTAGATAAGAGTATCTGGGTCTGTGCTCTATGGGCAGGCTATGGCTCGAAAGGTGAATAGATAGATTTATTATTAAGTGATTGTTTGTCATTTTATATTTGTATTGTTTGTTGTTAATTATGTTAAATACACCTTGTTCGTTCTGAGAATGGAACTGCCTATCCAATATTGGGAGATTCAGCCACGAGAGAAGCTGTTCAGCAAAGCAGCATCCAGCATAAGACACTAATATTTTTACCAAATTACTGACTTATCAGTACTTGCTTGCTACCAACCGCCTGTCAAGACGCCAAAGGCAATCTAATTATATGTTCCTCAGTACTAACATGCCACAGTACTCAACTGTGAGTGATGGTGTTCATTCACCGATTTGGTTTTAATTTATTGAGCAAACTCACAAACTACTCACTGCACCAGTGGCCATTTTATATTTTTAAAAAGTCATGTTATTATTGATATTTAAAAGTCCTAGTTTAGCTTATTTCTATTTGGAGCAACACCCCCTTTATTTGGTCATTCTCTAATCTGTCACACAATGAACCTGACCAATATAGTGAAACATGTCTATCACTATTTATCTATTGACCTATCGAGCCGTAGCTGACCCATAGTGCGTAGACCCAGATACTCTTTCACTTATCTAAATTTTTATTCTAGCAGTTTTCAATTCTTTTTAAGATATTTGATCAAATCTCGCCATTTGTCTCTGTTCTGTGCAAGCAGCACTATCTCATTGAGGGAGCCAATTCCTGCTGCTCTTGCCTCGCTCATCAATGATCTTATCAGTGTCTCTCTGGGTCTTCCTCTTTTCCTCGTACCTATTGTTTCCCACATGAGGGCTTGCTTTGCTATTTGGTTATTATCTCTTCTCATCACATGTCCAACATATGACCATTGTCTTTTCTTTATTACTGAAGATATTAGCGGTTTAGATGCTATTTCTCTAATTTCCTCGCTTGTTTTGAATTCGTTCCATGCTATACAAAGTATTTTCTCAGGTCTATGTTTCATTAACAAAAGCGTTTTTACAATAGCGGCTTGTTAAACCTCTGATCAACTGTTCTATACCAAGCCGGAGAAAAAAATATTTCCTCCATTTTGGAAACAACCGGAAATGTCTATCACTGCATCAGTAAATTTGGGAGCGGGATAAGAAGTTCCAGAAATAGCAGTGACATCAGAGTCCATTGGAACTTGAAGGTTTGGTTAACTCTTTCTGTATGTTTTGCTGCACTGTGCGCCATGCTGATTTCGGCAGTGTACGTTTTGCCGCATAGTGCGCCACGCTCAAGTTGATTAGTGTGAACGCCATCAAACCATATTCTTTTACATGTCTTGTATCATCTTGATATTGGTGAAATCTAATACCTTGTTCAATTATCTAAACATTCATATATAATATGTTATATGTTAGATAAATATAAATATGTAGATTGATTCTTAAAACCATGAAAAATTGTGTCTCTGAAATCTTTTCCGTCGCATCGATAAAAAGCTTCCGTATGGAAAGTGTTAAGTTTAGTCAACAGAACATCCTCCTGGGATTAGAGATCAAACAGCACAAGTCCATAAGCGCTCAAATCTTCTCCAAAGAATATCCATCAATCTTTAGTGATGAATGATACTGGTGTTGTTTTGGTTTGATGAGTCTTCGCCGGATTCCTGTGTAGCGCTCGCGTCTGACATCTCCCACCTTGATATGATTTTCGTGAAGTTTATTCATCGCTGCAGATTCAGGGTAATTATTTTTAGTCGTTTTTTTTTTTTTCCATCTAGCATTCCTGGGGGCATTCGGAATGTCATATCAGTCCATTGTCCTCCTGCCCACAACATCAGCCAAACCAGCAAGTCTGTCAACACGCTCATTTCCGCCTACACCCCACGTGTCCTGGCACAAAAATGAAGCAGACACTTTTTAGAATAGGGAACAGGCAAATAATTGCAGTAAAGCTGGTAACAAAGCGCCAGTAGTGGGGTGTAACATGCACTCCCACAAGGTATGGGGACAGCTTTACAAAAAAGAAACACAACAAAATACTGATGATTCAACCCATATGCAGCCTTCTTCAGAAAAATGAGAACAATGACAACAAACGATGAGGTATAAATAAATATTACTACATCTATGATGATTGGTACAGGCAAGTTAAGCTATGCTGATGAGTCTAACTAACTAATGAGAAATGGATGACATCGGATAAACACTGTTTAGAATAGCTTGAAGACTAAGTGATGTAAAATCACAAAGTGAATAAAATAGACACAGCTCTGATGGTTAGTGCATATTAGAAAATTTTTTTGGGTGTTATCAATTAACTTGTTTCTCTGCTATCAAATAGTATTTGTTTCTTCTTTGTCCTGTCTTTTTGATATTATTTTTGTCATCAATTCAAGTGTTCTTGAGGTCCACCTCATATGATTTTTATTTTTTAATATTTTTTTTTTAGAGATTGACATCTAAAGATGATATCCACGACTGGATAAAGGTAAAGATGATTTTGTGTAGTGTGTAGTCTCATCATAACATAGTCTCATCATAACATTATCATCATCGAGTACCATCTCCGCAACGAAGGTTGACTACCATGGAGCACCATTCTGCTCTGTCTCTTGCTTTGATGGTGCAGGTTGTCATAGGCTGATTTGTCCATCTTTTGATGTTACTCGTCCATGTTAGTCTTGGTCTGCCTCTGCCTCTTTTACCTTGTATTTTCCCCTCCAAGATTACGTTTAGTAGGCTGTTGTGTCTTTTAACATGGTCCACATATTGCATTTGTCTTGTTTGAATTGTGTTTAGTAGTTCTCTTTTCATTTTTAGTTGTTTTAAAACTTCATCGTTTGTTTTCTTTTCTTTCCATCCAATTCTACCTATTCTACCTATTCTTCTATATATCCACATTTCAAAGGCTTCAATTTTCTGTTCTGTTTTCTTGTCTAATGTCCATGTTTCTGCACCATATAGGAATATTGAGAAGTTATAACATTTTGCTATTCTTAGTTTTAGCCCTGGTATTATTTGTTTTGATGTTAGTATGTTCTTCATGACATTAAAATTACTTTTTGCCATTCCTATTCTTTTGTTTATTTCAGTTGTACATTTTCCATCACTGGTTATAGTATGTCCAAGGTAGTTGTAGCTCTGAACTGTCTCCAGGTCTATTCCTTCTATTTTGATAATTGTCACGCCTGGCAGACGGGAATGTCCATCCCAATTGTACAAAGTCTGTGACGGTGGATAGGACAGCAGAATCAGCAATGACCAACGGCCCAGAAATAAACCCTGTTTATTTGAAGGTCATCTGTTTTATGGTATCTTGTCATAGTGATTCATCATCATCATGTGCTGTACCGGTTGAGTATTCTTCTGAAGACTCACAGATAAGTGCTGATTTCCAGTGAACTTTTCTGTTTATTTGTTTGTTTTTATTGATATTTGAAGAGATCATGTGATTGTACGCGCTTTCTATTTGATGTTAATCACGTTGCTTCTTTTGATTCATTGCATTTTGTTACAATTTTCTTATTTAATCACTTATACTCATCCTTGTTGACTGCACTATTGAACGCGTCAAAAAATGGCGGTTTGTTTGCGCTGGTCTGTCATCAAGGACGCAAAATTCATTTAATTTGTGGAAGGCTCACAGTGTATCCGCTTGCTGTTGAGCTATTTACTGGAGTTGGCCAGTTTATAACATGGAAACAGGTTCTGGACCGTGCTATTGAGCAAGTGCATGTGAGTCTGGACCATCCAAAGCATCGACGTTCAGCGACGTTCATCAAAGACGACGGTAAGTGTAAGTTTTCAGATGCAGCCCAAACGACATCATCGAAGAAGGAAAACACGACGGGGCAAGAGAGGTGGCATTAAACTGTCAAAGTGTGAGAGGCTAGGCCTAAAGTATGTGCACGTTACTTATTGGAATTGTGGGTCCATTAATCAACGACGGCCCATTCTTGATAAGCTACTGTGCGGCGCCGATATAATGGTTTTGCAAGAAACTCTTCTTGGTGACAGGGCAGTAAGTACTCCTGGCTTTCATTGTTTCTACAATAGGTGACACCTTGGGCAGGCCATCCTTGTGCGCAACAATATGGTGGCAGCTGAGGTTGATATGTCTGCGTGGAACAATGCAGAATTGCAGGTACATGCGGTTAGGGTGCAGACCCCAGTTCATTTCGTGATTGTTAATGTGTATGCCTGTAATAGGAAGGTTAACACACAACAATGGCAGAACCTTTTCGAGTTCGATGAAGAGAAATTCTCAAGAAGAGAGCCAAAAATGATTGTTTGTGATCGGATGGAATACTTTTGATGGCTATTTACATCAGAATTCAGAGAACATATAGATCACACAACTTAGTCAGAATTCATCATCATGTGTCATACTGGTTGGCGTAGGTGATCATGTCCCTCCGCAATCTTCTATCTACAGTGCATCGTTTCAGTTCTGTTGTTGACTGTTTTCCATGCCATGACACCAAGCTATCCAGTATTTTCTCTCTTTGTCGTCCGCGAACTCTCTTTCCTTTTATTTTGCCAGTTGTAACCAAGTATTCCAAATTTCCTCTTCTCATGATGTGCCCAAAAAATGTTGATTGCTTCTTTCTGATGTTTTTTAAGAGCTCCCTTTTTGTGTTGGCCTCTTTGAGAACTTTCTCATTGGTCATTTTAGCTGTCCAGAGAACTTTCAACATTCTTCTGAGAAATCCCATCTCTGTGGCCTCTAATCGTCTTTTCATTTGTTTGTCTATTGTCGATGATTCGCTTCCATAGGTCAAAATTGGTTCTATATAGCATCGATGAACTCTCTTTCTCATTTCTATTGACATAGATTTATTGCATAGATATTTTTCATTTTCTGAAATGGAAATGCTATTTTGGCCTGAGCTATTCTGCTTTTTATTTCTGTGTTGCATCTTCCATCTGATATTATCACTGTGCCCAAGTATTTCAAATGTTGCACTTGTTTCAGATTTGTCTTGTTTATTTTTATGCTGCATGATGGTGATGATTGTTTCTTCGATATAACTATTACTTCTGTTTTCTTACTATTCAGACTGAGACCTTTCTTATTGCTGTCATAGTGATTAGCGATTTAAAAAAAACAATATGTAGATTTGTTATAAAGTGAAGACAGCTGTGGGAACAGAAGAATTTGACAATACCATATTGATTGAACACATACTGCTGATTGGAATTGGGAAGAACAGTGCTTCCATTTTCATTCCAATGTGTGAGCTTTAGTTCAACACTTAAAGTTCCCAACGATTACATCATGTTATTTATAGTAACAAGTATTGTAAAACCTACCTTTACACCCCTACATTTGAACAGAAAGTGGAAGAAGCCTCAAGTAAAGCAACAGATGCTGCCTTTGGGCTGGTTCCACCTGGCAAGCAGAGAGGGAAGGCAGCAGTGGAGCTGAGAACAGGACTTGTAAGAAACCATGAGCAAGCTTATACTGAAGGTAAATGTTGATCAAAATATTGTACATAAAATAAAGATTAGTTGATAAATGAAATAAAGATTAGTTGATAAATGAAATAAAGATTAGTTGATAAATGAAATAAAGATTAGTTGATAAATGAAATAAAGATTAGTTGATAAATGAAATAAAGATTAGTTGATACATGAAATAAAGATTAGTTGATAAATGAAATAAAGATTAGTTAATAAATGAAATAAAGATTAGTTGATAAATGAAATAAAGATTAGTTGATAAATGAAATAAAGATTAGTTGATAAATGAAATAAAGATTAGTTGATAAATGAAATAAAGATTAGTTGATAAATGAAATAAAGATTAGTTGATACATGAAATAAAGATTAGTTGATAAATGAAATAAAGATTAGTTGATACATGAAATAAAGATTAGTTGATACAGGAAATAAAGATTAGTTGATAAATGAAATAAAGATTAGTTGATAAATGAAATAAAGATTAGTTGATAAATAAAATAAATATTAGTTGATAAATGAAATAAAGATTAGTTGATGAATGAAATAAAGATTAGTTGATAAATGAAATAAAGATTAGTTGATAAATGAAATAAAGATTAGTTGATAAATGAAATAAAGATTAGTTGATAAATAAAATAAAGATTAGTTGATAAATGAAATAAAGATTAGTTGATAAATGAAATAAAGATTAGTTGATACATAAAATAAAGATTAGTTGATAAATGAAATAAAGATTAGTTGATACATAAAATAAAGATTAGTTGATAAATGAAATAAAGATTAGTTGATAAATGAAAGAAAGATTAGTTGATACATAAAATAAAGATTAGTTGATAAATGAAATAAAGATTAGTTGAAAAATGAAATAAAGATTAGTGGATAAATGAAATAAAGATTAGTTGATACATGAAATAAAGATTAGTTGATACATAAAATAAAGATTAGTTGATAAATAAAGATTAGTTGATACATAAAATAAAGATTAGTTGATAAATAAAGATTAGTTGATACATAAAATAAAGATTAGTTGATAAATAAAGATTAGTTGATACATAAAATAAAGATTAGTTGATAAATAAAGATTAGTTGATACATAAAATAAAGATTAGTTGATAAATGAAATAAAGATTAGTTGATAAATGTAATAAAGATTAGTTGATACATAAAATAAAGATTAGTTGATAAATAAAGATTAGTTGATACATGAAATAAAGATTAGTGGATAAATGAAATAAAGATTAGTTGATGAATGAAATAAAGATTAGTTGATACATGAAATAAAGATTAGTTGATAAATGAAATAAAGATTAGTTGATAAATGAAATAAAGATTAGTTGATAAATGAAATAAAGATTAGTTGATACATGAAATAAAGATTAGTTGATAAATGAAATAAAGATTAGTTGATACATGAAATAAAGATTAGTTGATAAATGAAATAAAGATTAGTTGATAAATGAAATAAAGATTAGTTGATACATGAAATAAAGATTAGTTGATAAATGAAATAAAGATTAGTTGATACATGAAATAAAGATTAGTTGATGAATGAAATAAAGATTAGTTGATAAATGAAATAAAGATTAGTTGATAAATGAAATAAAGATTAGTTAATAAATATTGTGTATATTACACATGTGCAGTTCGAACAGAGGAAGGAATGGGCGAATGTTTCCCAATAGAAACTGGGGTTAAAAAGGGATGTATTTTATCGCCCTTGTTATTTGGAATTGTTATGGACTTCATAATGAAGAAATGCTGCACTGGTAATAAAGGCATCGAATGGATACAAGGAGACCATTTGGAGGACTTCGACTTTGCTGATGACATAGTTCTCATCAGCAGTCAGATAAAAACGATGCAGGAAAACACAAATGAACTATCATCAATAACCAGCAAAATTGGGCTTGAGATCAATCATGAAAAGACTAAAGTCATGAAAAGTTTAATTCCAACAGATGACAAAATATACATGGAAAACAAACCAGTGGAAGAGATCGATCACTTTATCTATCTTGGAAGTCACATTGATCGAGAAGGGGATACAAGTAAAGAAATTAGAATCAGAATAGCTGTAATGTCTTTCAGAAGCCTTGAAAAGTTGTGGAAATCAAAACTCATCAGCGCAAAAACAAAACTTAGGCTATTCAAATCAAATGTACTATCAACCCTTACGTATGCGTGTGAAAGCTGGAAAACAACAAGAGATATAGAAACAAAGTTGAACGCATTCGTAAATAAATGTCTAAGGAAAATACTTGGTATAGCGTAGAATGAATTCAAAACAAACGAGGAAATTAGAGAAATCGCCAATCAACCACTAATATCTTCAGTAATAAAGAAAAGACGATGGTCATATGTTGGACATGTGATGTGAAGAGATAATAACCGAATAGCAAAGCAGGCCCTCATATGGGAAACAACAGGTAAGAGAAAAAGAGAAAGACCCAGAGAGACACTGAGAAGAACATTGATGAGAGAGGCAAGAGCAGCAGGATTCGGCTCCCTCAATGAGATAGAGCTGCTTGCACAGAACAGAGACAAATGGCGAGATTTGATAAAATATCTTTAAAAGAAAACTGCTAGAACAAAAATTCAGATAAGAGAAGGAGTATCTTGGTCTACGCCCTATGGGCCGGCTACGGCTCGAAAGGTCAATAGATAGATAGATAGAATAAATATAGTTGATGAATGAAATGAACCAGAAAATTGTGGAAGGACATGATGGCCTATGCCAACTGGTATGGCACATGATGATGATAAATGAAATAGTGATAAAATGGATAAAGAGATAGACATCTGATGCAACAAAGCAAACTAAATATTGGGACATCTATCCCCTAACCTCTAACACAAAGTATTACCTCTTCTATCTATCTATCTAAAGTAAAGTACGAGACTTGAACCGGCGTCTTAGCACTCGAGTTTCCACCCATATGTGCTCGGCCGTCTATCCAGAAATGTTCGGAGATTTCTGTATAGTGTCGCCTCAAGCATCGAAACTCAGATGCGAGACAACATCCCTCATCTTCCCAGGGTAATACCATGGTACCCATTTCTGCGGGTTGTCCAAACGTCGGTAGTCCAGTCGGGTGGTTTTCCCAACTAGACTACCGAGGCCCCCTATCTATCTATCAATCTTTCATGTTTGTACAAAGAAGTTACATCTGTGGTTTTCTGTTGCCTTCCGTCGGTTTGTTCCAATATTAGGAAGAAACAATCATCATTTTTTGGCCATCTAATGAGAAGAGAACAACTGGAATATATTGTAACAACTGGGACAATTGAGGGACGAAGAGATAGAGGAAAGCAAAGAGAATAAATAGCAGATAGCTTAAGAGAATGGCTTGGCAGAAGGTCAGCAACAGAAATGATAAATCATTGTCGAGATTGAAAATTGTGGAGAGACATGATCACCTACACCAGCAGACCCGGTACTTAGTGATGATGATCAACCTTTCAAGCCGTAACCAGCTCATAGGGCATAGACTCAGGTATTCATTCCCTGTTTAAACATTTTTCTTTCTAGCAATCTCATTCCTTGTAAAGATCTTTTATAAAATCTCACCATTTGTCTCTGTTCTGTGCAAGCATCTCAATCTCATTGAGAGAGCCGATTCCTGCTGCCCTTGCCTCTCTGATCAAAGTTCTTCTCAATGTTTCTCTGGGTTGACATCTTTTCCTCCTACCTGATGTTTCCCACTTGAAGGCTTGCTTTGCTATTCGGTTATTATCTCTTTTCATCACATATCCAACATATGTACATCGTCTTTTCTTAATTACTATACTTATTACCACCAAGAAACTTCTTATACAGAGTATATTCATTCCAACATTGTGCTACCAATGCTAAACATGGACACTTACAACTAAGCATAAAAGAAAGCTTGTCACCACAGAGATGTGATGTCTGAGAAAAGCGCTTGGAGTGACCAGAAAAGGCAGAATCAGAAATGATATTATAAGAGAAAGTGTAGACATTGAACCAATCCTAAGCTACATACAGAAACAACAAATAAACTGGTTTGTCCATCGAGAAAGAATACAGTGTGATTCTTTACCATACAAGGCATATACTAAAAGAGAAGAGGGCAGAAGAACAAGAGGCAGACCCAAAGTAAAATGGACAGACAACATCAAAGAAGCGCTACAACAACATCAACGGACAATGAGTGAAGCCGTTAAAAGGGAGAGAACCAAAACTTTGTATCTCCTTTGACACCCAAACAAGAGGTAGGGAAGTCAGAAGAAACAAAATAAAGACAAATCAACAAGTGTATAAATGTAGATTGGTTGATCAAGCAAGCAGTACATAAAAAAGATTGATTGATGAAACCACATCATCTCATCATCAAGTGCTGTCTCCGCAACAAAGGTTGGCTACCATGGAGGGCCATTCTGCTCTGTCTAATGCTTTGATGGTGCAGGTTGTCATAGGCTGATTTGTCCATCTTTTGATGTTACTTGTCCATGTTAGTCTTGGTCTCCCTCTGCCTCTTTTACCTTGTATTTTCCCTTCCAGGATTACTTTTAGTAGACTGTTATGTCTTTTAACATGGCCCAAAAATTGCATTTGTCTTGTTTGAATTGTGCTTAGTAGTTCTCTTTTCATTTTTAGTTGTTTTAAGACTTCATTGTTTGTTTTCTTTTCCTTCCATCCAATTCTACCTATTCTTCTATATATCCACATTTCAAAGGCTTCAATTCTCTGTTCTGTTTTCTTGTTTAATGTCCATGTTTCTGCACCATATAGGAATATTGAGAAGATGTAACATTTTGCTATTCTTAGTTTTAGTCCTGGTGTTATTTGTTTTGATGTTAGTATGTTCTTCATGACATTCCGGGTCTGTTCCTTCAATTTTGATATCCACTTGTGGGTTTTGAGTATTTTCTTTGTTTATGATCATAGTTTTAATCTTTTTGATATTCATATCTAGTCCATATTTTTTGCTTGTCATATTTATTTCATTAAGCAATTGTTGTAGATCTTTAGGATTTTCTGCTAGTAGTACAGTAACGTCAGCATATCTTAGGTTATTGATTATCTTTCCATTAATTTGTAGGCCTGGCATCTCTGTGATGTTTTTAAAGATTTGCTCAGTGTATAGATTGAACAAGCTTGGTGATAGGATGCGCATAACCATAACAATTTATTGATCAAATCTAATGTTCATAAAATAAACGTTGGTTACTCAAATCTCCATTACAATAAAGGTAGGTTACTTAAATCCTCCTTGCAATTTAAATTTATCAATCAAATCTACCATTTAATAAACAGGTTGGTCATCTCTACCATACAATAAAGACAAGTTGGTAAAATTTGCCTTACAATAAATGGGAAAAAAAAAAAAAAAAAAAACAAGTAAAGAGCCTCGTCATACCACAAGGCATATAGGGAATATGGTGTTAGTGACAATATTTTTGGGGTAATGTGGTCGGTATTGTATTATGATTGTGCCCGTGCCACTTCACTTTCCCAGGAAGAAATCCGGTACCCATTTAAGGCTGGGTGAACCTGGAAGCCATTGATCAGGGTTGAACCTAACCTCTTGTCCTTAGTAGTCCAGTTCACTAACCATTGAGCTATCACATCTCCCTTACAATAAATGTAGGTTTTATAAAATTTACATTATAAAAAAAGGTAGATTGATCAAATTTACCTTACAAGAAAAGTAGTTTGATAAAATCTATTTTGCTATCAAGATCAATCAATTGATTTATCAAATATATCTTTTTACAAAGATTAAAATAGGACAACAGGCAAGACTGGATGCTGTAGAAATGTGATTTTACAGAAGAATGTTGAGATTATCATGGACAACTAAGAAGAGTAATGAAAACGTTCTGAAAGCCGCAAAGCAAAAAGAGAGTTAATTTCCAATATTAGGAAGAAACCTTTTCTTTTCTTATCTTTTTTTGGCCATGTAATGAGAAGGGAACAGCTGGAATATATTGTGACAACTGGGAAAATTGAGGGGCGAAGAGATAGAGGGAAGCAGAGGAAAAATATACCAGACGGCTTAAGAGAATGGCTTGGCAGAAGTTCAATAGCAGAAATGATAAATAACTGTTGAGATTGAAAGTTGTGAAAAGAGACATGATCACCAATGCCAGCAAGCATGGTACTTGATGATGATTAAGATTATTGATTAATTTATAAAATTGATCTTACTATAAAAATTAATCAATTGATTTATCAAATCTATCCAACTAGAGATGCCAGGCCTACAAATTAATGGAAAGATAATCAATAACCTAAGATATGCTGACGATACTGTACTACTAGCAGAAAATCCTAAAGACCTACAACAATTAATTAATGAAATAAACACGACAAGCAAAAAATATGGACTAGATATGAATATCAAAAAGACTAAAACTATGATCATAAACAAAGAAAATACCCAAAACCCACAAGTGGATATCAAAATTGAAGGAATAGACCTTGAGACAGTTCAGAACTATAACTACCTTGGACATACTATAACCAGTGATGGAAAATGTACAACTGAAATAAACAAAAGAATAGGAATGGCAAAAAGTAATTTTAATGTCATGAAGGACATACTAACATCAAAACAAATAACACCAGAGCTAAAACTAAGAATAGCAAAATGTTACATCTTCTCAATATTCCTATATGGTGCTGAAACATGGACATTAGACAAGAAAACAGAACAGAGAATTGAAGCCTTTGAAATGTGGATATATAGAAGAATAGGTAGAATTGGATGGAAGGAAAAGAAAACAAATGACAAAGTCTTAAAACAACTAAAAATGAAAAGAGAACTTCTGAACACAATTAGAACAAGACAAATGCGATTCTTAGGCCATGTTAAAAGACACAACAGCCTACTGAAAGTGATCCTGGAGGGGAAAATACAAGGTAAAAGAGGCAGAGGCAGACCAAGATTAACATGGACGAGTAACATCAAAAGATGGACAAATCAACCGATGACAACCTGCACCATCAAAGCAAGAGATAGAGCAAAATGGCGCTCCATGGTAGCCAACCTTCGTTGCGGAGACGGCACTCAATGATGATGATCCAACTATAAAGATCAGTTTACCAAAATAAAAAAGGATAAATAATTTCCAGAAAACCTACAAATAACATGTGACATTTTTAAATTTAAAAAAGACAATTTGTGATAATGAATGTGATTCTTTTTTAACCTCCATGATCAGTTTACTCTCGCTACCTTAGGTTCATAGTTCACATTTGAATTTAAAATAATCATTGTATGTGTTTTATTGATTTCACTAGCTCAAGAGCTCCTAACACAGTGGATGAATGAAAAGGTCAGGTTTGATGTGGAAGATGGTTTTGATGATTTGGAGGCATGGCGACGAGCTCGGACGGCAAAATTTAAAGAGGACTCAGTTACAAAAGTTGGTGATAGCAGCGACGAATACTCTCTTGCAAGACTGACAAGGATTGCTCTTGAGGATGACTTTGAAATAGACGAGGCTGCAATTTATGAAAGAGTGAAAAGAAATGCTTTGGGAGATGCTGGTATGTTTTTTTATATCGTGACTTTTTGGCTATATTCATTTTTGACATAATTAAGCCACAGAGATGGGATTTTTCCTTGAAAAATGTTGAAGGTTCCCTAGACAGCTAAAAAGACCAATGAGGAAATTCTCAAAGAGGCCAACACAAAAAGGGAGCTCTTAAAAAACATAAGAAAGAAACAATCAAGATTTTTTGGGCACATCATGAGAAGAGGAAAGTTGGAATATTTGGTTACAACTGGCAAAATAAAAGGAAAGAGAGATCGCGAACGACAAAGATAGAAAATACTGGATAGTTAGGTGTCATGGCATGGAAAACAATCAACAACAGAGCTGATATGATGCACTATGGATAGAAGATTGTGGAGGGACATAATCACCTATGCCAATGGGTATGGCACTTGATGATGATGATGATGAGAATGAATGACGAAAGACTTCCCCGTGGAGCATTCACGTGGAAACCACCTTGTAAAAGAACACAAGGTAGACCGAGACAATCATGATGCAGAACAATTAGTCGGGAAGGCTCAACCAGGGGACTAAGAAACAAGCAAGAACTATAGGAACAAGTTGTACATCATCAATCGTAGAGAACTACGACTTCCTCCCTATGTGCTGTCGCTGGCCCATGAGGAAAGTGAATGAATGAATAATAAATGTACGCTGAAAATATTCCTTTGCTGTTGTGTTAATTTAAAACTTTTCAGGCCTATAAGGTTCTACAGGTGTCGTACTACTATTTTGTTTTTAAATATGTTTATTTTATTTTTCGTCTTGTTGAATTGTTTGTATTTAAATTAAGCCCTAGATTAGAATGTCTGTTACCAACATGTTTACGATACTGTAGTTAAAAAAAAGGGGGCCTCGGTAGCCTAGTTGGGAAAACCACCCGACTGGACTACCGACGTTCGGACAACCCGTGTTCGATTCCTGCTGGGAGCAGTGTGAATTGTACTCGTGGTTGGAAAAAAAATACCCCCACGGTCGACCCAGACGTTGGCAAAAATGGGTACCAATTACCCTGGGAAAGTGAGGAATGTCGCTTTGCATCTGAGTTTCGATACTTGAGGTGACACTATACAGAAATCTCCAAACATTTCTGGATAGGCGGTCGAGCACATATGGGTGTAAACTCGCGTGCTAAGATGCCGGTTCAAGTCTCGTACTTTACTTTTACCTTTATTTAAATTTAACCCTAGATTAGAATGTCTGTGACTAACATATTTACAATACTGTAGTAAAATCTACTACCACTTAAGTGTAACACTTTCAGTCTGGAAAATCAAACTTTCTTTGAACTTTTGCTGCATAGCAGTTTGTTCACACAAAAGGAGACGTGGCAAAGTGATGCAGTCCTCATTTCCTCGTTTACAACAGATTTTAGCCTGAAATGAAACCACATTCCTGCCAGGCCAGCCATTATGTTTAGTGCTTATCACTGACTCTCCAGTGTTAAAAAGGTTTCTTCAATGTCCTGCCGATGGCCGAGACAATTTTCCCGTCATGAGAAAAAAAAGGAGAAATAACGGATTCCTTAATTGGCAGAGTTTTAAAATAAAAACTACACGGTTTTTACGATACTGTAGAAATTTGTACTACAGAGTATGGAAAAAATAAAACCAACAACAGACAAAAAAATCAACACTCAGGGATCACCATTAGTGTTAATTAGGAAATTATAGGAAGGGTGTGATGTTTGCCAACTGTAAAATTTGTTAAAAATTGTATTTTGAGGCGGTAATTTTTACTATGGTTTGTAATCTATGGTTAAAGTTTACAATTTTATTTTATCGTGTTCTGAAAATAGCATGAGATAATTGTGTTATTTGCTGGTCATCATCATTGCACTCTGAACATGTCCATAGATGTTCAGATTCCCTCCTCAGCAAGTGTCCAGCGGTTGACGACTCCAGTTCTATGTTGGTTGACAAGTCCTCTTATACGCCGACTAAGTTTCTTCTTTCTGGCTGTGCCCATCTTAACTCCCATCTCTTTCATCTGAAGGAGTCATGTGGACTCATGGTTGTCAAAGTTCTGTGCCCTTCCCACATCTCAGAGGGCATTGATGACGTCCACTCGATCCATTGGTTGACCATTTTCAACGACAGCACAGCTAGCCAACCTGTCCGCTTTTTCATTTCCCCATACCCCCACATGGCCACGGATATAGACAAAGGTGACTCTACATATTTTTTACTTCTGCAACGACTCTACCCATTGCCTGCATACAGAGCCAGCCTCCATTTTCTTCTCATGCTCATTGAATCACTTAGTACCATGCAGGCATGGGTGTGGTCTTGGGACTCTAACCAGATAAATGCCCTGGTAACTGCCATCACCTCCATCGTCATGCTACTCGTGATTGTAACGTATGCACCACTGTCTTCTTTGACTCTTCTGCCGGCAGATAGTGCTGTAAATGCCCATGCACTCCTTTGGTTGCTATTACAGATCCGTCTGTATAGATGACTGCGTCTTCCTCATTGGTGTTATCCCAGATGAGACTGTTTACCTTGCATTGACCACGACTGATTTCTGCTCCCTACATTTCAGATATTTTTTTTAACTGTTTTTTTTTCTTATTAAAAAAAAAATTTAAAATTTCAGGTATTAAAACACCTTCAACACATTACATTAAAACACTCTCAGCACATTACAGTCAACACAATAGGTTGAAACACTGTCATCACTTAACATTATAACACCATCAAAACATCCCAAAAAGGCGTTGGCAGTGCAGTTTGCTGTAAACAAGAACAAAACATCTGTGCCGACCAATGCTTAGGCAAATAAAAGGAAGAGTTGTCTGGCGAATGCAGAAGCAGACTTAGGCAAATAAAAGGAAGAGTTGTCTGGTGAATGCAGAAGCAGACTTAGGCAAATAAAAGGAAGAGTTGTATGGCGAATGCAGAAGCAGACTTAGGCAAATAAAAGGAAGAGTTGTCTGGCGAATGCAGAAGCAGACTTAGGCAAATAAAAGGAAGAGTTGTCTGGCGAATGCAGAAGCAGACTTAGGCAAATAAAAGGAAGAGTTGTCTGGTGAATGCAGAAGCAGACTTAGGCAAATAAAAGGAAGAGTTGTCTGGCGAATGCAGAAGCAGACTTAGGCAAATAAAAGGAAGAGTTGTCTGGCGAATGCAGAAGCAGACTTAGGTAATTAAAAGGAAGAGTTGTCTGGTGAATGCAGAAGCAGACTTAGGTAATTAAAAGGAAGAGTTGTCTGGTGAATGCAGAAGCAGACTTAGGTAATTAAAAGGAAGAGTTGTCTGGCGAATGCAGAAGCAGACTTAGGTAATTAAAAGGAAGAGTTGTCTGGTGAATGCAGAAGCAGACTTAGGTAATTAAAAGGAAGAGTTGTCTGGCGAATGCAGAAGCAGACTTAGGTAATTAAAAGGAAGAGTTGTCTGGTGAATGCAGAAGCAGACTTAGGTAATTAAAAGGAAGAGTTGTCAGGCGAATGCAGAAGCAGACTTAGGTAATTAAAAGGAAGAGTTGTCTGGTGAATGCAGAAGCAGACTTAGGTAATTAAAAGGAAGAGTTGTCTGGCGAATGCAGAAGCAGACTTAGGCAAATAAAAGGAAGAGTTGTCTGGGGAATGCAGAAGCAGACTTAGGTAATTAAAAGGAAGAGTTGTCTGGTGAATGCAGAAGCAGACTTAGGTAATTAAAAGGAAGAGTTGTCTGGTGAATGCAGAAGCAGACTTAGGTAATTAAAAGGAAGAGTTGTCTGGTGAATGCAGAAGCAGACTTAGGTAATTAAAAGGAAGAGTTGTCTGGCGAATGCAGAAGCAGACTTAGGTAATTAAAAGGAAGAGTTGTCTGGTGAATGCAGAAGCAGACTTAGGTAATTAAAAGGAAGAGTTGTCTGGTGAATGCAGAAGCAGACTTAGGTAATTAAAAGGACAAGTTGTCAGGCGAATGCAGAAGCAGAAGTTAAAATTTCACTGCAAGCAAATATTTGATATTCGGTTAAATACAAAAATGAAAATGTTAAACTCCAATGTTAAATCATTCCAATTATATGGCTGTAAAACATGGAGAAAATTCACAATCATAAAGATACTTCATTAACGGATACTTGCACAGAATAAAAGGATGGAAGTTGCAGGATAAAAGCACAAACTTAGAACTATGGTATGACGCCATTCAAGTACCAGTGCACAAAGTGATACAATGAAGATGATGGCACTGGGTTGGGGACATGCCGTGAAAACCAACTGAGAGTATTACACAAAAGGCCCGTTTTTTGAATCCCCAGGGGGAGAGACAAAGAGGAAGACCAAAATATTCTTGGAGAAGACAGGTCGAAGCGGAAATGAAGATGATAGGGAAGACAGAGAATGATCTTAAAAGAATGGTAAGAAACAGAACAGCTTGGAAAGTGTCTGAAGATTTATGATCCACAGGGAGCTGAAAGAAAGAAGAAGAAATATTTTATTGTAAAATTATGGAAATAATCAAAGTTGATTCTCAATGGCCATATTTTGTGTCTAGATCCATACGCAGACATCTACAAAATGGAAGAGAAGGATGCTGTAGATGTTGTTCTTCAGAACATGTTGACGAAAGAGGTTGTCAAAGAAGCTTTCAGGTAAATCATTTTGCAATTATTAGTAACAAGAATTAACTTAGAAGATTGGTGAGGCTGAGTGGTCTAGGTGTGAGGCACTAGCCCCTGGATATGCAGGTCCAGGTTTTAATTCCTACCACAAGCGTTGTCCATGTTTGTGAAGTTTTTTCGGCTTATTTTTTTACAGTATGGGATAGCCAGTTCTATGCCCAACCCTCCTTTCTCACCTCTTACGATCATGCCTGCTAGGGTACAGCGCCACTATTCTTTACTCCCCTTTCAGGCCCTCGCAGCACACTGGGTCTTATTATATGGTTGTGAAACATGGAGAATAATAAAATTGACAATCATGAAGATAGAGACTTTCATTAATGGATGCTTACACAGAATAAAAGGATGGAAATGGCAGGATAAAATCACTAACATAGAATTATGGAAATGTACCAGTCAAACACAAGTGGATAAAGAGATACAACGAAGACGATGGCACTGGATAGGACACACACTGTGGAAGGCAACTGAGAGTATTACACAACAGGTCCTTTTTTGGAATCCCCAGGGAAAAAGACAAAGAGGAAGACCAAGAAATACTTGGAGAAGACAGACAGAAGCAGAGATGAAGATGATGGGGAAGACATGGAATGATCTTAAAAGAATGGCAAGAAACAGAACAACTTGGATAGTGTTTGTTCACGATCTATGCTCCACAGGGAGCTGAAAGGTAGAAGAAGAAGACAAGCGTTGGGAATATTTTTAAAAAAAAATTGAAGGGTCAAGGCAAAGAAATGCACATAAATGCATCATAATGCGAAGCTGCAGTAAAGCTAATAGTGAGGAGAAATAAACAAACATATATATTTAGAACAAAAAATATTTGTTAAAATGGTATGGTTAAAGCTTCACATAACAAGTGGACAACACAAACCAGAATGCCGTTTCTGTACAATAGGCCTTCAATAGGAACAAAAAATAATAATTTTTTATTTTAAATACAAATTTGTACGTGTAAGTAAAGTGCCCCCGTCACGCCACTGACGTATAGAGAATATGATGTTAGTGACCATAAATCATACAGACCTTCGGTACATTATTTTTGGGGTAATGTGGTCGGTATTACGCCCATGCCGCTTCACTTTCCCAGAAAAAAATCCGGTACCCATTATAGGCTGGGTGAACCCGGAAGCCATCGGTTGGGATCGAACCCTAACCCTTGTCCTTTGTAGTCCAGTTCACTAACCACTGAGCTATCACAGCTCCCATTTGTACATGTGTTGTATGTTTAATCCTGTTGAAGGCCTATTGTGCCAAAATATCGTTCTGGTATATGTTGTCCACTGGTTACTTGAAGCTTTAACCATATCATTAAAACCAAATTTTTGTTTCTATATTTATATTTTTCATTTCTCCTAAAAAATAAATAAATCGAACCTGTGGTTTTCTTGTGGCTTTACCCTTCCCTGGTCTCTAGTAGTGAGATCCAATGTCTAACCCTCTCAGATAATGGCAAAAAACTGGAGATCCCGTGTGCACTTACACATGTTAAAGAAAACTTAGAAGTTTAATGTCAAAAATGAGTCAGCCAAAAATTGCTGCAAAACAAAGTTGAACGCATTCGAGAATAAATGTCTAAGTCTATCTGCTTGATATAGCGTGGAACGAATTCAAAACAAATGAGGAAATTAGAGAAATCGCCAATCAACCACTAATATCTTCAGTAATAAAGAAAAGACGATGGTCATATGTTGGACATGTGATGAGAAGAGATAATAACCGAATAGCAAAGCAAGTCCTCATGTGGGAAACAACAGGTAAGAGGAAAAGAGGAAGACCCAGAGAGACACTGAGAAGAACATTGATGAGAGAGGCAAGAGCAGCAGGAATCGGCTCCCTCAATGAGATAGAACTGCTTGCACAGAACAGAGACAAATGGCGAGATTTGATAAAATATATTTAAAAGAATTGAAAACTGCTAGAACAAAAATTTAGATAAGAGAAGCAGTATCTTTGTCTATGCCCTATGGGCCAGCTACAGCTCGAAAGGTCAATAGATAGATAGAAAAATGGCTGCAGTCCAGACAAAAATTGTTAATCAAGTCTTCCCATGCATAAGACGGATGTGTTGGGCCAAAGGGCACAAATATAGCAGGTTTGTCATAAACTAGCGACACAACACTACCAAACCCAATGAGAGGGTAAATGATAAGTAGAAGAAGAGAGAACCTAGAATATCAATACTCCTATATGTTTGCTAGGACTTCCTGTCAATATGGCGGATAGGTGGTAGAAGCTATTCAGGTTTTGTGTAAAAACTGTTCCATGTCGCAGTTTCATCAGATTCCAAGTCCGGCTTGCTGCTGGAACTACTGAGTTTAGTGCTCTGTGCACACCGTGAGCGGTTTTTTTCATCTGGATTGTGTTTCAATATTCCGATTGGTTACGAAGAATGATATCATATGACGAAGGACATTTCAGCTGCATTCACTTTCGGTGCCACTTGACCTTATGTCTTTTGGTGTGTCAAAAATATGTAACGTCACCTTTGTCTACATCTCAGGACATGCGGGAGTACAGGGAAATGGAAGAGCAGACAGGTTGGCTATCTGCACTATTGTTGAGGACAGTCAACCAATGGATCGAGCGGACATCATCAATGCTCTCTGGGAAGTGGGAAGGACACAGGACTTCAACAACAATGAGTTCACATCACTCCTTCGGATAAAAGAAATGCGAGTTGAGATGGGCACAGCCAGGAATGAGAAACTTAGTGGGTGTTTAAGAAGACTAATCAACTAACACAGAACTGGAATTGTCAGTCGCTGGACACTTTGAGACTTGCTGAGGAGGAGATCTGAGCACCCATGGACATATTCGGAGTGCAATGATGATGACCCACAAATAAATCAAAAACTGAGGAGGAGATCTGAGCATCTATGGACTTGTTCGGAGTGCCATGATGATGACCCACAAATAACTCAATAACTGAGGAGGGAATCTGAGCACCTATGGACATGTTCGGAGTGCAATGATGATGACCCACAAATAACTCAATAACTGAGGAGGGGATCTGAGCACCTATGGACATGTTCGGAATGCAATGATGATGACCCACAAATAAATCAAAAACTGAGGAGGGGATCTGAGCACCTATGGACATGTTCGGAATGCAATGATGATGACCCACAAATAACTCAATAACTTTTGCCATGTGCTGAAGCTGCTATGATGGGGACTGCAACTGCCTTTCTTTGTTTGATCCTTCTATGAGATGAGTTTTTAATTTGGATGATTCCACTGGCACGGGCTGTTGAGCAATTATGGATTTTAATTCATTTGCAGTGATACCAGGGCTTTCAACTAACCTTAACCATAAGTTTGCTAAATATGGGCTCTAAATGCAGAATAAGAAAGGAAATTGCAGTTTATGAAAATTAGCCATTATCGTTAGATCCTAGACATCATATTCAAAGACCATTTTCCCACCATTTTCTAGTCTGATGTGCATTTCATTGCTGTCCGTTTCCCACCTTCCACAGTCTGATGTGTCTTTCATTGCTGTCTGTTTCCCACCTTCTACAGTCTGATGTGTCTTTCATTGCTGTCTGTTTCCCACCTTCTACAGTCTGATGTATGTTTAATTGCTGTCCGTTTCCCACCTTTTACAGTCTAATGTGTGTTTCATTGCTGTCCGTTTCCCACCTTTTACAGTCTAATGTGTGTTTCATTGCTGTCCGTTTCCCACCTTCTACAGTCTAATGTTTGTTTCAGTGAAGATCTAACTGAAGACATAAAAATATCAAAATAGACATAAACATATTAAAATTAAAGACCTATATTAATAAAAACTTTGAAAACTTCTCAGAAGCTTGAGATCTTATCAGATATTTAAGATCTTATTGAAGAATTAAAACCATATCAAATATTTAAGACCTTATCAAAAAGTTAAAACCTTATCAAAGAATTAAGTCCTTGTCATAGACTTTAGAGAAATAAAAGAGTGTTTTCATATCAAGGGTATAGGCTTATCAAAGGCTATCATATGGATGTGAATCATGGACAATAGGACAACAGACAAGAAAATCACTGGAGGTTGTAGAAATTTGGTTTCACAGAAGAATGTTGAGAATACCTGGACAGCTAAGAAGAACAACGAAAACATTCTGAAAGAGGCCAAAAAGAGCTAATATCCAATATTAAAAAAAAAAGTAAAGTACCCCCATCACGCCCAGTGGCGTATAGGGAATATGGTGTTAGTGACCATAAATTTTACAGACCTTCAGCACATGATTTTTGGGGTAATGTGGTCGGTATTACACCCATGCCGCTTCACTTTCCCAGAAAAAAATCTGGTACCCATTAAAGGCTGGGTGAATCCGGAAGCCGTCGGTTGGGATCCAACCCTACCCCTTGTCCTTTGTAGTGCAGTTAATAATTTCCAATATTGGGAAGAAACAATCATCATTTTTTAGACATGTTATGAGAAGGGAACAGCTGGAATATATTGTAACAACTGGGAAAATTGAGGGACGAAGAGATAGAGGGAAACAAAGAGAAACAATACCAGACAGCTTAACAGAATGGCTTGGCAGAAGGTGAACAACAGAAATGATAAATAATTGTCGAGATCGAAAGTTATGGAGAGACATGATCACCTACGCCAGCAGGCCCGGCACTTGATGATAATGATGTTGAAGTTTATAAATTTTGATGAGGACATGACCTCATTAAATAATATGGCTTTGTCAAAGACTTCGATCAAATACACTACCAAAGAATACTTTTATCTTTATTATGATTTATTCCATATTTATGAGGAATCTGTGATAGCTCAGTGGTTAGTGAACTGGACTACAAAGGACAAGTGGCCGGGTTCAATCCTGACTGATGGCATCCGGGTTCACCCAGCCTTAAATAAGTTCTGGATTTTTTCTAGGAGAGTATAGCGGCCCGGGTGTAATACCGACCACATTACCATAAAAATCATGTGCCAAGATAAAAATTTTCAACTCCAATGTTAAGGCGGTCCTATTATATGGCTGTGAAACATGGAGACTAACAAAATTGACAATCACGAAGGTACAGACTTTCATTAATGGATGCTTGCACAGAATAAAGGGATGGAAATGGCAGGACAAAGTCACTAACGTGGAATTATAGAAATGTACCGGTCAAATACCAGTGGATAAAGAGATACAGCGAAGACGATGGCGATGGATAGGACACACACTACGGAAGCCAACTGAGAGTATTACACAACAGGCCCTTTTTTGGAATCCCCAGGGGAAAAGACAAAGAGGAAGACCAAGGAATTCTTGGAGAAGACAGATTGAAGCAGAAATGTAGATGATGGGAAAGACATGGAATGATCTTAAAAGAATTGCAAAAAACAGAACGACTTGGAAAGTGTTTGTTGAAGACCTATGCTCCACTGGGAGCTAAAAGGTAGAAGAAGAAGGGTCTTTTAAAATATGGTCATCATCATCATTGAGTGCCATCTCCACATCGAAGGTTGACTACCATGGAGCGCCATTCCACTCTGTCTCTTGTTTTGATGGTTCAGATTGTCATAGGCTGACTTGTCCATCTTTTCATGTTACTCGTCCATGTTAGTCTTGGGCTGCCTCTGCCTCTTTTACCTTGTATTTTCCCTTCCAATATTACTTTTATTAGGCTGTGTCTTTACAAATATGGTCACAAACACCATATTCCCTATACACCACTTGGTGTGACGGGGGCTCTTTACTTGTTTTATTATTCCATATTGGTTGTGGAAGGCCTCGGTATCACTGCAAATGAATTAAAATCCATAATTGCTCAACCGCCCGTGCCAGTGGAATCATCTTTATTTTTTAAAATTCCATATTTATAGGAAAGACCTAGGATTTAATGATGATCACCGAAGACCTGATCCTCGGACAAAGATGGATCTTCGGCACAATATGGTGAAGGAGAACAGAGAGAAACGACAGAAGGAGGAAGACAGGAAAAGGATGGAAGCACAAATGAAGAAAGAAGCAAGACTTAAGGCTCAACAGCTTATTCAGAAAGTAAGTTTCTTTTTTTTATCTTTATACTTTTTATCTTTATACTTTTTTATCTTTATGCTTTTTTATCTTTATACTTTTTATCTTTATAAGTAAAGTAAAGTACCCCCATCACGTCAAGTGGCGTATAGGGAAATATGGTGTTAGTGACCCTATATTTTACAGACCTTCAGCACAACGAAGAGATAGAGGGAAGCAAAGAGAAAAGATACCAGACAGCTTAAGAGCTTGATGATGATGAATCGTGTGTTCTAGTAATAAAGGAAAAGAAAATTATTCTCCTTCTATCTTTACAGCATTTATGGGGTCAGCCAAGGGGGGACGTATAGAACAAAAGAATAAAGACCGCTTACCCAGAGCAGTTACCATGAGCTGTTCGTGTTTTAATTTTTATCTCTTCCCCCCTACCACCACCACTCCTATAGGAAACTTTTGACTCTACCATGATTCGAACCAACTTTCTCCTGGTCTGAGCGTGACAGGTTATCAATTCAGCCACCTGTGGTCCCTGATTTTTCTACATTTTGAGAGTTAAATAAAAGAGGTTTTTTACTGACTTCCTGTCAATATGACGGATAAGCAGCAGGAACCGTTGAGCCACTGTCTGAAAAGTGTTCCTTTGTTGCAGTTTCCTCATATTCCATGTCTGGCTTGCTGACAGAGCTACTGAGTTTAGTGCTATGTGCACACCGTGAGCTGTGCTTTTCATCCGGATCATGTTTCTATATTCAAATTGCTTACAATGAATGATGATAATGTATGATGAAGGACAGTTCAGCTGCGTTCACTTTCGGTGCTGCTTAGCCTTATGTTTTTTGGCGTATGCTGTAGCGGCTATGATGGGGACTGCAGCTGCCTTTCTTTGTTTGGATATTCGATAGGATGTTAATTC
This sequence comes from Megaustenia siamemsis, assembly GCA_032433765.1. NCBI lineage: Eukaryota > Metazoa > Mollusca > Gastropoda > Stylommatophora > Ariophantidae > Megaustenia > Megaustenia siamemsis. Next base: position 4,292,577 of record JAVIAB010000099.1, on the reverse strand, counting down.
AGATGGTTTCATTGGCATGGACAGTTGATCAATAATGAATTTTAATTCACTTGCAGTGATACAGGGGCCTTCTACTAACAATAACTATAGGTCTTGTGTCACTGCTTGATCATATCTATCTATTGACCTTTTGAGCCGTAGCCGGCCCATAGGGCGTAGACCAAGATACTCCTTCTCTTATCTGAATTTTTGTTCTAGCAGTTTTCAATTCTTTTAAAGATATTTTATCAAGTTTCGCCATTTGTCTCTGTTCTGTGCAAGCAGTCTATCTCATTGAGGGAGCCGATTCCTGCTGCTCTTGCCTCTCTCATCAATATTCTTCTCAGTGTCTCTCTGGGTCTTCCTCTTTTCCTCTTACTTGTTGTTTCCCACATGAGGGCTTGCTTAGCCATTTGTCTCTGTTCTGTGCAAGCAGCTCTATCTCTTTGAGGGAGCCGATTCCTGCTGCTCTTGCCTCTCTCTTCAATGTTCTTCTCAGTGTCTCCCTGGGTCTTCTTTTTTTCCTCTTACCTGTTGTTTCCCACATGATGGCTTGCTTTGCTATTCGGTTATTATCTCTTCTCATCACATGTCCAACATATGAGCATCATCTTTTCTTGATTACTGAAGATATTAGTGGTTGATTGACGATTTCTCTAATTTCCTCGTTTGTTTTGAATTCGTTCCATGCTATACCAAGTATTTTCCTTAGATATTTATTTTCGAATGCATTCAACTTTGTTTCTATATCTCTTGTTGTTTTCCAGCTTTCACATGCATACGTAAGGGTTGATAGTACATTTGATTTTAATAGTCTAAGTTTTGTGTTTGTGCTGATGAAGATGCTTGATCATAGTACATATTTTAATATTTTGAAGTGCTTACAAGTGGTGAACATTCTTCATTTTGTCTTTCTATCACAGGAACAAAAGGATAGAGAGGCAAGAACTAGGAAAGAAGAAATGAGTCTGAAAAAGGAGATGACAAAGATCCGTAAAGAAATGCACGAAGAAAGAACACGGAAGACAGAGGAGATGAGAAGGTAGGACTTGTATTGTGGAAAATAAAAGTTAAATATTAAGTAGAAAAGAAAGAAGGTAAACGTTAACAAATACAAATAACATTAACATATAACATTAACAAATAACATTAACATAAAGATGCGGATTAAGGTGCTGTTCAACAACAGTGTAGAACGCTGTCAATTATATCTGATGGCTTACACCAGGATTAGGTAAAGGTAAAGTACGAGACTTGAATCAGTGTCTTAGCATGCCAGTTTTCACCCATATATGCTCGGCTGCCTATCCAGAAGTGTTTGGAGACTTCTGGATAGTGTCGCTTTAAGCATTGAAACTCACAATACAAGGCGGAATTCCTTACCTTCCTAGAGTACTTCCCTGGTACCCATTTCTACCAGTGGCTGGGTCGACCGCGAGGGTATTTTTTTCTTTCAACCACTAGTACAACTCAAACTGCCTCCAGCAGGAATTGAACACAGGTTGTCAAAACATCATCGTTGGGTGGTTTTCCCAACTAGGCTACCGAGGCCCCCACCAGAACCATCCAGACCCTACTCCACCTCTTCACGGTGTTCCTAGTAACAGACTAACTAGTCTAGTCTGGCTAAGTGAGTAGGGATGAATGCCACGCTGAAGTTAGATATTGTGGGCCCAAAAGCGCAGATATCACAGTTCTACTGCAAACCACAGTACTACTACAAACCACAGTTCTACTGCAAACCACAGTACTACTGCAAACCACAGTTCTACTACAAACCACAGTACTACTGCAAACCACAGTTCTACTGCAAACCACAGTACTACTACAAACCACAGTTCTACTGCAAACCACAGTACTACTACAAACCACAGTACTACTACAAACCACAGTACTACTGCAAACCACAGTTCTACTGCAAACCACAGTACTACTACAAACCACAGTTCTACTGCAAACCACAGTTCTACTGCAAACCACAGTACTACTACAAACCACAGTTCTACTGCAAACCACAGTACTACTACAAACCACAGTTCTACTGCAAACCACAGTACTACTGCAAACCACAGTTCTACTGCAAACCACAGTACTACTACAAACCACAGTTCTACTGCAAACCACAGTACTACTACAAACCACAGTTCTACTGCAAACCACAGTACTACTACAAACCACAGTACTACTACAAACCACAGTTCTACTGCAAACCACAGTTCTACTGCAAACCACAGTACAACGCATCTACCCCCATGTAATGTCCTTGTAATGTCCTTTTAAGGGCAGGTGACGAAGAGGTCTAACGATTCCTTTAGTCATCGGGTGAACGCCAGCAAAATAACAATAAAGAAGAGATAAACAAGGAAAATAAAATATTTTGATCTTGTAAATTAACTAGTGAAGATAACTTATGGAGAAAATCATCATGTGCTTCACCGGTTGGTGTAGGTGATCATGTCCTTCCACAATCTTCTATCTACAGTGCATCGTATCAATTCTATTATTGACTGTTTTCCATGTCATGACACCAAGCTATCCAGTATCTTCTCTCTTTGTCATCCATGATCTCTCTTTCCCTGAATTTTGCCAGTTGTAACCAAGTACTCCAACTTTCTTCTTCTCATGATGTGTCTGAAAAATGTTGATTGTTTCTTTCTGATGTTTTTTTAGGGGCTCTCTTTTTGTGTTGACCTCTTTGAGAATTTCCTCGTTAGTCTTTTTAGCTGTCCATGGAGCTTTCAACATTCTTCTGAGAAATCCTATCTCTGTGGCCTCCAATTGTCTTTTCAATTGTTTGTGTACTGTCCATGATTCACTTCCATAGGTCATAATTGGCTCTATATAGCACTGATGAACTCTCTTTCTCACTTTTATTGACATTTATATAGTGAGGGACTTCCTGTCAATATGGCTGATAGACATCAGGAACCATTTAGGCTCTCAATGAAAAGTTTTCCTTGTTACAGTTTCTTCATATTGCAAGTCCAGCTTGCTGCAGGAGCTACTGAGTTTAGTACTCTGTGCACACCGTGAGCTGTGTTTTTCATCTGGTTTGTTTTTCAATATTCCAATTACTTACGATGAATGATGATATTGTATGATGAAGGCCAGTTCTGCTGCATTCTCTTCTTGGTGTGGCTATGCCTTATGTCCTTTTGTCCTGTGCTGTGGCTACTATGATGGGCACTGCAGCTGCCTTTCATTGTTTGGATCCTTTAATGAGATGAGATGTTAATTCGGATGATTCCACTGCCATGGACAGTTGAGCAGTTATTGATTTTAATTCGTTTTTCAGTGATGCTGGGCCTTCGACTATCTATCTATCTATTGATCTTTCGAGCCGTAGCCGGCCCATAGGGCGTAGACCCAGATACTCTTTCTCTTATCTAAATTTTTATTCTAGCAGTTTTCAATCCTTGTAAAGATATTTTATCAAATCTCACCAATTGTCTCTGTTCTGTGCAAGCAACTCTATCTCATTGAGGGAGCCGATTCCTGCTGCTCTTGCCTCTCTCATCAATGTTCTTCTCAGTGTCTCTCTGGGTCTTCCTCTTACCTGTTGTTTCCCATATGAAGGCTTGCTTTGCTATTCGGTTATTATCTCTTCTCATCACATGTCCAACATATGACCATCATCTTTTCTTTATTACTGAAGATATTAGTGGTTGATTGGCGATTTCTCTAATTTCCTCGTTTGTTTGAATTCGTTCCACGCTATACCAAGTATTTTCCTTAGACATTTATTTTCGAATGCGTTCAACTTTGTTTCTATGTTTCTTGTTGTTTTCCAGCTATCACACGCATACGTAAGGGTTGATAGTACATTTGATTTGAATAGTCTCAGTTTTGTGTTTAGGTCTCAGTTTTTATTTCATCCCCGATGGAAAAAAACTTTTGACCCTACCACGATTTGAACCCATGTTCTTCTGGTTTAGGAGCACAACCGACAAGTTATTGATTTGGCCACCTGTTCTCCAATACATTAGCAAAAGAAGATATGGGAGAGATAGTTAATAATGAAGATACAAGTTCAACAAGAATTTAACAGTGAAAGATTAACAATATATTAACAATGAAGATACACGTTCAACAGGAATTTAACAGTCAAAGTAAAGTAAAAAAAAAAAGTAAAGTACCTCTGTCACGCCAAGTGGCGTATAGGGAATATGGTGTTAGTGACCATAAATTTTACAGACCTTCGGCACATTATTTTTAGGGTAATGTGGTCGGTATTACGCCCGTGCCGCTTCACTTTCCCAGAAAAAAATCTGGTACCCATTAAAGGCTGGGTGAACCCGGAAGCTGTCGGTTGGGATCGAACCCTACCCCTTGTCCTTTGTAGTCCAGTTCACTAACCACTGAGCTATCGCGGCTACCAACAATGAAAGATTAACACTATATTAATAATGAAGATACAAGTTGAACACGAATTTAACTGTGAAAGATTAACAATATATTAATAATGAAGATCTGCGTTTTACGTCACACTGAGTTCTGTTCAAAGACCGTTGATGGAGTTGTTGCCACAAGTTATTTACAATATATATTATATATTTGGTGAATTTGCACCGTGTTTCGTTCGTTGTAGACAGCATTCACTTGAGTAATCATGAATCCATGGGCGCAGCCATTTTGTGCGTGCTACGTCATCATATTGTTTCATCGTGTGTTCCAAGACCGACCATGTGCTAATTTTGCGATCTGTTGTTTGGTGTGCAACGGGGATAATCTGACGACAAACTGTGTTTTGTATGTTCGTAGTTGGAGTCAAACACGATGTCCTAACATCATCAAGCGCTATACATTTAAATACTATGACGATCATCATTTTCAGGAGGACGTGAACTTCCGGGCAATATAGTGGATAGGTGGTAGGAACCATTGAAGGCTATGTCTGAAAAGTGTTCCTTGTTGCAGTTTCCTCATATTCCAAGTCCGGCTTGTTGCAGGAGCTACTGAGTTAAGTGCTCTGTACACACCGTGATTCCACTGGCATGGGTGGTTGAGCAATTATGGATTTTAATTCATCTGCAGTGGATACCGGGGCCTTCCATAACCAAATAACCAAATAATAATGAAGATACAAGTTGAACAAGAATTTGACAGTGAAAGATTAAAAATATTCTTATTCTGCATTCGCCAGCTTTTACCTCTGACGAAGTCCATAGAGACTAGGAACAGAATTTTGCGTGCTATTCTGTTTTCTCCTGGCAGCTGTGTGCACAGGGGTCCCTTGCCACACAGGCAGATAATTCAGTCTTCGGAGGTATTCATATTTTTTTGTCCATAAGTAATTGACATTTCAAGCCAGGCCTCGCTGCTGAGACCAGGGGTGGTTGCCACAGAGAGAAATCATAAATACAAATCCCAGCTGGTGCAGGTGGGATTTGAACCCACAACCTCTGTCTCGAAGCCGGCATCTTGCCTCAAGACCAACCAGTTCCCCCTAACAATATATTAACAGTGAAGATAAAGGTTAACAATAACTTTGGTTCTTTGGTTATGGAAGGCCCCGGTATCACTGCAAACGAATTAAAATCCATAATTGCTCAACCGCCCATGCCAGCGTAATCATCCGAATTAATACCTCATCTCCCAAACAAAGAAAGGTAACTGTAGTCCCCATCGTAGCAGTCTCAGCACATGCCAAAAGACATAAGGCAAAACCGCGCAGAAAGTGAACACAGCCAACTGTTCCCTGTCATACGATATCATCATTCATCATAAACATTTGGAATACCGAAACATGATCAAAATGGATGAGACACACAGCCCTCACAGTGTGCACAGAGCGCTTAACTCAGTAGCTCCTGCAACAAGCCAGACTTGGAATATGAGGAAACTGCAACAAGGAACACTTTCCATACATAGCCTTCAATTATTCCTGCCGCCTATCCACCATATACCGGAAGTTCACATCCTCCTGAAAATGATGATCGTCATATTTTTTTTTTATGTATAGCACGTGATGAATATAGCATGTTAGGCCATCGTTTTTGACTCCAATTCCGAACATATAAACACACAGTTAGTCATCAGATTATCCCCGTCGCACATCAAACAACAGACCGTAATATTAGCGTATGGCCAGTCTAGGGATATACGATGAGCCATTATGATGACGTAGCACACACAACAATGTCTGCGCCCTTTAGATTCCTGATTACTCTAGTGAATGCAGCCTACGATGAACAAAACACGGTGCAAATGCCCTAAAGAGATAAAACTGCGACTGACTTGACGAAGTAGTTCACATTAGTGAGTAACATGTAAATAACTTGCGTTTTTATTTGACCTTATGGAATGAAGAAAAGCATCACTTAACAATAACTACACATTGCTAAACCTCTTTTTAAATTGGTGTTGTGATAGGATAAGAGAAGAGAAAACCCTGATGGACAGACTAGCAAGAGAGGAACTGGAACGACAGATGGCTTCTGAGCAGAAAGACACTGTTGAAATCCAACGGCTGGAGAGTGACAGAAGGAAGAAACAGATGGTTAAAATGGAAATGATAGAAGCTAAAATCGCCTCACGGAACCTGCAGGTCTGTATCTATCTATATTTGGTTGTTTTAATATTTCCAGTGTCTTATTCTTGTTAATGTTCATCCGGTAAGTGAGTGTGGATGTGTTGTGTTACTAGTTTACAGCAAAGCCACGATATCTGCAACTTTAGGCCTGACACATCAGTCTTCGGCACGGATAGATTAGCTTAGCAATTTCTTTTTGCACTAACAGTGGATATGCCTGGCCAACTCTTTTCGACTTTTTAACTGCCAAGGGTTTATTAACATGTGCGAGTGCACACATAATCTCCTATTTTCACTGATATTTGAGAGGGCTAGACATAGGATCAAAAATAAATGTCTAAGGAAAATACTTGCTATAGCGTGGAACAAATTCAAAACAAACAAAGAAATTAGAGAAATCACCAATCAACCGCTAATATCTTTAGTGTAGCAGGAATTGGCTCCCTCAGTGACGTAGAGTTGCTTGCACAGAACGGAGACAAATGGTGAGATTTAATAAAATATCTTTAGAAGGATTGAAAACTGCTAGAATAAAAATTTAGATAAAAGACAGAATATCTGGGTCTATGCCCTATGGGCCAGCTACAGCTCGAAAGGTCAATAGATAGATAGATAGACATAGGATCTCACTACCCAGAGACTAGAGAAAGGTAAAGCCATGATAAAACCACAAATTTGAAGTGAAAAATTCACACCGCGTGTGGTGAGATTCAAACCCAGAACCATCCTGTCCAGAGACAGACATCCTAGACCACTAGACCCCATTTCCTGCATGAAAACTGGGGCTAGAGTTTATTATTTAATGTGTCAACTTCAAATTTTCAAGATCCGATGATCCAAGCAATAAGCTGGCGTGTTCTTCGTCTTATCCATGATGACTGTTTTAAGTCACTAACAACTTCCAGCCTGCTGAGAATTTTTGGCCAAGACATGTTCAAGTAAATTTATTTATAAATGTGTACCTTACTTGTGGAGTTAATTAAGCTAAAATGGGAATAAACTTGACTAGATTAATATTAAATATATTTTTGTCTTTCTTGTCTGAAGAAGAGTAGGATTGATAGTTTGATGATTGTTTGTTTGTTGATAGTTTGATGATTGTTTGTTGATTGTTTGTTGATAGTTTGATGATTGTTTGTTGATTGTTTGTTGATAGTTTGATGATTGTTTGTTGATTGTTTGTTGATAGTTTGATGATAGTTTGTTGATAGTTTGATGATTGTTTGTTGATTGTTTGTTGATAGTTTGATGATTGTTTGTTGATTGTTTGATGATAGTTTGATGAATGTTTGTTGATAGTTTGTTGATTGTTTGTTGATTGTTTGTTGATAGTTAGATGATTGTTTGTTGATTGTTTGTTGATAGTTTGTTGATTGTTTGTTGATAGTTTGATGATTGTTTGTTGATAGTTTGTTGATTGTTTGTTGATAGTTTGTTGATAGTTTGATGATTATTTGTTGATAGTTTGTTGATTGTTTGCTGATAGTTTGATGATAGTTTGATGATTGTTGTTGATAGTTTGATGATTGTTTGTTGATAGTTTGATGATTGTTTGATGATTATTTGTTGATAGTTTGATGATTGTTTGTTGATAGTTTGATGATAGTTTGATGATAGTTTGATGATTGTTTGTTGATTGTTTGTTGATAGCTTGATGATTGTTTGTTGATTGTTTTCTGATAGTTTGATGATTGTTTGTTGATTGTTTGTTGATAGTTTGATGATTGTTTGTTGATTGTTTGTTGATAGTTTGATGATTGTTTGTTGATTGTTTGTTGATTGTTTGTTGATAGTTTGTTGTTTGTTGATAGTTTGTTGTTTGTTTGTTGATAGTTTGTTGATTGTTTGTTGATAGTTTGTTGTTTGTTAATAGTTTGTTGTTTTTGTTGATTGTTTGTTGATAGTTTGTTGATAGTTTGTTGTTTGTTGATAGTTTGTTTTTTTGTTGATTGATTGTTTGTTGTTTGTTGATAGTTTGTTGTTTGTTGATAGTTTGTTGATAGTTTGTTGTTTGTTGATAGTTTGTTCATAGTTTGTTGTTTGTTGATAGTTTGTTGATAGTTTGTTGTTTTTGTTGATTGTTTGTTGATAGTTTGTTGATAGTTTGTTGTTGCCCAGGAGAAGGTTGACAAAGTCTGTCAGTGGTGTCCCAACAATGCCCAGGAGAAGCTTGACAAAGTCTGTCAGTGGTGTCCCAACAATGCCCAGGAGAAGGTTGACAAAGTCTGTCAGTGGTGTCCCAACAATGCCCAGGAGAAGCTTGACAAAGTCTGTCAGTGGTGTCCCAACAATGCCCAGGAGAAGGTTGACAAAGTCTGTCAGTGGTGTCCCAACAATGCCCAGGAGAAGCTTGACAAAGTCTGTCAGTGGTGTCCCAACAATGCCCAGGAGAAGCTTGACAAAGTCTGTCAGTGGTGTCCCAACAATGCCCAGGAGAAGCTTGACAAAGTCTGTCAGTGGTGTCCCAACAATGCCCAGGAGAAGCTTGACAAAGTCTGTCAGTGGTGTCCCAACAATGCCCAGGAGAAGCTTGACAAAGTCTGTCAGTGGTGTCCCAACAATGCCCAGGAGAAGCTTGACAAAGGTTGTCAGTGGTGTCCCAACAATGCCCAGGAGAAGCTTGACAAAGTCTGTCAGTGGTGTCCCAACAATGCCCAGGAGAAGCTTGACAAAGTCTGTCAGTGGTGTCCCAACAATGCCCAGGAGAAGATTGACAAAGTCTGTCAGTAGTGTCCCAACAATGCCCAGGAGAAGCTTGACAAAGTCTGTCAGTGGTGTCCCAACAATGCCCAGGAGAAGCTTGACAAAGTCTTATACCAGGGGCTTTAATTTTTGTTGTTGTACCCTTTCTTACACTTCGAACGATGATGATGATGATTATTTTCTTTTATCAAGCGTGTCTTTCATTTCACCAGCGGGTACCAGCTTCTCCCACTAGTTACCACAAGCCATTATTACCAAGGGTGCTTTCGCACGATGATCAATGACTCGTGATATGACTGGCACCGGCTGTGTACTGCTTGATAGTGTGACCGTGCCCACCAGTGGTGTCGCTCACCTTGATTGCATCAATGCTGAGACAATGGCCAATGATCGTATAGTGGAGTCTCCGCGTTTGTGTTTGACAACTTTCCCAGCGTTCGCTACGCCCGGTACAGATGGTTACAGATATTGCTATAGAACATCAAAGAACAATTCAGAAACACATTCCTGAGTATTTATTCATCTTCGAAATTCAGTTCACAGTTGACAATTGTAATTACACATGTGGGCTGACAATTCTGCCCCTTTCATACTCACTCTGCAGCCTTGCTGCTATACACAATGGTTTGGCGATCAGGGTTCCCTCCCTTCGCCATTATGGTAACATAACAATATGTAGACGACCAGGGCACACTTCCCCTCGTCTATAAGGCAATATTTTAATCGTTGGACACTTAGGGTACACTCCCGTTTGCCAACATGATACTTCATTGGAGAATCATACTCCTACTCGCTCTGTCCTAGTTCCAGGACCCATGCGAGCTTTTGTTACTAGTTATGGTGTGCTATGACACCCCTTCAACGGAATCTGCCCTTGAAGTTGACAGGGAATTGCTCCCTCCTCGAAAATAGACTGTTCGTCGCACCTCGGCGCAACTACATTTCATGTGGACTTCCTCTGAAGTCACACTCAGTGCGTAATCACTTCTGGATCACACTATGCGTGTTCTACGATGCGTTGCACGAGCCCTTCCTCTCTGAAAAGACTCATCTCCGAATACTTAGTGTTCGTGGACTACGCCACTTTATAATAGTGAGACACCACTAATGTCCCCACTCTGTCTCTACTAGCGAACTCATAATCATTCACTCTGTCTCATGTAACTAACCTACTAGCTAGTCACTAATTAAGTAAAACTGTCCCTCTTACTGTAACTCACTTGTGTGTATTCCATCCTTTTGAAACAACTGAATTTCACCACTTCTACTCTATTCTATCACTGTCTCTAACTCATAACGTGAGCCTATCTCACCTACTCTATCCTTTTACTGAAAAACAAACTCTAACATGATCAACAGTACCAGCTGTAACAAAACTAACACACAGCTGTCTGCATGAGATCCCAGCAAGGTCTAACCCTCAACTGACCAACTTATTCCTTTTTCTGACTTAAAACCCCTCAATCTCGCTTTCGCATTTCTCTCCATTCACGTTTTGCACGACCCGCTCACTGTCATAATTTTCACATGGGCCTACTGAGCTCTTACCTGTTTATCTCCCCTGACCTTCACCTTTCGACCTTTCTCTCATTCCCTACTCTGCTTCATTCTGTCAGTGGTACCACGATGACCTCCAGGAGAAGGGAAGTCTGTCAGTGGTGCCATGATGACCTCCAGGAGAAGGAAGTCTGTCAGTGGTGCCCCAGTGACCCCCAAGAGAAGGAAAGTCTGTCAGTAGTGCCCCCATTAACCCAGGAGATGGAAAGTCTATCAGTGGTGCCTCAGTGACCCCAGGAGATGGAAAGTCTGTCAGCAGTGCCCCAATGACCTTCCAGGAGATGGAAAGTCTGTCAGCAGTGCCCCAATGACCCCCCAGGAGATGGAAAGTCTGTCAGTGGTGCCCCAATGACCCCCCCCACCCCTTCCCCAGGAGATGGAAAGTCTGTCCTTGGTACCCTATTAACCCCAGGAGAAGGTTGATGAAGCATGTCAGCGGTGCCCCAATGATCCCCAGGAGAAAGGAAGTCTGTTAGTGGTGCCCCAACAATGCCCCTGGCGAGGGTACATGAAGTCTGTTAGTGGTGCCCTAATGACCCCAAAAGAAGGCTGATGAAGTCTGCCAGTGGTGCTTCAATGACCCCAAAAGAAGGCTGATGAAGTCTGCCAGTGGTGCTTCAATGACCCAAAAGAAGGCTGATGAAGTCTGCCAGTGGTGCTTCAATGACCCCAAAAGAAGGCTGATGAAGTCTGCCAGTGGTGCTTCAATGACCCCAAAAGAAGGCTGATGAAGTCTGCCAGTGGTGCTTCAATGACCCCAAAAGAAGGCTGATGAAGTCTGCCAGTGCTGCTTCAATGACCCCAAAAGAAGGCTGATGAAGTCTGCCAGTGGTGCCCCAATGACCCCAAAAGAAGGCTGATGAAGTCTGCAGTGCTGCTTCAATGACCCCAAAAGAAGGCTGATGAAGTCTGCCAGTGGTGCTTCAATGACCCCAAAAGAAGGCTGATGAAGTCTGCCAGTGGTGCTTCAATGACCCCAAAAGAAGGCTGATGAAGTCTGCCAGTGGTGCTTCAATGACCCCAAAAGAAAGTTCACGAAGTCTGTCAGTGGTGCCCCAATGACCTCCATGGTTATGGGATGAAGAAGAATATTTATATTTCCAATTATTTGTCTCTAACAGTTTCATTTCTTCCCATCCAGTGTTTGCACAGACATTTCACTGCTTGGTATGACCTGGTTCTGTCAAAGCGTCTGCTTATGGGGAAGGTTAAGGCCATGTCGGACTGGAAACTAATGCTCAAGGTTTGGGGAGCTTGGGGGTCATATGTCAGAGGTCTAAGGTTAGAGCTAGAAACAGAGATCCATGAGAGGAGTGTTATAGATGGGGAAAGGTAAGCTCTGCTTGACAACTTTTTACAATTTCTTTTAAGTTACAGATTTTGTTAGGAAATTCCTTTTAATGTTTGTATTAACCAATGAATTAAACTAAATTTATATTTTGTAGTCAGACTGTTGTCTCAGTGCAAAATAAAGACAAGTGGAACAATAATAAAACAGGTAAATGAATTAAAATATTGGGAACTTTGTTAACCTCAGACAGAAGATGTACAAAAGAGGTGAGATGCAGAATGGCTCAGGCAAAAGCAGCTTTCCAAAAAACAAGGAAGATACTATGCAATCTATTTTTGACAATAGAAACAAGAAAAAGAGTTCTTAAATGTTATGTAGAGCCAGTCTTAGCATATGGATGTGAATCATGGACAATAGGACAACAGGCAAGAAAATCCCTGGAGTCTGTAGAAATGTGATTTTACAGAAGAATGTTGAGAATACCATGGACAGCTAAGAAGAGTAATGAAAATGTTCTGAAAGAGGCCAAAGCAAAAAGAGAGCTAATTTCCAATATTAGGAAGAAACAATCATAATTTTTGGCCATGTAATGAGAAGAGCAACTGGAATATATTGTAACAACTGGAAAAATTGAGAGACGAAGAGATAGAGGGAAGCAAAGAGAAAAAAAATAACAGGCAGCTTAAGAGAATGGCTTTGCAGTAGGTCAACAACAGAAATGATAAATAACTGTTGAGATTGAAAGTTGTGGAGAGACATGATCACCTACGCCAGCAGGCTGGTACTTGATGATGATGATGAGTCAGAAATATTTTCCTCATAGAGGTTGCTATTTTTTTGTTCTTTAACTCCTTCCATACATTTTGAATCACAATCGATTTCGGCCACATAGTGCATCACGCTTTATTTGATTAGTGAGAACCATCATCAAACCATATTCTTCTCACATGTCTTGTATATTCCTGATATTGGTGAAATCTAGTATCTTGTTCGATTATCTAAAATGTCATATATATGTTATATGTTAGATAAATATAAATATGTAGATTGATTCTTAAAAACATGAAAAATCTTGTCTTTGAAATATCTTCCGTTGCGTTGATAAAAAGCTTCCATACGGAAAGGGTTAATTAGCCAGTGAACTTTTTTTTAAATTGATAATTTTGCTGGTTCCATAACAACAACAACAACAACAATAACAACAACAACAATTGGTTATTTTACAACAGTAGGTTTTGTCAGAATTTTTTTTAGGGAGTTTGTATTTTTGTTGTCAATCTTTAACTCTTTTCCATATGGAAACTTTTTATCGACGCAACAGAGGAGATTTCAGAGTCAAAATTTGTCTTGGATTTAAGAGTCAATCTACATTGAGTTATTGAGTTATTTGTGGGTCATCATCATTGCACTTCGAACATGTCCATAGGTGCTCAGATCCCGTCCTCAGCAAGTCCCGCAGTGTCCAGCGACTGACGACTCCAGTTCTGTGTTGGTTGATAAGTCTTCTTACATGCCCACTAAGTTTCTCATTTCTGGCTGTGCCCATCTTAACTCCCATCTCTATCGTCCGAAGAAGTGATGTGGATTTGTGTTTGTCGAAGTCAATCTACATATTTATATTTATCTAACATATACATATTATATATGAATTTTTAGATAATTGAACAAGGTATTAGATTTCACCAATACCAAGATGATACAAGACATGTAACAAGAATATGGTTTGATGACGGTTCTTCTTCCTCTTCGTCTTTTCTCTTTCTCACTGATACCTAAAAGGTGTCGTGGTTATATATCATTTGTCGTTCTTGAGCTGCTCGAACTGTCTGAATTAGTGATTTTCCTTTGTTGTTACATGTCTCTATCACTGCATCTATCCATCTTCTTCTTTTCTCTTCTCACTGATACCTAAAAGGTGTCGTGGTTTATATCATTTGTCGTTCTTGAGCTGCTCGAACTGTCTGAATTAGTGATTTTCCTTTGTTGTTACATGTCTCTGTCACTGCTTCTATCCATCTTCTTCTTTTCTCTTTCTCACTGATACCTAAAAGGTGTCGTGGTTTATATCATTTGTCGTTCTTGAGCTGCTCGAACTGTCTGAATTAGTGATTTTCCTTTGTTGTTACATGTCTCTATCACTGCATCTATCCATCTTCTTCTTTTCTCTTTCTCACTGATACCTAAAAGGTGTCGTGGTTATATATCATTTGTCGTTCTTGAGCTGCTCGAACTGTCTGAATTAGTGATTTTCCTTTGTTGTTACATGTCTCTATCACTGCATCTATCCATCTTCTTCTTTTCTCTTTCTCACTGATACCTAAAAGGTGTCGTGGTTTATATCATTTGTCGTTCTTGAGCTGCTCGAACTGTCTGAATTAGTGATTTTCCTTTGTTGTTACATGTCTCTATCACTGCATCTATCCATCTTCTTCTTTTCTCTTTCTCACTGATACCTAAAAGGTGTCGTGGTTATATATCATTTGTCGTTCTTGAGCTGCTCGAACTGTCTGAATTAGTGATTTCCTTTGTTGTTACATGTCTCTATCACTGCATCTATCCATCTTCTTCTGGGTCTTCCTCTTGTTCTTTTTCCATGCATTCTCGAGAAGAACGCCCTTGATGGTGATTGGTGAGGATTCATTCTGACCAGGTGGCCAAACCATTTAAGTTGTTGTTGTTCTATATATTCTTGGCAGGGTTTTATTCCTACCATTTTTCTTATGGTTTCATTTGGTATTCTATCTCTTTTTGTGTTGTTTGTTACTTTTCTCAAGCATCGCATCTCACATGTATTGATCTTTCTTAAATGGGATTTAGAAAGGGTCCATGTTTGACTTTCATAGCACAAAGTTGGTATGAAAATGCTATTTATTATATGATGTTTAGCTGGCATAGAAATGTTTGGATGTCTTAGCAATGGTGAAAGCTGGTTCATAGAAAGACGGTTCACACTAATCAAATTGAGAGTGACTCTATACGGCGAAACGTATGTGGCCAAAATCGACATGGTGCACAGTGCTGTGAAACATATGGAAAGAGTTAAATGTAACATTTCAATTTTGAAATATCAAATTGTCTTTGAACTTTTGCCACACAGGGTGTGTTTACCCAAGATGAAACACGGGATCCAATGTGGTTATCCTTTCCTGCTTTCTGGTCAAATTTTTAGCCACAAACACAACAGCTGGCCTCCCAGTTTCCGTTGTCTATTCATACGGCGACCGTAAACCGTCAGATCAGACCGTATGTTCTGCGCTCTCTTGGCGTTGTTCACTGACTCTCCCATGTTACAAAGCTTTCTTTGATTTCAACACCGATGGCCAAGGAGATTTTCTACATCATAACAATAACAGAAAAAAAAATAGAAATAAAATAAACTTTTAAAAAATGGCAGAATTTGAAATAAAAATTGTGCTTCCTTTACAATGCCATAGTGATTTTTACTTCACGATTGATAACAAAAAATGCAACATCAAGCAAAAAAAAAATCAAACACACAGGGGGTCACCGTTAGTGATAATTAGGAAGTGAGGGTGGGGTCTGCCCATGGGAAACTATCACATTTAAAAAAAATTATTTTAACTGGAATTTGTACGATGTTGTAATCTAAGTTTAAAATCAGAATTAATAATAAAATGTGGATTTACAGAAGAATAGGAAGAATTGGATGAAAAGAAAAGAAAACAAACAGTGAAGTCTTAAAACAATTTAAAATGAAACGAGAACTACTAAACACAGTTCAAACGAGACAAATTAGATTTTTGAGGCATGTTAAAAGACAGCAGCCTACTAAAAGTAATGTTGGAAGGGAATATACAAGGTAAAAGAGGCAGACCAAGACTAACATGGACGAGTAACATCAAAAGATGGACAAGTCAGCCTATAGCAACCTGTACTATCAAAGCAAGAGACAGAACAGAATGGCGCTCCATGGTAGCCAACCTTGGAGATGGCACTTAATGTTGATGATGATATATCAAATGTAAATAAATTGTAACAATTGACAAGAAATATCTGTCTTTTGTACATTGTTTCATTATTTTTGTATTTTATATTTAGTTTTTTTTTTATAAGTAGTTCAGAATATAGTTTATTTCTCCATATATTTTTCTGTGTCTTGTCTGTGTTCCCATGAGAACGATGGAATTAGGCTGCAATGTTGAGTTGTTTTGTGTTGTATATTATCAAAGTCAAGCTGCAACAATATTATTCTTTATATTAATTTTTATCACCCTCGTAGGTGGTGTTTTCTTCTACGTTTCAGCTCCCTGTGGGGCATAGGTCAAACACTTTCCAAGTCGTTCTGTTTCTTGCCATTCTTTTAAGGTTATTCCATGTCTTCCCCATCATCTTCATCTCGCTTCTATCTACCTTCTCCAAGAATATTTTGGTCTTCCTCTTTGTCTTTTTCTTTGGGGATTCCAAAAAAGGGCCTGTTGTGTAATAATCTCTATTGGCTTCTGCAGTGTATGTCCTATCAGTATCATCGTTTTCGCTGTACCTCTTTATCCACTGGTATTTGACTTGTACTTTTCCATAATTCTATGTTTGGTGATTTTGTCCTGCCATTTCCATCCTTTTATTCTGCATAAGCATCCATTAATGAAGGTCTGTATCTTCTTGATTGACAATTTTGTTGTTCTCCATGTTTCACAGCCATACAATAAGACTGACTTTACATTGGAGTTGAAAATTTTTATTTTTGTATTTAACCTAATTTCTTTGGACTTCCATATGTACATTTACGGCAGTTTTTTTTTTTTTTTTTTTTTTACTTATCCTTAGCGATACTTTTATTATCTTTACTTTTATCTCTCAAGGAAAAAGCATGCGGCAGAGAAATATTACACCCTCTCTGTTCTTCGACGATGCTTCTCTGCTTGGCGGGAATTCATCAACAGTGTGATTGGGAGAAAGGAGTTAGAGAAAGAGCAGGAGAGAACAAAGAGTAAAATGATGTCGTTGCTGAGTGCGGTGGCTGAAGGAAGGGTGTTGAAAACCGAAGCAGGAGCAGAAAATGTTACAGAGAATGCACGTTCATCCAACAAACAGATTGTTAATTCTGGATTGTCTCATCGGTCTACAGATAGTCAAAAAGTTGTATGTATATCCATTTAAATGTTTGGTGGAATTGTACTGATGACTTGTTCAATATAATTTTGTTTAAATTAATTTAATAAAACAGTTAATCAGTTATATGTTGAGTTAGTTTAGGGATCATGCACTTCCATCTGTACATGTGATGTCTTTCAGATAGCTCTACTGGTTTCTATTCATTGTGCTAACACCTGTCTGTGTGTGGCTTGCTGTCAGAGCTACTTAGTTTAGTGCTCTGTGCACAATGTAAGCTGTGGTTTTCATCCGGATCATGTTTCAATATTCCAATTACTTACGATGAATGATGATATCATATAATGCAGTACAGTTCAGCTGCATTCACTTTATGTGTTCCTTGGCCTTATGTTTTTTGGCGTGTGCTGTGGCTGCTTTGATAGGGACTGCAGCTGCCTTTCTTTGTTTAGATCCTTCAATGAGATGATCTGTTAATTCACATGATTTCACTGGCACGGGCGATTGAGCAATTATGGATTTTAATTTTTTTGCAGTGATTTGACTAACCATGACTATATCTACGGGTAAAAGACAAAGAAACAGACCTAGAGAAACACTAAAAAAGAACACCGGAGTGAGAGACAGCAACAGCAGGCATCAGCTCCTTCCCTGAGATTGAGCAACTTGCCAAGAATAGAACTGTGTGCCGAAACACAATGCAGATCTTGTGCAGGGTCTGACGCTTGAAAGATCGTTGGACATGAGAATCTAAAAATTCTGCCCTATTTGCTGGACGGACAGATGGATGTGTATAAAATTCACAAATGATATATTCAAGTTGATTTTAATTTGATATCTTTTTTTTTTTTTTTTTTTTTTTTTTTTTGTTTTTTGTTAGCAACAGATGTTTCAACAACCAATCAGAAAGCAAGCTTGGATTGACGATGAAAGCCTCCAATCATCTCGCAGTGAGATGTCAGCCAATAGAACTGACTCGGCCAGCACCAGTAGGTCTTTGCAACATCACAAAAATGGTGTACCACTTCCAACTGAGCCCTGTCAAGTCAGCAGGCGGCATCTGAAATTAACTAAAGCAGATATTTCAAACCTGCATGACAGGGGAGGTAATGACGATGGTTGTATTCCAGAGCACCAACATAGTGATGCAGAGATCCGGAAAAAGTGAGTATTGAAACAGAGCGTTGTCTGTTTGTTATGTTATATTATGTCATGCCGTGTTATATATGATGTATTATGTTATATTATGTTATACTGTGTTATGTAAAGCAGATATTTCAAACCTACGTGACAGGGGAGGTAAGAATGATAGTTGTCTACTAGAGCGCCAGCATAGTGATTCAGAGGTCCGGAAAAAGTAGTATTGAAATGGAGCTGTTAAGTCATGTCTGTTTGTTATGTTATATTATGTCATGTCATATTATATGATGTTATACTGTGTTATGTTAATTTATACTGGGTTATGTAATGAGAAACTCTTTATACAGAGCTTTGCAGAAGGAGGTAATCTGATCATCAGAAGTAGACCCTGTTGAGCAAGTGTTTCAGCCCTTTAGCTTCTTGACACTCCAAGGGAGGTGAGACTGCCTGGGTTATAACTCCCAGATGTTAACCTCCTACTGTATTGAACTCTTAAAAAAAAAAAGTAAAGTACCCCCATCATGCCAAGTGGCGTATAGGGAATATGGTGTTAGTGACCATAAATTTTACAGACCTTCAGCACATGATTTTTGGGGTAATGTGGTCAGTATTACGCCCATGCCTCTTCACTTTCCCAGAAAAAAATCCGGTACCCATTAAAGGCTGGGTGAACCCGGAAGCCGTCGGTTGAGATCAAACCCTACCCCTTGTCCTTTGTAGTCCAGTTCACTAACCACTGAGCTATCGCGGCTCCCATTGAACTCTAAAGCTTACAATATATTCGGCACAAAATAATTACACTTATTCTACTAAACACTTCTGGTCGAATCTACGGTCTCTACCCGGTCATATACTTACTTGTCTCAGTTTTCTTTTTTTTTTTTTTTATATTCTATGTTATGTTATGTTGTACTGTGTTATGTTATCTTATGTTATTCTTAGTAGCCTTCGAGAGTCATAGTTGACTATGGATTTTTCAGCGCCCCTAGAAATGTTATTTTTTCTTTTATTTCGTTGTGTATTCTCTTTATTTCTATGAATCTGTCTGCTTCTTGTTTGAGTTGGAGCTTTAGAGTGTGTTTCCAGAGACTGCAGTATGCAGTGTCTTCCCATGCTGCAGGGTTTATGCTCAGAGTCTTCATATGTTATACTACATAATGTAATATTATTGAGTTATTTAATAACTCAATACTAGTATGTTATGTTATACTGTCTAAGATTAGTAATATCAACACAGAAATTAAACGCCACGAAGAACATGTTGGACAATACCAGCAAGGTAGTAGAATTTAAATGACTGCGGACTTGTATCTTCCCAATAGCAACATACCATTGTGAATCGTGGACAATCTCACAAACAGCATGGAAGAAAATCATTTCATTTGAAACAAAATGCTACAGAAAATCCTTAAGATACTTTGGATAATGAAATGAGCAATGAAGTCATTAAATGTTTAAAGAACTGGCTTCTTATAAACACCATTCTACAGAGGAAATTAAAATACCACAGTCACATCGGAGGCGAAGGCGCACCTCACAGCGCCAAAGCTGGAAGTTGTCAGCGAACCACGGCTGATGGCTTGCGCCAGGATCGGTGAACCAGAACCATCCAGACCCTTCTCCACCTCTCCATGGTGCCTCTAGTAACAGACTAACCTGTCTAGTCTGGCTAAGTGAGCAGGGATCGAAGAGGGAAGACAACCCGGTGCTCAAAAATGTCATGCTGAAGTCGGATGTGTTCGGCCGAAAGGCGCAAATATCACAGTTATACTGTAAACCACAACACAACACAGACACGCCCACTAAACGTCCTTTTCTGGCGGATGATGAAGAGGTACACTCCTTTAGTCATCTGGCATCTGGTGAACGCAAGCAAGCAACTACAGTCACATCAAAAGACACAGCAGGCTGGAAAGAACAATAATGGAAGGCATGGTTCCTGAGTGACGCATCAGAGGCAGACCAAGAAGAAGGTTGTTTCTAGATATCAAGGAAACCTTGAACATGACAACAGAAGAAGTCAGGGATCTAGCTAGAGACAGAGATTCTTTCAGACGGGCTGTGGTGAATGCAACGTTCTGGGAGAGTTCTGGCTAGAGACAAAGATTCTTTCTTACACCCAATTCTTCCTATTATTCTATAAATCCACATTTCAAAGGCTTCAATTTTCTGTTCTGTCTTCTTGTGTAATGCAGAGGAAGAAAAAGAAGTAGTAGTTAAAGAAAAATTATCAAAAAAGGAAGGAGATTAAATATTATCAACAAGAAAAGAAATGAAAATTATCAACAAGAAGGACTGTAAAAAAAAATTATCAACAAGAAAAGAAATGTAAAATTATCAACAAGAAGGACCGTACAAAAAAATCATCAACAAGAAAAGAAATGTAAAATTATCAGCAAGAAGGACTGTAACAAAAAATTATCAACAAGAAAAGAAATGTAAAATTATCAACAAGAAGGACTGTAAAAAAAATTATCAACAAGAAAAGAAATGTAAAATTATCAACAAGAAGGACTGTAAAAAAAAATATCAACAAGAAAAGTGATTAAAAAAATTATCAACAAACATCATCATCATCAAGTACCATGCCTGCTGGTGTAGGTGATCATGTCTCTCCACAACTTTCAATCTCATCAGTTATTTATCATTTCTGTTGTTGACCTTCTGCCAAGCCATTCTTTTAAGCTGTCTGGTATCTTTTCTCTTTGCTTCCCTCTATCTCTTCATCCCTCAATTTTCCCAGTTGTTACAATTGATGATTGTTTCTTCCTAATATTGAAATTTAGCTCTCTTTTTGCTTTGGCCTCTTTCAGAACATTTTGATTACTCTTCTTAGCTGTCCATGGTATTCTCAATATTCTTCGGTAAAACCACATTTCTACAGATTCCAGTGATTTTCTTGTCTGTTGTCCTGTTGTCCATGATTCACATCCATATGTTAAGATTGGCTCTACATAACATTTAAGAGCTCTTTCTCTTGTTTCTATCGTCAATTGTGGTAAATGCACCATTCTTGGAGAGATCTGGCTAGAGACAAAGATTCTTTCTTACAGGCTGTGGTGAATGCAATGTTCTGCAAAGGATGATGATGTCAATGTTAGAAGATAATTGTAAATGTAGAATTATTTCTTTTGTTGCTTCTAGATTTGGGACACAACCATGGATGAAAAAGCATTTTGTGGTGAACAATCTCGAGCATCGCTACACTGCCCAGCAGCAGATGCTGAGAGAACAACAGTCTCAAATCAGGGAACAGAAACGACTGATAGAAGAGCTACAGTTTGAGCATAGACAGCAAACCTTTAGAAATCTTTTGACAGGATCGGATGGACCTCTGCCATTACCAGTAGCAGAATGTGAAGGTAGGCTGTAATAAATGTATGATTTTATTTGTAGTATAAATCATCATTATCAAGTACCATGCCTGCTGGTGTAGGTGATCATGTCTCTCCACAACTTTCGATCTCGACAGTTATTTATCATTTCTGTTGTTGACCTTCTGTCAAGCCAGTCTCTTAAGCTATCTTAAGGTATCTTTTCTCTTTATTTCCCTCTATCTCTTCATCCCTCAATTGTCCATGATTCACATCCATATGTTAAGACTGGCTCTACATAACATTTAAGAACTCTTTTTCTTGTTTCTATTGTTAAAAATGGATTGCATAGTATCTTCCTCATTTTTTGGAAGTAATGTAGTAATGATAACAACAAAGAAAAAGACATCACCTCAGTGCAAAATAAAGACAAGTGGAACAATATTAAAACAGGTAAATGAATTTAAATATTTGGGAACTTTGTTAACCTCAGATGGAAGATGTACAACAAAGGTGAGATGCTGAATGGCTCCGGCAAAACCCCACTAAATGGGGGAATGCAAAGAAGAAGAGAAATTCCGCCACAGACTGTACACATTTTTCACTTCAAATCCATGGTTTCTTCATGGCACTACCCTCCCTGGACTCCAGGAAGTGAAATCCAATGTGTAGCCTTCTTGGAAAGTGGCAAAAAAACTAGAACGTCTTGTGTGCACTCTGCACATGTTAAAAACCCTTGGCAATTAGAAAGAGTAGGCCATAAATAGCTGCTGCCCCTACAAAAATTTATAGGAAAAAGTGTTCAGGAAAACATCAAAACTCTCAATGATAGCAAAAATAGAATACCTCTGGAGTCAGATCGATCAACCTCATTAGTCGCCTCTTATGACCTGTCTGGAAGGTCACAGTGTCACTATTCTTTACTTCCCTCATAATGAGGCCCCGGTAACACACAGGAAATTTTAGATGTGCCTGGTAAAAAAAAAAGTAAAGTACCCCCATCAAGTGGCATATAGGGAATATGGTGTTAGTGACCATAAATTTTACAGACCTTCAGCACATGATTTTTGGGGTAATGTGGTCGGTATTACGCCTGTGCTGCTTTACTTTCCCAGAAAAAATCCTATACCCATTTAAAGCTGGGTGAACCAGAAGTCGTCAGTTGGGATAGAACCCCACCTCTTTTCCTTTGTAGTCCAGTTCACTAACCACTGAGCTATCATGGCTCCCATGTGCCTGGTAGTCTCCCCATTTCTGCAATCTTTTACTTAGAAAATGGAAATCAGAAAGTAATCTATTCTCTTATTACAAAAATATAATAAGAATATATATCTCATCTTACTCTATTTTTATTTTTTTTATATTAGTTCCTCCACCAGGGAAGCAGATACCAAGAGGGGATACGGATGATCTAGAACAAAATGCAGACCAGAACAATCAGAACAGATCTAATGGCAAGACGCTAACAGACTTGACATCTAATGCTACAGATGTGAATGGGTAATTTGTGATTGGCTACACCAAAATGTTTTTCAATTTGTCATCTCTTTGTTCGTTGATATGTGAGATGCAGAATGGCTCAGGTAAAAGTAGCTTTCTAAAAAATGAGGAAGATACTATGCAATCCATTTTGACAATAGAAACAAGGAAAAGAGTTCTTAAATGTTATGTATAGCCAGTCTTAATATATGGATGTGAATCATGGACAATAGGACAACAGACAAGAAAATCACTGGAATCTGTAGAAATGTGGTTTTACAGAAGAATGTTGAGAATACCATGAACAGCTAAGAAGAGTAATGAAAACATTCTGAAAGAGGCCAAAGCAAAAGGAGAGCTAATTTCTAATATTAGGGAGAAACAATCATAATTTTTTGGCCATGTAATGAGAAGAGAACGGCTGGAATATATTGTAACAACTGGGAAAATTGAGAGACGAAGAGATAGAGGGAAGCAAAGAGAAAAGATACCAGATTGCTTAAGAGAATGGCTTAGCAGAAGGTCAACAGCAGAAATGATAAATAATTGTCGAGATTGAAAATTGTGGAGAGACATGATCACCTACGCCAGCAGGCATGGTACCTGATGATGATAATGTTCGTTGATAATTTTTTAATCACTTTTCTTGTTGATAATATTTATTTCATTTCTTGCTGATAATATTTCGTCTCCTTCCTTTTTTGATAGTTTTTCTTTAACTACTACTTCTTTTTGTTCCTCTGCATTAAATAAGAAGAAAGAACAGAAAATTGAAGCCTTTGAAATGTGGATTTATAGAAGAATAGGTAGAATTGGATGGAAAGAAAAGAAAACAAATGATGAAGTCTTACAACAAATAAAATGAAATGAAAACTACTAAACTCAATTCAAACACGCCAAATGAGGTTTTTGGGGCATATTAAAAGACACAACAGCCTACTGTAATCTTGGAAGGGAAAACACAAGGTAAAAGGTGCAGACCAAGACTAACATAGACGAGTAGCATCAAAAGATGGACAAATCAGCCTTTGACGACCTGCACCATCAAAGCAAGAGACAGAGCGGAATGGCGCTCCATGGTAGCCAACCTTCGATGCAGATACGGCACTCAATGATGATGATGAATGCCAAATTACCATACAAAGCATATATTAAAAGAGGAGAAGAGGGAAGAGCAAGAGGCAGGCCCAGAGTAAGATGGACAGACAATATCAACAAAACGTTACAACAACATCAATTGACAATGATTGAAGTCACCAAAAGGACAAAAACTGAGAACCAGAATCTTGTATTTCCGTCAACACCTGAATGGGTAGAAAAAGAAAGAAAGAGAGAGAGAGAAAGAAAGAAAGAAAGAGAAAGAGAAAGAAAGAAAGAAAGAAAGAAAGAAAGAGTTAGGGAGAGAGAGTGAGAACGATAGAGCGAGTGAGAAAGATAGAGCAAAAAAGATAGGGCGAGAGAGTGAGAAAGATAGGGACAGAGGGAGAAAAAAAAGAGGAAAGCAGGATGAGAGATGGAGCGAGAGCTGAAATGAACACTTGATTAATTCTGTTAAACCTGATTCAGATTTGAGCTGTCAACTTCCAGAACAGAAGAGAGTACAGCAACTTTTGTCACCCAGACATCTACCACATCACACAACCCAAGATATCTGAAAGTGCTCAAAAGTAAGCCACCTACTTTATTTTGTACTTGTCATTCTATCTATCTATCTATCTATCTATCTATCTATCTATCTATCTATCTATCTATCTATCTATCTATCTATCTATCTATCTATCTATCTATCTATCTATCTATCTATCTATCTATCTATCTATCTATCTATCTATCTATCTATCTATCTATTGACTTTCAAGCTGTAGCTGGCCCATAGCGCGTAGACCAAGATACACTTTCTCTTATCTGAATTTTTGTTCTAACAGTTTTCAATCCTTGTAAAGATATTTTATCAAATCTCGCCATTTGTCTCTGTTCTGTGCAAGCAACTTTATCTCATTGAGGGAGCCGATTCCTGCTGCTCTTGCCTCTCTCATTAATGTTCTTCTCAGTGTCTCTCTGGGTCTTCCTCTTTTTCTCTTACCCGTTGTTTCCCACATGAGGGCTTGCTTTGCTATTCGGTTATTATCTCTTCTCATCACATGTCCAACATATGACCATCGTCTTTTCTTGATTACTGAAGATATTAGTGGTTGATTGGCGATTTCTCTAATTTCCTCGTTTGTTTTGAACTCGTTCCACGCTATACCAAGTATTTTCCTTAGACATTTATTTTCGAATGCGTTCAACTTTGTTTCTATATCTCTTGTTGTTTTTCAGCTTTCACACGCATACATAAGGGTTGACAGTACATTTGATTTGAATAGTCTAAGTTTTGTGTTTGTGCTGATGTGTTTTGATTTCCACAACTTTTCAAGGCCTCTGAAAGACATTGCTGCTTTAGCTATTCTGATTCTAATTTCTTTGCTTGTATCCCCTTCTTGATCAATGTGACTTCCAAGAAAGATAAAGTGATCGATCTCTTTCACTAGTTTGTGCTTGTCATTAGTTAAATAATCATTTCCTTTAGTATTTTTTCCATCCAAATAGTTACATTTTCATAATTATTACTGCTGAATCTTGTAATTCTCTTATTAGGTAGGGGGTCAAGGCAAAGAAATGCAAATGAATGCCAAAAAATGTGAAGCTGCAGTAAAGCTAAATGTGAGGGAGAATTGAAAAAAAATAAAAAAAATGGTATGGTAAAAGCTTTACGTGATTAGTAGATGACACAGATTTGAACGACGTTTCGGCTCAAAAGGCCTTCAACAGGAACAAACAACACGCACACACAGATATGTAAGTAAATAAAACTAATCCTACATAGCTAACTAGTAACGAAACATCCAAAACAAAATAATCGAAACTGGTTAAAGAAAAGAAAAATGACTTCCCTGTGTCGTGGACCGTGGTCAGAATGGGAAAGGAATGGTCACACGGGTGTAGCTGTAATTATACCCTCTGGTCAGGTGAAGGGTTCTAAAAATACGTGAGTGGGGGGAATGCTGTCTAGGTTACCTCGACTGCAAAGACACTGACAATGTCTAAAAGTATCTAAGGGCCCATAAATACACACACACACAGATGCGTGTATACATATATACACACGTACAAACAACTTCTCTTATTACCAGCTTGACCAACTTTGTGAGTAACTCTTCCCAACAAAATGCATGTTCTGGATCATTTGCATTTATTTTATCATTATTATGTTGAAGCAGCTTTCAAGAAAATGAGGAAGAGACTGTGCAGTCCATTGTTGATGAATCGAAACAAGAAAAAGAGTTCTTAAATGTTATGTAGAGCCAGTCTTAACATATGGATGTGAATCATGGACAATAGGACAGCAGACAAGAAAATCACTGGAGGCTGTAGAAATGTGGTTTTACAGAAGAATGTTGAGAACACCATGGACAGCTAAGAAGAGTAATGAAAACGTTCTGAAAGAGGCCAAAGCAAAAAGAGAGCTAATATCCAATATTAAGAAGAAACAATCATAATTTTTTGGCCATGTAATGAGAAGGGAACCACTGGAATATATTGTGACAACTTGAAAAATTGAGGGACGAAGAGATAGAGGGGAGCATAGAGAAAAGATACCCGACAGCTTAAGAGAATGGCTTAGCAGAAGGTCAACAACAGAAATTATAAATAACTGTCGAGATCGAAAGTTGTGGAGAGACATGATCACCTACGCCAGCAGGCAAATACTTGATGATGATGATTTTTAATTTAACACTAGATTATGCTACCTATCTGTGAGTCATTTTTTTACTATATATATAAAAAAAAAAAAAGTAAAGTACCCCCGTCACGCCAAGTGGCGTTTAGGAAATATGGTGTTCTATCTTCTATTGACCTTTCGAGCTGTAGCCTGTTCTATCTTCTATTGACCTTTCGAGCTGTAGCCTGTTCTATCTTCTATTGACCTTTCGAGCTGTAGTCTGTTCTATCTTCTATTGACCTTTTGAGCTGTAGCCTGTTCTATCTATCTATTGACCTTTCGAGCTGTAGCCTGTTCTATCTATCTATTGACCTTTCGAGCTGTAGCCTGTTCTATCTATCTATTGACCTTTCGAGCTGTAGCCTGTTCTATCTATCTATTGACCTTTCGAGCTGTAGCCTGTTCTATCTTCTATTGACCTTTCGAGCTGTAGCCTGTTCTATCTATCTATTGACCTTTCGAGCTGTAGCCTGTTCTATCTATCTATTGACCTTTCGAGCTGTAGCCTGTTCTATCTATCTATTGACCTTTCGAGCTGTAGCCTGTTCTATCTATCTATTGACCTTTCGAGCTGTAGCCTGTTCTATCTATCTATTGACCTTTCGAGCTGTAGCCTGTTCTATCTTCTATTGACCTTTCGAGCTGTAGCCTGTTCTATCTATCTATTGACCTTTCGAGCTGTAGCCTGTTCTATCTATCTATTGACCTTTCGAGCTGTAGCCTGTTCTATCTATCTATTGACCTTTCGAGCTGTAGCCTGTTCTATCTATCTATTGACCTTTTGAGCTGTAGCCTGTTCTATCTTCTATTGACCTTTCGAGCTGTAGCCTGTTCTATCTATCTATTGACCTTTCGAGCTGTAGCCTGTTCTATCTATCTATTGACCTTTTGAGCTGTAGCCTGTTCTATCTATCTATTGACCTTTCGAGCTGTAGCCTGTTCTATCTTCTATTGACCTTTCGAGCTGTAGCCTGTTCTATCTATCTATTGACCTTTCGAGCTGTAGCCTGTTCTATCTATCTATTGACCTTTCGAGCTGTTTCCTGTTCTATCTATCTATTGACCTTTCGAGCTGTAGCCTGTTCTATCTTCTATTGACCTTTCGAGCTGTAGCCTGTTCTATCTATCTATTGACCTTTCGAGCTGTAGCCTGTTCTATCTATCTATTGACCTTTCGAGCTGTAGCCTGTTCTATCTATCTATTGACCTTTCGAGCTGTTTCCTGTTCTATCTATTGACCTTTCGAGCTGTAGCCTGTTCTATCTTCTATTGACCTTTCGAGCTGTAGCCTGTTCTATCTATCTATTGACCTTTCGAGCTGTAGCCTGTTCTATCTTCTATTGACCTTTCGAGCTGTAGTCGGCCCATAGGGCGTAGACCAAGATACTCCTTCTCTTATCTGAATTTTTTTTTCTAGCAGTTTTCAATTCTTTTAAAGATATTTTATCAAATCTCGCCATTTGTCTCTGTTCTGTGCAAGCTGCTCTATCTCATTGAGGGAGCCGAATCCTGCTGCTCTTGCCTCTCTCATCAATGTTCTTCTCAGTGTCTCGCTGGGTCTTCCTCTTTTTCTCTTACCTGTTGTTTCCCATATGAGGGCTTGCTTTGCTATTCAGTTATATGGTGTTAGTGACCATACATTTTACAGACCTTTTTACTATATGGTGGTAAAAATTACAACCACTTAATTGTTACATTTGGAGTTCGGAAAATAATATTTTCTTTGAATTGTTGCTACACAGTTGTGTGTTTACCCAAGCAGAGACACGGTAACCAAATGCTATAATTATTTCCTGGGTTAGGTTAGATTTATGGCCGAATTTCAAAAGTGTGAGACTCAGGATTTTTATTTCACCCCGATAGAAAAAATCCTTTCTGTCTAATCCGGGTTTTGAACACCGTACGCCAGCTTTTAGTCAGCGGAACAGTGGTTTTAGCTGCACAGCCACCTGCTCCTAATTTATATTTAGAGCTGGTGATTTTTACAATGGTGTTTTAATTTAAGTTTAAAAAAAAAAAATTATGAAAAACTGCACAGCAACAGCATGTTAAACCCCTTAGTAGCGAATGTGTTAAACATGAATATCTACTTTATAGACCTCTTTGTTAAACATGAATGTCTACTTTATAGATCTCTTTGTTAAACATGAATGTCTACTTTATAGATCTCTTTGTTAAACATGAATGTCTACTTTATAGATCTCTTTGTTAAACATGAATGTCTATTTTATAGATCTCTTTGTTAAACATGAATGTCTACTTTATAGATCTCTTTGTTAAACATGAATGTCTACTTTATAGATCTCTTTGTTAAACATGAATGTCTACTTTATAAACCTCTTTGTTAAACATGAATGTCTACTTTATAGATCTCTTTGTTAAACATGAATGTCTACTTTATAAACCTCTTTGTTTATCTCAAAATAGATGTTTGTTGTGTCACAGTTTGCAGCTGTAATTATCTTTTTTACTTTTCTTGATATGTTGCCTTTTGGCTATTTGGCAAAATGGCAGAAAGTGATTCATGACAACAGGATAACATGACATCATGACAACATGACATCATGACAACATGCCAACATGACACCACTGAGTGAAGAAGCTTCCAGGTAGAAACCACTGAGCAGGATGGAAGAAACCTACACAAGCTCAACTATCAAATGATCAAGACTTACATGCATCCTTACATCCATTCATTCATTTTCCTCTCGTGCTGAAGATGGTACTTGGCTGGAAGTCATAGTTCTCCACGAATGACAATTTGCTGCTAGTTCTTGTAGTTCTAAATCATTTTTCGTCTCATGGATGAACCTTCACTAGTAATTGTTCTGTGTAACGATTCTTTGGGTCTGCCTTGTTATTTTTTACCTAGTGGTTTCCACAGAAATGCCTGACGGGGAACTCTTTCTTCATTCATTTTCAGCACATGACTGGTGTATTTGCAATTTTTCTTCTTCTACCTTTTTAGCTCCCAGTTGAGCATAGGTCTTCAACAAACACTTTCCAAGTCGTTTGTTTTTTTGCCATTCTTTTAAGATCGTTTCATGTCTTCCCCATCATCTTCATCTCTGCTTCTATCTGTCTTCTCCAAGAATTCCTTGGTCTTCCTCTTTGTGTTTTCCCCTGGGGATTCCAAAAAAGGGCCTGTTGTGTAATACTCTCAGTTGGCTTCCGTAGTGTGTGTCCTATCCAGCGCCATCATCTTCGCTGTATCTCTTTATCCACTGGTATTTGACTGGTACATTTCCATAATTCTATGTTAGTGAATTTGTCCTGCCATTTCCATCCTTTTATTCTGCGTAAGCATCCATGAGAATATACGTCAAGGTGTATTTGCAATGCCTTCTTCTTATAAACCTTGACGTATATTCTTATCTTGATTTATCACTTATTTGTTCATATGAAATGTATTCTTTCCAGCTTATGTTTGAGATCCTACATAGACAATTGTTTTCAAGGGCATTTAACACTTTCTGAACTCTTCTTGTTTTTATATTTTCTTTAGATTCAGACCAGAATGGACCAGATTAATTTTCAGTTTTAAAAAGTTCCATCACATGTATTTTTCATTTTACAATTTCATGCAATAATATAATAAATGTGGTCAATAATTCAAATATTATATTCCACGTACGTCTATATTGTCCCATGACTAGAAGGGTGTTGCTACCAAATATCCATTCTTCTTGAAATTTTACACAAACTGATCCAAAGTTCTTCAAAATGCACTTTGTTTGATGCATTTATGTTCACAGATAATGAAATTATACTCAAGAAGTAATAGTAGTGGATGTGGCCACTATTTGTCTGAAATAAACACACATTTACATAGAAAACTAAACAAATAATCTCCAGTTAGCACAGTAAACACATGTGCTAATTGACAGGAAGTAATTATAAAACTTTTTCAAGGTATCGACCACAAATATTGATGAATATAAATACAAAATGAACTCTTTACTTTAAAACATTCAACCGTACACCAAACGAGGCACTGTGTCGGTTTTGGTCCAAAAGTTTGCTTCATCAGCGAACTGATGTATCGGTTAGTGGTCCGGAAAAAGTTAACAATACCCATCTTCCATTTTTCTTTTTTGTAATTTATGTAATTTTTTTCCCTTGAAAATGATCCAAACTGAGTTTATTAATTCTTGCAACCTTTCCAGATATTGAAGATAGGGCTGCCATTCGAGCAAAACAGAAAGCAGAGAGAGAAGAAAGGAGAAGAATTCAGGAAGCAGAGAAGTTGGTAAGTGGTGTCTGATAGCGGAATAAATGAAAATATTTTATTTGTTTCATTGCTGATCTCTGAGTTTATAGTTTTTACATTTTGTTCCATATGCCAGGAATATATATTTGTTTTGTTCTGTTTCATTGCTGATTTCAGAATTCATAGTTTTTACATTTTGTCCTATATGACAGGAATATATATTTCCTGTCCAGTTTCTCCTTTTTTTTTTTTTTGGTACCTGAGTTAAATGAACCTTGTTTAACCCTAGATTACAATTCCTTTCTGTTAGTCACGTTTTCACGATCTATCTATCTATTGTCCTTTCGAGCCGAAGACGGCACATAGGGCAGAGCCACAATCTCAAAATCAGAAACCTTGCGTGCCAAAGTGGCACATATTGCAGAGATCACTGCTCTAAAATATATGGCGCTGTTTCCATAACAATACTTTTTACAATGACAGCTTGTCAAGCCATCGATCAACCTCCTTAGTCGCCTCATACGACATGCCTGGAAGGTCACAGTGTCACTATTCTTTACTTCCCTCATAATGAGGCCCCGGTAACACACGGGGGATATATAATATATACACAGCATATATAATATATATTAAAATAAAACATGAAATTAGTAACATATGAAATATTGTTTTCACGATACCTTAGTAAAAATTACTACCACTTAAATGCTACATTTGGAGTTCCAAAAATAGTATTTTCTTTGAACTTTTGCTACACAGCTGTGTTATTACCCAAGACAACACATGGGGATTGGATGTGGTAATCATTGAGTTATTGAGTTATTTGCGGGTCATCATCATTGCACTCCAAACATGTCCATAGGTGCTCAGATCAGCAATTCCCACAGTGTCCAGCGACTGACGACTCCAGTTCTGTGTAGGTTGATAAGTCTTCTTACATGGCCACTAAGTTTCTAATTTCCCCTTCTTCTGGCTGTGCCCATTTTAACTCCCATTTCCATCATCCGAAGAAGTGACGTGGATCTGTATTTGTCGAAGTCCTGTGCTCTTCCCACATCTCGGAGGGCATTGATGATGTCCGCCCGATCCATTGGTTGCCCATCCTCAATGACAGCGCAGCTAGCCAACCTGTCTGCTCTTTCATTTCCCTGTATTCCCGCATGTCCAGGGACATAGACAAAGGTGACCTTACGTATTTTGGATTTCTGCAACGACTCTACCCATTGCCTGTGTGCAGAGCCCGCCTCCACTTTTTTTATCATGCTCATTGAGTCACTCAGTATACATGCGTGGGTGTAGTCTTGTGACTCTAACCATTTGAATGCCTTGGTTACTGCCATCACCTTCATTGTCATGCTACTCGTGGTCATGACGTATGCACCACTGTCTTCTTTGACTATTCTGCCTGCCGAGTGTGCTTCATGCCCATGCACTTCTTTGGTGTCGTCTTACAGATCCGTCTGTATAGATGACTGCATCTTTCTCATTGGTGTTATCGCAGATGAGACTGTTATGTAATCATTTCTTGTCTTACGGTCGATTTTTAGCCTGAAATCTGACTGCATGGGCCATCCGGCTGCTGGAGAAATTATGTATGTCTGTTCACATGATGGCCATCTGCCTCAGTTCAGCCCATATGTTCAACTCCCTCAAAGCGCTGTTCACTGTCTATCCCATGTTATAAAGGTTTCTTTGATGTCTCGCTGATGGCCGAGGAGATTTCCCCCATTAAAAAAAAAAAAAAAACAAAGAAAAAAATATTTCTTGAAAATTGGTGAAATTTATAAAAAAAAAACATAGTTGTGTTCTTACGATACCTTTGTAAATTTTACGAAAAATACACTGTGTTTGAAACAAAAAATCCAACATCAAAGGAGACAAATCCAATACTCAGGAGTCACCAGAAGTAGTAATTAAGCAGGCATGGAAAATTTTAGAACCCTTCCATCTTCTCACCAGACTGCCAGGTCAGTGAAATATATAGTTGGTCATCCCACCCACTTACTTTAGTTCATTCAGAAGCTGACCATGCTCTGGACAACAGGGAAGTGACCTTTTTTATTTCCTTTCTCGAGTATTTAGCATATTATCGCCATATAGTTAGATTTGTGTACATATCCTTATATGTATTTTAGTGTTGTTGTTGTTCTAACTGAAGGCCTACTTGGCCAAAAACGTCGACTTTTGTTTTATTAATTACCATGTAAAGCTGTTACCATATCACTTTTTTCTTCTTTTTAAAAAAAATTGTCATTATCATCAGCTTTACAGCAGCTTCGCATCTCAATGCATCTTGGTGTATCTGCATCTTGATGCCTTTACTTCTATGGAAAGCGGGAATGTTTTACTGCAGCAAGCTGTAAAATTTCAAAATTGTTATTTTGAGGGTGGTAATTTTTACGATGGTATCATGATCCTGAATGGCTCAAGCAAAAGCAGCTTTCCAAAAAATGAGGAAGATACTGTGCAATCAATTTTTGACAATAGAAACAAGAAAAAGAGTTCTTAAATGTTATGTAGAGCCAGTCTTAACATATGGATGTGAATCATGGACAATAGGACAACAGACAAGAAAATCACTAGAGTCTGTAGAAATGTGGTTTTACAGAAGAATGTTGAGAATACCATGGACAGTTAGAAGAGTAATGAAACGTTCTAAAAGAGGCCAAAGCAAAAAGAGAGCTAATTTCCAATATTAGGAAGAAACAATCATCATTTTTTGGCCATGTAATGAGAAGAGAACAGCTGGAATATATTGTAACAACTGAGAAAATTTAGGGACAAAGAGATAGAGGTAAGCAAAGAGAAAAGATACCAGACAGCCTAAGAGAATGGCTTGGCAGAAGGTCAACAACAGAAATGATAAATAACTGTTGTGATCTAAAATTGTGAAGAGACATGATCACCTATGCCAGCAGGCTTGGTACTTGATGATGATGATGGTCCAGGGTTAAAAGAGCCATTACATGGATCCTTGCTTTGGAGGCCTGACTAATAGCCTGTTTTGGCACTTTACATCCAAGAGTTTTAAAGTCTTTTCATGCTTTCCTCTAATCACTGGCCTCCTCTTCTACTCTCTCATGTGTCCTATCATTATTCCTCGCTACGTTATCTTAATTGTCACTCCTGCTCTACTCCACCCTTACTACCCCTATTTTCTCTGTTCCCTCCCACCCTATGGGACCCGTCCTTTCACCCATCCTCAGGGGCCCTATCTCCATCTTCTAAGTTTGGCTGCATTTTCTACTCTCAAGATCCTACCTGCCCTATTGAATATTTATCATGTAACCAACAGGCACATAGTTCCTGGTCATTCTTCCCTGCCAAATTTTGTGTTTTGAGATTAGTACTTGCCTTTCGTGTTTGTCTTGTATTAATATTTGTTGTTTTGTACTTGATTAAGGTTTTTGGCAGTACGCAGGAGTTTGCCTTGTCTCTCCACAGGTTTAGCTGTGTAATATAATTTTGTATTTATTTAACATATATCGTTCTTCTTCTTCTTCCTCTTTCCTTCCTCATCTGCCTTTCAGCGTCGAGGGGAGATATAATTTGCTGTTATGTTTCCTAGTACTTCTAATATTCCATTGATCCATCTTTTTCTGAGTCAACCCTTGGGTCTGGTGTTCTCACAATGTTTGTTGAAGGCTCGTTGTGTTATGTTTTGATCTTTCTGCCTTGTCACGTGGCCAAACCATTTTATCTGTTGTTTCCTTATATATTCTATGGCGGGGGGCTATTCCTAGCTTTTTTATCAGGAAACACAAGATGAAGGGGTAAGTGGCATTTCATGGCCCATTGAAAGTGCAATAGCCAAGTGGATAGAGTGTTTTGTGCGCTGATCTCATGCTGCTTTCTTCTTAGTAGGTCACCTGTTAACACGTTCGCTACCGAAGGGTTTCATTTGCTGCGCCAGCGCCCAGATTTTTTTTAAAATTTGAAATAACAGCGGTAAAATTAATTAAAATTGATTAGAGCACATTTTGTAGGGAAATTTTACGAAGTTGGAAAAGCATGTAATAAGAGAATTATAAGATTTTAGTGGAATTAATTGTAAAAATGTTGATAAATTGAAAGCCGAAGATGTGGCTTCTAGGCCCAGCATATATAGGATATCAAAAGCAAGAGTAGCTTTCGCTGTACTGGGAAACATATGGAAATCCAAAGAAATTAGGTTAAATACAAAAATAAAAATGTTCAACTCAAATGTTATGTCAGTCCTATTATATGGCTGTGAAACATGGAGAACAACAAAATTGACAATCATGAAGATACAGACTTTCATTAATGGATGCTTACGCAGAATAAAAGTATGGAAATGGCAGGACAAAATCACTAACATAGAATTATGGAAATGTACCAGTCGAATACCTGTGGATAAAGAGATACAGCGAAGATGATGGTGGTGGATAGGACACACACTGCGGAAGCCAACTGAGAGTATTACACAACAGGCCCTTTTCTGGAATCCCCAGGGGAAAAGACAAAGAGGAAGACCAAAGAATTCTTGGAGAAGACAGATAGAAGCAGAGATGAAGATGATGGGGAAGACATGGAATGATCTTAAAAGAATGACAAAATACAGAACGACTTGGAAAGTATTTGTTGAAGACCTATGCTCCACAGGGAGCTGAAAATGTAGAAGAAGAAGAAGATATTTCATAAGGAAATTTTATTCACAAAGTTTGAAAAGCATATAATAAGAGAGTTATAAGATTTTAGTGGAATTAATTGTAAAAATATTGATAAATTGAAAGCCGAAAATGTGGCTTCTAGGCCTAGCATGTCGGCTACAAAAGCAGTGGCTCATGGTACGGAGTGTGTTTAAAAGACATGGATGCATTGTGTCACTAGTTTACGACAAAGCCTTAACATTTGTCCATGTAAGGCTAACATTATTATATATTTATATATTTATATATTCCCTATATATTCCATCAGTATGCTTTTATATGACAGCAAATCATGGACAACTTATGCAAAACAAGAGAGAAGGCTAAATATTTCCATATGTGATGTCAGCGCTGTACTCTTGATATCACCTGGAGGACGAAAGGAACAAACATGGAGGTCCTCCCTCGCACAGGCCTCCCAAACATTTACACGCTGCTCAAACAATGTAAGCTCAGTGGTTAGTGAACTGGACTACAAAGGAAAAGAGGTGGGGTTCTATCCCAACCAACGGCTTCTGGTTCACCCAGCCTTTAAATGGGTACCAGATTTTTTTTCTGGGAAAGGAAAGCGGCACGGGTGTAATACTGACCACATTACCCCAAAAATCATGTGCCGAAGGTCTGTAAAATTTATGGTCACTAACACCATATTCCTATACACCACTTGGCGTGACGGGGGCTCTTTACTTTTTTTTTACTCAAACAATGTAGGTTACGCTAGTTTGGCCACTTACATCATATGAAAAATGGCTGCATACTAAAATATATACTTTTTGGACAACTAGCAGATGGCAAAAGGGGTGCCCAAAACTCCAATTTATAGACGTATGTAAACGTGACATAAAGACTATGAACATAAATCCTGCAGCCTAGGAAAAGATGTCTGCAGACTTCAATCTTTGCAAACACACTCTAAAGCTCCAATTCCAACAAGAAGATTCATAGAAAAGAGAATACGCAGAGAAAGAGAATACATAGAGAAAGAGAATACACAGAGAAAGAGAATACACAGAGAAAGAGTATACATAGAGAAAGAGAATACACAGAGAAAGACAACAAAATAACATTTCCTAGAGGCGCTGCAAAATCCATAGTCAACTATGACTGACGGAGGCTACTGAAGTCAACTATGACTGATGAAGGCTACTGAAGTCAACTATGACTGATGGAGAAAACTGAAGTCAACTATGACTGATGGAGGCTACTGAAGTAAACTATGACTGATGGATGCTACTGAAGTAAACTATGACTGATGGATGCTACTGAAGTAAACTATGACTGATGGAGGCTACTGAAGTAAACTATGACTGATGGAGGCTACTGAAGTAAACTATGACTGATGGAGGCTACTGAAGTCAAATATAACTGATGGAGGCTACTGAAGTCAAATATGACTGATGGAGGCTACTGAAGTCAAATATAACTGATGGATGCTACTGAAGTCAACTATGACTGATGGGGGCTACTGAAGTCAAATATAACTGATGGAAGCTACTGAAGTCAACTATGACTGATGGAGGCTACTGAAGTCAAATATGACTGATGGAGGCTACTGAAGTCAAATATAACTGATGGAGGCTACTGAAGTCAAATATGACTGATGGAGGCTACTGAAGTAAACTATGACTGATGGAGGCTACTGAAGTAAACTATGACTGATGGAGGCTACTGAAGTCAAATATGACTGATGGAGGCTACTGAAGTCAAATATAACTGATGGAGGCTACTGAAGTAAACTATGACTGATGGATGCTACTGAAGTCAAATATGACTGATGGAGGCTACTGAAGTCAACTATGACTGATGGAGGCTGCTGAAGTCAAATATGACTGATGGAGGCTACTGAGGGCAAATATAACTGACGGAGGCTACTGAAGTAAACTATGA
Source organism: Megaustenia siamemsis (assembly GCA_032433765.1). Lineage (NCBI taxonomy): Eukaryota > Metazoa > Mollusca > Gastropoda > Stylommatophora > Ariophantidae > Megaustenia > Megaustenia siamemsis. The sequence goes on along the minus strand of JAVIAB010000099.1, from coordinate 4,254,982 downwards.
CTGATGGAGGCTACTGAAGTCAAATATGACTGATGGAGGCTACTGAAGTCAAATATAACTGATGGAGGCTACTGAAGTAAACTATGACTGATGGATGCTACTGAAGTCAAATATGACTGATGGAGGCTACTGAAGTCAACTATGACTGATGGAGGCTGCTGAAGTCAAATATGACTGATGGAGGCTACTGAAGGCAAATATAACTGATGGAGGCTACTGAAGTAAACTATGACTGATGGAGGCTACTGAAGTCAAATATGACTGATGGAGGCTACTGAAGTCAAATATAACTGATGGAGGCTACTGAAGTCAAATATGACTGGTGGAGGCTACTGAAGTCAAATATGACTGATGGAGGCTACTGAAGTAAACTATGACTGATGGAGGCTACTGAAGTCAAATATGACTGATGGAGGCTACTGAAGTCAAATATGACTGATGGAGGCTACTGAAGTCAAATATAACTGATGGAGGCTACTGAAGTAAACTATGACTGATGGATGCTACTGAAGTCAAATATGACTGATGGAGGCTACTGAAGTCAAATATGACTGATGGAGGCTGCTGAAGTCAAATATGACTGATGGAGGCTACTGAAGGCAAATATAACTGACGGAGGCTACTGAAGTAAACTATGACTGATGGAGGCTACTGAAGTCAAATATAACTGATGGATGCTACTGAAGTCAACTATGACTGATGGAGGCTACTGAAGTCAAATATAACTGACGGAGGCTACTGAAGTAAACTATGACTGATGGAGGCTACTGAAGTCAAATATAACAGATGGAGGCTACTGAAGTCAACTATGACTGATGGAGGCTACTGAAGTCAAATATAACTGACGGAGGCTACTGAAGTCAACTATGACTGACAGAGACTTCTACTTCTATATTCCCTATATACTACAAAGTACAACAGGGTAAGTTCACTTATAAGAGAAGCAAAGTTGGCAAGCATATAAAAGTAAAGTAAAGTACCCCCCGTCACGCCGAGTGGCGTATAGGGAAATATGGTGTTAGTGACCCTATATTTTACAGACCTTCAGCACATGATTTTTGGGGTAATGTGGTCGGTATTACGCCCGTGCTGCTTTTACTTTCCCAGAAAAAAATCCGGTACCCATTTAAGGCTGGGTGAACCCGGAGCCGTCGGTTGGGATCGAACCCTACCCCTTGTCCGTAGTAGTCCAGTTCACTAACCACTGAGCTATCGCGGCTCCTACTAATTTTTAGGGAATTAGTAAAACCCAGGTGTCCTCGCCAGGGTACGAACCCCGGCTGTTGCCGTGGTAAGCCAACCGCCTATCGATTGCGCTAACCGGACACTAGAGATGAGTGGCAAAAACACTACAAGCCCTATGTGACATCATCTTCTTTTTATGCGAACATGGCTCGTTCAGACTAGGACTCCTGACTCTCTAATGAAAGCAGCTGTCTGTTTCAGTGATTCGGTTGCTCCATAGAGTTTCTCTTCCAGGGAGGTGGGTGTGGACCACATTGTCCTCTTCAGGCCTGTATACTGGGGGCAATCCTGCAAATGTGACATCTAGCGACGCAGGATGAATCTTTATCAAGACAACAGGATTCTTCTTCGACTTTTAAGATTTTATAAATTGCCTCGCAGACAAAAGGTGTATTCTACTACTTTTATATCTTTTGTGTCTTTCCTTATTTGATTTCAGCATCATTGAAAATGTATAACATTCATTTCTTTATTCAGGCACAACTTCAAAAAGCAGAGGAGGCAATAAAAAAAGCAGCTGAGGCTGAGAAGAAAGCCAAAATTGAGGCATATAAACAAAAAAAGTTGTTGGAGAAACAGGTAATTTAACATTAATTATTCCCAGACATGAATTGTTTTTAGGTTTTCTCTAGGTTTAGACCAGATCTATTTTCAGCTTAGAAAAATCCCATCACATGTCTATTTTATTTTGCAGTTTCGTGCAATAATATAATTAAATGTGGTACATGTTATACATCACCGTAAAGGAAAATGGTTGAAGAAACTTAGAATAGCAATATAATGATGATATCTGAAGGAAACAATATATTATTTATTATAAATAATATAAAAATATTCAAAAGCAAATAATTTTCAATTCAAAATATATTTGACGTTCCTCTATTTTCCCTAACTAGAAGCGTGTTGCTATCCATTCTTGATATTTTGCACAAACTAATCCAAAGTTCTTCAAAATGCGTTTTATTTGATGCATTTACGAGGGGCGTTCAAAAGGTAATGCACCACATCGGTTTTCTCAGCTAAGAATAAACATAGAAACATGAAATTATGCACACTTTTAATATGGCATGAGTCAATTGTGTGTACCAAATTACTATCTGTAACTCTCCCATTTATGATGCTGTAATAAAAATGACTACCACTTAAATGTTACATTTCAGGATCCAGAAATAATATTTTCTTTGAATTTTTGCTACCCAGCTTTGTGTTTATATTAGGCAAAACATGGGGAATCGGAATTCCTGGCTCAGGTTGATTTATGACCTGAGTTTCACCTCATGGACCGGACGTGTTTACAATGTCTATCCATACGGTCGCTGTTGTCTGTCAGTATGTTCAGCTACCTCCTAGCAATTTTCTGTGTTTTCTGAGTCAAAAAGAGCTGTTTGATGTCTGCCAATGACTGAGGAAATTTCCCTGGTCACAAAAGGAAAAAAACTGCCAATTTCTTCAAATTAGCGTTTTTTTTTTTTTGTGTTTTGTGTGTGTGTGTGCAAAAAAATGATGTATCTCATGAAATGAAAAAAAAAATCCTACATCAACAGAAATAAATCCAACACTCAGGGGATACCAGAAGTAGTAATTATGAAGGTACGCAGAGGGAGGAATGTTTGACCATAGCAAAATGTCAAATTTTGAAAAATTTCTGTTTTGATGTGGTAATTTTTACTGCGGTATTGTAATCTAGCATCAACCTGTCAGCCACCTAGACTAATCTCTGAACTTATAATTTCATTTATTTCCACAGAAAGAAATAGAGAAGCAGAAACAGATATCTCACCTTGAAGAACTAAACAAAATGGCTGATGAGCATTATCAGCGATCTGTGCTGAAGTACAGGGGGCTACTTCCCTTCAAGAAGATTATCTCCCTTTCCAAGAGAAATTGGGCAGTAGCAGTCAAGTATCGAGATCAGGAAATTGTCAGGTACCCATTTTTTTATAATTATTAGACACACATATCTTCAGCTTTCCTGTTGTTTGTTTGTTTGTTTGTTTGTATAGATACTCCAACTGTATATTTCTATCAAAGTCTGGAGAGACTGAATTTGAAGTGAATATCACTCTTTCCCCAGTTTCACACCAGTACTGTATTTGGAACAATATTAAAACAGGTAAATGAATTTAAATATTTGGGAACTTTGTTAACCTCAGACAGAAGATGTACAACAGAGGTGAGATGCAGAATGGCTCAGGCAAAAGCAGCTTTCCAAAAAATGAGGAAGATACTATGCAATTCATTTTTGACAATAGAAACATGAAAAAGAGTTCTTAAATGTTATGTAGAGGCAGTCTTAACATATGCATGTGAATCATGGACAATGGGACAGCAGACAAGAAAATCACTAGAGTCTGTAGAAATGTGGTTTTACAGAAGAATGTTGAGAATACCATGGACAGCTAAGAAGAGTAATGAAAATGTTCTGAAAGAGGTCAAAGCAAAAAGAGAGCTAATTTCCAATATTAGAAAGAAACAATCATCATTTTGTGGTCATGTAATGAGAAGAGAACAACTGGAATATATTGTAACAACTGGAAAAATTGAGGGATGAAGAGATAGAGGGAAGCAAAGAGAAAAAATACCAGAAGCTTAAGAGAATGGCTTAGCAGAAGGTCAACAACAGAAATGATAAATAACTGTCGAGACCAAAAGTTGTGGAGAGACATGATCACCTACACCAACAGGCCCAGTACTTGATGATGATGAGTGTGTTTGTATCCCTCTCCATACAGACAGATATTCTCCGACTTCAGAGGTAGTCAATTTTTTTGTCATTTGAGAGTTTGACCCTGTTGACTTGACTTTCCCCTCTCAATTTTGCCCTGGCAGTGGCCATATTTAGCCTACTCTTTTTTCTATTTCCAACTGCCAAGTGTTCTTTAACGTTCACAGAGTGCACACGAGACCTCCTGTTTTTTTTTTTGCCGTCACTTGAGAGGACTAGACATCAGATCTCACTACCCAGAGAGGACTAGACATCAGATCTCACTACCCAGAGAGGGCTAGACATCAGATCTCACTACCCAGAGAGGACTAGACATCAGATCTCACTACCCAGAGAGGACTAGACAGCAGATCTCACTACCCAGAGAGGGCTAGACATCAGATCTCACTACCCAGAGAGGACTAGACATCAGATCTCACTACCCAGAGAGGGCTAGACATCAGATCTCACTACCCAGAGAGGGCTAGACATCAGATCTCACTACCCAGAGAGGGCTAGACATCAGATCTCACTACCCAGAGAGGGCTAGACATCAGATCTCACTACCCAGAGAAGGCTAGACATCAGATCTCACTACCCAGAGAGGGCTAGACATCAGATCTCACTGGTCAGCAAGGAAGAAGCCATGGATTTAAAGTGGCAAATTCCTACCACCTGTGGCGGGTTCAAACCCATGTCCTCGTCCCGAGGCTGAGTTCTTATCTCTAGACCACCCAGTCTCCCCCCCCCCCCCCCACACTGCCCCCAAACTCTCCAGTATTTTTTGTAATTTCTGTTGTTGAATTCTTGTGTGCTAAACTAAACTAAACTAAACTAAACTGAATCTCTCTCTCTCTCTCTCTCTCTCTCTCTCTCTCTCTCTCTCTCTGCAATCAAAACTCAATTAGAGTAGGATTCCAGACTCTCTCATGAAGTCAGCTGTCTGTTTAAGTGATTCGGTTGCCCCGTTTTTTTTTTTACCCAGCCCCCCCCAAAAAAAAAACACTCCAGTATTTGTTGTGATTTCTGTTGTTGATTCCTTGTGTGCTAAACTAAACTAAACAAAAAATAAACTAAACTAAGCTAAACTAAACTAAGCTAAGTTAAGCTCATCATCAAGTAATGGGCCTGCCAGCATAGGTGATCATGTCTCTCCACAACTTTTGATCTCAACAGTTATTTATCATTTCTTTCCATATGTTAAGACTGGCTCAACATAACATTTAAGAACTCTTTTTCTTGTTTCTATTGTCAAAAATGAATTGCATAGTATCTTCCTCATTTTTTGGAAAGCTGCTTTTGCCTGAGCCATTCTGCATCTCACCTCTTTTGTACATCTTCCGTCTGAGGTTAACAAAGTTCCCAAATATTAAAATTCATTTACCTGTTTTAATATTGTTCCACTTGTCTTTATTTTGCACTGAGGTGATGTCTTTTTCTTTTTTGTTACCATTACCTCTGTCTTTTTGCTATTAAAGCTGAGTCCTTTATTTTTGCTTCCTTTCACTATAATGTCCAGCATTTCTTGTAACTCATTTTCACTCTTGGCAATTAAGACTGTATCATCAGCATACCTTAGATTATTTATATTATGACCTCCAATTGTTATTCCAGGCATGTCCCTTATGGATTTTAAAATAATCTCTCTATAAATATTAAACAAATCTGGTGACAGCACACAACCTTGTCTAACACCCGGTTTTATTTGTTGAAACATTCCCAATTGGTTTCCAGATCTTATGGCCGCTGTTTGTTGCCAGTACATGTTCTTTATTATTCTTAGATCTTTGCTGTCTACGTTTATGCTTTCTAAAATTTTGATTATTTCTTGGTGCTTTACTTTGTCAAATTCTTTGGTATAATCTATGAAACATAGGTATAGATTTGTTTTCACCTCTATGACTCTTTCTACTAAAGATCTTATGATGTATATGGCATTGCTCATTCCTTTACCTCCAACAAAACCGCACTGTTGATCACTAATTTCTGGACTGATTTTGTTTCGCTTAAAAAAAAACAAAGCTAAACTAAACTAAACTAAGCTAAGCTAAGCTAAGCTAAGCTAAACTAAGCTAAGCTAAGCTAAGCTAAACTAAACTAAACTAAACTAAACTAAACTAAACACAGGGACCTTTATTTTCTAGCTTCCCAAAGTAACTGTTTACAGATCCCAAAAAAGTGAATTGATTGATTGATTGATTGATTGATTGATTGATTGATTGATTGATTGATTGATTGATTGATTGATTGATTGATATATTACTAATATTGATATATTGCTGTTGGCTCTTAAACTCAGAAAGATGATGTGGAGGGCAGCAACGACTTTTTTTTTATTTCCCTGGTTCTGCTTGACCAGCTAGAGCTTGTGGTACTGCACTTCAAGGGCTTCAGCATATCCCACCACCTCTGGAACTAGAAAATGAAATAAAGGCCTTGGTGTTATACCATAAAGTTGTTTCAAAATAAGAAATACCATCTCATTGTCTGTTCTCCAGGCAGTGCTGGAGAGCCTGGAAGCTGTTTTCTGATGAGGAAGCTAACAAGAAAAATAGTATGGCAGACCAGATGCATCAGTTTTTGATAGTCAAACACTCTTTCCAAAAATGGAAAAACGTAAGGGAAAATAGTTAACCTGTTTGTCTAATTTAACAATTCTCTAATATTGTTATGTTGTTATATACAACTCTCTAATATTGTTATGTTGTTATATACAACTCTCTAATATTGTTATGTTGTACAACTCTAATAGTGTTATGTTGTTATATACAACTCTCTAATATTGTTATGTTGTTATATACAACTCTCTAATATTGTTATGTTGTTATATACAACTCTCTAATATTGTTATGTTGTTATATACAACTTTCTAATAGTGTTATGTTGTTATATACAACTCTCTAATATTGTTATGTTGTTATATACAACTCTCTAATATTGTTATGTTGTTATATACAACTCTCTAATATTGTTATGTTGTTATATACAACTCTCTAATATTGTTATGTTGTATACAACTCTCTAATATTGTTATGTTGTTATATACAACTCTCTAATATTGTTATGTTGTTTTATATACAACTCTCTAATAGTGTTATGTTGTTATATATACAACTCTCTAATAGTGTTATGTTGTTATATACAATTCTCTAATATTGTTATGTTGTTATATTCAATTCTCTAATATTTTTATGTTGTTATATACTACTCTCTAATATTGTTATGTTGTTATATGTTAATCATGTCAAGTTCTTCTACCTTTCAGCTCCCTGTGGAGCATAGGTCTTCAACAAACACTTTGCAAGTCGTTCTGTTTCTTGCCATTCTTTTAAGATCATTCCATGTCTTCCCCATCATCTTCATCTCTGCTTCTCTCTGTCTTCTCCAAGAATTCTTTGGTCTTCCTCTTTGTCTTTTCCCCAGGGGATTCCAAAAAAGGGCCTTTTGTGTAATACTCTCAGTTGGCCTCCGCAGTGTGTGTCCTATCCAGCGCCATTGTCTTTGCTGTATCTCTTTATCCACTGGTATTTGACTGGTACATTTCCATAATTCTATGTTAGTGATTTTGTCCTGCCATTTCCATCCTTTTATTCTGCGTAAGCATCCATTAATGAAAGTCTGTATCTTTGTGACTGTCAGTTTTGTTGTTCTCCATATTTCACAGCCATATAATAGGACTGACTTAACATTTGAGTTGAAAATTTTTATTTTTGTATTTAATTAACCTAATTTCTTTGGACTTCCGTATGTTTCCCAGTGCAACAAAAGCTCCTCTTGCTTTTGATATCCTTATTTCCATTTTTTGTATCATGTCAAGTTAGTTGACAAATATTTATCACAAGTTGATTGCATTCAGGAAATTCTCAAAGAGGCCAACTCAAAAAGAGAGCTTCTAAAAAACGAAGAAACAATCAACATTTTTAGGCCACATCATGAGAAGAGGAAAGTTGAAATACTTGGTTACAACTGGCAAAATACTAAGGAAGAAACGTTGCAGACGACAAAGAGAGAAGATGTTAGATAGTTTGGTGTCGTGGCACGGAAAACAGTCAACAACAGAATTGATACGATGTACTTTGGATAGAGAATTGTGGAAAGACATGATCACCTATGCCAACCAGTATGGCACATAATGATGATGATGACTACAGAAACCTCAAACATTCTGTCTGTCAGCTTGTCTGTCTGTCAGCTTGTTTGTCTGTCAGCTTGTTTGTCTGTCTTTATCTATCCATGGCATCCCGATATCCGCCATACTGTCCTTTCCAGCATTTCTCAATTGATTTTCACTTTCTTTAATTTATATACATTTTCTCTCATTAACGCTTTCCGTAAGGAAGCTTTTTATCGACGCAACAAAAGAGATTTCAGAAACAAAATTTTTCTTGGTTTTAAGAATCAATCGACATATTTATCTAACATATAACATATTATATATTAATTTTTTGATAATTGAACAAGGTATTAGATTTCACCAACATATAAAATAATACGGCGAAACGTACACTAAGAGTACAGTGTATGTACACAGCTGTGTGTTTACACTAGGCAAAACATGGGGTCTTGGAATTCCTATTTATGGCCTAAGTTTCTCAAGTGGAACAATATTAAAACAGGTAAATGAATTTAAATATCTGAGAACAATGTTGACCTCAGACGGAAAATGTACAACAGAGGTGAGATGTAGAATGGCTCAGGCAAAAGCAGCTTTCCAAAAAATGGGGAAGATACGGTGCAATCCTTTTTTGACAATAGAAACAAGGAAAAAGAGTTCTTAAATGTTATGTAGAGCCAGTCTTAACATATGGATGTGAATCATGGACAATAGGACAATAGACAAGAAAATCACTGAAGGCTGTAGAAATGTGGTTTTACAGAAGGATGTTAAGAATATCATAACAGCTAAGAAGAGTAATGAAAATGTTCTGAAGGAGGTCAAGGCAAAAAGAGAGCTAATATCCAATATTAGAAAGAAACAATCATCATTTTTGGCCATGTAATGAGAAGAGAACAACTGGAATATATTGTAACAACTGGGAAAGTTGAGAGACAAAGCAATAGATGGAAGCAAAGAGAAAAAATACCAGACAGTTTAAGAGAAAGACTACCATTCTTTTATGCTTATTCATGAGTGACCATGTTTGACACTGATAGCACAAGGTGGGAATGAATATCTTGATCTTCAACCTTCCTGTGCCGCTAGATGTCATTTTGGACTATTTTTTTTTAGATGTTCGATCTTATCTAAAGAGTCTATGCCTGCAAACTTTGCTTCTCTTATAAGTGTCTCTCTAGGTTAAGGATAAGCCTGTTTTGGAATCCTCTTGTTGCCTGTTATGAATGAATATCTATCTATTGACCTTTTGAGCTGTAGCCGGTCCATAGAGCATAGACCCAGATACTCTTTCTCGTATCTAAATTTTTATTCTAGAGGTTTTCAATCCTTCTAAAGATATTTTATCAAATCTTGCCTTTTGTCTCTGTTCTGTGCATGCAACTCTATCTCACTGAGGGAGCCAATTACTGATTTATACATTCTGTATCAGGTCTACATTTCATTTACAGAAGCATTTTTATGATAGCGGCTTGTTAAACCTCTGATCAACAGTTCTATACCAAGCAGGAGAAAAACAAATCCTCCATTTTGGATCCAACCAGAAATCAAATGAATGAATATTCTTCTTCTTCTTCTTCCTTTCAGCTCCCTGTGGAGCATAGGTTTTCAACAAACACTTTCCAAGTTGTTCTGTATTTTGCCATTCTTTTAAGATCATTCCATGTCATCCCCATCATCTTCATCTCTGCTTCTATTGTTTGTGAAGTTTTTTTCAGCTTATTTTTTTTTACAGTATGGGATAGCCAGTCCCATGCCCAACCCTCCTTTCTCGCCTGTAACGAACATGCCTGGTAAGGTACATGCCACTATTCTTTACTCCCCTTTCGAGCCCCGGCAGCGCACAGGCGTGAATGAATATACTCTATGTAAAATGTTTCATTGTGGTGATAGGTACTCTCTTGTATTGAAGTATAGAGACTCGCTGTCCCAATATTTGGTTTACCATGTTACATCAGATGTCTATGTCTTTATTCGTTTTGGCATCTTCAGAAAATGTTGTTCCCAGATATTTTATGTTCATCTGTTTATTCACGTCATTAATTAAGTTGGACCCTAGATGCAAGAGCAATAAGAAAAATAACCTCTACAGAGATGAAATGTGTTAGACGAATGACAGGAAACAGTCTGAGAGATAAGATCAGAAATGAAGAACTGAGGAAAAAGCTAGGAATAGCCCCCGCATAGAATATATAAGGAAACAACAGATAAAATGGTTTGGCCACGTGACAAGGCAGAAAGAGCAAAACACAACACAACGAGCCTTCAACAAACGTTGTGAGAACACCAGACCCAAGTATCGACCATGAAAAAGATGGGTCGATGGAATATTAGAAGCACTAGGAAACATAACAGCAGCAGAGGCGAACAGAAGAGCAAAAGACCGCAAATTATATCTCCCCTCGACGCTGAAAGGCAGATGAGGAAGGAAAGAAGTAGAAGATTAATTAAGTTTTATACTGAACGCAAGTTACACTTTATTTGTTATTATCAAGTTATTTTTGTTACATTTATCAATCAAAATAAACAATCATTATCATCATGTGCCATACCATTTGGCATAGGCAATCATGTCCTTCCACAATCTTCTATCTACAGTGCATCGTATAAGTTCTGTTGTTGACTGTTTTCCATGTCATGACACCAAGCTATCCAGTATCTTCTCTCTTTGTCGTCCGCGATCTCTCTTTCCTTTTATTTTGTCAGTTGTAACCAAAGTATTCCAACTTTCTTCTTCTCAGGATCTGTCTGAAAAATGTTGATTGTTTCTTTCTGTTTTTTTAGGAGCTCCCTTTTTGTGTTGGCCTCTTTGAGAATTTCCTTGTTAGTCTTTTTAGTTGTCCATGGAGCTTTAACATTCTTCTGAGAAATCTCATCTCTGTGGCCTCTAATCGTCTTTTTATTTGTTTACTGTCCATGATTCGCTTCCATAGGTCAGAATTGGCTCTATATAGCAACGATGAACTCTCTTTCTCACTTCTATTGACATAAATTTGTTGCATAAGACATTTTTCATTTTCTGAAATGCTATTTTGGCCTGACCAATTCTGCTTTTTATTTCTGTGGTGCACCTTCCATCTGATGTTATTAAGTAAACAATAACATTTTATTTCATATTTGTGTTTTGCCTAATTGAGAAGAACACACTCAACAAGGAATGGGTGCCCCTAATTGACAAGAACACACTCCACAGGAAGTGGGTGCACCTAATTGACAAGAACACACTCAACAGGAAGTGAGTGCACCTAATTGACAAGAATACACTCAACATTAAGTGGTTGCACCTAATTGATAAGAACACACTCAACAGGAAGTGGGTGCACCTAATTGACAAGAACACACTCAACAGGGAGTGGATGCACCTAATTGACAAGAACACACTCAACAGGAAGTGGGTGCACCTAACTGACAAAACACACTCAACAGGGAGTGGATGCACCTAACTGACAAGAACACACTCAACAGGGAGTGGATGCACCTAACTGACAAGAACACACTCAACAGGGAGTGGGTGCACCTAATTGACAAGAACACACTCCACAGGAAGTGGGTGCACCTAACTGACAAGTACACACTCAACAGGGAGTGGATGCACCTTACTGATATGTCTCATATTAGCAGCCTGCATTGAATATATTACCCTGGACACATGGTAATCTATGTCAATGAGATGGTCGACAGATTGGCAGGAACTGTCATTACCCAAGAAATTCTAAAAAATTGGACATGCATGACATGGCAGGAGCTTTAAAAGAACACCTCTCACTGGATGACGACAAAGAAGCTGAGGATAACCCACTCGTCACAGAAATGGTGGAATATGGTGCCATGAAGGGAGAAAATAGGAAAGGCAACCTAAGTGGAAAAAAATGTAGCATGGTCACAAAAATTGGGAGCCACGATAGCTCAGTGGTTAGTGAACTGGACTACAAATGACAAGGGGTAGGGTTTGATTCCAACTGACGGCTTCCGGGTCACCCAGCCTTAAATGGGTACCAGATTTTTTTCTGGGAAAGTAAAGTGGCACAGACATAATACCAACCACATTACCCCAAAAATCATGTGCTGAAGGTCTGTAACATTTATGGTCACTAACACCATATTCCCTATACGTCACTTGGCATGACTGGAGCTCTTTACTTTACTACTATGGTCAAAAAAATTTCAGGACAGGAATAATCAGTAGATGAACACTTCGATAGTTGCTGGAGTGTACAGCAGAGCAGATATGGGAATGTCCCAACTGCGGTGAAGCCAGTCTGAACCAAAGACTTCCACTTTTGAATCTTGAATTGAAATGAGATTATTTCAATATTTACTTGTCATGATATGATTTCTATTCTGTGGAAAATGTATATATTATAATATGGCCTTTCGCGTCTTGACAGATGATTGGTAGCAAGCAATCATGATAGGTCAGTTGTTTGGTAAAAAATATTAGTGTCTTATGCTGGATGCTGCTTTGCAGAACAGCTTCTCTCGTGTCTGAATCTGCCAAAATTGGAGAGACAGATCCATCCGCAGAACAAATAAGATGTATTTGTGGTGCCTGGCCTCATCTCCTTTTGTGGTGCCTGGCCTCATCTCCTTTTGTGGTGCCTGGCCTCATCTCCTTTTGTGGTGCCTGGCCTCGTCTCCTTTTGTGGTGCCTGGCCTCGTCTCCTTTTGTGGTGCCTGGCCTCATCTCCTTTTGTGGTGCCTGGCCTCATCTCCTTTTGTGGTGCCTGGCCTCGTCTCCTTTTGTGGTGCCTGGCCTCATCTCCTTTTGTGGTGCCTGGCCTCATCTCCTTTTGTGGTGCCTGGCCTCATCTCCTTTTGTGGTGCCTGGCCTCATCTCCTTTTGTGGTGCCTGGCCTCATCTCCTTTTGTGGTGCCTGGCCTCGTCTCCTTTTGTGGTGCCTGGCCTCGTCTCCTTTTGTGGTGCCTGGCCTCATCTCCTTTTGTGGTGCCTGGCCTCATCTCTTTTGTGGTGCCTGGCCTCATCTCCTTTTGTGGTGCCTGGCCTCATCTCCTTTTGTGGTGCCTGGCCTCATCTCCTTTTGTGGTGCCTGGCCTCATCCTTTTGTGGTGCCTGGCCTCATCTCCTTTTGTGGTGCCTGGCCTCATCTCCTTTTGTGGTGCCTGGCCTCATCTCCTTTTGTGGTGCCTGGCCTCATCTCCTTTTGTGGTGCCTGGCCTCATCTCCTTTTGTGGTACCTGGCCTCATCTCCTTTTGTGGTGCCTGGCCTCATCTCCTTTCTTCTGTGCCTTTTTTTCTTCTGAATTTGACATCAGCACTGTCTCGAAAGTTGCTGTGCCATTTTTTATTTTTGTTCTCCGTGTGCTATGATCAGCAGCCACATTTTCCCAGTTACTTTCACTGATAGAGAATTCCTCAAGGAAGCCCTGCAAACATCCTTATATCTCAGCACTGATGTGCCCTTTGGTCTCTTTCCATCCTTAAGTTCACTATACAATATTTGTTTTGGAATTCGACTGTTTGCCATTCTTCTTACATGACCCAGCCACCTTAGTCTACAACTCCTAAGTTTTGCCATGATGGATGGGAGTTTAGCTCGTTGTAAGACATTAGAGTTGGTTACTTTGTCCTGCCATGATGGATGGGAGTTTGGCTTGTTGTAAGACATTAGAGTTGGTTACTTTGTCCTGCCATGATGGATGGGAGTTTAGCTCGTTGTAAGACATTAGAGTTGGTTACTTTGTCCTGCCATGATGGATGGGAGTTTGGCTTGTTGTAAGACATTAGAGTTGGTTAATTTGTCCTGCCATGATGGATGGGAGTTTGGCTCATTGTAAGACATTAGAGTTGGTTACTTTGTCCTGCCATGATGGATGGGAGTTTGGCTCGTTGTAAGACATTAGAGTTGGTTACTTTGTCCTGCCATGATGGATGGGAGTTTGGCTCGTTGTAAGACATTAGAGTTGGTTAATTTGTCCTGCCATGATGGATGGGAGTTTGGTTCGTTGTAAGACATTAGAGTTGGTTAATTTGTCCTGCCATGATGGATGGGAGTTTGGCTCGTTGTAAGACATTAGAGTTGGTTACTTTGTCCTGCCATGATGGATGGGAGTTTGGCTCGTTGTAAGACATTAGAGTTGGTTAATTTGTCCTGCCATGATGGATGGGAGTTTGGCTCATTGTAAGACATTGGAGTTGGTTACTTTGTCCTGCCATGATGAAAGGGAGTTTGGCTCGTTGTAAGACATTAGAGTTGGTTACTTTGTCCTGCCATGATGGATGGGAGTTTGGCTCATTGTAAATCATTAGAGTTGGTTACTTTGTCCTGCCATGATGGATGGGAGTTTGGCTCATTGTAAGACATTAGAGTTGGTTACTTTGTCCTCCCATGATGGATGGGAGTTTGGCTTGTTGTAAGACACTAGAGTTAGTTACTTAGTCCTGACATGATGGATGGGAGTTTACCTCGTTGTAAGACATTAGAGTTGGTTACTTTGTCCTGCCATGTAATGTTCATAATCTTTCAAAGGCAACGCACATGAAAGCTGTTTAACTTTTCTCCTGCCCTGCATTGGTAGTCCAAGTTTCTGATCCGTATAGAAGTGTACTAAGCACACAACTTAATATTGGTATTTGAAATATTGCACTTTTAATTTTGAAATAATCAAACATTTGTTTTCCCAAACCAGTACAAACACCACATGAAGTTTTTGATGCAGAAAGCTTTGAGATGTTATCAGGACATGCTTAGGCACAAAGTTTTCCAAGCCTGGGTCCAGTGGGCGTCCACAGAACGTGAAGAGACTATGAACAAAATGGAAATGGCTCAATCGCATTATTTACAGTGAGCGTGACTTTTGTTTTTTCAAATAGGTTTTTGTTTGGATGGGGAAATTTTTTTTAAATATAAAAAATTGTATCTATCTATCTGTCTGTCTGTCTGTCGTCCTTTCGAGCCGAAAACGGCACATAGGGCAGAACCACAATCTCAAAAACAGAAACCTTGCATGCCAAAAGTGGCACATATTTCAGAGATCACTGCTTTAAAATATATGGCGCTGTTTCCATAACAATACTTTTTACAATGACAGCTTGTTAAGCCATTGATCAACCTCCTTAGTCGCCTCTTACGACATGCCTGGAAGGTCACAGTGTCACTATTGTTTACTTCCCTCATAATGAGGCCCCGGTAACACACAATCACAATGTATGACTCATCTTTATTAGCCCAAAATAAAACAATCACAAAGAAAAATCCCACAAAGCTACCTCATATGATCAAGATCAGCAATAATATTTTCACTCAATTAATTCAGGAGTCAAATAACTCATACACAGATGTGTAAGTTAATAAAATTAACACTACATCATCATCATCATCAAGTGCCTTACCGGTTGGCGTAGGTGATCATGTCCCTCCACAATCTTCTATTTACAGTGCATCGTATCAGTTCTGTTGTTGACTGTTTTCCATGCCATGACACCAAGCTATCCAGTATTTTCTCTCTTTGTCGTCCGCGATCTCTCTTTCTTTTTATTTTGCCAGTTGTAACCAAGTATTCCAATTTCCTCTTCTCATGATGTACCCAAAAATGTTGATTGCTTCTTTCTTATGTTTTTTAAGAGCTCCCGTTTTTGTGTTGGCCTCTTTGAGAACTTCCTCATTAGTCTTTTTAGCTGTCCAGGGAACTTTCAACATTCTTCTGAGAATTCCCATCTCTGTGGCCTCTAATCATTTTTTCATTTGTTTGTCTACTGTCCATTATTTGCTTCCATAGGTCAGAATTGGTTCTATATAGCACCGATGAACTCTCTTTCTCATTTTTATTGACAGATTTGTTGCATAAGATATTTTTCATTTTCTGAAATGCTAACACTACATAGCTAAATAATAATTAAATATCAAAAGAAAATAATATGAAATAAGAATGAAAGGACTTCCAGCTGCTGTGACCAGGTCTGGAATCAAAATGGCCCCGCTGAGATGACGAGCGTGGGGAGGTCACGAACGCAGGTAATGGGCTCTTACTCTAGGGGTATAATTATACAGAGGCTGGGGGCATGTATGGTTAAATGTATTCATATGTGAACTACCTTCTTGGGGAAACTCAAAACATTGTAGCAGAAGTTAAAAAAAAAATCTTATTTTCCGACCTGCCTATCCCATGTTATAAAGGTTTGATTGATGTCTCGCCACCAGCCAAAGAGATTTCCCCCATCATAAGAAAAAAAAACTAATTTCTTGAAAATTGGCCAAATTTATATTTTAAAAAACAGCTATAATTTTTACGATAGCTTCATAAATTTTACGAGGCTCATGTTGGTGTTTTAAAAATAAAAAATTCAAGATACGGAAACAAATCCAACAGTCAGAAGGTCACCGGAAGCAATAATTAGTAAGGTGTAGGGAGGGAGGAAATGTTTACCCGTGGCAAACTGTTGAATTCCAAGAAGTTGTCATTTGTGTTGGTAATTTTTATAAAGGTGTTATAATCTAGGGTTAAAGATGTTTAGGGTTTATTGCTCTGAGTGGAGGTTGTTGTTGTGTGGAGGTTGTCATTGTGTGGAGGTTGTTGTTCTGTGGAGGTTGTCATATGTGTTGGTAATTTTTATAAAGGTGTTATAATCTAGGGTTAAAGATGTTTAGGGTTTATTGCTCTGAGTGGAGGTTGTTGTGTGTGGAGGTTGTCATTGTGTGGAGGTTGTCAATGTGTGGAGGTTGTTGTTGTGTGGAGGTTGTCATTGTGTGGAGGTTGTCAATGTGTGGAGGTTGTTGTTCTGTGGAGGTTGTCATTGTGTGGAGGTTGTCATTGTGTGGAGGTTGTCATTGTGTGGAGGTTGTTGTTCTGTGGAGGTTGTCATTGTGTGGAGGTTGTTGTTGTGTGGAGGTTGCTGTTATTTGGAAGTTGTGTGAAGGTTGCCATTGTGTGGAGGTTGCCATTGTGTGGAGGTTGTTGTTGTGTGGAGGTTGCTGTTATTTGGAAGTTGTGTGAAGGTTGCCATTGTGTGGAGGTTGCCATTGTGTGGAGATTGCTACTGTGTGGAGGTTGCCATTGTATGGAGATTGCTACTGTGTGGAGGTTGCCATTGTGTGGAGATTGCTACTGTGTGGAGATTGCTACTGTGTGGAGGTTGCCATTGTATGGAGATTGCTACTGTGTGGAGGTTGCCATTGTGTGGAAGTTGCCATTGTGTGGAGGTTGCTGTTGTGTGGAGGTTGCATTTGTGTGGATGTTGCTGCTGTGTGGAAGTTATGTGTAGGTTATTGTTGTGTGGAGCTTGCTGTTGTGTGGAGGTTGCCATTGTGTGGAGTTTGCCATTTTGTGGAGATTGCCATTATGTGGAAGTTGCCATTGTGTGGAGGTTGCCATTGTGTGGAGGTTGCTGTTGTGTGGAGGTTGCTGTTGTGTGGAAGTTGCTGTTGAGTGGAGGTTGTTGTTATGTGGAGGTTGCCATTGTGTGGAGGTTGCTGTTGTGTTGAGGTTGCCATTGTATGGAAGTTGCTGCCGTGGTGTGGAAGTGTGGAGGTTGCTGTTGTGTTGAGGTTGCCATTGTGTGGAAGTTGCGTGGAGGTTGCTGCCGTGGTGTGGAAGTTGTGTGGAGGTTGCTGCCGTGTGGATTTTTTGCTGCTGTCCAGAAGTGTCCATACATAGGTTAGCTCTCTGCTTAATTATAGAACCTCTCCTCCAGTAATAGCCCATTATCTGTGCTTGTAACCTCCCCACGCTCATCACCTCAGTGAGGCCATTTTGATTCCAGACCTGGTCCCAGTAGGTGGAAGTCCTTTCATTCATATTTCACATTATTTTTTTTAATACCTAATTATTAGTTAGCTATGTAGTGCTATTTTTTTTTACTTACATATCTGTGAATATGTTGTTTATTGTTCCTGCAAAAGACCTATTGAGCTGCAATGTCGTTCCATTTTGTGTTGTCCATTACTTACATATAGCTGTACCCATACCATTTTTTTCTATTTTTGTTATTTCTCCTTTATAATCACCTTTGTTGCAGCTTCACATTTTGATACATTTCTATGTCTTTGCCACTGATGTTCCTTTTATTATCTTTATCTCTATAGATCTGCTGTCTTTATGCTACCAATGTTCCTGAACTTTATCTCTACAGATCTGCTGTCTCTATTGTATCAATGTTCCTTATCTTTATCTCTACAGAACTGCTGTCTTTATGGTACAATGTTCCTTCTTATCTTTATCTCCACAGATCTGTCTTTATGCTACCAATTTTCCTTTCTTATATTTATCCCTACAGATCTGCTGTTTTTATGCCACCGATGTTCCTTTCTTATCTTTATCTCTACAGAACTGCTGTCTTTATGGTACCAATGTTCCTTTCTTATCTTTATCTCCACAGATCTGCAGTCTTTATGCTACCGATGTTCCTTTCTTATCTTTATCTCTACAAATCTGTTGTCTTTATTATAACGATGTTCCTTTCATACCTTTATCTCTATAGATCTATAGCTGCTGCCATTATGCTACTGATGTTCCTTTCTTATCTTTATCTCAACAGATCTGCTGTCTTTATCCCACTGATGTTCCTTTCTTCTTTATCTCTACAGATCTGCTGTCTTTATGCCACTGATGTTCTTTATTATCTCTACAGATCTTTAACAAGAAAGATCTTTCTGTGTTGGCGGCATTTACCAGAAAAGATTAAAAGAGAGGAGGAACGACAAAAGAGAAAGATGGAGCTGAGGCAGAAAGTTGCTGAACTTATCCCAGACTTCTCTCCCTTGCATCTACCACAGTTCAAAAATCAGAAGACCTGACTTGATCGGAAGTTCTATCAACTCTTCCAATCTGTAATTGAGTCTGTTCCATGTGGGTAAAGTCCTAGTTTAGGGACATAAATTAAAGTGATATCCTCTTGGTGTCATAACAAAACTACAGTGGTTCTCAAATACTAAAAATTATCTGTGTTCATTGATGCTCATAAATAACGCAATTTATTTGCTTGCTTCCTTGCATTCGCCCGATGACTAAAGTATTTTAGAGTATTCTAGTAGACTATAGAATTCCTCTTCATCATCCGCCCTTAAAAGGACATTAAGTGGGTGTGTCTGCATTGTGTTGTGGTTTTCAGTATAAATGTTATATTTGCGCCTTTCGGCCCAACACATCCGACTTCAGAATAACATTTTTGAGTACTGGGTTGTCTTCCCTCTTTGATCCCTACTCGCTTGGCCAGACTAGACAGGTTAGTCTGTTACTAGAGGCACAGCAGAGAGGTGGAGCAGGGTCTGGATGGTTCTGGTTCACCGATTCTGGCGCAAGCCATCAGCTGTGGGCCGCTGACAACTTCCAGCTCTGGTGCTGTGAAGCGCGCCTCCACAATTTATTTTATTTTTGGACTAGGATTTTGTGTAGGGTTAACCCTAGATATGATACCTGTATATACGTTAGTCAAGATGATGAACAGCCTTTGTAATTTTGAGAAATATTTTCTTTTAACTTCTGCTACAAAGCTTTGCATTTACCTAAGAAGAGCCATGGGAATCGGATGCAGTAATTATTTGTTAATTCAGGTCCGATTCTTCTCTTCTTCTACCTTTCAGCTTCCTGTGGAGCATAGGTCCTCAAGAAACACTTTCCAAGTTGTTCTGTTTCTTGCCATTCTTTTAAGATAATTTCATGTCTTCCCCATCATCTTCATCTCTGCTTCTATCTGTCTTCTCCAAGAATTCCTTGGTCTTCCTCTTTGTCTTTTCCCCTGGGGATTCCAAAAAAGGGCCTGTTGTGTAATTCTCTCAGTTTACGATTAACGGTCCAAAATTTGAATGCATAGCACTATGGCTATCGGCCGGGTTATTTGTCTATTGACATGTTGGCCGCCAGTCCAGCCCGTATGTTCACTTTTATCTTAGCATGGTTCACAGCTGATTCCGTGTTTACAAAGGTTTGTTTGATGTCGCACAAACTGAAGTAATTTCTGCAATCAAAGGTAAAAAAAATAAAATTTATTGTGCTTGTGGCCAAATTTATTCTGTCTTTTTTTTTTTAACCGCACTTTTAAAATATATTAGTCTTTTTTAACTAAGCACGCATTTTTTTCCCTCTCGTTCGCCAGCTTTTTACCTCTGACGAAGTCCCTAGAGACTAGGAACTGAATTTTGCGTGCTAATCTATTTTTCCCTGGCAGCCGTGTGCACAGGGGTCCCTCGCCGCACAGGCAGATAACTGCGGCTTCGGAATTACACATATTTTTTCTGTCAATGAGTAATTGACGTTTCAAGCCGGGCCTCGCTGCTGAGACCATGGGTGGTTGCAGCAGAGAGAAATCATAAATAAAAATCCCAACCGGTGTAGCCAGGATTTGAACCCACAACCTCTCTGTCTCAAGGCCGGCATCTTGCCTCAAGACCAACCAGTACCCCAAGCATGCATTTGGGGGAAAAAAAAATCCACCAGCAATGACTTGTCAGGGTCACCGCGGGAATAATTAGGAAGATATCATCATCATCATGTGCCATACCGGTTGGCGTAGGTAATCATGCCCCTCCACAATCTTCTATCTACAGTGCATCGTATCAGTTCTGTTGTTGACTGTTTTCCATGCCATGACACCAAGCTATCCAGTATTTTCTCTCTTTGTCGCCCACAATCTCTCTTTCCTTCTATTTTGCCAGTTGTAACCAAGTATTCCAACTTTCCTCTTCTCATGATGTGCCCGAAAAATGTTGATTGCTTCTTTCTGATGTTTTTTAAGAGCTCCTTTTTGTGTTGGCCTCTTTGAGAACTTCCTCATTGGTCTTTTTAGCTGTCCAGGGAACTTTCAACATTCTTCTGAGAAATCCCATCTCTGTGACCTCCAATCATCTTTTCATTTGTTTGTCCACTGTCCATGATTCGCTTCCATAGGTCAGAATTGGTTCTATATAGCACTGATGAACTCTCTTTCTCATTTTTATTGACATAGATTTGTTGCATAAGATATTTTTAACCTTCTGAAATGCTATTTTGGCCTGAGCTATTCTGCTTTTTATTTCTGTGGTGCATCTCCCATCTGATGTTATTATTGTGCCCAAGTATTAGGAAGATATACAGAGGGGAAAAACTGTTTGTCCACTGCAAACTGTTGAAATTAAAAAATGCTTATTTTACCTTCGTCATTTTGACGAAGGTATCATAATCTAGGGTTAATGACAGATTACAGAACCACCAAATAAAGTGCACTCATGGGGACATTACTCTTCCAAATTGAAATAATTTATGTCCCTAAACTAGTACTTTACTTCCATACCTTGTAGGCTGGATCTGTCTTGTAACACCAAGGAACATTTTTCTATTGACACAAATACATTGGAAGTAATAAACTCTTGTTTTTGTTTAGATTTTATTTGTCATTCAATTCTCAATACTTTGGTGTGTAATACATACCACAGTGAGATCTCACCACACTTATAATTAATCATGCAGTGCCAGGCACAGAATATGAGAATATTACGTTCATTACTGGATTTAAAGTATTCAATATTTATTTGGTAATTAAAAAGTGCTGGAAAAATTGCATACAAAAGCTAGAAAAACAAAAACAAAAGAAATCGAAAGAATTACATGACAAGAAAAATATTATGTTAGCCCATTTTGTTTTCCAGCTAATTTGTAATCCACTTGTACAACACCAGGATATAGATGTCTATAGGAAGAAAGTTTCAGATGAGTGTAGCCTACAACTGATTATAAATGTCATTGTAACAAGACTGCAGTAATTTTACTCTTTTGAACTTGCCACAGACATTTGAGAGATGAATAAGAATAACACACCAATCCTTCAATCTGATAAATCATTTTTATACGCCAATCAATCCTTCAATCTGATAAATCATTTTTATACGCCAATCAATCCTTCAATCTGATAAATCATTTTTATACGCCAATCAATCCTTCAATCTGATAAATCATTTTTATATACCAATCAATCCTTCAATCTGATAAATCATTTTCACATGCCAATCAATCCTTCAATCTGATAAATCATTTTCATACACCAATCAATCTGATAAATCATTTTCACAAGCCAATCAATCCTTCAATCTGATAAATCATTTTCACAAGCCAATCAATCCTTCAATCTGATAAATCATTTTCACATGCCAATTAAATCTGATAAATCATTTTCACAAGCCAATCAATCCTTCAATCTGATAAATCATTTTCACACGCCAATCAATCCATCAATCTGATAAATCATTTTCACACGCCAATCAATCTGATAAATCATTTTCACAAGCCAATCAATCCTTCAATCTGATAAATCATTTTCACACGCCAATCAATCCATCAATCTGATAAATCATTTTCACACGCCAATCAATCTGATAAATCATTTTCACATGCCAATCAATCCTTCAATCTGATAAATCATTTTCACATGCCAATCAATCCTTCAATCTGATAAAACATTTCCATATTTTCATATGCCAATTCAATCCAATAAATCATTTCCATATTTTCATATGTGAATCAATCCTTCAATCTGATAAAACATTTCCATATGCCAATTCAATCCAATAAATCATTTCCATATTTTCATACGTCAATCAATCCTTCAATCTGATAAAACATTTCCATATGCCAATTCAATCCAATAAATCATTTCCATATTTTCATATGTGAATCAATCCTTCAATCTGATAAAACATTTCCATATGCCAATTCAATCCAATAAATCATTTCCATATTTTCATACGTCAATCAATCCTTCAATCTGACAAAACATTTCCATATGCCAATTCAATCCAATAAATCATTTCCATATTTTCATACGCCAGTCAATCCTTCAATCTGATAAAACATTTCCATACGTCAATCAATCTGTCAATCTGATAAAACATTTCCATATTTTCATATGCCAATTCAGTCATTCAATCTGATAAATTATTTCCATATTTTCATACACCAATCAATCCTTCAATCTGATTTCCATACGTCAAGCAATCCCTCAATCTGACAAATGATTTCCACATACTTAATATCACTCTAATATTATCTTTTCACTAACAACTGCAACACAAGTTTAACATGGAGCGTAATCCCATTAAAAAAAAAAGCAGGCAAGTATATTTTAAAATAAAAATAAATCTTATATAGTTCTGTACTGATAAATAATTGAATACTTGTTACGATATGTCATATATAAGTAACAACAATATTGTACAATATTTGGTTTGAACACATAGAAATTATTGCTACCTTGGTAGATATCTGTTGGTCAATGTTTGTTCTTTATTTTGTTTAGTTTAACTTGTGTGTCTTGAGGAGAGATACAAATGTTTAGTTTAACTTTGTGTCTTGAGGAGAGATACAAATGTTTAGTTTAACTTTTGTGTCTTGAGGAGAGAGATACAAATGTTTAGTTTAACTTTGTGTCTTGAGGAGAGAGATACAAATGTTTAGTTTAACTTTGTGTCTTGCGGAGAGATACAAATGTTTAGTTTAACTTTGTGTCTTGAGGAGAGATACAAATTTTTAGTTTAACTTTTGTGTCTTGAGGAGAGATACAAATGTTAAGTTTAACTTTGTGTCTTGAGGAGAGATACAAATGTTTAGTTTAACTTTGTGTCTTGAGGAGAGATACAAATGTTTAGTTTAACTTTGTGTCTTGAGGAGAGATACAAATGTTTAGTTTAACTTTTGTGTCTTGAGGAGAGATACAAATGTTTAGTTTAACTTTTGTGTCTTGAGGAGAGAGATACAAATGTTTAGTTTAACTTTGTGTCTTGGGGAGAGATACAAATGTTTAGTTTAACTTTGTGTCTTGAGGAGAGATACAAATGTTTAGTTTAACTTTTGTGTCTTGAGGAGAGAGATACAAATGTTTAGTTTAACTTTGTGTCTTGGGAGAGATACAAATGTTTAGTTTAACTTTGTGTCTTGGGAGAGATACAAATGTTTAGTTTAACTTTGTGTCTTGGGGAGAGATACAAATGTTTAGTTTAACTTTGTGTCTTGGGAGAGATACAAATGTTTATTTTAACTTTGTGTCTTGAGGAGAGAGATACAAATGTTTAGTTTAACTTTGTGTCTTGAGGAGAGATACAAATGTTTAGTTTTACTTCATATCTACATGACAAATAAAAAAAAGAGTTTAGTTTTACTCAAAATCTTCATATTTTAAAGTTCAGTTTTATAAACCTCATAGACACATAGGAATGTTTAGTTTCACTTCAAATCTTAAAGACAAATAGGAATGTTTAGTATCACTAAAAATTAGTTCAACTGTTTTAAAAAAAATAAGGGGGGGGGGGGGGGGGTGGTTAAGGGATCCCTCTATGCCGAAAGGTTTATAGGGAATATGATGTTAGTGCATAATCTCTAATCAACAGCTGGATAACACGTTCACGGGTGATGTCCGGCTGCCATAATTTTCTAAAAAAAAACAATGGCACACACTTAAAGCTGGGTGAGCCCCCAATGGGGATTGAACCAGACATCTTCTCCTTAGTAGTCCAGTTCACTAACCAATGAACTGCTGTGTCTTCATTAGTTCAGCTAAACTTAACTGCCAACTCACAACCTCAGTATGTAAAGTCAAGTACGAGACGTGAATCGCCACCTTAGCACGCAAGTTTTCACCCATATGTGCTCAGCTGCCTATTCAGAAGTGTTCAGAGACTTCTGGACAGTGTCGCTTCAAGCATCAAAACTCACCTTCCAGAGTACTACCCTGGTACCAATTTCTGCCAGCGGCTGGGTGGACCGCGAGGGTATTTTTTTTTCCAGCCATGAGTACAACTCACGCTCTGCTTCCAGCGGGAATCGAACACAGATTTTCTGAATGCTGGTAGTCCAGTCGGGTGGTTTTCCAAACTAGGCTACCGAGGGCCCCAACCTAAGTAAGTGTCTCCTCCACGTTGAATGTGGTGTTAGTGTCAATATTATTTTAGTAATGACCAACCAGTACATTTTATGGATGATGTGGTCGGTATCATGGCAGGCTGCCTGACGTTTTCAGAAAAGAGTCCATGGTACCCATTTTTAGATGCTGGGTGAAATCTGAAACTGTTGGTCCCAAAAAATGTTGCCATATCTGCAAATTAAACTCAGGCTCTTTTGGTCAGTAGTAAGTGCACTAACCACTCAGCCACTGCGGCTTCAAGTTCACATAGAACATTCAGTCAAGTGAACAAGTTATAATCAACTGCCAACAATTGTCCTATGAATCACAGTCAACTATTGTTTCATGATTCAATAAACAAATGTCCTATTTTTCAGTCAACAAATGTCTTATGTTCCGCAGTCAACAAACGTCCTATGTTCCACAGTCAACACAAGTCCTATTTTTCAGTTAACACACAATGTTACTTGTTCCACAGTAAAAAAATGTCATATTTTTCTGTCAACAATTGTTGTGTTCCACGGTCAACACATGTCCTATTTTTACTGTCAACAAATGTTACATGTTCCACAGTCAACAAATGTTACATGTTCCACACATACATCATAATCATACCAACCTATTAACACTCATCCCTTTCCCCAAACCATAATCCTGTCAGGGAAACGGGTATAAATATATAATTTCATGCCAGGCTACTGTAAAGCTGGATGAAACATGGACAAATAAAACTAAGCTTGTAAATAGCAGCTTCACTAACAACTAGACAGTGGCAAGTACTTGTAAAAATAAAGGTAAAGGTTTCCTCCATGCCCTGCTAATCGTATGGGGAATATGATGTTAGTGACCATATTTTTCTTTGACCACGGCACATTTTTAGGTGATGTGGTTGGTATCATGCCAGGCTGCCTTTATTTCTCAGAAAAATCTCTGGTACCCATTTTTAGAGGATGGGTGAACCCTGGAGCCTTGTCAGTCCGAAAAAAAAATCTGCCGCTGCTGGGGATTGAACCTGAACCCTTCTAGTCAGGAAGCGAGCACACTAACCACTTGGCCACCGAAGCTCCAAAGTATTTAAAGCGATCCATTAACTGATCACTTATCAATCGGCGGAGTTAATTTCAATTAATTCTTCTGCTATGGATCACTTGGCGATGTCTTCCACGGCTCTCACTGAAACTAAATAATTAGCCATGGGAGGACCCAGACAGACACATTTTAACATCAAAATATCATTAAACACAGCCAAACAAATCATAAACTCCAACAGTAGAGAAGATTGGCTCAATGGATGGGCCGTGGGGAAAACAGGGAGAGATCTTTTTAAAATACATGTCAAGGCCAAAAACCTAAAAATAAGAGATCAAACCACCACCTTCAGACTGTGAACCGGTCATGTACCCCTGAACAAACACATCAGTTGAATACAATGAAACCAAACTCCAGTATGTCTGCGTACCATGTGACCAGCTCATCGTGTGTCATGATGTTGTTCTTACCCCTCCATATACAAGCACTGACCATGTGACCAGCTCATCGTGTGTCATGATGTTGTTCTTACCCCTCCATATACAAGCACTGACCATGTGACCAGCTCATCATGTGTCATGATGTTGTTCTTACCCCTCCATATACAAGCACTGACCATGCGACCAGCTCATCGTGTCATGATGTTGTTCTTACCCCTCCATATACAAGCACTGACCATGCGACCAGCTCATCGTGTGTCATGATGTTGTTCTTACCCCTCCATATACAAGCACTGACCATGCGACCAGCTCATCGTGTGTCATGATGTTGTTCTTACCCCTCCATATACAAGCACTGACCATGCGACCAGCTCATCGTGTGTCATGATGTTGTTCTTACCCCTCCATATACAAGCACTGACCATGTGACCAGCTCATCGTGTGTCATGATGTTGTTCTTACCCCTCCATATACAAGCACTGACCATGTGACCAGCTCATCATGTGTCATGATGTTGTTCTTACCCCTCCATATACAAGCACTGACCATGCGACCAGCTCATCTTGTGTCATGATGTTGTTCTTACCCCTCCATATACAAGCACTGACCATGCGACCAGCTCATCATGTGTCATGATGTTGTTCTTACCCCTCCATATACAAGCACTGACCATGCGACCAGCTCATCGTGTGTCGTGATGTTGTTCTTACCCCTCCATATACAAGCACTGACCATGCGACCAGCTCATCATGTGTCATGATGTTGTTCCTACCCCTCCATATACAAGCACTGACCATGCGACCAGCTCATCGTGTGTCATGATGTTGTTCCTACCCCTCCATATACAAGCACTGACCATGTGACCAGCTCATCGTGTGTCATGATGTTGTTCTTACCCCTCCATATACAAGCACTGACCATGTGACCAGCTCATCATGTGTCATGATGTTGTTCTTACCCCTCCATATACAAGCACTGACCATGCGACCAGCTCATCTTGTGTCATGATGTTGTTCTTACCCCTCCATATACAAGCACTGACCATGCGACCAGCTCATCATGTGTCATGATGTTGTTCTTACCCCTCCATATACAAGCACTGACCATGCGACCAGCTCATGTGTGTCGTGATGTTGTTCTTACCCCTCCATATACAAGCACTGACCATGCGACCAGCTCATCATGTGTCATGATGTTGTTCCTACCCCTCCATATACAAGCACTGACCATGCGACCAGCTCATCGTGTGTCATGATGTTGTTCCTACCCCTCCATATACAAGCACTGACCATGCGACCAGCTCATCATGTGTCATGATGTTGTTCTTACCCCTCCATATACAAGCACTGACCATGCGACCAGCTCATCATGTGTCATGATGTTGTTCTTACCCCTCCATATACAAGCACTGACCATGCGACCAGCTCATCATGTGTCATAATGTTGTTCCTACCCCTCCATATACAAGCACTGACCATGCACCCACTCATTGTGTGTCATGATGTTGTTCTTACCCCTCCATATACAAGCACTGACCATGCGACCAGCTCATCATGTGTCATGATGTTGTTCTTACCCCTCCATCATGAAACAGATAAAGAGACATGATCACGAGACCCGAACACTGATGAAGAATCTATAAACGTTATCAATTTAAACATTTATGTCCATTGTCTTGTCCTACTAACAAAGGCCTGTGGCTGAAACATTTATAATTCTATACAGTCTTCCATTTAGTAAAGCTTCTTCACAACAATTTTATATTTATTTATTCCTATAATCATATCAAACTATTTAGCTTTCCCCATAATCCTTATAGTACCCCATATTAGAACAAAATTAAACTTTTATATTCATTAACATAGAAGAGCTAATAATACTATAACGAAAGAAATATTTCTTAATTTCCCGCAAGGTCACCAGCCATTGAAGATGTTTCGTATGAAGTACTTCCTACTTTAATGAATGATCCCAACATGTTCTGTATCTCCTCTAGAAGTGGCTCGCACAATTTCAGGTAGCCAACGTCAGCCGTCAGGTGAAGAAAGTCATACATGACATCACGTGTGATAATGCCATCACTAGTTAGAAATTCTTTGTCGTCAATCTTCAGAAATGTGGTCAGCGGTTCGTCCTCCAATTCTTCAGCAAGACGCTTGTTGATGGCGGCATGTTTCTCACGTAGAATATTGTGTCTTTCACCTCTTGGTAACAATCCCTGGCAAAAGCAAAAAAATAGTAGATCAGTAAACATTACAAGGGCAATTTTAAGTTACCACACAAAATTGAAAACAAAATAGTAGATCTGTAAACATTTCAAGGGCAATTTTAAGTTACCACACAAAACTGAAAACAAAATAGTATATCAGCAAATATTTAAAGGGCAATTTTAAAAGTTACCACACAAAATTGAAATGAAAATAGATCAGTAAACATTTCAAGAGCAATTTAAAAAGTTACCACACAAAATTGAAATGAAAATAGATCAGTAAACATTTCAAGAGCAATTTTAAGTTACCACACAAAATTGAAAACAAAATAGTAGATCCGTAAACATTTCAAGGGCAATTTTAAAAGTTACCATACACAATTGAAATGAAAATAGATCAGTAAACATTTTAAGGGCAATTTAAAAAGTTACCACACAAAATTGAAAACAAAATAGTAGATCCGTAAAAATGTCAAGGGCAATTTTAAGTTACCACACAAAATTGAAAACAGAATAGTAGATCAGTAAACATTTCAAGGGCAATTTTAAGTTACCACACAAAATTGAAAACAAAATAGTAGATCCGTAAACATTTCAAGGGCAATTTTAAGTTACCACACAAAATTGAAAACAAAATAGTAGATCAGTAAACATTTTAAGGGCAATTTAAAAAGTTACCACACAAAATTGAAATGAAAATAGATCAGTATCTATTTATGTGACAACAAATACACAGTATCACAGTCCTACCAAAACTATAATATTAGTAGATGGTTGTCTGTCACGGATGGCCTGGACAATGGCTAGTATTCCCTCTGTGACCTGGTCAGCTGTGTCGTCATGATTGTTAGTTCCAACAAGCAACACTGTCACCTGATTATGACGGCACATAATGTAATGATTGAAAACATGAAACATTCATTTGTAAACTATCATAGAACCACATTACACGGCATTTCTTTCTAAACATTACGATAGCTATCAGTGGGCCTTTTTACAATCATTTCTTTCAATAGACCTCCACCCACATCTTCTTCTTCTTTCCTTCCTCATTTGCCTTTTAGCATCGAGGGAAGATATAATTTGCGGTCTTTTACTATTCTGTTCGCCTCTGCTGCTGTTATGTTTCCTAGTGTTTCTATTCCGTATATCCATCATATTTTGTGGTTGACCCTTGGGTCTGGTGTTCTCGCAACTGTTGAGGGCTCGTTGTGTTGTGTTTTAGTCACTCTGCCTTGTCACATGGCCAAACCATTTTATCTGTTGTTTCTTTATATATTCTATGGCGGGGGCTATTCCTAGCTTTTTTCTCAGTTCTTCATTTCTGATCCTTGACCACCTACATACATATGTGCAAAAAGTAAGACTATTGCCTACATCTATCTATCCTCCTGTCGAACCGAAGACGGCACATAGGGCAGAACCACAATCTCAAAAACAGAAACCTTGCGTGCCAAAATAGCACATATTGCAGAGATTACTGCTTTCTAAAATCTATGGCTCTATTTCCATAACAATGCTTTTTACAATGACAGCTTGTCAAGCCATCGATCAACCTTCTTAGTCGCCTCTTACGACATGCCTGGAAGGTCACAGTGTCACTATTCTTTACTCCCTCATAATGAGGCCCCGGCAACACACGGGAAATCGCCTACATACAAATGTCCAAAATGTAATGGTTTTAACACTAGATTACAATACCTATCTGTGGCTTCCGGTCAATGTGGCGGATAGGCAACAGGAACTATTCAGGCTGTGTTTGAAAAGTGTTCCTTTTTGCAGTTTCCTCATATTATAAGCCCGGATTGCTGCCAAAGATACCGAGTTTAGTGCACTGTGCACACTGTAAGCTATGCTTTTAATCCAGATAGTGTTTCGATGCTTCGATTGCTTACGATCTACTGTCTATCTTTCGTTCGCCTGAAATATTGTCTATATCTGCAATGTCGTTTCCTGTATAAATTTTACTGTCTTTTGTAATTCTTGCAGTGGCCCATATAGTTTTGTCTGTAGTGTTGTATCTATGGGCCAATGGATTTTCCTCAGTCTACTATATTCAGTGCAGTCTTGAAGTATGTGTTCAGCAGTCTGAGGCGCCTGTCCACATGTACAAGTAGTTGAGGTGCCGATCTTTAATTTTGTATACATGTGACTGTGGAGTCGATTGTGTCCCGTTCTGAGGCGTATAATGATAACTTGTTCACATCTATTCATATTGCTTACAATGAATGATATCGTATGATGAAGGATAGTTTGGCTGCGTTCACTTTCGGTACGGCTAAGGGTTATGTCTTTTGGCAAGTGCTGTAGCTGCCGTGATGGGGACTTCAGCTGCCATTCTTTGTTTAGACCCTTCAATGTGATGAAATGTTAATTTAGATGATTCCACTGGCACGGATGGTTGAGCAATTCTGGATTGTAATTTATTTGCAGTGATACCGGGGCCTTTAACTAACTACGACTACAAACTACAACCACCTATCTATGGCTGACGTTTTTACGATACTGTAGTACAAATTACTACCACTTAATTGTAACATTAGGAGCCCTAAAAATAGTGCTTTCTTTGAATTTTTTGACACACAGCTATTTGTTCACACTCTACACAACTTGGGGAACTCGGATTGCCTGTCTCAGGTTGATTTACAACCTGAACTTGACTTCAAAGGTCAGATGTGTTACAATGTCTATCGGTATGGACGCTGTAGGTTCGTCAGTATGTTCGCCTACCATAGAATCCTACATCAATAGAAACAAATCCAACACTCACGGGTCACTGAAAGCAGTAATTAAGAAGGTACACAGAGGGAGGTAATATTTAATGTAAAGGTAAAGCACGAGACTTGAACCGGCGTCTTAGCACGCGAGTTTCCACACATATGTGCTCGGCCGCCTATCCAGAAATGTTCTGAGATTTCTGGATAGTGTCGCTTCAAGCATTGAAACTCACGATGCGAGGCGACATTCCTCACCTTCCCAGGGTAATATCCTAGTACCGATTTCTGCCAATGGCTGGGTCGACCATGGGGGTATTTCTTTTTCCAACCACGAGCACAATTCACTGGTTGTCCAAACATCGGTAGTACAGTCAGGTGGTTTTCCCAACTAGGCTACTGAGGCCCCCTGTCATGTTTGAACACAGCAAACTGTCAAATTTTTAAGAATTTGTATTGTGATGTGATAATTTTTTTTAATGGTATTGTAAACTCCTGGGTAAAAATAAGGCAATAAAACAGTGCCATCACTGAGAAACTTCTTAAGAATCATGTGTAGTGACATCACTTTTTTTCTGTCTCTGTTGCTCAATTCATTGGTGAGATCATACATGAACATTTTGACAGTGTCGTCATTGCTTCGAGATATCTACAACATTCATCCTAGCAACAGGGGAAAAGACATAACAGGAAAAATGCTTCCAAACATAGAGAGAGATTATTATTCTTCTTAATCCACTGAACTCTAGTCGGAGCATAGGGCACTCACAAGAGATCTCCACCCAATCTGGTCTGGAGCAAGCAAGGACAACTCTCACCAAGACCTGATTTGTCTCTATCATTTCATCTTGTAAAGGTAAAGTACGAGACTTCAACCGGCGTCTTGGCACGTGAGTTTCCACCCATATGTGCTCGGCCGCCTATCCAGAAATGTTCGAAGATTAGTGTCGCCTCAAACATCGAAACTCGCGATGCAAGGCGGCATTTCTCACCTGCCCAGGGCAATACCCTGGTACCGATTTCTGCCAACAGCTGGGTCGACCGTAGGGGTATTTTTTTTTTCCAACCACAAGTACAACTCACACTGCTCCCAGCGGGAACTGAACACGGGTTGTCTGAATGTAGGTAGCCCAGTCGGATGGTTTTCCCAACTAGGCTACCGAGGCCTACATTTCATCTTGTATGGTTCAACGCCATGTTCCCCAATGGTTTGCCTCTCCTTCATTTGCCTGGTGGTGTCCAAGTTAATTCTAGGTGCAGGTGTCAGGTTCTATCAATTTGTAGAACGTGTCCTAACCATTTCCAATGTCTTCTTTTCACTTTTTGATTAATTCTGTTAATGCCTGATCTTCTGGTGACTTCCCTGTTTGTGAAGTTTTGATCCCAACGGATGTTAAGAATCTTCTTAAGACACGACCTTCAAATTTCCTAAGTCGACTTCTACCTTATCGTTCATTCGTCATGTTTCTACTGCATGTAAGAGTATGGATCACACATTTGACTTATTAATTTTATAACAAGGGAGACAAATCTGAACAATAACCTTAGGCTGAATTTGATCCAATTCTCCATTTAATACTCTCCACAAAACATGCTGTGTTCGGTCTCCCCCGATCCCAAAGTTGAGGCAGTGAAGGGGCTCAAACATCTGCTTCCACAACTGTAAAGAGTCCAACAAAGAAATGCCATTATGTATTTGTAAAAAAAAAATGCCATTATGTATTTGTCAACAAAAAT
This sequence comes from Megaustenia siamemsis, assembly GCA_032433765.1. NCBI lineage: Eukaryota > Metazoa > Mollusca > Gastropoda > Stylommatophora > Ariophantidae > Megaustenia > Megaustenia siamemsis. The sequence goes on along the minus strand of JAVIAB010000099.1, from coordinate 4,221,971 downwards.
ATGCCCAAATGTATTTGTCACAAATAAATGCCATTATGTATTTGTCAAAACAAAAATTTTCTTATTTAGATGAGCTGTTTTAATATGTGATTTATTTTTCACAAACGAATTTCTCACTTACGTATCCCTTAACTAGTGGAATGGTTGGAAACAGCAGAATAATTGGAACCAGTGGAGTTGTTGGGAACTACGGAGTTAGTTGGGAACAGTGGAGTGGTTGAGAACAGTGGAGTTGTTGGGAACAGTGGAGTGGTTGGGAACAGTGGAGTGGTTGAGAACAGTGAAGTGGTTGGGAACAGTGGAGTGGTTGAGAACAGTGGAGTGGTTGGGAACAGTGGAGTGGTTGAGAACAGTGGAGTTGTTGGGAACAGTGAAGTGGTTGGGAACAGTGGAGTGGTTGAGAACAGTGGAATGGCTTGAAACTGATGTCTGCAACTATTTATCTCATCTCTCTACTGACATCTCTTTAAACACAGCCAAACAACGGAATGGGTGGGAACAGTGGAGTGGTTGGGAACAGTGGAGTGGTTGAGAACAGTGGAATGGCTTGAAACTGATGTCTGCAACTATTTATCTCATCTCTCTACTGACATCTCTTTAAACACAGCCAAACAACGGAGTGAGTTGGGAACAGTGGAGTGGGTTGGGAACAGTGGAGTGGTTGAGAACAGTGGAATGGCTTGAAACTGATGTCTGCAACTATTTATCTCATCTCTCTACTGACATCTCTTTAAACACAGCCAAACAAATCATAAACTCCAACAAAGGAGAAGATTGGCTGAATGGATGGGCCATGGGAATAACAGGGAGAGACTTCTTAAAATATATGTCAAAGCCAAACCCCATGACAACATTAACAACTTTAACAAGAAGAGACCAAGCCACCATCTTCAAACTGAGAATTGGCCATCTGCCACTGAACAACCACAATATATAGGAAAGATAAAGGCTCTCTGTATAAGAGATGTATGACACATGCTGGAGAAAGCCATAAGGAGTCCGGGTTGCTGACTCACCTTTTGTCAGGGAAATCCTCCAGAGTTGGCACCTGGAATGTAGGTACCCTAAATGAACAAAGAAAAGCTGCACAGTTAGCAGCTGAAATGAGAAATTACAAAATTGATATTGCCAACTGAGAGCATTACACAACAGGCCCTTTTTTGGAATCCCCAGGGGAAAAGGCATAGAGGAATACCAAGAAATTCTTGGAGAAGACAGACAGAAGCAGAGATGAAGATGATGGGGAAGACATGAAATGATCTTAAAAGAATGGCAAGAAACAGAATGACTTGGAAAGTGTTTGTTGAAGACCTATGCTCCACAGGGAGCTGAAAGGTAGAAGAAACACAATATATAGAATACAACAAAACCAAACTCCAGCATGTCCGCTCTGTGAACACCCACATGAAACAGTAGACTTTGATTCTGGCTGGTGTTACAGCACTCGAGGCATTCCCATATCCACACTGTTGCTGGTTCCAGCAACTATCAAAGTGTTTATCTACTGATTGTTCCTGTCCTGTATTGAATGGCCGTAGTATTGAAAGTTAGAAGACTAACCTGGGGAAGAATGGGTTAGAGTGAAAAGAAAAAGACTTATCAAAGAAAATTTATCCAAGACAACGCTGGGTCTCGTTAGTCGCTACACATTGAAGGATATTCTTAGAAGGAGATCTGTGCACTTATAGACTTGTTTGATGTGCAATGACGATGACCCGTCGATTCTTCTTCTGCGGTGCGATCATGGCTCATTCAGACTAGGATTTCGGACTCTCTTATGAAGGCAGCTGTCTATTTAAGTGATTCCGTTGCCCGTATAGTTTCTCTTCCAGGGAGGTGGGTGTGGACCACATTGTCCTTCTCAGGCCTGTGTACTGGCGGCAATCCTGTAGAACATGTTTTGTTGTCATGTTATCCAGGGTACAGTGGCATAGGCTGGTAGTTCTTATTTTGAGTTTGATGAACATGTGGTTTCTCATTCTATTGTGGCCAGTGCATAGGCTTAGTATGATGGCTTGATCCCTTCTTGATAGTTGGAGGTATCCATCCCTCTCGCTATACTTTGGGTGTTTTTGTTTCTATTTTTCATGGTACTGGCCTTTGATGATGGATTTGGCTTCATCATAGATGACCAGTTGTTCTCTTGTGGTAATCTCCCTCCCTCTTTAGCTAATTTTTCTGCACGTTCGTTTCCGTGTATATTACATACAGTGTGATGGTATCCACTGGATAACCACTTCCTGGAAGTTATTGCATAGTTGGTCTAGGGTTGCTCTCAAGTCATCTTGCTCACTGTTCCCTGGGGTTTTTAGAGCTGTTAGGACTGACAGTGCATCAGTCAGCGTCACCAATTTCTTGTTCATGTTATTTTTGTGTTGGATAGCCAGGTTTGCAGCGTCTTTGAGGGTTTCACTTTCTGCCTTATAGATGTTTGAGAATTTCCCAGTAGATATTGACTAGGTGATCTCTTCCTAGTTATTCAGCCTCAAAAACACACCTCCTCCTCCATTTCTGGTGGCATATGTAGCAGAGCCATCTGTGTATATGTGGGACCAGGAGTCCTGTGGGTAGTTGTCGTTTGTGTATTTTCTCTCTGTGTCTGTTTGTGTGCCTTTTTTTTCATGATTCTGTTCGTTTTCTGGCTCTTTTGTTTGCTTTGTCTATTTGATTTATCTATGTCATTCTCCGATTCATGGTGACGCCAAGATATGTTGGATTTTGGTAAATAGGAAATGTATGATCTTTTATCTTCAATTTTACAGAGAGAGTGTTTCTTAACAGGCTGAAAATCATGTCTGTAGTTTTTTTTTCGTTATCTATCTATCTATCTATTGACCTTTCGAGCCGTAGCAGGCCCATAGGGCATAGACTAAGATACTCCTTCTCTTATCTGAATTTTTATTCTAGCAGTTTTAATTCTTTTAAAAATATTTTATCAAATCTCAAATTGTCTCTGTTCTGTGCAAGCCAGCTCTATCTCATTCAGGGAGCCGATTCCTGCTGCTCTTGCCTCTCTCATCAATGTTCTTCTCAGTGTCTCTCTGGGTCTTCCTCTTTTCCTCCTATCTGTTGTTTCCCACATGAGGGCTTGCTTTGCTATTCAGTTATTATCACTTCTCATCACATATCCAACATATTTTTTTGTTATTCCCGTCGATCAAACTAAACTAGACTGTTGATTAAACTAAACTAGACTGTTGATTAAACTAAACTAGACTGTTGATTAAACTAAACTAGACTGTTGATTAAACTAAACTAGACTGTCGATCAAACTAAACTAGACTGTTGATTAAACTAAATTACCAAAGCATAACGAGTGTGACGAATACCACCAACTATCAAGGAGGGATCAAGTCATCATACTTCGCCTATGCACTGGCCACAATAGAATGAGAAATTACATGTTCACCAAATTCAAAATGATTTCCAGGATGGCGGATCTAGTCCACGTCCTCTCGATCGCTGCAGAAAATGCACCCAGGGTCTGATTAATTTGGATCTTCTTGCACTTTCTGCGTAAAGGTCAAATGATGATATGCTTGATACATCTGTGTCGCTAAGGCGAGGTCGTGGGTCGACAACAGTCCGTTTTTTGACGAATCAAGTGTTGTGAGTGAGACATTCCTCCGTCTAGACTAGATCTGGCTTTACGTCACATTAGTGCTGTTCAAGACCGTTATTGGATCTTTGAACAAGTTATTTCCACGTTACACATTAATGTAGACTATTCGTCAGTCGCAGTTTGTCTCTTGGGGAAGTTGCTTCGTGTTTTGTTCGTCGTAGACTGTTTACACTGAGTATCAGACATAAGTCTAAAGGTATCGAGATTATGATTTGGCGACATTGTGTCCTACGTCATCGTATGGTTCCCTAAACTGCGCAAATCTTACGGTCTTTGATGTGCAACAAGATAAATTGACGACTGACTGTGTGTCTATATGTTCGGAATTGGAGTCATCAACGATGCCTAACATCATCAAGTGCTACGATGATCATCATTTCGGGAGGACGTGACTTACCGGTATATGGGGATAGGCGGCGGAACAAATGAAGCTATGCAGAAATGTGTTCCTTGTTGCAGTTTCCCTCCATTACAAGCATGTCTGTGTTAGTCACCTCTAGTGACTCGGCAGATGGTGCTCGTAAATGGAAGGCCGACCATCTAAGGGCAGAATCCCCGACAGAAAAGATCAACTGCTGCCTTGCAGGAAGATTGGGACAATCTAAGGCTAAGGAAGCAAAAAATGCTGGCTGAAATCGGATGCACTGGGCCACTGGCGCAGAACACAGTGCAACGTATTAACGGGTGTTCAGTCAGAGTGGATCTGACAGACTCTAATTGTGATGTTCTGTCTGTGGGGCGATCAACACTTAGCCTGACAGCTGACTCATATGAGAGTCTGGAATCCTTACTCTGATGAGTCCTGAACGCAGAGAGAGAGAAATTCAAAATGTACAACCAGCCTATGTCACTGTATACAGGACAATATGATACAAACATGTCTACAGGATTGCCCCCAGTACAGACTGAGAAAGCAATGTGGTCCAAACTCTTTGCCCCTATTAGGTAGAGAATTGAGAAAAGATTTGATTTACAACAAGCTATATCCCCCATTAGGTAGAGAATTGAGAAAAGATTGATTTACAACAAGCTATATCCCCCATTATGTAGATAATTGAGAAAAGATTTGATTTACAACAAGCTATATCCCCCATTAGGTAGAGAGTTGAGAAAAGATTTGATTTACAACAAGCTATATCCCCCATTAGGTAGAGAATTGAGAAAAGATTTGATTTACAACAAGCTATATTCCCCATTATGTAGATAATTGAGAAAAGATTTGATTTACAACAAGCTATATCCCCCATTAGGTAGAGAATTGAGAAAAGACTTGATTTACAACAAGCTATATCCCCCATTAGGTAAAGAATTGAGAAAAGATTTGATTAACAACAAGCTATATCCCCCATTAGGTAGAGAATTGAGAAAAGACTTGATTTACAACAAGCTATATCCCCCATTAGTAGAGAATTGAGAAAAGACTTGATTTACAACAAGCTATATCCCCCATTAGGTAAAGAATTGAGAAAAGATTTTTACAACAAGCTATATCCCCCATTAGGTAGAGAATTGAGAAAAGACTTGATTTACAACGAGCTATATCCCCCATTAGGTAGAGAATTGAGAAAGACTTGATTTACAACAAGCTATATCCCCCATTAGGTAAAGAATTGAGAAAAGATTTGATTTACAACAAGCTATATCCCCCATTAGGTAAAGAATTGAGAAAAGATTTGATTTACAACAAGCTATATCCCCATTATGTAGAGAATTGAGAAAAGACTTGATTTACAACAAGCTATGTCCCCCATTAGGTAGAGAATTGAGAAAAGATTTGATTTACAACGAGCTATATCCCCCATTAGGTAGAGAATTAAGAAAGGACTTGATGTACAACAATCAACACTTACCCAAGATTGGGACATATTGGCAATTAGGGAATCACCTATCAACACAACCTCTGGCTCCTTCTCTTTGGCCTGATGTAGAAAGGAATTGTGCTGTAAAGTAAATAAATTGTATTAATGCACTCAGATAATTTACTCATATAATTACGATTTAATCATGAATTAAATTAATGGATAAATATTTTTTTTAATGAATTAATATTCGGGGGAACTTCAGCTACAGGACATGAAATTCGCAGGTTTGAATACCACCACAGGGGAAGAGTGGGAGTCAGTATCCAATGTTTTTGTGTGACTTTACCATCCCTAATGGTGAGATCAGATGTCTATTCCTTGTGGACATTGGCAAAAAAACAGGAGACTCTACATGTACTTACACACATTCAAGAAACCTTAGTAGTTAAAAGTCTAAAAAAGTATACTAGTTTATGTTTGTCCAACATCATCCATTTTTCTGTGTATTTGATATAAAATATTTTGTATTGTTCTTTTTTATCAAGCTGTTACAAATCTTTGTAGGGGTGTATGCTAACCTTAGATGATAGATGTACAACAGAGGTGAGATAGTAGATGTACAATAGAGGTGAGATGGTAGATGTACAACAGAGGTGAGATAGTAGATGTACAACAGAGGTGAGATGGTAGATGTACAACAGAGGTGAGATGGTAGATGTACAACAGAGGTGAGATAGTAGATGTACAACAGAGGTGAGATGGTAGATGTACAACAGAGGTGAGATGGTAGATGTACAACAGAGGTGAGATAGTAGATGTACAACAGAGGTGAGATGGTAGATGTACAACAGAGGTGAGATGGTAGATGTACAACAGAGGTGAGATAGTATATGTACAACAGAGGTGAGATAGTAGATGTACAACAGAGGTGAGATGGTAGATGTACAACAGAGGTGAAATGGTAGATGTACAACAGAGGTGAGATGGTAGATGTACAACAGAAGTGGGATGGTAGATGTACAACAGAGGTGTGATGGTAGATGTACAACAGAGGTGAGATGGTAGATGTACAACAGAGGTGAGATGGTAAATGTTCAACAGAGGTGGGATGGTAGATGTACAACAGAGGTGAGATGGTAGTTGTACAACAGAGGTGAGATGGTAGATGTACAACAGAGGTGAGATGCAGAATGGCTCAGGTAAAAGCAGCTTTCCAAAAAATGAGGAAGATACTATGCAATCCATTTTTGACAACAGAAACAAGAAAAAGAGTTCTTAAATGTTATGTAGAGCCAGTTTTAACATATGGATGTGAATCATGGATAACAGACAAGAAAATCACTGGAGGCTGTAGAAATGTGGTTTTACAGAAGAATGTTGAGAATACCATGGACAGCTAAGAAGAGTAATGAAAACGTTCTGAACGAGGCCAAAGCAAAAAGATAGCTAATTTCCAATATTAGGAAGAAACAATCATCATTTTTTGGCCATGTAATGAGAAGAGAACAACTGGAATATATTATAACAACTGGGAAAATTGAGAGATGATAGAGAGAAGCAAAGAGAAAAGATACCAGAAAGCTTAAGAGAATGGCTTGGCAGAAGGTCAACAACAGAAATGATGAATAAATGTTGTGATCGAAAGTTGTGGAGAGACATGATCCCCTACGCCAGCAGGCTTGGTACATGATGATGATGTTACACCCCACTAGTTGTTCACTGCTACCAGCTTTACTACATCATAATCATTGCATTTATTTACCTGTTCCTGCAGAATCGCCAACACTACAGCTACAGAGATCTTCACAAAGTCATAAAATAAACCATCAAGTAAGACAGATCTTATGTTTCACTGGCTGCAAATCGCTTTTAATTTGTATAAGCCATAGATGACCGGATACTCCAAAACATAAGAAGGATACAAACAAAACAACCTGCCCTGTTCTGGCTCATTGATCCTGACACAAACAGTGCAAACTCAAACAGTCTTGATTCTAGTCTGGATTAGTTTTCTACCCATTTGTTTGCTATAATATTGGGAGTCTTGGGCCCATCACTAATTATCATAATGATAAATTAATATTGAATGCAGCAACCTCAACCACGTAAGCCGGTCTTACAGTTAGCACAATTCAATAACATTACAATAGCACATTATCGATCACCTCCTATACACGAGTGTAACCCTCTCACTCTCGTGACTCTCGCATCTTCTAGTTTCAAACGCAATTATTTTTAATTTTTTTTCAATCAGATTTGTAATAATAAATTGTATATATAACAACTGTACCAGACTTATCCATCTTTCGTCTCCTTGTACATCCTGCGCAACCTGAGGTACTGCTGCAGAAGAGGACATAGTTGAAATAAACAATGAACAAGAGGAGCTGTGCCCCGTCTAGCAAGTCGGCCAGCCCCAACAACAAAAGTCCAGAAACGGCAACAGCAGACACACCGGAAGTCGACCTTTTCTTGTTTTCAAACCTGGAGAAATATACAAAAAATATATCATCATCGAGTGCCGTCGTCTCCGCAACGAAGGTTGGCTACCATGGAGCGCCATTCTCCTCTGTCTCTTGCATTGATGGTGCAGGTTGTCATAAGCTGATTTGTCCATCTTTTGATGTTACTCGTCCATCTTAGTCGTGGTCCCACTTCGACTCCCCTGATCACAGGGGTAAAGACGACATCCGTGTCACTGGAATTGTCCTTTGTTACTCTGGCGACCGCAGCCGCTATATTTTGGAAAATCGCCTCATAGTCCAGTATGGTTCGCTGACCCCACGAGGCATGAATGTATCACACTCATACACATAGTTTCCTTTTGGTTGCTCCTTCCCTTTTGCATAGCCTTCTCTACTGCACATATTTGGGATCTTTGGTATATCTACTATGCCATGCTATTTATAGTTCTTCTCCTCTAGTCCCTTAAGAGACACTTCGGTGTTCTCCTCTATACCTTTTTTTCTGTGCTCCTTACCCCTCATTTGTTTTTATTGTACCCCACTCTTAGACATCTCCCTCTTACCGCCTTTTGAGCACCTGTTAGTCTACTGTTCTATTCTTTCTCCTTTGTGTTTGCACACTGACCCCTGTGTGAACTCCTCTGGTTCGGTGTGTATTTGCGCACATTTCTGCACATTCACGACAGCCACACTTTTGTTACCATTTCCTTTTCATACACACAAGATAGACATTTTTATTTTATTTTCTTTAACATATTTCAAATATTTTTGTTTTGAATGTTTCGTTATTAGATTAGTTTTGTGTGTGTGTTTTTCTTGTTTCTTTCTTGCTTGTTCCTGCTGAAGGCCTATTGGGCCGAAACGTCGTTTAGTCTGTGTCGTGCACTTATCACGTAAAGCTTCTTACATACCATTTTTTTTTAATTTTTAAATTTTTCCTCATATTCAGCTTTACTGCAGCTTCGCATTTTTATGCATTCATTTGCATTTCTTTGCCTTAACCCCTTACTTTTTTAGGCTGTTGTGTCTTTTAACATGGCCCAAAAATCACATTTGTCTTGTTTGAATTATGTTTAGTAGTTCTCTTTTCATTTTTAGTTGTTTTAAGACTTCATCGTTTGTTTTCTTTTCTTTCCATCCAATTCTACCTATTCTTCTATAAATCCACATTTCAAAGGCTTCAATTCTCTGTTCTGTTTTCTTGTCTAATGTCCATGTTTCTGCACTATATAGGTGAGATATAAAAAAAAAATATATATGTAGAAAAAAAAACTGTATGGTTAGAGCTTCACGCTAACAAGTGGACAGCACAAACCAGAACGACGTTTCGGCGCAATAGGCCTTCAACATGAACAAACATACAACACACGCACAAATATGTATTTAAAATCTAAAATAATATTATAATTTAAATACGTGGGGACGATATACAAACATAAAGTAGCAGCATTTATGTGCATTTCTTTGACTTGATCTTACTTTTCAAACCTGGGCCTGGTTGGCTGTTTGGACTGTCTTTGATATTCTTCTTTTCTCTTGTTCTCCAGTTTCATCAAGTACTATGTCTGCTGGTGTGGGTGATCATGTCTATCTGTCTATATTTGTGTCTACCTACCAAACCAACCAACCTACCTGCCTACATACATAAATACCTACCTATCTCCCTCCCTGCATACATAAATACCTACCTAACTACCTACCTACCTACATACATAAATACCTACCTTTCAACCTACATACATAAATACCTACCTACCTCCCAGTCTACATACATAAATACCTACCTCCCTGCCTACATACATAAATACCTACCTATCTCCCTCCCTGCATACATAAATACCTACCTACCTACCTCCATGCTTACATACATAAATACCTACCTCCCTACACACCTATCTACCTGCCTATATAAATACCTATCTATACATCCACCCATTCTTGATTGATGTTTTTTTCTTCAATTTTATTTGAGTGAGTTGGAGTTGAAAGTGACTGTGGGCACTCTCTTGTCGGTGATGTCATTTGAAATTGTTTTCCACGCAGCTGACTTGGCTCGCACTGGAGTTCGACAAATCTAGCACCCGCCAACTGACGATACAAAATCCACATGGCTGCAAGTCGCCATGTTTTTGCGGAGACAAATGCAGTCGCTTAAAATCGTTTTGGTTTCTTTTGTTTGTTTTTTAAATGTAAGTTTTCGAGGAAACTGGAGTAAGGAAGTTTATGTCATGGAATATTCTTAAATGTCATATTTTATGTCATGTCATATTCTAAAATGTCATATTTTATGTCATGGAATATTCTAAAATGTCATATTTTTATTGTCATGGAAGATTCTTAAATGTCATCATATTTTATGTCATTGAAGATTCTGAAGTGTCATATTTTAATGTCAAAGAAGATTCTAAAATGTCATAATATTTTATGCTAAGGAAGATTATTAAATGTCATATTGTATGTCATGGAAGATTCTTAAATGTCATCATATTTTAATGCCAAGGAAGATTCTTAAATGTCATCATATTTTATGTCATGGAAGATTCTTAAATGTCGGGGGTCTCTGTAGCCTAGTAGGGAAAACCACCCGACTGGACTACTGACGTTCGGACAACCCGTGTTCGATTCCCGCTGGGAGCAGTGTGAATTGTACTCGTGGTCGACCCAGCCATTGGCAGAAATGGGTACCAGGGTATTACCCTGGGAAGGTGAGGAATGTTGCCTCACATCCGAGTTTCGATGCTTGAGGTGACACTATACAGAAATCTCCGAACATTTCTGGATAGGCGGCCGAGCACATATGGGTGGAAACTCGCGTGCTAAGACGCCAGTTCAAGTCTCGTACTTTACATTTACTTTCTTTAATGTCATCATATTTTAATGTCATGGAAGATTTTTAAATGTCATCATATTTTATGTCATGGGAGATTCTTAATGTCATATTTCATGTCATGGATGATTCTTAAATATCATATTTTGTCATGGAGAATTCTTGAATGTCATATTTTATGTCATGGAAAATTCTTAAATGTCATATTTTATGTCATGTGAAAAATTCTTAAATATATTTTATGTCATGGAAAATTCTTAAATGTCATATTTCATGTCATGGGGGGTTCTTCATCATATTTGACTGTCACAACAAATATAGCATACAATATTTTCACCCGGAGGGAGGGAAGGAAGGAAGACAGAAAGGGGGAGAGGAAGAAAGGCGTGGTGTCAGGGAGGGAAGGAAGTCAGGTGGGGAAAAGAAATAAAGACAGCTAGAGAGGGTGAGTGAAAGAAGGAAAAAAGGTATAGAAGGAAGAAAGACTGGGAGGGGGAGAGAGATAAAGGCAAGGAGTGAGGGTGAGTCAAAGGAAGAAAAGGTGGGAGGGAAGAAAGACTTGGAGGGGGAGAGAGATAAAGGCAGGGAGTGAGGGTGAGTCAAAGGAAGAAAAGGTGGGAGGGAGGAAAGACAGGGAAGGGGAGAGACAGGGAAGGGGAGAGAGATAAAGGCAGGGAGTGAGGGTGAGTCAAAAGAAGAAAAGGTGGGAGGGAAGAAAGACTGGGAGGGGGAGAGAAAGAAATACAGTGAGTGAGAGGGAGGGATGGAAGAAAGAAAATAATGGAGGGTTATAGAGAAAGAAAGGCAGGGAGGGAAGGAAAGAATAAGGAAGGAAGACAGGCAGGGAGTGAGATGGAGAGAGGGATGGTAGGAAGGAATGTAGGGATGGAAGGAAGACAGGGAGAGGTAGAGAAAGAAAGGCAGGGAGTGAGATGGAGAGAGGGATGGTAGGAAAAAATGAAGAAAGAAATGAAGGAAGGAAGGTAGGGAGGGAAGGAAGACAGGGAGGGGTAGAGAAAGAAAGGCAGGGAGTGAGGGATGGGAGGAAAGAAGGAAGAAAGAAATGAAGGAAGTCAGGGAAGGAAGGTAGGAAGAAGGAAGGAAGGTAGGGAGGAAAGGAAGGAAGGAAGACAGGGATGAAGAGAGAGAAAGGAGTGTAGGAAGAAAGGAAGGTAGGGAAGGAGAGAGGAGAGAAAACGAAAGGCAGGGAGTGAGGGGAGTGAAGAAAGGAAGGAAGTAATATAAAGAAGATAAGAAGGATAACAGAAAGGAAGTGTTCCTTGTTGCAGTTTCCTCATATTCCAAGTCCGGCTTGTTGCAGTTTCCTCATATTCCAAGTCCGGCTTGTTGCAGTTTCATCATATTCCAAGTCCGGCTTGTTGCAGGAGCTACTGAGTTAAGTGCTCTGTGCACACCGTGTGCTATATGTCTCATCCGTTTTGATCATGTTTCGATATTCCAATTGTTTACGATGAATGATGATATCGTATGACAGGGAACAGTTGGCTGTGTTCACTTTCTGCGCGGTTTCTCATTATGTCTTTTGGCGTGTGCTGAGACTGCTATGATGGGGACTACAGTTACCTTTCTTTGTTTGGGAGATGAGATATTAATTCGGATGATTATGCTGGCACGGGCGGTTGAGCAATTATGGATTTTAATTCGTTTGCAGTGATACCGGGGCCTTCTATAACCAAATAACAGGAAGGAAAGGAGGGAGTGAAAGAGAGGAGAAAGCAGGAAGAGAAAGGAAGAGGGAAGAACACAAGGTAAGAATAGATGGAGGCAGGAAGTGAGGAAACAGAGTAACAACAAACAATTATTATAGTTACGAACCATCATTTTAATTTTCACTTCGTTACATTACCATACATATATATATATATATGTATATATCTTTATATTTCTATATAGTTACAAATATAAGGCATATCATAAGATTCAAACAATGTATCACAGAAGATATATATTGTACAAGATCAATTAAAGGACAAATATTTCAGTAACTGTAATGAGGAATAACAAGAATTGTTTACAAAAATATAAATTATGAGATAAAGGTAAAACATCATATTTGTATAATATGGGAAATATCACCCCAAAAAATGTGCTGCATTCTTTGAAAAATCTGGTCTCTAACACTATATTCCTCCTATTATGGGGTTGAGTAGAGAGATTTAACCTTTCTGTAGAGAGGGGTTGTGTGTAGTCTACAGGCAAGACATTGAGCTTTGATTAGCAGGTTCCGGGTTTAAACCAGTGATGGAAAATGTAAAATTGAATGGCAAAAAGTAATTTTACCGGGTTTTCGTTATTAGTTTTACTTACACATCAGTGTGTGTGTTTTTTTTTTCCTGCTGAAGGCCTATTGGGCCGAAACGTCGTTTAATCTGTGTCGTCCACTAATCACGTAAAGCTTCTAACATACCATTTTTTCTATTTTTTAATTTTTCCGGGTTTAAACATTACAAAAAGTGGCGGGAATTTTTCTCTTTGTATGAATGCTGTGCTCATAGTTTGATCTGTCTGGGTCAGTGAGTGGTGAGATCCGATGTCTAGCCCTCTCAGATAACAGGAGGTCTTGTGTGAATGTTAAAGAATCCTTAGCAGCTAAAAGTTGAAGAAAGTAGGCTAAATGGCTACTGCCTAGACACAGTTATAGAGATATTTGCAGGTCATCATCTTTGCACTCCAAACATGTCCATAAGTGCTCAGATCCCCTTCTCAGTTATTGAGTTATTTGCGGGTCATCATCATTGCACTCCAAACATGTCCATAAGTGCTCAGATCCCCTCCTCAGTTATTGAGTTATTTGCGGGTCATCATCATTGCACTCCAAACATGTCCATAAGTGCTCAGATTCCCTCCTCAGCAAGTCTCGAAGTGTCCAGCGACTGACGACTCCAGTTCTGTGTTGGTTGATAAGTCTTCTTACACGGCCACTAAGTTTCTTATTTCTGGCTGTGCCCATCATCCCATCATAACTCTCATCTCTTTCATCCGAACGAGTGATGTGGACTCATGGTTGTCGAAGTCCTGTGTCCTTGCCACTTCCCGGAGGACACTGATGATGTCCGCCTGATCCATTGGTTGACCGTCCTCAACAATAGCGCAACTAGCCAACCCGTCTGCTCTTTCATTTCCCCATACTCCCGCATGTCCTGGGACGTAGACAAAGGTGACCTTACATATTTTTTTACTTCTGCAGTGACTCTACCCGTTGCATACGTACAGATCCCACCTCCAATTTTGTGTTGGACACAGTTGTTAGGGAAAATGTACCTAAAATGTTAAGCTCTTAATGACAAAAATATGAGTACCTCTGAAGTAAGAGAAAATCCACCACAAAGAAAATCATGGCAGCGTCAAAAAGTGTTTTTCTATTTTGAGTAGAAAAAAAACTTTCATCATCATCATCAAGTGCCATCTCCGCAACGAAGGTTGGCTACCATGGATCGCCATTCTACTCTGTTTTTTGCTTTGATGGTGTAGGTTGTCATAGGCAGACTTGTCCATCTTTTGATGTTACTCGTCCATGTTAGTCTTGGTCTGCCTCTGCCCATTTTACCTTGTATTTTCCCTTCCAATATTACTTTTAGGAGGCTGTTGTGTCTTTTAACGCGTCCCAAAAATTTCATTTGTCTTGTCTTAATTGTATTTAGTAGTTCTCTTTTTATTTTAGTTGTTTTAAAACTGCATCGTTTGTTTTCTTTTCTTTCCATCCAATTCGACCTATTCCTCTATAAATCCACATTTAAAAGGCTTCAATTTTCTGTTCTGTTTTCTTGTCTAATGTCCATATTTCTGCACCATACCTGGGGTCGTTGGGGCACCACTGACAGACTTTGTCAACCTTATCCTGGGGGGTCGTTGGGGCACCACTGACAGACTTTGTCACCTTCTCCTGGGGGGGTCATTGGGGCACCACTGACAGACTTTGTCAACCTTATCCTGGGGGGTCATTGGGGCACCATTGACAGACTTTGTCAACATTCTTCTCCTGGGGGGTCGTTGGGGCACCACTGACAGACTTTGTCAACCTTTTCCTGGGGGGGGTCGTTGGGGCACCACTGACAGACTTTGTCAACCTTATCCTGGGGGGTTGTTGGGGCACCACTGACAGACTTTGTCAACCTTCTCCTGGGGGGGTCGTTGGGGCACCACTGACAGACTTTGTCAACCTTTTCCTGGGGGGTTGTTGGGGCACCACTGACAGACTTTGTCAACCTTCTCCTGGGGGGGGGGGTCGTTGGGGCACCACTGACAGACTTTGTCAACATTCTCCTGGGGGGGTCGTTGGGGCACCACTGACAGACTTTGTCAACCTTTTCCTGGGGGGTCGTTGGGGCACCACTGACAGACTTTGTCAACCTTCTCCTGGGGGTTGTTCGGGCACCACTGACAGATTTTGTCAACCTTCTATTGGGGTCGTTGGGGCACCACTGTATCCATTAACAATCGTCATTTTTGGCCATGTATGAGAAGGGAACAGCTGGAATATATTGTGACAACTGGGAAAGTTGAGAGACGAAGAAATAGAGGGAAGCAAAGAGAAAAGATACCAGACAGTTTTAGAGAATGGCTTGGCAGAAGCTCAACAACAGAAATTATAAATAACTATTGAGATCAAAAGTTGTGTTGAGACATGGTCACCAATACCAGCATGGAGATACTTGATAATGGTGATATTCACTAATAAATAATAGATACTAAAACACTATAATGAAAGAAGTATTTCTTAATTTCCCGCAAGGTCACCAGCCTACTTTAATGATCCCAACATGTTCTGTATCTCCTCTAGAAGTGGCTCGCACAATTTCAGGTAGCCAACGTCAGCCGTCAAGTGAAGAAAGTCATACATGACATCACGTGTGATATTGCCATCACTGGTTAGAAATTCTTTGTCGTCAATCTTCAGAAATGTGGTCAGCGGTTTGTCCTTTAATTCTTCAACAAGACGCTTGTTGACCGCGGCATTTTTGTCACGATAAATGTTGGGCCATTCACCTTTTGGTAACAATCCCTAGAAAAAAGTGAAAAAATAGTAGATCAGTAAATATTTCTAGGGCAATTTTAAAAGTTACCACACAAAATAGTAGATCAGTAAATATTTCTAGGACAATTTTAAAAGTTACCACACAAAATAGTAGATCAGTAAACATTTCTAGGACAATTTTAAAAGTTACCACACAAAATAGTAGATCAGTAAACATTTCTAGGACAATTTTAAAAGTTACCACACAAAATTGAAAACAAAATAGTAGATCAGTTAACATTTCTATGACAATTTTAAAAGTTACCACACAAAATTGAAAACAAAGTAGTAGATCAGTAAACATTTCAAGGGCAATTTTAAAAGTTACCACACAAAATTGAAAACAAAATAGTAGATCAGTAAACATTTCAAGGGCAATTTTAAAAGTTACCACACAAAATTGAAAACAAAATAGTAGATCAGTAAATATTTCAAGGGCAATTTTAAAAGTTACCACACAAAATTGAAAACAAAATAGTAGATCAGTAAACATTTCAAGGGCAATTTTAAGTTACCACACAAAATTGAAAACAAAATAGTAGATCAGTAAACATATCAAGGGCAATTTTAAGTTACCACACAAAATTGAAAACAAAATAGATCAGTTAACATTTCAAGGGCAATTTTAAAAGTTACCACACAAAATTGAAATCAAAATAGATCAGTTAACATTTCAAGGGCAATTTTAAGTTACCACACAAAATTGAAAACAAAATAGTAGATCAGTAAACATTTCAAGGGCAATTTTAAGTTACCACACAAAATTGAAAACAAAATAGATCAGTTAACATTTCAAGGGCAATTTTAAAAGTTACCACACAAAATTGAAAACAAAATAGATCAGTTAACATTTCAAGGCAATTTTAAAAGTTACCACACAAAATTGAAAACAAAATAGATCAGTCAACACTTCAAGTATGATGGTGAAGACATGGAGTGATCTTAAGAGAATGACATGAAATAGGACGGCTTGGAAAGTGTCTGTTTTTGTATTTATTTTGTTTTAGATTTTCCACAGAGAGTTGAAAGACAGAAGAAGAAGATGAAAATGAATGAATATTTTTATGAAAGAAAATCCAAGATGATGGTCTTGAGACAGGTTGACTATTATTTGAAAAGTGTTTCTTGTCGCAGTTTCCTCATATTCCAAGAAGGCTTGCTGCTGAAGCTGCTGAGTTCAGTGCTCTGTGCACACCATGAGCTGTGTATTTAATCCGAATCATGTTTCCATATTCCGATTGCTTACAATAAATGATGTCATATGATGAATGAAGGACACTTCAGCTGTGTTCAACTTTCGGTGCTGCTACTCCTTATGTCTTTTGCTTGTGCTGCAGCTGCTATGATGGGGACTACAACTGCCTTTCTTTGTTTGAATCCTTCAATGAGATGAGTTTTTAATTTGGATGATTCCACTGGCATGGGCGGTTGAGCAGTTATGGACTTTAATTCATTTGCAGTGATACGGGGCCTTCAACTAACTATAACTAACTACTACTACTACAAAAGCATTTGACAAAGTAAAGCATGTGGAAATAATCAATATGCTGGAGAAGTTAAACATTGATGGCAAGGATCTGAGAATCATAAACAACATTTACTGGCAACAACCAGCATCCATAAGAATTAGCAACCAAACAGGACAATTCCAACATATAAAACAAGGAGTCAGACAAGGCTGTGTTCTGTCACCGGATTTGTTTTCACTTTACAGCGAACATATTATGAGATCAATAGTAGACAAAAAAGGAATTTAAGTCAACGGTCACAATATAAACAATTTGCGACATGTGTATGACACAGTTTTAATAGTAAAGAACAGACAATGAACGACAAGAAATAATAGACATAATAGTAAAAGAAAGCAACGAAAAAGGTCTAAACCTGTATAGTAAGAAAAAAGTATAAATAGTAAGAAAACAGAAGTAATGGTCATATTGAAGAAACAAACATCACCAGCATGCAGCATAAAAATAAACAAGACAAATCTGAAACAAGTGCAACATGTTGAATACTTGGTCACAAAAACAACATCAGATGGAAGATGCATCACAGAAATAAAAAGCAGTGCAGGCCAAAATAGCATTTTAGAAAATGTAAAATGTCTTATGCAATGAGTCTATGTCAATAGAAGTGAGAAAGAGATTTCATCTGTACTATATATAGCCAATTCTGATCTATCGAAGCGAATCAGTAGACAAATTAATGAAAAGACGATTAGAGGTCACAGAGATGGGATTTCACAGAAAAATGTTGAAAGTTCCCTTGACAGCTAAATAGACAACACATTCTCAAAGAGGCCAACACAAAAAGGGGGCTCCTAAAAAACATCAGAAAGAAACAATCAATATTTTTTGGGCACATCATGAGAAGAGGAAAGTTGGAATACTTGGTTACAACTGGAAAAATACAGGGAAAGAGAGATTGCGAACGACAAAGAGAGAAGATACTAGATAGCTTGGTGTCATGGCATGGAAAACAGTCAACAACAGAACTGATACGATGCACTGTGGATAGAAGATTGTGGAAGGACATGATCGCCTCCGCTAACTGGTATGGCACGTGATGATGATCTTTTATTATGCCATTTAGATAAGCTGTTCAATATTTGTTCTCTTGGTTTTACTCTGCTCTTTTTTTCCACTCATTCTGCCTGTTGTTATATTATTCTCAATGCCTTCTTGTCACATGACATGTCCAATAAATGTAGATTGTCCCTTACTTATTATTTTGAAGATATTTTCTGGTTTCTCCAACACATTTTAAACATTCTTCATTTTGATCTCCATGGAATTTGTAGCATTCTTCTGATAAACCACATCCCAGCTACCTCTAAGGTTCTCTGTGTTGTCTTACTTATCATCCATGATTCGCTTCCATAAAGTAGAACAGGTTCAATGTAGCACTTTAGTACTAGGATAAGTTTTCTACCATTAACCCTTAATTATGATACCTATCGGGAGCCGCGATAGTTCAGTGGTTAGTAAACTGGACTACAAAGGACAAGAGGGTTCGATCCCAACTGACTGCTTCCGGTTCACCCAGGCTTTAATGGGTACTGTATTTTTTCTGGGAAAGTAAAGCTGCATGGGCGTAATACCGACCACATTACCCCAAATACCATGTGCCAAGGGTCTATAAAATTTATGGTCACTAACACCATATTCCCTATACGCCACTTGGCGTGACGGGGGTACTTTACTTTACTGTGATACCTATCTGTGGTGTGCTTCGTTACATACCTTAGTACAAAATACTATCACTTAATTGTAACATTAAAAGTAGTAAAGTAAAGAGTCCCGAAAAAAAAGTAGTAAAATAAAGAAACTCAGCCACAGAGTTAGTTCAGAGTTCATAAAATATTCAACTCAAACATATTATCAACACTTACCTACGCCACAGAGTTAGTTCAGAGTTCATAAAATATTCAACTCAAACATATTATCAACACTTACCTACGCCACAGAGTTAGTTCAGAGTTCATAAAATATTCAACTCAAACATATTATCAACACTTACCTACGCATGTGAAAGCTAGAAAGGAACAAAAAAGATTGAGAGAAAACTAACTGCTTTTGAAGACAAATGCCTAAGAAGAATACTCTGTGCACAATGGAATGAATTCAAGACTAATATAGAGATAAGAGAAATGGCCATGCAACTAACGATCTCATCTACAATGGAATGAATTCAAGACTAATATAGAGATAAGAAAAATGGTCATGCAACCAACGATCTCATCTACAATGGAATGAATTCAAGACTAATATAGAGATAAGAGAAATGGTCATGCAACCAACGATCTCATCTACAATGGAATGAATTCAAGACTAATATAGAGATAAGAGAAATGGTCATGCAACCAATGATCTCATCTACAATGGAATGAATTCAAGACTAATATAGAGATAAGAGAAATGGTCATGCAACCAATGATCTCATCTACAATGGAATGAATTCAAGACTAATATAGAGATAAGAGAAATGGCCATGCAACCAACGATCTCATCTACAATTAGGAAGAGAAGATAGACATATGTCAGACATGTGTTGAGAAGAGAAAACAAGAGAAATTCAAATCAGGCTCCTTTATCAGAAACATCAGGATACAGAAAAAGAGAAGGACCTAGAGAGACACCGAAAATACCACTTATTAAAAGAGAAGCAAAGTTGGCAGGCATAGACTCATTAGGTAAGATTGATCATTTTGCACAGAATAGAGATGAGTAGCGAAAAACATAACAAGTTATATGTGATGTCTAACGGTGGAGGAAGGAACAAGTTCATGTGATGTTATTAATGATCCCAGGTATTTGGGTCTATGTACTTGTCAAGATCATGTGATGTTATTAATGATCCCAGGTATTTGAGTCTATGTACTTGTCAAGATCATGTGATATTATTAATGATCCCAGGTATTTGAGTCTATGTACTTGTCAAGATCATGTAATATTATTAATGGTCCCAGATATTTGAGTCTATGTACTTGTCAAGATCATGTGATGTTATTAATGATCCCAGGTATTTAAGTCTATGTACTTGTCAAGATCATGTGATGTTATTAATGATCCCAGGTATTTGAGTCTATGTACTTGTCAAGATCATGTGATGTTATTAATGATCCCAGTATTTGAGTCTATGCACTTGTCAAGAACATGTGATGTTATTAATGATCCCAGGTATTTGAGTCTATGTACTTGTCAAGAACATGTGATGTTATTAATGATCCCAGATATTTGCGTCTATGTACTTGTCAAGATCATGTGATGTTATTAATGATCCCAGGTATTTGAGTCTATGTACTTGTCAAGATCATGTGATGTTATTAATGATCCCAGGTATTTGAGTCTATGCACCTGTCTCAGTGGTGGGCCTGTCTATTGATGTGACAACAAATACACAGTATCACAGTCCTACCAAAACTATAATATTAGTAGACGGTTGTCTGTCGCGGATGGCCTGGACAATGGCTAGTATTCCCTCTGTGACCTGGTCAGCTGTGTCGTCATAATTGTTAGTTCCAACAAGCAACACCGTCACCTGATTACGACGGCACATAATGTAATGATTGAAAACATGAAACATTCATTTGTAAACTATCATAGAACCATATTACACAGCATTTCTTTTGAAATATTACGATAGCTATCAGTGGGCCTTTTTACAATCTTCTTCTTCCTTTCTCTTTTCACTGATACCTAATAGGTGTCGTCTAAACCATTTAAGTTGTTGTTGTTCTATATTTTCTTGGCAGGGTTTAGTTCCTACCATTTTTCTTATGGTTTCATTTGGTATTCTATCTCTTCTTGTGTTTGTTACTTTTCTCAAGCATTGCATCTCACATGTATTGATCTTTCTTAAATGGGATTTAGAAAGGGTCCATGTTTGACTTTCATAGAACAAAGTTGGTATGAAAATGCTATTTATTATTTGTTGTTTAGCTGGCATAGAAATGTTTGGATGTCTTAGCAATGATGAAAGCTGGTATGTGACAGCATACTTTTTGTATTCTCAATACCATAGTAAAAATTACTACTACTTAATTGTAACATTAGGAACTCTAAAAATAGTGTTTTCATTGAACTTTTTGACACGCAGCTGTGTGACTTGGGAAACTGGGATTTCCTGTCTCAGGTTGATTTACGACTTAAATTTGACCTTAGAGGTTGGATGTGCTACAAAGTCTATCAGTATGGACGCTGTAAGTCAGTCAGTATGTTCAGCTACTTCATAGCATTATTTGCTGCATTTCCAGAGTTACAAAGTGTTGTTTGATTTCGGCCGATATCAAGGAAAATCAATCAATTTCTTGAGAATTGGGCAAAATTTGTTTCGCATTATATGAGATCATATCTCACGAAATAAAAAAAAAATACTGCATAAATAGAAACAAATCCAACGCCCAGGGGTCACTGGAAGTAGTAATTAGAGAGGTACACGAAAGAGGATAATGTTTGAACACAGCAAAAAGTCTTGAAGAATTTGCGTTGTAATGTGGTCATTTTTACTATGGTATCATAAACAGTAATGCGTGAAGAACAGGCTGGGTTTAGAAAAGGAGAAGCTGTCTTGACCACATTTTTCACTCTACGACTTATATTGGAGGAACATATTGAAAAGCAAAAACCTTTTGTACTTAACTTCATCGACTTCAAAAAAGCATTTGATAGTATTCATAGAGATTCTTTGTGGAAAATTCTGAAGCAATATGGTTTACCATCAAAAATCATAAATATTATCAAAGACATGTATGATGGTTACACATGTG
Organism: Megaustenia siamemsis; assembly: GCA_032433765.1. Taxonomy (NCBI): domain Eukaryota; kingdom Metazoa; phylum Mollusca; class Gastropoda; order Stylommatophora; family Ariophantidae; genus Megaustenia; species Megaustenia siamemsis. Next base: position 4,199,952 of record JAVIAB010000099.1, on the reverse strand, counting down.
CAGTTCGAACAGAGGAAGGACTGAGCGAATGTTTCCCAATAGAAACTGGGGTTAAACAAGGATGTATTTTATCGCCCTTGTTATTTGGAATTGTTATGGACTTCATAATGAAGAAATGCTGCACTGGTAATAAAGGCATCGAATGGATACAAGGAGACCATTTGGAGGACCTCGACTTTGCTGATGACATAGTTCTCATCAGCAGTCAGATAAAAACGATGCAGGAAAACACAAATGAACTATCATCAATAGCCAGCAAAATTGGGCTTGAGGTCAATCATGAAAAGACTAAAGTCATGAAAAGTTTAATTCCAACAAGTGACAAAATATACATGGAAAACAAACCAGTAGAAGAGATCGATCACTTATCTATCTTGGAAGTCACATTGATCGAGAAGGGGATACGAGCAAAGAAATTAGAATCAGACTGGCTAAAGCAGCAATGTCTTTCAGAAGCCTTGAAAAGTTGTGGAAATCAAAACTCATTAGCACAAACACAAAACTTAGGCTATTCAAATCAAATGTACTATCAACCCTTACGTATGCGTGTGAAAGCTGGAAAGCAACAAGAGATATAGAAACAAAGTTGAACGCATTCGAAAATAAATGTCTAAGGAAAATACTTGGTATAGAATGGAACGAATTCAAACAAACGAGGAAATTAGAGAAATCGCCAATCAACCACTAATATCTTCAGTAATAAAGAAAAGACGATGGTCATACGTTGGACATGTGATGAGAAGAGATAATAATCGAATAGCGAAGCAAGCCCTCATATGGGAAACAACAGGTAAAAGAAAAAGAGGAAGACCCAGGGAGACACTGAGAAGAACATTGATGAGAGAGGCAAGAGCAGCAGGAATCGGCTCCCTCAATGAGATAGAACTGCTTGCACAGAACAGAGACAGATGGCGAGATTTAATAAAATATCTTTAAAAGAAAACTGCTAGAACAAAAATTCATATAGGAGAAGGTGTATCTTGGTCTACGCCCTATGGCCGGTTACGGCTCGAAAGGTCAATAGATAGATAGATCATAATCTAGGGTTTAACAGAAAATGTCATTTGTACATAAACAAATAGAGATTATATTCAAAAGTGTTCTACTACCAACACCAGCAATGCCAAATTGTACATAAACAAATAGAGATTATATTCAAAAGTGTTCTACTACCAATACCAGCAATGCCAAATTTGGACATAAGATTTAGTTTAGCCGGCACATGATTTTTATTAGACAACTCCAAAGTGCTCAGATCCCATCCTTAGTATGTAGCATGCCCACGACACAATAGTAAAAGTATTGAAGATAACTTCAGCTCAGATCACCTCCCAGTATGTAGCATGCCTACGACACAATAGTAAAAGCATTGAAGATAACTTCAGCTCAGTTCACCTCCCAGTATGTAGCATGCCCACGACACAATAGTAAAAGCATTGAAGATAACTTCAGCTCAGATCACCTCCCAGTATGTAGCATGCCCACGACACAATAGTAAAAGTATTGAAGATAACTTCAGCTCAGATCACCTCCCAGTATGTAGCATGCCCACGACACAATAGTAAAAGTATTGAAGATAACTTCAGCTCAGATCACCTCCCAGTATGTAGCATGCCCATGACACAATAGTAAAAGTATTGAAGATAACTTCAGCTCAGATCTCCTCCCAGTATGTAGCATGCCCACGACACAATAGTAAAAGTATTGAAGATAACTTCAGCTCAGATCACCTCCCAGTATGTAGCATGCCCATGACACAATAGTAAAAGTATTGAAGATAACTTCAGCTCAGATCTCCTCCCAGTATGTAGCATGCCCACGACACAATAGTAAAAGTATTGAAGATAACTTCAGCTCAGATCTCCTCCAGTATGTAGCATGCCCACGACACAATAGTAAAAGCATTGAAGATAACTTCAGCTCAGATCACCTCCCAGTATGTAGCATGCCCACGACACAATAGTAAAAGCATTGAAGATAACTTCAGCTCAGATCACCTCCTAGTATGTAGCATGCCCACGACACAATAGTAAAAGCATTGAAGATAACTTCAGCTCAGATCACCTCCCAGTATGTAGCATGCCCACGACACAATAGTAAAAGCATTGAAGATAACTTCAGCTCAGTTCACCTCCCAGTATGTAGCATGCCCACGACACAATAGTAAAAGTATTGAAGATAACTTCAGCTCAGATCACCTCCCAGTATGTAGCATGCCCGCTACACAATAGTAAAAGCATTGAAGATAACTTCAGCTCAGATCACCTCCCAGTATGTAGCATGCCCATGACACAATAGTAAAAGCATTGAAGATAACTTCAGCTCAGATCTCCTCCCAGTATGTAGCATGCCCATGACACAATAGTAAAAGCATTGAAGATAACTTCAGCTCAGATCACCTCCCAGTATGTAGCATGCCCACGACACAATAGTAAAAGCATTGAAGATAACTTCAGCTCAGATCACCTCCCAGTATGTAGCATGCCCATGACACAATAGTAAAAGCATTGAAGATAACTTCAGCTCAGATCACCTCCCAGTATGTAGCATGCCCATGACACAATAGTAAAAGCATTGAAGATAACTTCAGCTCAGATCACCTCCCAGTATGTAGCATGCCCATGACACAATAGTAAAAGCATTGAAGATAACTTCAGCTCAGATCACCTCCCAGTATGTAGCATGCCCATGACACAATAGTAAAAGCATTGAAGATAACTTCAGCTCAGATCTCCTCCCAGTATGTAGCATGCCCATGACACAATAGTAAAAGCATTGAAGATAACTTCAGCTCAGTTCACCTCCCAGTATGTAGCATGCCCACGACACAATAGTAAAAGTATTGAAGATAACTTCAGCTCAGATCTCCTCCCAGTATGTAGCATGCCCACGACACAATAGTAAAAGCATTGAAGATAACTTCAGCTCAGTTCACCTCCCAGTATGCAGCATGCCCATGACACAATAGTAAAAGCATTGAAGATAACTTCAGCTCAGATCACTTCCTAGTATGAAGCGTGCCGCTACACAATAGTAAAAGCATTGAAGATAACTTCAGCTCAGATCTCCTCCCAGTATGTAGCATGCCCATGACACAATAGTAAAAGTATTGAAGATAACTTCAGCTCAGATCACTTCCTAGTATGAAGCGTGCCCGCTACACAATAGTAAAAGCATTGAAGATAACTTCAGCTCAGATCACTTCCTAGTATGAAGCGTGCCCGCTACACAATAGTAAAAGCATTGAAGATAACTTCAGCTCAGATCTCCTCCCAGTATGTAGCGTGCACGCTACACACTAGCAAAAGCATTGAAGATAACTTCAGCTCAGATCCCGTCCTTAGTATGTAGCATGCCCACGACACAATAGTAAAAGCATTGAAGATAACTTCAGCTCAGATCACTTCCTAGTATGAAGCGTGCCCGCTACACAATAGTAAAAGTATTGAAGATAACTTCAGCTCAGTTCACCTCCCAGTATGTAGCATGCCCACGACACAATAGTAAAAGCATTGAAGATAACTTCAGCTCAGATCACCTCCCAGTATGTAGCATGCCCATGACACAATAGTAAAAGCATTGAAGATAACTTCAGCTCAGATCACCTCCCAGTATGTAGCATGCCCATGACACAATAGTAAAAGCATTGAAGATAACTTCAGCTCAGATCACCTCCCAGTATGTAGCATGCCCACGACACAATAGTAAAAGTATTGAAGATAACTTCAGCTCAGATCTCCTCCCAGTATGTAGCATGCCCATGACACAATAGTAAAAGCATTGAAGATAACTTCAGCTCAGATCACCTCCCAGTATGAAGCGTGCCCATGACACAATAGTAAAAGTATTGAAGATAACTTCAGCTCAGATCACCTCCCAGTATAAAGCGTGCCCGCTACACAATAGCAAAAGCATTGAATACTCAGAAACAACGAGAAGATTTAGACGTAGATGACACTGAATCAATGGAATAGTAGACATCACGACAAGTACCACAAACACTGCTTGAAATCACCATCAGAGAACATTAACACTCACAAAACAACGAGAAGACCTAGACTTATATGAGGCTGAATCAATGGAATAGTAGACATCATGACGAGTACCACAAACACTGCTTGAAATCACCATCAGAGAACATTAACACTCAGAAACAACGAGAAGATTTTGATTTGTTTTCTTTATTTTTCCACCACATGGTGGGAATTTAACTCAAGAACTTCTTGTCCAGAGGCCAATGCCTTACCTACTGACCACCCAGCCACCATGAAGTAAAATAATAAAGTAAAGTAAAAATAAACAAGTATACTCATGCTGAATTCAGATGTGTTGGGCTGAAGGCACAAACATCACAGTTATACTGCAAACCACAACACAACGCAGACACGTCCATTTAACGTCCTTTTAAGGACGGATGATGAAGAGGTATACTCCTTTAGTCATCGGGCAAATGCAAGCAACAAGTATACTTTATAAATTAATTATTTAGTTTATAAATCTTTTTTTATTCAACAATAAACTATCAAATTTTGAAGAATATGTGTTTTGATGCGGTAATTTTTACTATCGTATCGTAACCTCGGGTTAAAATGAAGGCAATAAAACGGTGTAATCACTGAGAAACTCCTTAACTCTTTCCGTACGTTTCGCCGCACTGTGCGCCATGTTCAATTTGATTAGTGTGAACGCCATCAAACCATATTCTTTTCACATGTCTTGTATCATCTTGATATTGGTGAAATTTAATACCTTGTTCAGTTATCTAAACATTCATATATAATATGTTATATATGAGATAAATATAAATATGTAGATTGATTCTTAAAACCATGAACAATTTTGTCTCTGAAATCTCTTCCGTTGAGTCGATAAAAAGCTTCCGTATGGAAAGAGTTAAGAATCGTGTGTAGTGACATAGCTATTTTTCCTGTTGCTCATTTCATTGGTGAGATGAAACATTTTTACAGAGTCATCATTGCTTGAAGATACTACAAGATTTATTCTGGTGATATAAAAAAATGGGAAAAGACATAACATGAACAATCCTTCTCACACGTAGATAGAGAGAGATTATTATTCTTCTTAATCCTCTGAACTCTAGTCGGAGCATAGGGCACTCACAAGAGATATCCACCCAATCCAGTCTGGAGCAAGCATGAACTCTCACCTGGACTTACCAGCCTGGATCATTTCATCTTGTATGGTTCATCGCCATGTTCCCCAATGGTCTGTCTCTCCTACATTTGCCAGGTTGTGTCCAAGTTAATTCTAGGTGCAGATGTCTGATTCTATCCATTCGTAGAACATGTCCTAACCATTTCCAACGTCTTCTTTCAACTTCTTGATTAATTCTGTTAATGCCTGATCTTCTGGCAACTTCCCTGTTTGTGAAGTTTTGATCCCAACGAATGTTAAGAATCTCATCTCCATAAGACACGACCTTCAAATCTCCACAAGTCGACTTCTACCTTATCGTTCATTCGTCATGTTTCTACTACATGTAAGAGTATGGTTCACACATTTGACTTATTAATTTTATAACAAGGGAGACAAATCTCAACAATAACCTTAGGCTGAATTTGATCCAATTCTCCATTTAATACTCTCCACAAAACATGCTCAGTTCGGTCTCCCCCGATCCCAAAGTTGAGGCAGTGAAGGGGCTCAAACATCTGCTTCCACAACTGTAAAGAGTCCAACAAATAAATGCCATTATGTATTTGTCAACAAAGAAATGCCATTATGTATTTGTCAACAAAGAAATGCCATTATGTATTTGTCAACAAAGAAATGCCATTATGTATTTGTCAACAAAGAAATGTCATTATGTATTTGTCAACAAAGAAATGCCATTATGTATTTGGCAAAAAAAAAATGCCATTATGCATTTGTCAACAAAGAAATTACATTATGTATTTGTCAACAAAAAAATGACATTATGTATTTGTCAACAAAGAAATGCCATTATGTATTTGTCAACAAAGATATGCCATTATGTATTTGTCAACAAATATATGACATTATGTATTTGTCAACAAAGAAATGCCATTATGTATTTGTCAACAAAGAAATGCCATTATGTATTTGTCAACAAAGAAATGCCATTATATATTTGTCAACAAAGAAATGCCATTATGTATTTGTCAACAAAGAATTTAAATGTAAAAATTTATTATTTAGATGAGCTGTTTTAATTTGTGATTTATTTTTCACAAACAATTTCTCACATAGCCCTTAACTAGCAGAATGGATGGGAACAGTAGAGTGGTTGGGAACAGTGGAGTGGGTTGGGAGTGGAGTGAGTTGGAAACAGTGGAGTGGTTGAGAACAGTGGAGTGGTTGGGAACAATGGAGTGGTTGGGAACAGTGGAATGGCTTGAAACTGATGTCTGCAATTATTTATCTCATCTCTCTACTGACATCTCTTTAAACACAGCCAAACAAATCATAAACTCCAACAAAGGAGAAGATTGGCTGAATGGATGGGCCATGGGAATAACAGGGAGAGACTTCTTAAAATATATGTCAAAGCCAAACCCCATGACAACATTAACAACTTTAACAAGAAGAGACCAAGCCACCATCTTCAAACTGAGAATCGGCCATCTACCACTGAACAACCACAATATATAGAATACAACAAAACCAAACTCCAGCATGTCCGCGCTCAGTGAGCACCAACATGAAACAGTAGACTTTAATTCTCTCTCTCTCTCTGCGATCAAGACTCAATCAGAGTAGGATTCCAGACTCTCTCATGAAGGCAGCTGTCTGTTTAAGTAAATCGATTGCCCCATATAGTTTTTCTTCCAGGGAGGTGGGCGTGGACCACATTGCTCTTCTCTGGTCTGTGTTCTGACTGGCATTACAGCAGTCGAGGCATTCCCATAAACGCACTGCCAGTGGATCCAGTAACCATCAAAATGTTTGTCTACTGATTGTTCCTGTCCTGTACTGAATGACCTTGGCATTGAAAGTTAGAAGGCTATCAGCAATGAGGGCCATGGCAGCAGTACAAATTGAGCAGCATCATCTTGTTCTCTTATACCACGGACTGGTACTGTCTATGATTGAGTATATGTTTGTGATCCTGACCCTCAGCAAACTAGAATGATTGGAAAGGATACAAAATGAGTGAATGTGTATCATGCTTGGATGCACAAAAGATATGTGTAGGGTGATGCGTACTCGATTTTCTCCCACCATGGCAGACAGAATAAGACTTTGTCGAGCACATATCTATCTTCAATCAGTGCAGACTCACATCATTCGCTATAGTGTGAATTTATGGGTACAAAAGGCAGATTTAAAAGGGAAAGTCACAGGCTGCTGTGGATATTGTTCAGCAGGTGTATTCAGTCGAGGACATAGAACCTGGGGAAGAATGGGTATGATAATGGTAAAGTACGAGACTTGAACCGGCGTCTTAGCACGCGAGTTTACACCCATATGTGCTCGGCCGCCTATCCAGAAATGTTCGGATATTTCTGTATAGTGTCGCCTCAAGCATCAAAACTCAGATGCGAAGCGACATTCCTCACCTTCCCAGGGTAATACCCTGGTACCGATTCCTGCCAACGGCTGGGTCGACCGTGAGGGTATTTTTTTTTCCAAACCACGAATACAATTCACACTGCTCCCAGTGGGAATCGAACACGGGTTGTCCGAACGCCGGTAGTCCAGTCAGGTGGTTTTCCCAACTAGGCTACCGAGGCCTCCAAATGGAATGGGCATGAGTGATGTCAGAGTGCAGTACATCCTTTCTCATCATCATCAAACTAGATAGAGAATGTAGACAACAAAACCCATTGGTCATTGAGGTAGAAATTCAGGCCTTGATTTTGAGAACTCTTCTGATAGAGACACAGTTATTTACACAGATAGGTCTGTTATTAGACAGATATCTCTCTCTCTCTCTCTCTCTCTGCGATCAAGACTCAATCAGAGTAGGATTCCAGACTCACATGAAGACAGCTGTCTGTTTAAGTGAATTGATCGGCCCCACAGACAGAACATCACAATTAGAGTCTGTTAGATCCACTCTGACCGAATACCTGTTAAAACGTTGCACTGTGTTCTGCGCCAGTGGCCCAGTGCATCCGATTTCAGCCAGCATTTTATTCAGGTTTGCTTTCCTTAGCCTTTGATTGTCCCCAATCTTCCTGCAAGGCAGCAGATTGTCTTTTCTGTAGAGGGATTCTGCCCTTAGATGGTTGGCCCTCCCAGGTTTACGAGCACCATCTGCCCGAGTCACTAGAGGTGATTAACACAGACATGCACACACAAAGATATGAGATGTGACTAACACTGACATGCGCACAGCGATAGACAGATATAGAGCTTGTGGGCTTTCACGGGTCATGTTGGAGGCGAAACTATGAAGGAAGACAGTGGTGCTTTACATTGACTACAAGTAGTTTGACTATGGAGATTATGGCCATTACTAAAGCATAAGTGCGGCTTGAGACACAGCCCTAAAGACATGCATGTCAGAGACATGCAGTGACTCAATGAGTAGCTCAGAAAGATCACAAAAAAAGAGTCTCTGCTGAGGTCTATTCTAACGTCTACTTCATTTTCATGCCAGGGGCACACGGGTGTAAAAGGTAATGAAATTGTTGAGACTTGCCAGTTTGGCTATTGTTGAGTGTGGAAGGTCAACGGGCCGCATTTACATTCTGAATGTCATCAGGGTCACTGGTTGAAAAAAAAACTCAAAATGTGACCCTGAATCTGCAGCCATGAACAGACTTCACAAATATCATGTCAAGGTGGGAGATGACAGATGAGAGCACTATGCAGGAATCCAAAGTAGACTTATCACCTAACACAGCACCGGTGTCATTAGTCACTACACGTTGAGAGATATTCTTAGGAGGAGATCTATACACATAGGGACTTGTTCAAGGTGCAATGAAGATGATCGATTAAACTAAACTAAACTATTGATTGACCGTATTGCATTCTTTCTCACTGAGGATACATTTACTGCTTTCAGTCTTTGTGGCATTGTGTTCTAACATTCCTTTTGACATGTGGATTATCCTCAGCTTCATTATTGTCCTCCTGTGAGACATGTTCTTTTAAAGACTTCACTATGTCATACATGTACATTTTTACAGTCTCTTGTGCCAGACCCCACCAATCTGTCAACTATTTCACTGTCACAAACTCTTTGCCTCATTAGGTAGAAAAATGAGAAAGGACTTGATTTACAACAAGCTATAAGCAACAGGAGCCTCAGTGGCTAAGTGGTTAGTGTGCTTGCTTCCTGATCAAAAGTGTCTGGATTTGATCCTCAGGAGTGGCGGATTTTTTTTCAGGCTGACAAGGTTCCATGGTTCATCCAAACTCTAAAAATGGGTAGTAAAAAAAGTAAAGTATCCCCGTCACGCCAAGTAAAAAAAAAAGTAAAATACCCCCTTCATGCCAAGTGGCGTATAGAGAATATGGTGTTAGTGACCATAAATTTTACAGACCCTCGGCACATGATTTTTGGGGTAATGTGGTCGGTATTACACCCGTGCCGCTTTACTTTCCCAGAAAAAAATCCAGTACCCATTAAAGGCTGGGAAGTAAAGTCAGCGGGGTCAGCCTGGCATGATACCGATCACATCACTCAAAAATGTGCAGTGGCCATAGAAAAAACATGGTCACTAACACTATATTCCCCATACGCCTAGCAAGATGTGGAGGGAACCTTTATAAGCTACAAACAACACTTACCAAAGACTCAGACATATATTCAATTAGGGAATCACCTATCAACACAACCTCTGGTTTCTTCTCTTTGGTCTGATCTAGAAAGGAATTGTGCTGTAAAGTAAACAAATTATATATTAATTCATTCAGATGATTTACTCATATAATTATGATTTAATCATGAATTAAATTAATGCATTAATATTTTTTAATGAATTAATATTGGGGGGGGGGGGGGGGGTGAGACTAGGATGTAAAACTTCGGCTTCAGGACAGGAAGGTCGCAGGTTAGATTTGCATACCACGACCACAGGGAACTTTAAAATAACAATTTTAAAATATTGTATGGTACTCTTTGGTCCATCACTATTCAATCATAATTATAATTTAATATTGATTTGGTAACCTCACCACCTAAGACGGTTTCACAGTAGTAAGTACAATAACAACTGTATTAGCCCATAGTTATCGATCACCTCCCGTACACTCGTACAGTACAGTGAGTCCCTGAGCTAGTGAGTACCCTGGTCTTCCTCTTACATTAACGTGAATAACTTACTATAGTCCGTTCAGATTCGTTTGCCGAGATGTTATGATTTATAATTCAAAAAGTTCTTGATGATTTCACATGATTTTTGGCATATGGTGTTAAAATGTCCATGTCACGAGAACATATGTGTTACTCGATGTCTAGCTATAACGGTTTCTTAAAGCAGCGAATTCCTTTGCCCATGTAACTATTATTTGACCCTAATCAAAATGTTTTACAGTAATCTAGTGCAACGATGACCCATAGGCGTGTCCATAAAATTGTACTTGGTGGCAAGTATACAAATTTTAAATATATATAGAACTTTTGTTCGTAGAGTCAATTTGATATAGTTCCATGCTCTTGGTGTGAGTTTCCCAAATGTTGTCGTGCCTTTCAAATACGTACATTTAGTTCCTCATCTAAGGAAAGTGTGGCTGTAATAGTGGATCCAAGATAGCTGAACTTCTGTACTGACTCAAGCAGGCTTCCATTCAAAGTAATGGTTGTTGGTTTGCTTATAACATATTTTTGATTGCTTGGGTGGTCTTGAACAATAAACTGTTTAACAAATCAACTAGGAAATATTGCAAATCAAACTATTTATCTGTAGACTTAATCAGAGTAATGATCATTCAGAATCAGACGAGTCAAATAGGTCGATTACTGCTTTCGGCTGAACAAACAACAAACCATCCTTTTTCCAATATTCCTCTTCTTGTCGTAACACATGATCCTCACATTTTACCCAGTAGTCTTTATTTATATTTGATAGAGCCTGATTTGTAAGTGTCTCAACATCGCATAATTTGAAAGTTTTATTTGTATATGCTACGTGTCCTTTAACTTTTGCCCAAACTAGTTCTATAGGATTTAAGTGTGCATGATATGGAGGTAGTCTCAAACATCTATGGCCATGTTCTTGAATTAACTTGTCTATTTTAAATATCTTTGTACGTTGTGTCTGTTTTACAAGGCTAAGCAATTCGGGTTTCAAGTAGCTGTCGTTAACTTGTATGTGTTCTTTTATGAGCCACGTTTTGATTGCATCTTTTGTACTTGATGATGTTGGGATTCTATCTTCTACGTTAACTACGTTATGGTATGAAGCATTGTCCATTATCAGACAAGAAGGTCGATCTAATATTGGAAGGATACTTTTCTCGATCCAGTCTTTAAATATGTGCCCATTCATTTCGGAGTGGTAGTCTCTATTGTCTATGGATTTTGAAATTAAAACGAGATGAGCATTCTGCAACAACCCATTATGTCTGCTACCTGCATGTGCAACTATCAAACGTTGCCTTTACTGCTTGGTACTGATCTTTTAATACTTCCATCTGCTAACTGCCATTCCTTTTCATTTGTATGATGAGCGTTGATCCAAGTTTCATCTAAATAAACAATATCATAATCATTTTCGCGCATTTCCTTCACTTCACGTAAATACTTGCTTCTAAGAGCTACTAGATGTGGCTTCTCACAAATAATGTTTTTTCCACCAGCATACTTTCTAAAGGTGAAGCCTGCACTTCTTAATATTTTCCATAATGAAGTTTTTGATATTTCAATGTCGTTGTTAGTTTTCAGCCAAAGCTTCAACTTTCTAAGTGTCACTTCTTCGTTTATATCAAACATTCGACAGATTTCTCTTTTTACTAGGTCCTTATCAAAACTGTCTAACGTTTCTTTCCTTCCTGCTTTCTTGCATTTGTTGGCAATAAATATCCGATTCCTTTAACTATTCGATCAAATGAACGTTTACACAAACCTAAAATATGCATTGTTCTCTTCTCAGGGTTTGATAAAGAACAATAAAGATGTCCCTTTTACGCTCTCTGCAGAAGTATTGATAAATCTTTATAGCAATGTTATGCTCAGTAAAATATTTTGCCTTTATATTCATTCTCACATAGACTTGCAGAAGATAATATGGATAGTGCCGCCTCCTTTCTGTAAATATTGAGATTTGCCTCTGAATTATGACTCGAACTCGAGTCTACGGCCGTGATTTTGACGTCACATAATTTCCGGTTTCGGCTAAAATGTCATTTTGTGCTAAACGGGAAATTTCATATGTAACATTTCTTTATAAAAATTTATAGTGGAAACATAACTATTTTAGGACGGTGCGCATTCAGCCGTGAAGGTCATGCCTATATGTTAAAGAATCAGCTGTGAGATGTAAGCATCTACATAATCCCGCCGGTGTTTATAATATCGATTAACTTTTTTTTTAATATAGGTTAAATAAGGCATCTTTGAAACTGGATCACATTTCTTTGATAAAAAAATATTTTTATAGCGACATTAGTATTCTAAACCTAACTTCAAAAGATCAATGCAAATGAACAATAAGTTTTTGAAAAAAATAAATTAATGTCTAGGCAAACGAATCTGGGTAATTCCTAGTTTGATCAGATATATTATTTCAGTTTGGAAGAGTGATGTCCCCTAAATATGTCTGCCAAAATACAGTGGTTCTACGCATTCTTGGCGTTGGGGTCATTACGCTGGCATGTGTCACTCACACTGGCGTTTGGGTCAGCGTGGCGTTCGGGTCAGCGTCTGCGTCCAAATCGAGATGTTAATTAATAATTGGCTGAACCCCTATTCTTTCTTATACTTCTTCTTACTAATTATGCTATTTCTAGATATTTTTTGTATTTATGTGTGTGTATGTGCATTTTAATTAATAGCCAAAGTTTGACAATCTTCCAACATTTGGCAGTAAATTACGGCGATTGGTAATCAACCGCACAATTCCCTTCGATCAGAAGATCATAATTAGGCCGAGTGGCGTCGTTTTTGTCACGCGTTATAATATATTTATAAATATTTAACACTAAAGCTAAACCTAACCCTGGACCCAACGCCCAATCAACAGATACTCCGAAATGATTACATGCCAGCGTAATGACCCCAACGCCAAGAATGCGTAGAACCACTGTATTTTGGCAGACATATTTTAGGGGACATCACTCTTCCAACTGAAATAATATATCTGATCAAACTAGGAAATTACCCGAATCTGAACGGACTATAATGATATTTATCATACTACGACTTCTGATGATTCTCAGGTCAGGTCCCAACAATCATACAATACAATGCAAGTGAATAGTGAAGATAGGAATAATAATAGATATTTTAAATTATTTTTCTTCAATCAAATTCAATTGTAATAAATTAATAATAAATTATATATAACGATTCTACCAGACTTATCCATAATTCGCCTCTTTGTACTTGAGGCACTGCTGCAGAACAGGACATAGTTGAAATACACAATAAACAATAGGAGCTGTACCCCGTCTAGCAAGTCAGCCAGCTCCAACAACCAAAGTCCAGAACCGGTGAACCGGCAACAGCAGACACACCGGACCGGAAGTCGACCTTTTCTTGTTTCAACAGAAGTCACAAATGTCGCCAAAAATAAACAGAACATCAACATAACTATAGAGGGCGGGCAACTAAAACAAGTAGAGGAATTTAAATACCTGAGAAGTTTAGTGACAAACGATAATTCTCAAACAGCAGAGATAGAATCAAGATGCATCAAAGCTTGTCAAATCATCAGACAGTTATCGCCACTATTGTCCAACAAGGAAATAACTCTAGAGGCAAAACGGGCACTCTACAATACAATCTTCATCCCAACGCTGTGTTGCAAACGCTAGTCCTGGACCCTAGATGCAAGAACAATAAGAAAAATAACATCTACTGAGATTAAATGTGTCAGACGAATGACAGGAAACAGTCTGAGAGATAAGATCAGAAATGAAGAACTGAGAAGAAAAAAAAGCTAGGAATAACCCCGCCATAGAATATATACAGAAACAACAGATAAAATGGTTTGGCCACGTGACAAGGCAGAAAGATCAAAACACAAACACAACGAGCCCTCAATAAACGTTGAATATAATAGAACTGGTTCCTTGAATATAATAGAATCATACTATCTTTCTTATTCTTTTTTTGTCTTGTTCTCTAGTTTAGTTTAGTCTTTAGTTTAAACTCGTGTCACCACAGTCGCAGTATTCCCATATCCGCTCTGCCACATGGCCTAGCAACCATCGAAGCGTTATCTACTGATTGTTCCTGTCCTACATTGATTAAGCGTGTTTATTTCTGTTCCGACAGATCTATACCTATGTTTCATGGATTATACCAAAACATTTGACAAAGTAAAGCACCAAGAAATAATCAAAATTTTAGAAAGCATAAATGTAGACAGCAAAGATCTAAGAATAATAAAGAACATGTACTGGCAACAAAGAGCGGCCATAAGAACTGGAAACCAATTGGGAATGTTTCAACAAATAAAACAAGGTGGTAGGCAAGGTTGTGTGCTGTCACAGATTTGTTTAATATTTATAGTGAGATTATTTTAAGATCCATAAGGGGCATGCCTGGAATAACAATTGGAGGTCATAATATAAATATTCTAAGGTATGCTGATGATACAGTCTTATTCGCCACAAGTGAAAATTAGTTACATGAAATGTTGACATTACAGTGAAAGAAAGCAAAAATAAAGGACTCAGCCTTAATAGAAAAAAAGACAGAAGTAATGGTAACAACAAAGAAAAAGACATCACCTCAGTGCAAAATAAAGACAAGTGGAACACTATTAAAACAGGTAAATGAATTTAATTATTTGGGAACTTTGTTAACCTCAGACGGAAGATGTACAAAAGAGGTGAGATGCTGAATGGCTCAGGCAAAAACAGCTTTCCAAAAATGAGGAAGCTACTATGCAATCCATTTTGACAATAGAAACAAGAAAAATAGTTTTTAAAGGTTATGTAGAGCCAGTCTTAACATATGGATGTGAATCGTGGACATTAGGACAACAGACAAGAAAATCACTGGAGGCTGTTGAAATGTGGTTTTACAGAAGAATGTTGAGAATACCATGGACAGCTAAGAAGAGTAATGAAAACGTTCTGAAAGAGGCCAAGAAAAAAGAGAGCTAATTTCTAATATTAGGAAGAAACAATTATCATTTTTTAGCCATGTAATGAGAAGAGAACAACTGAAATATATGTGACAACTGGGAAAATTGAGGGACGAAGAGATAGAGGAAAGCAAAGAGAAAAGATACCAGACAGCTTAAGAGAATGGCTTGGCAGAAGGTCAACAACAGAAATGATAAATAACTGTCGTGATCGAAAGTTGTGGAGAGACATGATCACCTACGCCAGCAGCCCCGGTACTTGATGATGATGATGATGATTCTTTTCCGCTGAGGATGCTTTTTCTGCTTTCGTCCTTCGTGGCGCCGAGTTCCACCATTCCTTCGTGGCGCCGAGCTCCACCATTCCTTCGTGGCGCCGAGTTTCCACCATTCCTTCGTGGCGCCGAGTTCCACAATTCCTTCGTGGCGCCGAGTTCCACCATTCCTTCGTGGCGCCGAGTTCCACCATTCCTTCGTGGCGCCGAGTTCCATCATTTCTTCGTGGCGCCGAGTTCCACCATTCCTTCGTGGCGCCGAGTTCCACCATTCCTTCGTGGCGCCGAGTTCCACCATTCCTTCGTGACGCCGAGTTCCACCATTCCTTCGTGGCGTCGAGCTCCACCATTCCTTCGTGGCGCCGAGTTCCACCATTCCTTCGTGGCGCCGAGTTCCACCATTCCTTCGTGGCGCCGAGTTCCACCATTCCTTCGTGGCGCCGAGTTCCACATTCCTTCGTGGCGCCGAGTTCCACCATCCCTTCGTGGCGCCGAGTTTCCACCATTCCTTCGTGGCGCCGAGTTCCACAATTCCTTCGTGGCGCCGAGTTCCACCATCCCTTCGTGGCGCCGAGTTCCACCATTCCTTCGTGGCACCGAGTTCCACCATTCCTTCGTGGCGCCGAGTTCCACCATTACTTTGAAGTGTGGGCTATCCTCATCTTCCTTGTCGCCATACTGTGAGAGATGATCTTTTCAATAAAGCGTAGAGCCTACACATAAACTAACGGCGTAGTAACTAAGCAATAATTACTATCATTATGTGCTTTAAGGACAAGAGGTAGGGTTCGATCCCACACGTCGGCTTCGGTTCACCCAGCCTTTAATGGGTACCGGATTTTTTTTCTGGGAAAGTAAAGCGGCACGAGCGTAATTCCGACCACATTATTAGTATAGCAGGAAGGATTTGAATATTACTTAGCCCATAAATTAATCTTGAAGAAAAAGTCACAACCAAATGGCGATGCATAAAAAACAGCATACAAGAATCCTGCAACACCTTACCCAAAAAGGAAAGTAACAAAAAACAAAAATGGATAACTGACATTTAGAAAAAAATGGAAGAGAGAAGACAAGGGAAGAAAACTGCCAGATACAAGGAAATTGATAATGAAATACGAAATGGGCAAAAAGGCAAAAGAAGACTGGTTCAACCAAAGATGTCTAGAAGTCGAAAACTATGGAAAGTAAACAATATTAAGAGGAATGCACACAGAAATATAAAGAATGGATAATAAAGATAAAAAAAGCTGCTGGAAACGGATGTACTGCAAACAAAGAGGGAAGAATGCTAACAGACAACAAAGATAGAATCGATAGATGGCAGGTTACATAACAGAATTATTTCATGACGAAAGGGACAAAAAACGATTTATAAAAGTACATCCAGCTATAAAATCCTGAAATCTGAAGTAGAAAAAAGCTATAAAAAACAATGAAAATAGGGGGAAAGCAGCAGGACCTGACAATATACAGATAGAGATGATACAGGCGCTAGAAGATTTGGCATCGAAGTGATCACAGACATATGCAATGACATATATTATACAGGATACATACCAAATGAACTAAAAATATCAACTTTTTATTGCATTGCCTAAAAAGAATGGTGCAGTTGAATGCAGCGGTTTTTAGAACAATAGCCTAATGAGCCAGGTAACCAAA
>JAVIAB010000099.1:4154120-4182721 GCA_032433765.1 Megaustenia siamemsis | reverse complement strand
CCTAACCCCAACCCCATAACCCCAAACCCTATAACCTCAACCACATAAACCTAACCCCATATCCCTAACTCCATAATCCTAACCCTAACCCCATAACCCTAACTCCATAACCCTAACCCTAAACCCTAAACCCTAACCCCATAACCCTAATTCCATACCCTAACCCTAACCCTAGCAGACAGGCAGATAGACAGGCTGGCTGGCAGGCAGACAGACAGGCTGGCAGGCAGGCAGGCATGCAAGCAGACATACAGGCAAGCAGACAGGCAAGCAGGCAGATAGACAGACAGACATGCAGGCAGGCAGGCAGACAGTCAGGCAGGCATACAGAGAGGCAGACATATACATAGACAGACATGCAGACAGATAGACAGTCATACAGGCAGGCAGTCAGGCAGGAAGACAAAAAGATAGATAGACAGACATGAAGACAGGCCGGCAGACAGACAGGCAGTCACGCAGGCAGAATAACAGACAGGCAGCTAGGCATGCGGGCAGGCAGACAGACAGACATGCAGGCAGACAGGGAGGAGGCAGGCAGACAAGCAGGCAGGCAGGCAGACAGACATGCGGGCAGACAGACAGACAGATAGGCAGGTAGGCAGCAGACAGACAGATAGGCAGGAAGTCAGGCAGACAGAAAGACAGACAGAAAGACATAGAGACAGGCAAGCAGGCAGACAGTAGCAGACATACAGATAGACAGATAGGCAGGCAGGCAGACTGACAGGCAGGCAGGCAGGCAGACAGACCGACATGCAAGCAATCAGACAGACAGACAGACAGATAGACAGATAGACATAGAAACAGACAGTCAAGCAGACATACATGCAGTCAGGATGGCAGAGAGACAGACAGACAGACAGACAGGCAGGCAGGTAGGCGGGCAGACAGACAGACAAACAGACGTTCAGGCATGCAGTCTGCAAGTAAGCAGACAGACAGGAAGACAGACATTCAAACAGGCAGACAGGCAGGCAGGCATACAGACAGTCAGACAGACAGGAAGGTAGACAGACAGACAGGCAGGCAGACAGCAGACAGACAAACAGGCAGGCAGGCATGCAGACAGACATACAAGACAGGCAGACAATCAGACAGGCAGGCAGGCAGACAGACAGACAGACAGACAGGCAGGCAAGCAGGCAGGCAGATAGACAGACAGACATGCAGGCAGGCAGGCAAACAGACAGGCAGACATGCAGACAGACATATAGACAGACAGGCATACAGACAGACAGACAGAGAGGCAGGCAGATAGTCAGGCAGGCAGACAGACAGACAGCAGGCAGGCAGACAGGAAAACAGACACGCAGACATGCAGACAGACAGATAGACAGACAGGCAGAGAGATAATCAGACATGCTGGCAGGTATTCAGGCAGGCAGACAGACAGATAGACAGACATGCAGACCGGCAGACATGCAGGCAGAGAGACAGACAGACAGACAGATAGAGAGACAGGCAGACAGATTGACAGACATACGCAGGCAGACAGGACAAATAGACAGACAGGCAGACATGCAGGCAGGCAGGCAGACAGACAGACAGATAGATAGATAGACAGACAGACAGACACGAAGACAGGCCTGCAGGCAGGCAGGCAGGCAGTCACGCACGCAGAATGACAACAGACAGACAGGCAAGCAGGCATGCGGGCAGGCAGACAGACATGCAGGCAGACAGACAGGCAGCAGGCAGTCAGACAGACAGATAGACAGACATGCATACAGGCAGGAAGGCAGGCATACAGACAGACAGACATGCAGGCAGGCAGACAAACATACAGGCAGGCAGGTGGAAGACAGACAAACAGGCAGGCAGAAATATAGACAGACAGGCAGACAGACAGGCCTGCAGGCAGACAGGCAGACAGTCACGCACGCAGAATGACAAACAGACAGACAGGCAAGCAGGCATGCGGGCGGGCAGGCAGGCAGGCAGGTAGGCAGGTAGGCAGACAGACAGATAGGCAAGCAGGCAGGCAGTTAGACAGACAGACAGACAGACATGCTGGCAGGCAGGCAGACAGACGGGCATGCAGGCAGACAGACAGACAGACAGCCATGCAGGCAGGCAGGCAGGCAGGCAGACAGACAGACAGCAGGAAGTCAGGCAGACAGACAGACAGAAATGCAGGCAGGCAGACAGATAGGCAGACATACAGATAAACATATAGGCAGCCAGACTGGCAGTCAGGCAGGCAGGCATGCGGACAGACAGACAGATAGATAGGCAGACAGACAGCCATGAAGAAAGGGAGGCTGTCAGACAGGCAGTCAGGCAGGCAGAATGACAGACACACAGGCAGGCAGGCATGCGCGCAGGCAGGCAGACAGACAGAAGGCTGGCAGGCAGACAGACAGACAGGCAGTCAGGCAGGCAGACAGACAGACAGACAGACATGCAGGCAGCAGGCAGACAGACAGACAGGCAGTCAGGCAGGCAGGCAGGCAGGCAGACAGACAGACATGCAGGCAGGCAGGCAGGCAGGCAGACAGACAGACAGATAGGCAGAATGACAGGCATACAGGCTGGAAGGCAGGCAGACAACAGACAGACATGCAGGCAGGCAGACAGACAGACAGATAGACAGACAGACAGACAGACAGACAGACATATAAACAGACAAGCAGACAGACAGGCAGACAGACAGGCAGTCAGGAAGGCAGACATTAACCACGGAACTCCAACACTAACACCTTAACCCTAACACCTTAACCCTAAACCTAACGCCAACACACTAACCCCAACAACCTCACCCCAATACCCTAACCCTAACCCCAATACCCTAACCCTAACCCTAACCCTAACCCTAACCTCGTTCCTTCTCTCAATAAGTTTCCTACCTAGTTCCTTCTCTCAATCATCTCCAACCATCTCCTTCTCTCAATCGTTTCCAAAATCATTCCTTCTATCAATGATGTCCAACCTCGTCCCTTCTCTCAATCATTTCCAACCATCTCCTTCTCTCAATCATTTCCAACCATCTCCTTTTCTCAATCATTTCCAACCATCTCCTTCTCTCAATCATTTCCAACCATCTTCTTCTCTCAATCATCTCCAACCTCGTTCCTTCTTTCAATCTCTACTTCTCTCCATCATTTCCTACTTCGTTCTTTCTCTCAATCACCTACAGCCATCTCCTTATCTCAATCATCTCCAACCATCTCCTTCTCTTAATCATCTCCAACCATATCGTTCTCTCAATCATCTCCAATCGTCTGCTCTCAACCTTCTCCAACCTTCTCCTTCTCTCAATCATCTCCAAGCATATCCTTCTCTCAATCATCTCCAATCGTCTCCTCTCAATCATCTCCAACCTTCTCCTTCTCTCAATCATCCCCAACCTTATACTTCTCTCAATCATCTCCATCCTCGTTCCTTCACTCAATCATCTCCAACGCAGCTCCTTCTGTCATCATCTCCAACCATGTTCTTCTCTCAGTAATCTCCAACTTTGTTCATTCTCTAAATCATCTCCATCCTCGTACCTTCTCTCATTCTTCTCCAACCTCGTTCCTTCTCTCAACCATCTACAACCTCGTTCCTTCTCTCAATCATCTCCAAGCTAGTTCCTTCTCTCAATCATCTCCATCCTCGCTCCTTCTCTCAATCATTTCCAACACATCTCCTTCTCTCATTCATCCCATCCTCGCTCCTTCTCTCAATCATTTCCAACACAACTCCTTCTCTCATTCATCTCCATCCTCGTTCCTTGTCTCAATAATCTCCATCTGGTTCTTTCTCTCAATCATCTCCATCAACATATCCTTCTCTCAATCATCTCCAACCATATTATTCTCTCAATCATCTCCAACCATATCCTTCTCTCAATCATCTCCAACCATATTATTCTCTCAATCATCTCCAGCCATATTATTCTCTCAATCATCTCCAACCATATTATTCTCTCAATTATCTCCAACCATATCCTTCTCTCAATCATCTCCAACCATATCCTTCTCTCATCATCTCCAACTGTATCTTTCTCTCAATCATCTCCTACAATACTCTTCTCTCAATCGTCTCCAACCATATCCTTCGCTGAATCATGTCCAACCATATCCTTCTCTCATTCATCTCCAACCATATCCTTCTCTCAATTTTATCCAACCATATCCATCTCTCAGTCATGTCCAACCATATCCATCTCTCAATCATCTTCAAGCATATCCTTCTCTCTGTAATGTCCAACCTTCCCCTTCCCTCAATCATTTCCAACCTCGTTCCTTCTCTCAAACATCTCCAACCATATCCTTCTGTCAATCATGTCCAACCATCTCCTTCTCTCAATCATTTGCAACCTCGTTTCTTTCTCTCCAACCATATCCTTCTCTCAATCATGTCCAACTATATCCTTCTCACAATCTTCTCCAACCATATCCTTCTCTCAATTATCTTCAACCATCTCCTTCTCTCGATCATCTCCAACCACATCCTTCTCTCAATCATCTCCAACAACATCCTTTTCTCAATCATCTCAACCATATCCTTCACTCAATCATGTCCAACCATATCCTTCTCTCAATCATCTCCAACCATATCCTTTTCTCAATCATCTCCAACCATATCTTTCTGTCAATCATGTCCAACCATCTCCTTCTCTCAATCATTTGCAACCTCGTTTCTTTCTCTCCAACCATATCCTTCTCTCAATCATGTCCAACTATATCCTTCTCACAATCTTCTCCAACCATATCCTTCTCTCAATTATCTTCAACCATCTCCTTCTCTCGATCATCTCCAACCACATCCTTCTCTCAATCATCTCCAACAACATCCTTTTCTCAATCATCTCAACCATATCCTTCACTCAATCATGTCCAACCATATCCTTCTCTCAATCATCTCCAACCATATCCTTTTCTCAATCATCTCCAACCATATCTTTCTGTCAATCATGTCCAACCATCTCCTTCTCTCAATCATTTGCAACCTCGTTTCTTTCTCTCCAACCATATCCTTCTCTCAATCATGTCCAACTATATCCTTCTCACAATCTTCTCCAACCATATCCTTCTCTCAATTATCTTCAACCATCTCCTTCTCTCGATCATCTCCAACCACATCCTTCTCTCAATCATCTCCAACAACATCCTTTTCTCAATCATCTCAACCATATCCTTCACTCAATCATGTCCAACCATATCCTTCTCTCAATCATCTCCAACCATATCCTTTTCTCAATCATCTCCAACCATATCTTTCTGTCAATCATGTCCAACCATCTCCTTCTCTCAATCATTTGCAACCTCGTTTCTTTCTCTCCAACCATATCCTTCTCTCAATCATGTCCAACTATATCCTTCTCACAATCTTCTCCAACCATATCCTTCTATCAATCATGTCCAGACATATCCTTCTCTCAATCATGTCCAAACATATCCTTCTCTCAATCATCTCCAACATATCCTTCTCTCAATCATGTCCAAACATATCCTTCTCACAATCTTCTCCAACCATATCCTTCTATCAAGCATGTCCAAACATATCCTTCTCTCAATCATGTCCAACTATATCCTTCTCACAATCTTCTCCAAACATATCCTTCTATCAATCATGTCCAAATATATCCTTCTCTCAATCATCTCCAACCATATCCTTCTCTCAATCATGTCCAAACATATCCTTCTCACAATCTTCTCCAACCATATTCTTCTATCAATTATGTCCAAACATATCCTTCTCACAATCTTCTCCAACCATATCCTTCTATCAATCATGTCCCAACATATCCTTCTCTCAATCATCTCCAAACATATCCTTCTCTTATTCATCTCCATCCATATCTTTCTCTCAATCATCTCTAACCATATCCTTCTCTCAATCATCTCCAACCATATCCTTCTCTCAATTAACTGCAACCTCGCTCCTTCTCTCAATCATGTCCCATATCCTTCTCTCAATCATCTACAACCATATCCTTCTCTCAATCATTTCCAACCTCGTTC
Organism: Megaustenia siamemsis; assembly: GCA_032433765.1. Lineage (NCBI taxonomy): Eukaryota > Metazoa > Mollusca > Gastropoda > Stylommatophora > Ariophantidae > Megaustenia > Megaustenia siamemsis. Next base: position 4,176,767 of record JAVIAB010000099.1, on the reverse strand, counting down.
CTTCTCTCAATCATCTCCAACCTTGTTCCTTCTCTCAATCATCTCCAACCATATCATCCTCTCAAACATCTCCAACCACATCCTTCTGTCAATCATGTCCAACCATCTCCTTCTTTCAATCATTTGCAACCTCGTTCCTTCTCACAATCATCTCTAACCATATCCTTCTCTCAATTATCTTCAACCATGTCCTTCTCTCTATCATCTCCAACCATCTCCTTCTCTCAATCATCTCCACCATTTCCTTCTCTCAATCATCTCCAACCATATCCTTCTGTCAATCATCTCCAACCATATCCTTCTGTCAATCATCTCCAACCATGTCCTTCTCTCAATCGTCTCCAACCATGTCCTTCTCTCTATCATCTCCAACCATCTCCTTCTCTCTATCATCTCCAACCATCTCCTTCTCTCAATCATCTCCAACCATTTCCTTCTCTCAATCGTCTCCAACCATATCCTTCTCTCAATCGTCTCCAACCATATCCTTCTCTTAATCGTCTCCAACCATCTCTTTCTCTCAAACATCTCCAACCATCTCCTTCTCTCAATCATGTCCAACATCATTCACTCTATCAATCATTTCAAGGCTCGAACCTACTCTCCCTCAATTATTCCCACTTTTATCAACTCAATCCCTGTCTTTCACATTCTCTCCCCTTCTTCTTCATTCTCTCTCTCTCTAACTTGTAGCAACACTTAATATGATCCTTCACTCCCTTTTACTTTCTCCTAAATAATTTTTTATTTAGCTCTCTTCATCATTCATGTCTGCACTCACTTCCTCTTTCCTTCTCTGCCTTCCACTCTTCATCTCAGTCACTTCAACTCTCATCCTCCGTTTTACTCATAGACTGACTAATTAACTAACTTACTGACTAACTAGCTCAATGACCGACTGACTAAATGACTGGCTGAATGACTGACTGACTAATTGACTGGCTCAGTCACTCACTGGCGTATCCACTCATTCCCTCCCGCACTCACTCATTTACTGTCTCATTCACTCATTTATTTACTCCCTTCCTCACTCACTCATTTACTCCCTCCCTCCTCACTCACTCACTGCCGCACCATTCACTCCCCCCTCCCTCCTATGCTCACTCACTGACTACCTCCTCTCACTCTCCATCCATCACTCACTCACTCACTCACTCACTCACTCACTCACTCACTCACTCACTCACTCCAACTTCCATACACTCTTTCCCACATTCCATTACTCACAAGCTTCCTACTTCAACCCTTAACTCCCTCTCTCATTCCACTTACCAATTCCCCATCTCTTTCATTCTCACTCACTCTCACTCTCACAAACAACCCCACCAATTCTCTGTCAGCCATCACCAACCCTCGCGACCCTCTCCCATGTTTCCTAATCCCACTTTCTTCTCTCGTTGTTCCAACACACGCGCCAGCACGTGCACGCGTCATATATGGACAAAGCGTTTTGCATACGAAGAAATGCGACCAGATATAAATAGACCTCTGCAGGTGTAGTACAACACCACCTCCCCTCCCCAGGTAATCAACAGACGAGCTGTACCCTCTGCCAAGGTTTTAACGTACCCAATTTTAAAACCTCGATCGCTTCTTCCTACAAACAACACGTCTCAAGTACCGCATGCAACAGTCTGTTTCCACGAAAACTTTATGGAAAAATCACGAGCCATGTGTCGAGGGCTGAAATTTTTCCCGAGTTTTCAGTTTTAAGTCCTGAAAATGAATACAGAACAGTAAGAATGTTCAACTCCCATTCTTATTATAATTATGCACAATCATATTACGAGTCTATTACACAACTGTTTAATACCCTTTAATTTTAAAGTGGCATTTTAGTGATACTCCACGTAATTCGGAAACATTAACTCTTTCAGGGGAGATTTATCCCCCCCCCCCCCAAAAAAAAAAAAATAATAAAATCGTTAATGAGCAAGACAATTTTGTTTCAGAAATATGTAATTTAAATTATCAATTAATAATTAATGCAACATTACAGCCAAAACACCCTAATCGTTATAGATTTGATTGCTTTTTTTTTTTTTTTTTAAAGTAGAAAAAGCATGGCTGACAATTTGTACCGGCGAGACGGAAAGGATTTATATTTGAGGGAAGTGGTTAGCATGTTTATCACTAACCACAATTAGAACTTAAGTATCTAAGTTTGTACCGTCGTGCCGTAATGAGTTATAAAGTAAAGATAGTTGTAGCTAGTCGAAGTCCCCGGTATCACTATAAACGAATTAAAATCCATAATTGCTCAACCGCCCGTGCCAGTGGAATCATCTGAATTAGCATCTCATCTCACTGAAGGATCAAAACTAATAAAGGCAGCTGCAGTCCCCAGCATAGCAGCCACAGCACATGCCAAAAGACATAAAGCCATGCCGCACCGAAAGTGAACGCAGTCGAACTGTCCTTCCTCATATGATATCAGCATTCATCGTAAGCAATTGGAATATAGAAACACTATCCGAGTGAAAAGCACAGCTCACAGAGAGCACAGAGCACCAATTTCATAAGCTCTGGCAGAAAGTCTGACTTGGAATATGAAGAAACTGCTACAAGGAACACATTTCAGACAAAAAAGTAAAGATTTTTTAGTCTAAAACAATAAGACATTGCTCTCATTCTCACAACTATTTCTTTAAGTGAAGTGGTTCCACTTTGAGACATATGATCAAATATTGTTTATTTTCCGATTCTTTATGTTTAATGTTGGTGATATTTTAGCTTTAAAGTGAAAATATGTCAACAGAGGACATAGTTATTAAGCAGTTATCAGGGTTCAAGTATCCAGGAACAATCCTAACGAAGCCATTTCGTTTCCGGACCTAGTCACAGCAGCTGGAAGTTTTTGTCTAATTTCACAATATTATTTTGTTCTAAGATCTTTAGTTATAACCATCATCAATGATCTCAATACAAATCGTATTATTAGTTAGATATGGAGGCAAAACGGGCACTCTACAATACAATCTTCATCCCAACGTTGTGTTACCAATGCCAGACCTGGACCCTAGACTCAAGATGCATCAAAGCTTGTCAAATCATTGGACAGCTATCACCACTATTGTCCAACAAGGAAATAACTCTAGAGGCAAAACGAGCACTCTACAATACAATCTTCATCCCAACGTTGTGCTACCAATGCCAGACCTGGACCCTAGACTCAAGATGCATCAAAGCTTGTCAAATCATTGGACAGCTATCACCACTATTGTCCAACAAGGAAATAACTCTGGTGGCAAAACGGGCACTCTACAATACAATCTTCATCCCTACGTTGTGTTACCAATGCCAGACCTGGACCCTAGACTCAAGATGCATCAAAGCTTGTCAAATCATTGGACAGCTATCACCACTATTGCCCAACAAGGAAATAACTCTAGAGGCAAAACGAGCACTCTACAATACAATCTTCATCCCAACGTTGTGTTACCAATGCCAGACCTGGACCCTAGACTCAAGATGCATCAAAGCTTGTCAAATCATTGGACAGCTATCACCACTATTGTCCAACAAGGAAATAACTCTGGAGGCAAAACGGGCACTCTACAATACAATCTTCATCCCTACGTTGTGTTACCAATGCCAGACCTGGACCCTAGACTCAAGATGCATCAAAGCTTGTCAAATCATTGGACAGCTATCACCACTATTGTCCAACAAGGAAATAACTCTGGTGGCAAAACGGGCACTCTACAATACAATCTTCATCCCAACGTTGTGCTACCAACGCCAGACCTGGACCCTAGATGCAAGAACAATAAGAAAAATAAGCTATACAGAGACGAAACGTGTTAGACGAATGACAGGAACATATATATATATATATATGGAAAGTGCCCCGTCACGCCAAGTGGCGTATAGGGAATATGGTGTTAGTGGCCATAAATTTTACAGACCTTAGGCATATGATTTTTGGGGTAATGTGGTCGGTATTACGCCCGTGCCGCTTTACTTTCCCCCCAAAAAATCCGGTACCCATTAAATATTTGTATATACCACTACTAATTTTGTCACCACCACTATTTTTATTACCACTACTTGTACCATTAACACTACAGCCACTACTAATAACACTAACACTATCATTACAACTACTATTAACACCACTACTATTAACACCACCACTACCATTTAATCTTCTACTGTTATAGCTACTACTATTACGTTACCACTTATAGTACAGGTACTACAAATACACATTCATACATTACTAAATCGTGCTGAAGTCGGATGTGTTGGGCCGAAAGGCGCAAATATCACAGTTATACTGTAAACCACAACACAACGCAGACACACCCACTTAACGTCCTTTTAAGGGCGGATGATGAAGAGTAATTCTGTAGTCTACTAGAATACTTGAGTCATCGGGCGAACGCAAGCAAGCATACATTACTAATACTAATCAACAACATTTGAAAACGTGTAAAAATACCCTTTAACTTAATGGCTTAGACTTTGCTGATGATATATCTCTCCTATCACACAGCCATCAACAGATGCAAGATAATATTAGCATACTTGATGAGAGATCACAACAGTTGGGACTGAAAATAAATAGGGATAAGACCAAAATTATGAGAATTAAGGCAGTCGGCAATAACCAAATAACATTAGGAGAAATACTTCTACTAGACGTACAATTTCACATACATCTGGGCAGTAATATAGATAAAGAGGGAGGAACAGAAAATTACACCAAAGAAAGAATGCAAAAAGCAAGAAGAGCATTCGTTGCACTGAGAAACATATGGAAATCAAAATAAATTTGGTGAAATACAAAAAATTAAAATGTTCAACTCCAAAGTTAAGTCAGTCATATTATATGTCTGTGAAACATGGAGCCATTAACTTCATTAACGGAAACTAGCGCAGAATAAAAGGATGGAAATATAGGATAAAATCACTAGCATAGAATTATGAGAAAGTACCAGTCAAATACCAGTGGATAAAGAAATACAGCGAAGACGATGGCGATGGATAGGACACACATAACGGAAGTCTACTGAGAGTATTATACAAGGTTTATTTTTGGAATCACCAAGGAAAATGGCAAAGAGGAAAACTAAAATATTTTTGGAGAAGACAGATGGAAGCAGAGATGAAGATGATGGGGAAGACATTGAATGATCTTAAAAGAATGGCAAGAAACAGAACGGCTAGGAAAGTGTTTGTCGAAAACCTATGCTCCACAGGGAGCTGAAAGTGTTTGTTGAAGACCTATGCTTCACAGGGAGCTGAAAGTGTTTGTTGAAGACCTATGCTTCACAGGGAGCTGAAAATATTTGTTGAAGACCTATGCTCCACAGGGAGTTGAAAGTGTTTGTTGAAGACCTATGCTTCACAGGGAGCTGAAAGTGTTTGTTGAAGACCTATGCTTCACAGGGAGCTGAAAGTTGTTATTGAGTTAATAGCGGGTCATCATCATTGCACTCCGAACATGTCCATATGTGCTCAGATGCACTCCTCAGCAAGTCTCGCAGTGTCCAGCGATTGACGGCTTCAGTTCTGTGTTGGTTGATAAGTCTTCTTACACGGCCACTAAGTTTCTCATTTCTGGCATCTTAACTCCTATCTTTTTCATCAGAAGGAGTGACGTGGACTCATGGTTGTCGAAGTCCTGTGTCCTTCCCACTTCCTGGAGGGCATTGATGATGTCCGCCCGATCCATTGGTTGACCGTCCTCAACAATAGCACAGCTAGCCAACCTTGCCGCTCTTTCATTCCCCCGTACTCCCGCATGTCCTGGGACGTAGACAAAGGTGATCTTACGTATTTTGGACTTCTGCAATAACTCTACCCATTGCCTACGTAAAGAGCCCGCCTCCACTTTTCTTATCATGCTCATCGAATCACTCAGTACAGAGGTGTGGGTGTAGTTATGGTTATTGTTATTGTTATTGTTATTGGTTATGGTTATGGAATGCCCGGTATCACAGCAAACGAATTAACATCCATAATTGCTCAACCGCCCGTGCCAGTGTAATCATCCGAATTAATATCTCATCTCCCAAACTAAGAAAGGTAGCTGCAGTCCCCATCAGAACAGCCACGACACACGCCAAAAGACATAAGATGAAATCGCATAGAAAGTGAACACAGCATCTGTTTCTCGTCATACGATATCATCATCTCATCGTAAGCAATTGGAATATCGAAACATGATCAAAACGAATGAAACACACAGCTCACGGTGTGCACAGAGCACTTAACTCAGTAGCTCCTGCAGCAAGCCAGACTTGGAATATGAGGAAACTGCAACAAGGAACACTTTTCATTTATAGCCTTTAAAATTTCCTGTCGCCTATCCGCCCCATTGACCGGTGTTCCAATGATGACGTATACTGCAGTCAACACAGAACACACTATTGCGAACACTGTGAGGATTTCAGATCACATGCACATAACTCGTTCCACCAGCGAAGATCCCAACAGTGGAACTTCCTATCTATACACTTATCTGCATTGGAAAGATAGAATTAGCCATCTTTCCTGCAAAAAACGTAACAGTAAACGTTGACGCAAACATGACCGCACCATCTTGAAACCGGAAGTCCAATAGTGGGTGTAGTTTTGTGACTCTAACCATTTGAATGCCTTGGCCACTGCCATCACCTCCGTTGTCATGCTACTCGTGGTCATGACGTATGCACCACTGTCTTCCTTGGCTATTCTGCCTGCCGAGCGTGCCGTAAAAGCCCATGCACTCCTTTGGTGTCGTATTACAGATCCGTCTGTATAGATGACTGCATCTTTCTTATCGGTGTTACCCAAGATGAGACCTTTGATCCCGCATTGACCACGACTGAGATCTGTTCCCTACATTTCCTGTCGAGTGTGACAATACACGAGAATGTCCCCCTGAATGACGTAGGCACCGGTATCCACTCCTCGCCAGTGTTGATATTGGTAAGCCCACAGACCTGTTTGATGACATCTGCTCGGCCCACCCATGATTTGCATCTTTTTAGCGTGTTACCTTTCCCTGTGTTAAGCTCATGATGCAACTGATGCTCTTTATCTGCACTTATCTTCAAGTGTGCTCGTGCCCTCCAGATCTTGATACTGTCATCCATGTTTGGAAAGTCGAGACTATACCTCATTGCTACACAGGGAGTGTCCCTCGTACACCCCAAGATAATGCGCATAGCTTCATTCTGTAGTTTCTCCAGCTTGTCAATTTGCGTCTTACTGACTGTAAGAACTGCCAGGGCATACTCGATTGGTGCAAGGACTAGTCCCTGGAACAGAAGGGTAAGTAGCATCTGCTCGATGTTGGCAGCTGCCATGACCTTCAAGGCGCAAAGGATTGCGGGATTTTATTACCACATGCCTGTGGTGCCGGCAACACAGACTGTGATCAAACTTAACTCCGAGGTACGTCATCACCCTGTCCCTGGTCACCTTATCAGCTCCCATTCGTACCATGAGTGTTTCGTGTTAACGATATGATTGTTAAGGTAGAACCATGCAGCTGATGCTTTATTAGGATTAACCAATGCACCTGCTACTACACACCACAAAGAAATGCGATCGATTTCGTCTTGCATTGTGGAGGCGGTTTCCCGTCTGTCTCTTCACTGTCGATATACCAGAATATCATCAGCAAAAGTCATAGTTCTTCCCCTCCCATCCATCTGTTGTTCCGTGATCGTTATTGTGTGCACGTTAAATAGAACTGGTGACAATGGTGAGCTTTGTGGCAGCCCTGGACAAATGGATTTTGGCTCGAATGACCAACTTCCACATCTGAGTATCACCTTCCAATGAAAGTGTTCGTTTAAGACTTATCCTCCACAGGGAGCTAAAAGTGTTTATGAAGAATTATGCTCAACGGGGTGTAAAAATGTTTATTGAAGAATTATGCTCCACAGGGAGCTACAAGTGTTTGTTGAAGAATTATGCTCCACAGGGAGCTACAAGTGTTTATTAAAGAATTATGCTCCACAGGGAGCTACAAGTGTTTGTTGAAGAATTATATTCTACAGGCAGCTGAACGGAAGAGGACAAACAATTCCATTTCTACTACCACTACAACAACCACTACTACCACTACAACAACTACAACTACCACTACAACAACCACTACTACCACTACAACAACTACAACTACCACTACTACAACTACTACTACCACTACAACAACTACAACTACCACTACAACAACTACAACTTCCACTACTACAACTACTACTACCACTACAACAACTACAACTACCACTACAACAACTACAACTACCACTACTACAACTACTACTACCACTACAACAACTACAACTTCCACTACTACAACCACTACTACCACTACAACAACTACAACTACCACTACTACAACTACTACTACCACTACAACAACTACAACTACCACTACAACAACTACAACTACCACTACAACAACTACAACTACCACTACTACAACTACTACTACCACTACTACAACTAATACTACCACTACAACAACTACAACTACCACTACAACAACTGCAACTACCACTACAACAACTACAACTACCACTACTACAACTACTACTACCACTACAACAACTACAACTACCACTACTACAACTACTGCTACCACTACAACAACTACTACTACCACTACAACAACTACAACTACCACTACTACAACTACAACTACAACTACCACTACAACAACTACAACTACCACTACAACAACTACAACTACCACTACTACAACTACTACTACCACTACAACAACTACAACTACCACTACTACAACTACTACTACCACTACACTACAACTACTACTACCACTACAACAACTACAACTACCACTACTACAACTACAACTACCACTACAACAACTACAACTACCACTACTAAAACTACTACTACCACTAAACAACTACAACTACCACTACAACAACTACAACTACCACTACAACAACTACAACTACCACTACTACAACTACTACTACCACTACTACAACTACTACTACCACTACAACAACTACAACTTCCACTACTACAACTACTACTACCACTACTACTACTACTACTACTACCACTACAACAACTTCAACTACCACTACTACAACTACTACTACCACTACTAGAACTACTACTACCACTACTACAACTACTACTACCATTACTACAACTACTACTACCACTACTACAACTACTACTACCACTACCACTACTACTACCACTACTACAACTACTACTACCACTACAACAACTACTACTACCACTACTACAACTACTACTACCACTACCACTACTACAACTACTACTACCACTACTACAACGACTACTACAACTACTACAACTACTACTACCACCACCATTACTACCACTACTACTACTACAACAACTACTACTACCACTACTACAACTACTGCTACCACTACAATAACTACTACTACCACCACCATTACTACCACTATTACAACTACTACTACGACTACTGCAACTACTACTACAACTACTACTACCACTACTACAAGTACTACTACCACTACAACAACTACTACTACCACTACTACAACTACTACTACCACTACTACAACTACTACAACCACTACTACAACTACTACTACTACCACTACTACAACTACTACTACTACCACAATTACAGCTACTACTACTACCACTACCACAACAACTAGTACTACAACTACTATTACAACTACTACTACTACAACTACTACTACAACAACCACTACTACTACTACAACTACTACTGCCACTACTACAACTACTACTACAACAACAACTTCTACAACAACTACTACTACTTAAACTACTACTACTACTACCACTACTACAATTATTTCATATAAAACATCTTCATCGATAACTATTGGTATGAGTTGTAACCTATCCATCAGATGTTAAAACTACATGGTAAATCTACCCACAGCCAACTATAGATATACTTAGGCCTGCGGTCGGAGAGGAAATTTCCGGAAAACCTCCAACAAGCGTGACGTTTTCAGCTTCGCTAGCAAGGACGGTTGTGGGTAGAATGACGTCAGCCGTCTAACTTTACTACAAGCCGAAAACGTCATGGCCACGCTTCTAGACGTCAATATTAATGAGTTTGAAGAAAGCGTTGGTCAGCTCAAGGCTGGTGACATCTCCATACAGCTTGTCCTGGTATAGAACCCGTGATTTTCTCTCAGACAAATGATGTATCAGCGAGACCAGCAATATCCGTCAATAACCTGTCCGGTTCCGGTTATCCATTGATTATCATCATCACCATGTGCCACACCGGTTGGCGTAGGCGAAAATGTCCCCCCCCCCCCCCACTCACAGGTCTCTATCTACAGTACATCGTATCAGTTCTGTTGTTGACTGTTTTCCATGCCATGACACCAAGCTATCTAATATCTTCTCTCTTTGTAGTCCGCGATATCTCTTTCCCTGTCTTTTGCCAGTTGTAACCAAGTATTTCAACTTTCCTCTTCTCATGATGTGCCCGCAAAATCTTGATTGTTTCTTTCTGATGTTTTTTAGGAGTTTCCTTTTTGTGTTGGCCTCTTTGAGAATGTTCTCGTTGGTCTTTTTATCTGTCCAGGGAACTCTCAAATTTCTTCTGAGAAATCATCTCTGTAGCCACTAGTCTTTTCATTTGCCTACTGTCCATGATTTGCATTTATAATACCGATATAGAAAAAAATAATATTTATAATAACGATTTAGCAAATAGGAAATATGTTGTTTTAATCACCGGCACATTTTTTGATAAAATGGTCAGCATTAATCAAGATTGTTTCTCCTACGCAAAAAGGTCAGGTACCCATTTTAAAATAGGTGAACCTAAATGCTGCCGATCGAGATTGAGTCGAAACCGTTCTCCTAGTAGACCAGTCGACTAACAACTACGCCACTTAAGGGGCTGTATAGCGGAGAGGTACGACGTCGGCAATAGGATTGTAAGGATTGGGCTCAAAGCCCACCAGAAACTGAGATGATTTTACAAAACAAAAATAGGAAAAATTAATCTGTGGTTTCTATATGACGTTACACTGGCCTCCTCTTCTGGGTAGTGAGATCCGATGTCTAGCCCTCTCGGGTAACGGCAATAAACAGGGGAGCCCACGAGCACTCGAGCACGTTAAAGATACCTTTGACAGTAACAATAGAATGGAGTAGGTCATAAATATGGCCGCTTGCCGGGCAAACATTGTCAACAGAAACTTACCCATACCCTAGATCTCAGGGCCAGAATGTGATCTTCCAGAGTGGATATACAACGACAACTCACAAACAGCAGAGATAGAATCAAGATGCAACAAAGCTTGTCAAGTCATCGGACAGTTATCACCACTATTGTCCAACAAGGGAATAACTTTGGAGGAAAAACAAGCACTCTACAATACAATCTTCATCCCAACGTTGTGCTACCACAGCCAGTCCTGGACCCTAGATGTAAGAACATTAAGAAAAATAACCTCTACAGAGATGAAATGTGTTAGACGAATGACAGGAAACAGTCTGAGAGATAAGATCAGAAATGAAGAACTAAGAAAAAAGCTAGGAATAGCCCCCGCCGTAGAATATATAAAGAAGCAACAGATAAAATGGTTTGGCCACGTGACAAGGCAGAAAGATCAAAACACAACACAACGAACCTTCAACAAACGTTGTGAGAACACCAGACCTATGGGTCGACCACGAAAAAGATGGATCGATGGAATATTAGAAGCGCTAGGATACATAACAGCAGCAGAGGCGAACAGAAGAGCAAAAGACCGCAAATTATATCTCCCCTCGACGTTGAAAAGCAGATGAAGAAGGAAAGAAGATAAGAAGAGAGTGGATATCGGAGCACCTATGGGCCCGTCTGGTGTGTAGTGATGATGATCCTAACAACAAACAAACAAACCTCTTTAAGAGCGGATTATTTTGTCCTTCAGATTTATCTCAACATCCCCAAGTAGTGATTCTATCTTGCTGAACCACCTCCTGCACTTTCTCGTTGCACGTGGGATGTCAACACAGGTAACACGATCATTCTTACATCCTGAGATCACACATTCTCCTATCCTGCACACCTCCAGATCCCGACGACACACGCATCTCTTCTTGCACACATCGCCTCCCCTCAGTTTACACGTACCTACCTTGACGTCACCCACACCCCAACCACCCGGTTGTATTTTCCTGCTGCTTGGGGTTGTGTTTGCGGGAGAACCAGCATCGCCGCGTTCTAGAACAGCTGGCTCGCTACCACTGAACCTCTCTCAGCAGCCGTTGCTTACAGCCCATTCCAGTCCATGGTTTCCTGGCGTACCTGGCCACTAACAATACTAGGAGGTTGAAAACAAACCCCTCCATTCAAAAAAGATATCGTCTATTTCGTCGAAGTTATCAACAAAACAACCCGTAACAGACACACGTACAGACAAACTACCAAACAAAATGGCCAACAGGGAGAAGCCGATGGGGATGGACAGAGCCTTGTATTCCAAGGTAAGATTATAACGCCTTCGTAAAATCAGAATTGTTTCGCTAAATAACTGTTTCATACATTTTGTTTTGTTCATCATTATCATTGAGTGCCGTCTCTGCACTGAAGGTTGGCTACCATGGAGCGCCATTCCACTCTGTCACTTGCTTTGATGGTGCAGATTGTCATAGGCTGTCTTGTCCATCTTTTGACGTTACTCGTCCGTGTTAGTCTTGGTCTGCCTCTGCCTCTTTTACCTTGTATTTTCCCTTCCAAGATTACTTTTAGTAGGCTGTTCTGTCTTTTAACATGCCCCAAAAATGTCATTTGTCTTGATTCAATTGTGTTTAGTAGTTCTTTTTTAATTTTTAATTGTTTTAAGACTTCATCGTTTGTTTTCTTTTCACCCAATTCTTGTTATTCTTCTATAAATCCACATTTCAAAATCTTCAATTTTCTGTTCTGTTTTCTTGTCTAAATTCCTAGTTTTCGCACCATACGGGATTGTTGAGAAGATGTAACATTTTGCTATTCTTAGTTTTAGCCCTGGTGTTATTTGTTTTGATGTTTGTATGTTCTTCATGACATTAAAATTACTTCTCGTCATTCCTGTTCTTTTGTTTATTTCAGTTGTACATTTTCCATCACTGGTTATAGTATGTCCAAGGTAGTTGTAGTTCTGAAATGTCTCCAGGTTTATGCCTTCAACTTTGACACACACTTGAATGTTTTGAGTCTTATCTTTGTTCATGATCATAGATTTAGTCTTTTTTGATTTGTTAAAAAATGTAAACATTAAACCTCGTTATCATACGAAAGGAATAGCATTTTCCTCTAAAATGAAATGCGATTTAATGTTTTCAGTTTTCAACAAAAGTGCAATCAATCAATGTACCGGACCAAAGGTTGGAATTACATCCCGTTTTTTGAGGACACACTTCGATTATTTCCGTTGTCCGACATTTTCATATTCAGCTTTATGAATGCTACATTCTAGTCTTCCATATACTTTTTGAAGAAAAAAATGTGGACTGGATTCTAATTAGTTGCATTAATTAAAATGGTTGCTAAAATTACGGTAACTGTTGGTTGCTAGTTGAGGTAGCTGTTGGTTGATAGTTGAGGTAACTGTTGGTTGCTTGTTGAGGTAACTGTTGGTTGCTAGTTGAGGTAACTGTTGGTTGCTTGTTGAGGTAACTGTTGGTTGCTTGTTGAGGTAACTGTTGGTTGCTTGTTGAGGTAACTGTTGGTTGCTTCTTCAGGTAACTGTTGGTTGATAGTTGAGGTAACTGTTGGTTGCTTGTTGAGGTAACTGTTGGTTGCTAGTTGAGGTAACTGTTGGTTGCTTGTTGAGGTAACTGTTGGTTGCTTGTTGAGGTAACTGTTGGTTGCTTCTTCAGGTAACTGTTGGTTGCTAGTTGAGGTAACTGTTGGTTGATAGTTGAGGTAACTGTTGGTTGCTAGTTGAGGTAACTGTTGGCTGCTAGTTGAGGTAACTGTTGGTTGCTAGTTGAGGTAACTGTTGGTTGCTAGTTGAGGTAACTGTTTGTTGCTTGTTGAGGTAACTGTTTGTTGCTTGTTGAGGTAACTGTTGGTTGCTTGTTGAGGTAACTGTTGGTTGCTAGTTGAGGTAACTGTTGGTTGCTTGTTGAGGTAACTGTTTGTTGCTTGTTGAGGTAACTGTTGGTTGCTTGTTGAGGTAACTGTTGGTTGCTAGTTGAGGTAACTGTTTGTTGCTAGTTGAGGTAACTAGGCTGGAAAAACAAATATTTTTTTTATTTCTGGCTTTATTTTTCATTATATCTTTTTTTAAAAAAAATGTTCTTTATTTGCTGTTTAGTGTCTTGTGGGGGGGGGGGGGGGGGGGGAGAGAGAGAGCACAGAGTCTTTTAGAGATATAGTATGTAGTCTTTTAGAAATCTAATTTTTAGTTTTTTATATAAATATTTTTGAGTCTTTTAGAGCGATAATATGGAGTCTTTTGATCTTTTCTCGGCATCGCTTGCTGTAAAATTGTCGATCCCTTTTCAGTTGTCTTCCAAAGGGCGAGCACTCCTGTGGAGAGTTTGTCCCCCAGATGGTTCGTGCCAATGAAAGATTAGGGAATGGGCAAATAATGGTAGTGCTGCGGTAAAGCTGGTTGCAGGAGCCAGTAGTGGGCTGTAACGTACACTCCTACAAGGTCTGATGACAACTTTACAAACAAGGAACACGACAAAATACTGACGTTTCGGCCAACATGAGACCTTCTTTAGAAAACGAAAATACAAACGAACAACAAAATAATGTAAACTCTACTATATCTAGGATGAGCGGCACGGGTAAATCGAGAAGAAATAAACCGAGGGATAAGAGATGAAATGGTGAAACGAAAGAGAGATGCCTTACATCTCGGAGGATTCAAATAGAAAATATGTGAAAGTGAGTCAGTTAAAGTGAAAGATTTGATAATCTGACCTGTTACTGGGTTTGTGTGTACACAAGTAGGGTAACGTGTTGATGGGTTGATGGATGGTCCATGGTTGGTTGAATGGAAACCGAAACAGTTTTTTGGTGTGAGGATAGACTACAACAATTTGTGACATCCAACAATTCGTAGCGGCCACCAATAAAGAAAAAGATAAGCATATAGATAACCATCGAGCTACTGGTTTAGTCGACATATCATCTTTATTGTACAAGTGAAAACACCATTGTGCTCATATCCCTTCATGAACACGCTCCCCCAGCATATGCAGCATGCCCGCTAAAATGGAGAACGCACTGAAGATGGGTTCACCTCAGATGCACGAACTTAAGCACAGGCGAAGATTTTTTCTCCAAACCTCCTTAGTCGCCTATTACGACATGCGTGGCAGGTGACAATGGTTCGATTCTTCGCTCTGCCGACCCTAGTTAAGGCCCTGGTAGTCACAGGTCATACTGGCTATTGATGGGCACACACTGGTCCCTGTGTTTTATGCTAGCATTGATGTGTTGCCAAATATAACAACTACAGATAAGGTTCACAGATATTGGACAAATAACATCATTTATTCATCCCATCTATCCACCTATCGACCTTTTGAGTTGTAGTCGGTCCATAGGTCATAGACCCAGATACTCTTTCCCTGTTTTTTTCTTTCTAGCAGTCTCAATCCTTGCAAAAATCTGTTATCAAATCTCGCCATTTGTCTCTGTTCTGTACCAGCATCTCGATCTCATGGAGGGAGTCGATTCCTGCTGCTTTTGCCTGTCTGATCAATGTTCTTTGCAGTGTTTCTCTAGGTCGCCTCTTTTCCTCCTACCTGTTTTTTCCCACCTGAGGGCTTGTTTTGCTAGTCGATTATTATCTCTTCTCATCACATGTCCAACCATCGATTTTTCTTGATTACTGAAGATATTAGTGGTTGATTGGCGATTTCTCTAATTTCTTTGTTTGTTTTGAATTCGTTCCATTCATTTATTCATCCCACTTGGTAGTTAATTGGTAAATTAAGAATAATATAAACTGGTTAGCGCAGTCACCCCGCAATGTACATGGGATGTTATGTTTAATTTCACCTCCGATTGGAAAAAAAAAACAATATGACTCTACCAGGAAACGAACCCCCACCCACAAGCTTGAATAGCAAAAGACTCTACCCAATTGACCACCCTATTCTTTACAATCAGAATAACTAAGTAAAGTTCGAGATACCTGGATTGGAATTACATCCGTCGATTTCGTGTCGATTTGTTTAAAATATTCCAGACCACCTTATTTCTCAAATTAAAACGCGGTAACGTGGTGGTTAGTGAGTTGATTTGTTGTATATGTAAATTTGAGTCCATCCGCCGATCAACCAGTTGTAAGCTTAACCTACCTGTTTATGGGTACCTGCTATTTGTTTCTAGAAGATCAGGGCGGCCTGTTGTAATCTGACCAGAGACAAGAAATAATAAATGAACATTATAATGGAGGGAAACTTCCCAGGCGATAGATCAGCGAATCATTTCAGTGGAAGAGCTTTACAGCAATCGGGGAAAAAATCATAAAAAATCAACAACAGAAAATAAAAACGAAGAACAATATACAACCCGCAACAGGATAAAACTTGTACTCCTCGACACAGGGCCCTGCTACAAGAAACAAACGCTAAAGCACACGGCCAACTAAACAACGTTAAAGAAAAATAGCTATCATTGGCGAGGTCTTTCATGCAGGTGTACTCATGACTATAGCATAGCGTTAGGAACACAGGTGTACTCATGACTATAGCATAGCGTTAGGAACACAGGTGTACTCATGACTATAGCATAGCGTTAGGAACATAGGTGTACTCATGACTATAGCATAGGGTTAGGAACACAGGTGTACTCATGACTATAGCATAGGGTTAGGAACACGGGTGTACTCATGACTATAGCATAGCGTTAGGAGCACAGGTGTACTCATGACTATAGCATAGCGTTAGGAACACAGGTGTACTCATGACTATAGCATAGCGTTAGGAACACATGTGTACTCATGACTATAGCATAGCGTTAGGAACACAGGTGTACTCATGACTATAGCATAGCGTTAGGAACACAGGTGTACTCATAACTATAGCATAGCGTTAGGAACACAGGTGTACTCATGACTATAGCATAGCGTTAGGAACACATGTGTACTCATGACTATAGCACAGCGTTAGGAACACAGGTGTACTCATGACTATAGCATAGCGTTAGGAACACAGGTGTACTCATGACTATAGCATAGCGTTAGGAACACAGGTGTACTCATGACTATAGCACAGCGTTAGGAACACAACTCGGGAATAGATTGTGTATCTGTATTTTCCTATAAGGACAAGTACCTCCCTGGTAGGGTAGGGCTGAATACTTGCCTTGTAGACAAACAGTTACAGGAGGAAACAGAACGAATAGTAGTTTTCTGTGGTTTATCATCATCATCAAGTACCTGGCCTACTGGCGCAGGTGGCCATGCCTCTCCATAACTCTAGATCTCGACAGTTATTTATCATTTCTGTTGTTGACCTTCTACCAAGCCATTATCTTAAGCTGTCTGGTATCTTTTCTCTTTGCTTCCCTCTATCTCTTCGTCCCTCAATTTTCCCAGTTGTCACAATATATTCCAGCTGTTCTCTCCTCATTACATGGCTAAAAAATGATGATTGTTTCTTCCTAATATTGGAAATTAGTTCTCTTTTTGTTTTGGCCTCTTTCATAACGTTTTAATTGCCCTTCTTAGCTGTCCATGGTATTCTCAACATTCTTCTGTAAAACCAAATTTATATCTATCTATCTATTGTCCTTTCGAGCCGAAGACGGCACATAGGGCAGAACCACAATCTCAAAAACAGAAACCTTGCGTGCCAAAATGGCACATATTGCAGAGATCACTGCTTCTAAAATCTATGGTCTGTTTCCATAACAATGCTTTTTACAATGACAGCTTGTCAAGCCATCGATCAACCTCCTTAGTCGCCTCTTACGACATGCCTGGAAGGTCACAGTGTCACTATTCTTTACATCCCACGTAATGAGGCCCCGGTAACACACAGGCGAATTTTTATAGTAATTTTTATTTTAATTTTTATTACAAATTTATATAGCCTCCAGTTATTTTCCTGTCTGTTGTAGTCTACGATTCACTTCCATATCTAGTGCGGAGTCTAGTCATCATCATCATGTACCCTGCCGGTTGGCGTAGGCGATCATGTCCTTCCACAATCTTCTATCTACAGTGCATCGTATCATTTCTGTTGTTGACTGTTCTCCATGCCATGACACCAAGCTATCCAGTATTTTCTCTTTTTGTCGTCCGCGATCTCTCTTTCCTTTTATTTTGCCAGTTGTAACCAAGTATTCCAACTTTCCTCTTCTCATGATGTGCCCGAAAAATGTTGATTGCTTCTTTCTGATGTTTTTTAAGAGCTCCCTTTTTGTGTTGGCCTCTTTGAGAACTTCCTCATTGGTCTTTTTATCTGTCCAGGGAACTTTCAACATTCTTCTGAGAAATCCCATCTCTGTGGCCTCTAATTGTCTTTTCATTTGTTTGTCTACTGTCCATGATTCGCTTCCATAGATCAGAATTGGTTCTATATAGCACCGATGAACTCTCTTTCTCATTTTTATTGACATAGATTTGTTGCATAAGATATTTTTCATTTTCTGAAATGCTATTTTGGCCTGAGCTATTCTGCTTTTTATTTCTGTGGTGCATCTCCCATCTGATGTTATTATTGTACCCAAGTATTTGAAACGTTGTACTTGTTTCAGATTTGTCTTGTTTATTTTTATGCTGCATGATGGTGATGATTGTTTCTTCGATATAACCATTACTTCTGTTTTCTTACTATTCAGACTGAGACCTTTCTTGTTGCTTTCTTCTACTATTATGTCTATCATTTCTTGTAGTTCGTTCTCTGTCTCTTCTATTAAAACTGTGTCATCCGCATATCGCAAATTATTTATGTTGTGACCGTTGACTTCAATTCCTTTTTTGTCTACTATTGATCTCATAATATGTTCGCTGTAAAGTGAAAACAAATCCGGTGACAGAACACAGCCTTGTCTGACTCCTTGTTTTATATATTGGAATTGTCCTGGTTTGTTGTTAATTCGTATAGCCGCTGTTTGTTGCCAGTACATGTTTTTTATGATTCGCAGATCCTTGCCATCAATGTTTAATTTCTCCAGCATATTTATTATTTATACATGCTTTACTTTGTCAAATGCTTTCGTGTATTATATAAAGCACATCTATAGATCTTTCTTTACCTCTATAGCACTTTCTATCAATGTCTTTAAGATGTATATTGCATTATTGGTGCCCTTTCCTTCCACAAATCCACATTGTTCCTCACTTATTTCTGGTTTTATTTTGTTCCTTACACGTCTCATGATTATTCTTAGTAATATTTTAGTCATATGGCTCATGAGACTAATAGTGCGATGGTCTTCACAATCAGTGGCTCCTGACTTCTTCGGTATGGCTACAAAGATAGATTTTAGTAGATCTCCGGGTATGTGCCCAGTGTTATATATGTCATTGAGTAGTTTTGTTATGACTTGTACTCCCAACTCTCCTAATGCATTTATCTCTTCGATTGTTATATTGTCAGGACCTGGAGCTTTGCCTCTTTTAATGTGTTGAATTGTGTCCTCCACTTCACTCTGCAATATTGGTGGTCCTGTGTCTTCATTTGAATTGTTTAATTCTGGTCTTTCATCATCATAGAGTTGACTGATATATTCTGTCCATCTTTCCATTGTCTTCTCCTGTCCCATTATTATATTTCCTTCCCTTGATTTCACACATCCTGAAACTTTGACTTCTTTTCTTCCAGTTAATTCATTTAACAGATTGTACATAAATTTTGGGTCTTTCTTTTGTTGTTTTTCCATTTCTTCACATTTCTGTTTTAACCATCCTTCCTTTGCTTCACTGCACTTGTTTTGGATCTCTTTGTGCAATATTTTGTATGCTCGTTCTTCTTTCTCATGTTTTCTTCTTTCATCCATTAGTTGTAATATTTCTTCTGTCATCCATTTCTTATTGTTTATTCTTTTAGTCACTGGTATTACTTCTTTTGATGTTTGCTGAATCGATTGTTTGAGCATTTCCCACTGCTCCTGGATGTCCTGTATTTTCTCAATAGCATTATATATATTTTGTACTATCATGCTGTACTTATCGCGGAGTCTAGTACGGTTCCCTTATTCTTAAATTTGACATTTTTCTGGGAGTGGTTTCAATCTGTGACACCAGACACACAAAACGTTATTCTGTTGAGCTCAAGTGAATACCCGTGTGTGAATGTTTTAGTAGAATCATCATCATGTGCCATACCGGTTGGCATAGGCGATCATGTCCTTCCACAATCTTCTATCCACTATGAATTGTATCAATTCTGTTGTTGATTGTTTTCCATACCATGACACCAAGCTATCTTGTATCTTCTCTCTTTGTCGTCTACTATCTCTCTTTCCCTGTATTTTGCCAGTTGTAACCAAGTATTCCAACCCTCCTCTTGTCATGATGCGCCAGAAAATTTTTTATTGTTTCTTTCTGATGTTTTTTAGGAGCTCCCTTTTTGTGTTGGCCTCTTCAAAAATTTCCTCGTTTGTCGTTTTAGCTGTCCAGGGAACTCTCAGCATTCTTCTTTGGTAGAGTAAAGCTCCTAAATAAAAGACCAAAGATCGCCAAAAAAAAAAATCGCATTAAAAAAAAAATATTGCTTTACTAGAAAATGACAACTGCAAGAAAATTACAGTGCAAGAAAATGGCATTGCAAGAAAATTTCATTGCAAGAAAATGACATCGCAAGAAAATGACATCTAAAAAAATGACATCTCCCACAGCTGTTTGCTGATGGTGCTTTAGTAATGTGGTTACTTTTCTCGCCTATGTTATAATTCATAATTGGATTACAAGTCTGCTGAGCTACATTAAAACCGATCACTGTGGACGCTTAAACCAACATTTGTGGTTTAATGACGATCATTGGACATGGAAGAGGGCCAAACAGAAATATTTCTTCTCATGAACTTTAAGGAACTAAAATAGCAATAGCATACAAACGAAGATAGAATAGTCTTGTATTTCCTGTCAATATGGCGGATGCGCGACTAGAACTATTTGAGACTGTCTGAGAAGTATTCCTTGTTGCACTTTGCTCATATTCCAAGTTCGGCTTGCTGCAGGAGCTACTGAGTTTAGTGCTCTGTGCACACCGTGAGCTGTGTATTTCACCCGGATTGTGTTTCGATATTCGAATTGTTTACGATGAATGATGATACCGTATGACGAAGGACAGTTTGGCTGCGTTCATTTCGGTGCGGTTACGCCTTACGTCCGTTGACGTTTACTGTAGCTGCTATGATGGGGACAGCAGTTGTCTTTCATTATTTGGATCATTCATTGCGATGAGATGTTAATTCGGATGATTCAACTGGCACGGGCGGTTGAGCAATTATGGATTTTAATTCGTTTGCAGTGATACCGGATCCTTCGACTAACTACAACAACAGAACAGTCATACTATTGTACAGTGTCCTAAAATAAAACCATTTCATCAAATATCAATCACAAGAAAGAGCGACGTGTAGTTTCCTTAGGCAAATGAAACTGTTGACAAAGAGGGGAGGGGGAGGGGCTGGGTAGTCTAGGGGCTTCAAAGCCCACCAGAGGCAGTGATGGTGGCTTTTATTTTCAAAAATAGGAAAAATTAAACCCTGGTTTCTTTATGACGTTACCTCCCCTGATCTCTTGGGTAATGAGATTCGATGTCTAGCCCTCTCGGATAACGGCAATAAACAAGAGGTTCCGTGTGCACTCGCACACATTAAAGATATCTTGACAGTTTAAAATCGAAATGAGTAGGCCATAAATGTGGCCGCTGCCTGGGCAAACATTGTCAGCAAAAACCTACTCAATGAGTGGATCCCAGAGGATATCTACGGAGTTCGTGCGCCTGGGCCAGGACTCTCCTTGAACCTTCTCCAGATTCTCGAGCGGGTATCTCGTCCGGTGTGCAGCTACGATAGCCCTAACAACAAACAAGTCGTATTCAATGTTTTACCACAAACGCGTTTGAACTATATGATTCATCTTTCACTAATCACTTTTAATGTGTAAAAAAATGTATAGGGACTTCCGGTCAATATGGCGGATAGACGACTGGAACCGTTGAGGCACTGTTCGAAATGTATTCCTTGTTGCAGTTTCCTCATATTCCAATTCCGGCTTGCTGATGGAGCTACTGAGTTTAGTGCTATGTGCACACCGTGAGCTGCGTTTTTCATCCGGATGGTGTTTCTTTATTACGATTGCTTACGATAAATGATGATATCTTATGACGAAGGACAGTTCAACTACGTTCAATTTCGGTGCTGATACGCTTTATGTCGTTTGAAGTGTGCAGTGTTTGCTATGATGACTATGGACTGCAGCTGCCTTTCTTTGTTTGGATATTCCATGAGATGTTAATTCCGATGATTCCGCTGACACAGACGGTTGTGCAATTATGGATTTTCATTCGTTTGCAGTGATACCGGGGTCCTCGACTAATTACAACTAAAACTACTAGCCCTATGTGGCGTCAGCGGGTCAGAAAGGATCAAGATTCAAGAATTAATTGTAGCTAGTTGTTCCCTCAGTGGTGCCGGGAAATCTCTTCGTTTATTTCACAAAAAAACTCAAACTGTAACTATAACTGTAACTATAACTGTAACTATAACTGTAA
>JAVIAB010000099.1:3596620-4149120 GCA_032433765.1 Megaustenia siamemsis | reverse complement strand
CACGCTTAATTGTTTTTTTTTTCATCTTTTCCCTTGCAGCCCACTGGCTTACGTCTATAGAAGGCGAGGGTGTCTACCCAGTGCAGTGGATACTTATTTACACAATTCACTCGTTATTGGCTGCACAGAGATCTTTTTCTCTTTCTTTTTTATATTTAGTGGGGGTGGGGGGGGGTAATTGAATAATTCTTGGCGAGGCACGGCCCGTTCAACTTGAGAGCTGATCGTCTGGGTTATATTCATCCCCACCTATCTTGACGGTATAAGGACTGACACGATTTTCGTAATATCACCCAAGCTTGTGACGTCTTCAGCTAAATTGCAAAGTCAAGGTACGAGACTTGAATCGGTCTTAGCACGTGGGCTTTCACCCACATGTGCTCGGCCGTCTATCCAGAAGTGTTCGGAGACTTCAGTTTAGTGTCGACTCAAACATCGTATCTCATGAGATAGGTGCAGTCCTACAGTCTTAACTTATACGGTATTTCAGATTGTTATAGAGGGGATTAAATCGGATTGAGGTAATGCTGACCACATTAGGTAAAATAAAAAGCGACAGATAGTTTATTAAAGAAAGATATGGTGTTCTTTTCAGATTGAGCAGACCGATTATGTATTCGTTCTTCTACGACAACTAGAATTAAAGATTTACACAGAACAATTGTTTGGTTAGTACTGGGAGAACTAGCATTAAAGATTTACACAGAACAATTGTTTGGATAGTACTGGGAGAACTAGCATTAAAGATTTACACACAACAATTGTTTGGTTAGTACTGGGAGAACTAGAATTAAAGATTTACACAGAACAATTGTTTGGATAGTACTGGGAGAACTAGCATTAAAGATTTACACACAACAATTGTTTGGTTAGTACTGGGAGAACTAGAATTAAAGATTTACACAGAACAATTGTTTGATTAGTACTGGGAGAACTACCATTAAAGGTTTACACAGAACAATTGTTTGGTTAGTACTGGGAGAACTACCATTAAAGGTTTACACAGAACAATTGTTTGGTTAGTACTGGGGGAACTACCATTAAAGGTTTACACAGAACAATTGTTTGGTTAGTACTGGGAAAACTAGCTTTAAAGATTTACACACAACAATTGTTTGGTTAGTACTGGGAGACCTACCATTAAAGGTTTACACAGAACAATTGTTTGGTTAGTACTGGGAGAACTAGAATTAAAGATTTACACACAACAATTGTTTGGTTAGTACTGGGAGAACTAGAATTAAAGATTTACACACAACAATTGTTTGGTTAGTACTGGGAGAACTAGCATTAAAGATTTACACATAACAATTGTTTGGTTAGTACTGGGAGAACTAGAATTAAAGATTTACACACAACAATTGTTTGGTTAGTACTGGGAGAACTAGCATTAAAGATTTACACACAACAATTGTTTGGTTGGTACTGGGAGAACTAGCATTAAAGATTTACACACAACAATTGTTTAGTTAGTACTGGGAGAACTAGAATTAAAGATTTACACACAACAATTGTTTGGTTAGTACTGGGAGAACTAGCATTAAAGATTTACACAGAACAATTGTTTGGTTAGTACTGGGAGAACTAGCATTAAAGATTTACACAGAACAATTGTTTGGTTAGTACTGGGAGAACTAGCATTAAAGATTTACAAAGAACAATTGTTTGGTTAGTACTGGGAGAACTAGCATTAAAGGTTTACACAGAACAATTGTTTGGTTAGTACTGGGAGAACTAGAATCAAAGATCTACACAGAACAATTGTTTGGTTAGTACTGGGAGAACTAGCATTAAAGATAGACACAGAACAATTGTTTGGTTAGTACTGGGAGAACTAGAATTAAAGATATACAAAAAACAATTGTTTGGTTAGTACTGGGAGAACTTGCGTTAAATGTTTACGCAGAACAAATGTTTGGTTAGTACTGGGAGAACTAGCAGTAAAGATATACAAAGAGCAATTGTTTGGTTAGTACTGGGATAACTAGCATTAAAGATATACACAGAACAATTATTTGGTTAAGTACTGGGAGAACTACCATTAAAGGTTTACACAGAACAATTGTTTGGTTAGTACTGGGAGAACTAGCATTAAAGATTTACACACAACAATTGTTTGGTTGGTACTGGGAGAACTAGCATTAAAGATTTACACACAACAATTGTTTAGTTAGTACTGGGAGAACTAGAATTAAAGATTTACACACAACAATTGTTTGGTTAGTACTGGGAGAACTAGCATTAAAGATTTACACAGAACAATTGTTTGGTTAGTACTGGGAGAACTAGCATTAAAGATTTACACAGAACAATTGTTTGGTTAGTACTGGGAGAACTAGCATTAAAGATTTACACAGAACAATTGTTTGGTTAGTACTGGGAGAACTAGCATTAAAGGTTTACACAGAACAATTGTTTGGTTAGTACTGGGAGAACTAGAATCAAAGATATACACAGAACAATTGTTTGGTTAGTACTGGGAGAACTAGCATTAAAGATAGACACAGAACAATTGTTTGGTTAGTACTGGGAGAACTAGAATTAAAGATATACAAAAAACAATTGTTTGGTTAGTACTGGGAGAACTTGCGTTAAATGTTTACGCAGAACAAATGTTTGGTTAGTACTGGGAGAACTAGCAGTAAAGATATACAAAGAGCAATTGTTTGGTTAGTACTGGGATAACTAGCATTAAAGATATACACAGAACAATTATTTGGTTAAGTACTGGGAGAACTACCATTAAAGGTTTACACAGAACAATTGTTTGGTTAGTACTGGGAGAACTACCATTAAAGGTTTACACAGAACAATTTTTTGGTTAGTACTGGGAGAACTAGCATTAAAGGTTTACACAGAACAATTGTTTGGTTAGTACTGGGAGAACTACCATTAAAGGTTTACACAGAACAATTGTTTGGTTAGTAATGGGAGAACTACCATTAAAGGTTGACAGAGAACAATTGTTTGGTTAGTACTGGGAAAACTAGCTTTAAAGATATACACAGAACAATTGTTTGGTTAGTACTGGGAGAACTACCATTAAAGATAGACATAGAACAATTGTTTGGTTAGTACTGGGAGAACTACCATTAAAGGTTTACACAGAACAATTGTTTGGTTAGTACTGGGGGAACTACCATTAAAGATAGACACAGAACAATTGTTTGGTTAGTACTGGGAGAACTACCATTAAAGATAGACACAGAACAATTGTTTGGTTAGTACTGGGAGAACTACCATTAAAGGTTTACACAGAACAATTGTTTGGTTAGTACTGGGGGAACTACCATTAAAGATAGACACAGAACAATTGTTTGGTTAGTACTGGGAGAACTACCATTAAAGATAGACACAGAACAATTGTTTGGTTAGTACTGGGAGAACTACCATTAAAGGTTTACACAGAACAATTGTTTGGTTAGTACTGGGAGAACTACCATTAAAGATAGACACAGAACAATTGTTTGGTTTGTACTGGGAGAACTACCATTAAAGGTTTACACAGAACAATTGTTTGGTTAGTACTGGGAGAACTACGATTAAAGGTTTACACAGAACAATTGTTTGGTTAGTACTGGGATAACTAGCATTAAAGATATACACAGAACAATTATTTGGTTAATACTGGGAGAACTAGCATTAAAGATTTACACAGAACAATTGTTTGGTGAGTACTGAGAGAACAAGCATTAAAGATATACACAGAACAATTGTTTGGTTAGTACTGGGAGAACTAGCATTAAAGATATACACAGAACAATTGTTTGGTTAGTACTGGGAGAACTAACATTAAAGGTTTACACAGAACAATTGTTTGGTTAGTACTGGGAGAACTAGCATTAAAGATTTACACACAACAATTGTTTGGTTAGTACTGGGAGAACTAACATTAAATATTTACACACAACAATTGTTTGGTTAGTACTGGGAGAACTAGCATTAAATATTTACACACAACAATTGTTTGGTTAGTACTGGGAGAACTAACATTAAAGATATACACAGAAAATGTAAATAGTTAGTTCTTAGAGAACTACTATTAAAGATATAAACAGAAAAATTGTTCAGTTAGTTCTGAGAAAACTACCATTAAAAATATAAACAGAACAATTGTTTAGTTAGTTCTGAGAGACCTACCATTAAAGATATAAACAGAACAATTGTTCAGTTCTGAGAGATCTACAATTAAAGATATAAACAGAACAATTGTTTAGTTAGTTCTGAGAGATCTACCATTAAAGATATAAACAGAACAATGTTTAGTTAGTTCTGAGAGATCTACCATTAAAGATATAAACAGAACAATGTTTAGTTAGTTCTGAGAGATCTACCATTAAAGATATAAACAGAACAATTGTTTAGTTAGTTCTGAGAGATCTACCATTAAAGATATAAACAGAACAATTGTTCAGTTCTGAGAAACCTACCATTAAAGATATAAACAGAACAATGTTTAGTTAGTTCTGAGAGACCTACCATTAAAGATATAAACAGAACAACTGTGTAGTTAGTTCTGAGAGATCTACAATTAAAGATATAAACAGAACAATGTTTAGTTAGTTTTGAGAGAACTACCATTAAAGATATACACATATCACGTGGCCAAACAAACGTATCTGTTGTTCCTTTATGTTCTAATTAAAAGAAAAACGTTTACATATTTTCCCATTTACTATGTTACCGAAAGTGGTAGAGGGGCATAGTGGGAATTAATCCGAGTTTTCTTTCTCATTTCTTCATTTCTGATCATACGCGACATGCTCTGCTTTATGCTGTGTCGGCGTTAATATAAGGGACACGCGAATAAAGGACATTATAACCGGAAAAATACGGTGGCCAGGATTTACGTAGATTCAGGTTTAAAGATAAATAAACAACAGGGCAGGTAGGCTTTAATTAAACCAAAAAAACAACAACCAAATAATGAAAAATTCGAGAAATGAAAGGAGGTGCCCCTTAAGGTAAGAAGAAGACGGGAAGAAAAGGAAAGTAGAGGAGGTATAGGGTAGCAAGGGGGGAAGAAGAGCAAGAGAGGTCATAGAAATAAAGTAAGGGAATAGTAGAGATAGAAAACAGAACAAAATTGGAGAGGAGATCAGTAACGGTAGTCATATAGCATATTGTTTTGTTGGTTGATGGACAGGTAACGGTAGTCATATAGCATATTGTTGTGTTGGTTGATGGACAGGTAACGGTAGTCATATAGCATATTGTTGTGTTGGTTGATGGACAGGTAACGGTAGTCATATAGCACATCATTGTGTTGGTTGATGGACAGGTAACGGTAGTCATATAGCATATTGTTTTGTTGGTTGATGGACAGGTAACGGTAGTCATATAGCATATTGTTGTGTTGGTTGATGGACAGGTAACGGTAGCCATATAGCATATTGTTGTGTTGGTTGATGGACAGGTAACGGTAGTCATATAGCACATCGTTGTGTTGGTTGATGGACAGGTATCGGTAGTCATATAGCATATTGTTGTGTTGGTTGATGGACAGGTAACGGTAGTCATATAGCATATCATTGTGTTGGTTGATGGACAGGTAACGGTAGTCATATAGCATATCGTTGTGTTGGTTGATGGACAAGTAACGGTAGTCATATAGCATATCGTTGTGTTGGTTGATGGACAGGTAACGGTAGTCATATAGCATATCATTGTGTTGGTTGATGGACAGGTAACGGTAGTCATATAGCATATCATTGTGTTGGTTGAAGGACAGGTAACGGTAGTCATATAGCATATTGTTGTGTTGGTTGATGGACAGGTAACGGTAGTCATATAGCATATTGTTGTGTTGGTTGATGGACAGGTAACGGTAGTCATATAGCATATTGTTGTGTTGGTTGATGGACAGGTAACGGTAGTCATATAGCACATCATTGTGTTGGTTGATGGACAGGTAACGGTAGTCATATAGCATATCGTGTTGGTTGATGGACAGGTAACGGTAGTCATATAGCATATCATTGTGTTGGTTGATGGACAGCTAACGGTAGTCATATAGCATATCATTGTGTTGGTTGATGGACAGGTAACGGTAGTCATATAGCATATCATTGTGTTGGTTGATGGACAAGTAACGGTAGTCATATAGCATATCATTGTGTTGGTTGATGGACAGGTAACGGTAGTCATATAGCATATCATTGTGTTGGTTGATGGACAAGTAACGGTAGTCATATAGCATATCATTGTGTTGGTTGATGGACAAGTAACGGTAGTCATATAGCATATCATTGTGTTGGTTGATGGACAAGTAACGGTAGTCATATAGCATATCATTGTGTTGGTTGATGGACAAGTAACGGTAGTCATATAGCATATCATTGTGTTGGTTGATGGACAAGTAACGGTAGTCATATAGCATATCGTTGTGTTGGTTGATGGACAAGTAACGGTAGTCATATAGCACATCGTGTTGGTTGAAGGACAGGTAACGGTAGTCATATAGCACATCGTGTTGGTTGATGGACAGGTAACGGTAGTCATATAGCACATCGTGTTGGTTGATGGACAGGTAACGGTAGTCATATAGCACATCATTGTGTTGATTGATGAACAGGTAACGGTAGTCATATAGCATATCATTGTGTTGGTTGATGAACAGGTAACGGTAGTCATATAGCATATAATCGTGTTTATTGATAGAAAGGTGACTGCAGTCACATATCGTATCATTGTGTTGGTTGATGGACAGTTAAAATAGTTTTATAACATTGACGCCTGTGTTTAGCGGTTGCCTTTTTATCTCCCTGCAAGTCTGGTACTAAATATCACATCTGGGCCATCTGGGGCGTACTGCATTGCCTTCCCGTAGCTACCACTGCTCCAGACCTAAAACAAAATTGATAAGGGGGTGGACTCTCCAACACGGCTAACAATAATTCCCACTCCTCTTGTTTACTGTTTATGTTATATTTCTTTATGTTATATTTCTTTATGTTATTTTTCTTTGTTATATTTCTTTATTTTTATATTTCTTTATTTTATATTTCTTTATGTTATATTTCTTTATTTTATATTTCTTTATGTTATATTTCTTTATGTTATATTTGTTTATGTTATATTTCTTGATGTCATATTTCTTTATGTCTATATTTCCGTATGTTAATATTTGTGTTAATTGTTGCTTATATATAGGCATCTGTCTCGTATCTTACGTTCCTCACAAAATCTCTTATTTTCCCTGGTCTCACTGTGTCTCGTATCTTACGTTCCTCACAAAATCTCTTATTTTCCCTGGTCTCACTGTGTCTCGTATCTTACGTTCCTCACAAAATCTCTTATTTTCCATCGTCTCACTGTGTCTCGTATCTTACATTCCTCACAAAATCTCTTATTTCTCCTGTCCCGTCTCTTAAATTTCACACTAAATCTCTTATTTCCCCTATTCTTTGTCCCGTCTCTTAAATTTCACACTAAATCTCTTATTTCCCCTATTCTTTGTCCCGTCTCTTAAATTTCACACTAAATCTCTTATTTCCCTATTCTTTGTCCCGTCTCTTAAATTCCACACTAAATCTCTTATTTCCCTATTCTTTATCCCGTCTCTTATATTCCACACTAAATCTCTTATTTTCCCTATTCTTTGTCCCGTCTCTTATATTCCACACTAAATCTCTTATTTCCCATATTCTTTGTCCCGTACTCCTAATTTACATCTCCTTCTCACCATGTTTATACACCGCTGTGCATGTTGTCCCATCTCCTGTGTCGCATCTCCTGTGTCCATCTCCTGTGTGGCATCTCCTGTGTCCCATCTCCTGTGTCCCATCTCCTGTGTCCCATCTCCTGTGTGGCATCTCCTGTGTCCCATCTCCTGTGTC
The DNA here is from genome assembly GCA_032433765.1 of Megaustenia siamemsis. Lineage (NCBI taxonomy): Eukaryota > Metazoa > Mollusca > Gastropoda > Stylommatophora > Ariophantidae > Megaustenia > Megaustenia siamemsis. The sequence goes on along the minus strand of JAVIAB010000099.1, from coordinate 4,141,282 downwards.
CCATCTCCTGTGTCCCATCTCCTGTGTCCCATCTCCTGTGTGGCATCTCCTGTGTTGAATTTGTTTTTAATTCCCACTCCCTTTGTTTAATCTCCAATATCTTACTGTTCTATTTCTAGTCTCCTGTGCAATGTGCACCGCTACCTGTGCCAGTCTCCAGTGCACCATATCTGCTTGGTCCGTCTTATGTGCCTCTGTAAATCACTGACTGTGTTATGTACAGTAGTTATATATAATTTATACCTTCAGCATGTGTTTTAATTCCTTGTCTAGAAATGTCTGCACGAGACAGGAGAGCTCAACACAGCGCACGCGCAACAGCACACCGCTAATTTTACGTAACTCGTGTTTATCCAGCCCTCGACACCCACTCGTTCCAGAAATATTCGCTCCGTTTTGAGCATACCCTTCGACGAAATAGTTAACACGCGGTTGCCTAGCAACCATAGTTCTGCCAACTCAACAAGTGAGTTTGGGAGAAATTTTAGAAAATTAGTTTTAGCCCGACTTTACGATAATGAAGGTTCGCGGTTTTAAAGTCTTTTTCTTCTTTTTTCTTAATCTTCTGAACTTCGGTCGAAACATAGGGGACTCACAAGAGGTCTCTACCAAATCCGGTCTGGAGCAAACAACGACAATTCTCGCCAGGACTTGCCAGCCTCTAACATTTCATCAAGTATGGTTCGTCGCCATGTCCCAATGGTCTGCCACTTCTCCGTTTGCTTGGTGGTGTCCATGTTAATGCCCAGGTGGGGATGCCCGGTTCTTTCCATTCGTAGAACGTGGCCTGGCCATTTCCAACGTTTTCTTGTCACTACTTGATTGATGTTGTTACTGTCTGAACTTCTTGTCACTACTTGATTGATGTTGTTACTGTCTGATCTTCTTGTCACTACTTGATTGATGTTGTTACTGTCTGAACTTCTTGTCACTACTTGATTGATGTTGTTACTGGCTGAACTTCTTGTCTCTACTTGATTGATGATGTCACTGTCTGAACTTCTTGTCACTACTTGATTGATGTTGTTACTGTCTGAACTTCTTGTCACTACTTGATTGATGATGTCACTGTCTGAACTTCTTGTCACTACTTGATTGATGTTGTTACTGTCTGATCTTCTTGTCACTACTTGATTGATGTTGTTACTGTCTGAACTTCCTGTCACTACTTGATTGATGTTGTTACTGTCTGAACTTCTGACGACTTCTTGTCACTACTTGATTGATGTTGTTACTGTCTGAACTTCTGACGACTTCTTGTCACTACTTGATTGATGTTGTTACTGTCTGAACTTCTTGTCACTACTTGATTGATGTTGTTACTGTCTGATCTTCTTGTTACTACTTGATTGATGTTGTTACTGTCTGATCTTCTTGTCACTACTTGATTGATGTTGTTACTGTCTGATCTTCTTGTCACTACTTGATTGATGTTGTTACTGTCTGAACTTCTGACGACTTCTTGTCACTACTTGATTGATGTTGTTACTGTCTGAACTTCTTGTCACTACTTGATTGATGTTGTTACTGTCTGAACTTCTGACGACTTCTTGTCACTACTTGATTGATGTTGTTACTGTCTGATCTTCTTGTCACTACTTGATTGATGTTGTTACTGTCTGATCTTCTTGTTACTACTTGATTGATGTTGTTACTGTCTGATCTTCTTGTCACTACTTGATTGATGTTGTTACTGTCTGATCTTCTTGTCACTACTTGATTGATGTTGTTACTGTCTGATCTTCTTGTTACTACTTGATTGATGTTGTTACTGTCTGATCTTCTTGTCACTACTTGATTGATGTTGTTACTGTCTGAACTTCTGGCGACTTCTTGTCACTACTTGATTGATGTTGTTACTGTCTGATCTTCTTGTCACTACTTGATTGATGTTGTTACTGCCTGAACTTCTTGTCACTACTTGATTGATGTTGTTACTGCCTGATCTTCTTGTCACTACTTGATTGATGTTGTTACTGTCTGATCTTCTTGTCACTACTTGATTGATGTTGTTACTGCCTGATCTTCTTGTCACTACTTGATTGATGTTGTTACTGTCTGAACTTCTTGTCACTACTTGATTGATGTTGTTACTGTCTGAACTTCTTGTCACTACTTGATTGATGTTGTTACTGGCTGAATTTCTGACGACTTCTTGTACCTACTTGATTGATATTGTTACTGCCTGAACTTCTTGTCACTACTTGATTGATGTTGTTACTGTCTGAACTTCTTGTCACTACTTGATTGATGTTGTTACTGTCTGAACTTCTTGTCACTACTTGATTGATGTTGTTACTGTCTGAACTTCTTGTCACTACTTGATTGATGTTGTTACTGTCTGAACTTCTTGTCACTACTTGATTGATGTTGTTACTGTCTGATCTTCTTGTCACTACTTGATTGATGTTGTTACTGTCTGAACTTCTGACGACTTCTTGTCACTACTTGATTGATGTTGTTATTGTCTGAACTTCTTGTCACTACTTGATTGATGTTGTTACTGTCTGAACTTCTTGTCACTACTTGATTGATGTTGTTACTGTCTGAACTTCTTGTCACTACTTGATTGATGTTGTTACTGTCTGATCTTCTTGTCACTACTTGATTGATGTTGTTACTGTCTGAACTTCTGACGACTTCTTGTCACTACTTGATTGATGTTGTTATTGTCTGAACTTCTTGTCACTACTTGATTGATGTTGTTACTGTCTGAACTTCTTGCCACTACTTGATTGATGTTGTTACTGTCTGAACTTCTTGTCACTACTTGATTGATGTTGTTACTGTCTGAACTTCTTGTCACTACTTGATTGATGTTGTTACTGTCTGAACTTCTGACGACTTCTTGTCACTACTTGATTGATGTTGTTACTGGCTGAACTTCTGGCGACTTCTTGTCACTACTTGATTGATGTTGTTACTGTCTGAACTTCTTGTCACTACTTGATTGATGTTGTTACTGTCTGAACTTCTGGCGACTTCTTGTCACTACTTGATTGATGTTGTTACTGTCTGAACTTCTTGCCACTACTTGATTGATGTTGTTACTGTCTGAACTTCTGGCGACTTCTTGTCACTACTTGATTGATGTTGTTACTGTCTGAACTTCTGGCGACTTCTTGTCACTACTTGATTGATGTTGTTACTGTCTGAACTTCTTGTCACTACTTGATTGATGTTGTTACTGCCTGAACTTCTGACGACTTCTTGTCACTACTTGATTGATGTTGTTACTGTCTGAACTTCTTGTTACTACTTGATTGATGTTGTTACTGTCTGAACTTCTTGTCACTACTTGATTGATGTTGTTACCGTCTGAACTTCTTGTTACTACTTGATTGATGTTGTTACTGTCTGAACTTCTTGTTACTACTTGATTGATGTTGTTACTGTCTGAACTTCTTGTTACTACTTGATTGATGTTGTTACTGTCTGAACTTCTTGTCACTACTTGATTGATGTTGTTACCGTCTGAACTTCTGACGACTTCTTGTCACTACTTGATTGATGTTGTTACTGTCTGAACTTCTTGTTACTACTTGATTGATGTTGTTACTGTCTGAACTTCTTGTCCCTACATCATTGATGTTGTTACTTTCTGAACTTCTTGCCACTACTTGATTGATGTTGTTACTGTCTGAACTTCTTGTTACTACTTGATTGATGTTGTTACTGTCTGAACTTCTTGTCACTACTTCATTGATGTTGTTACTGTCTGAACTTCTTGTCACTACTTGATTGATGTTGTTACTGTCTGAACTTCTTGTCACTACTTGATTGATGTTGTTACTGTCTGAACTTCTTGTCACTACTTGATTGATGTTGTTACTGCCTGAACTTCTTGTCACTACTTGATTGATGTTGTTACTGTCTGAACTTCTGACGACTTCTTGTCACTACTTGATTGATGTTGTTACTGTCTGAACTTCTTGCCACTACTTGATTGATGTTGTTACTGTCTGAACTTCTTGCCACTACTTGATTGATGTTGTTACTGTCTGAACTTCTGACGACTTCTTGCCACTACTTGATTGATGTTGTTACTGTCTGAACTTCTTGCCACTACTTGATTGATGTTGTTACTGTCTGAACTTCTTGCCACTACTTGATTGATGTTGTTACTGTCTGAACTTCTGACGACTTCTTGCCACTACTTGATTGATGTTGTTACTGTCTGAACTTCTGACGACTTCTTGCCACTACTTGATTGATGTTGTTACTGTCTGAACTTCTTGTCACTACTTGATTGATGTTGTTACTGTCTGAACTTCTGACGACTTCTTGTCACTACTTGATTGATGTTGTTACTGTCTGAACTTCTGACGACTTCTTGTCACTACTTGATTGATGTTGTTACTGTCTGAACTTCTGACGACTTCTTGTCACTACTTGATTGATGTTGTTACTGTCTGAACTTCTTGCCACTACTTGATTGATGTTGTTACTGTCTGAACTTCTGACGACTTCTTGTCACTACTTGATTGATGTTGTTACTGTCTGAACTTCTTGCCACTACTTGATTGATGTTGTTACTGTCTGAACTTCTGACGACTTCTTGCCACTACTTGATTGATGTTGTTACTGTCTGAACTTCTTGTCACTACTTGATTAATGTTGTTACTGTCTGAACTTCTTGCCACTACTTGATTGATGCTGTTACTGTCTGAACTTCTTGCCACTACTTGATTGATGTTGTTACTGTCTGAACTTCTGACGACTTCTTGCCACTACTTGATTGATGTTGTTACTGTCTGAACTTCTTGTCACTACTTGATTGATGTTGTTACTGTCTGAACTTCTTGTCACTACTTGATTAATGTTGTTACTGTCTGAACTTCTTGTCACTACTTGATTGATGTTGTTACTTCCTGAACTTCTTGTCACTACTTGATTGATGTTGTTACTGTCTGAACTTCTGACGACTTCTTGTCACTACTTGATTGATGTTGTTACTGTCTGAACTTCTGGCGACTTCTTGTCACTACTTGATTGATGTTGTTACTGTCTGAACTTCTTGCCACTACTTGATTGATGTTGTTACTGTCTGAACTTCTTGCCACTACTTGATTGATGTTGTTACTGTCTGAACTTCTTGTCACTACTTGATTGATGTTGTTACTGTCTGAACTTCTTGCCACTACTTGATTGATGTTGTTACTGTCTGAACTTCTGACGACTTCTTGCCACTACTTGATTGATGTTGTTACTGTCTGAACTTCTTGTCACTACTTGATTGATGTTGTTACTGTCTGAACTTCTGACGACTTCTTGCCACTACTTGATTAATGTTGTTACTGTCTGAACTTCTTGCCACTACTTGATTAATGTTGTTACTGTCTGAACTTCTTGTCACTACTTGATTAATGTTGTTACTGTCTGAACTTCTTGTCACTACTTGATTGATGTTGTTACTGTCTGAACTTCTTGCCACTACTTGATTGATGTTGTTACTGTCTGAACTTCTTGCCACTACTTGATTAATGTTGTTACTGTCTGAACTTCTGACGACTTCTTGCCACTACTTGATTAATGTTGTTACTGTCTGAACTTCTTGCCACTACTTGATTAATGTTGTTACTGTCTGAACTTCTTGCCACTACTTGATTAATGTTGTTACTGTCTGAACTTCTTGCCACTACTTGATTAATGTTGTTACTGTCTGAACTTCTGACGACTTCTTGCCACTACTTGATTAATGTTGTTACTGTCTGAACTTCTTGCCACTACTTGATTAATGTTGTTACTGTCTGAACTTCTTGCCACTACTTGATTGATGTTGTTACTGTCTGAACTTCTGACGACTTCTTGCCACTACTTGATTGATGTTGTTACTGTCTGAACTTCTTGCCACTACTTGATTGATGTTGTTACTGTCTGAACTTCTGACGACTTCTTGTCACTACTTGATTGATGTTGTTACTGTCTGAACTTCTGACGACTTCTTGTCACTACTTGATTGATGTTGTTACTGTCTGAACTTCTGACGACTTCTTGTCACTACTTGATTGATGTTGTTACTGTCTGAACTTCTTGCCACTACTTGATTGATGTTGTTACTGTCTGAACTTCTGACGACTTCTTGTCACTACTTGATTGATGTTGTTACTGTCTGAACTTCTTGCCACTACTTGATTGATGTTGTTACTGTCTGAACTTCTTGCGACTTCTTGTCACTACTTGATTGATGTTGTTACTGTCTGAACTTCTTGCCACTACTTGATTGATGTTGTTACTGTCTGAACTTCTTGCCACTACTTGATTGATGTTGTTACTGTCTGAACTTCTTGTCACTACTTGATTAATGTTGTTACTGTCTGAACTTCTTGCCACTACTTGATTGATGTTGTTACTGTCTGAACTTCTGACGACTTCTTGCCACTACTTGATTGATGTTGTTACTGTCTGAACTTCTTGTCACTACTTGATTGATGTTGTTACTGTCTGAACTTCTGACGACTTCTTGCCACTACTTGATTGATGTTGTTACTGTCTGAACTTCTTGCCACTACTTGATTAATGTTGTTACTGTCTGAACTTCTTGCCACTACTTGATTGATGTTGTTACTGTCTGAACTTCTTGCCACTACTTGATTAATGTTGTTACTGTCTGAACTTCTTGCCACTACTTGATTAATGTTGTTACTGTCTGAACTTCTTGCCACTACTTGATTAATGTTGTTACTGTCTGAACTTCTGACGACTTCTTGCCACTACTTGATTAATGTTGTTACTGTCTGAACTTCTGACGACTTCTTGTCACTACTTGATTAATGTTGTTACTGTCTGAACTTCTGACGACTTCTTGCCACTACTTGATTAATGTTGTTACTGTCTGAACTTCTGACGACTTCTTGCCACTACTTGATTAATGTTGTTACTGTCTGAACTTCTGACGACTTCTTGCCACTACTTGATTGATGTTGTTACTGTCTGAACTTCTTGTCACTACTTGATTGATGTTGTTACTGTCTGAACTTCTTGTCACTACTTGATTAATGTTGTTACTGTCTGAACTTCTTGTCACTACTTGATTAATGTTGTTACTGTCTGAACTTCTTGTCACTACTTGATTGATGTTGTTACTGTCTGAACTTCTTGCCACTACTTGATTGATGTTGTTACTGTCTGAACTTCTTGCCACTACTTGATTAATGTTGTTACTGTCTGAACTTCTTGCCACTACTTGATTAATGTTGTTACTGTCTGAACTTCTTGCCACTACTTGATTAATGTTGTTACTGTCTGAACTTCTGACGACTTCTTGCCACTACTTGATTAATGTTGTTACTGTCTGAACTTCTTGCCACTACTTGATTAATGTTGTTACTGTCTGAACTTCTTGCCACTACTTGATTAATGTTGTTACTGTCTGAACTTCTTGTCACTACTTGATTGATGTTGTTACTGTCTGAACTTCTTGTCTCTACTTGATTGATGTTGTTACTGTCTGAACTTCTTGTCACTACTTGATTAATGTTGTTACTGTCTGAACTTCTTGTCACTACTTGATTGATGTTGTTACTGCCTGATCTTCTTGTCACTACTTGATTGATGTTGTTACTGTCTGAACTTCTTGTCACTACTTGATTGATGTTGTTACTGTCTGAACTTCTGGCGACTTCTTGTCACTACTTGATTGATGTTGTTACTGTCTGAACTTCTTGTCACTACTTGATTGATGTTGTTACTGTCTGAACTTCTTGTCACTACTTGATTGATGTTGTTACTGTCTGAACTTCTTGTCTTTACTTGATTAATGTTGTTACTGTCTGAACTTCTTGTCACTACTTGATTGATGTTGTTACTGTCTGAACTTCTTGTCTCTACTTGATTGATGTTGTTACAGTCTGAACTTCTTGTCACTACTTGATTAATGTTGTTACTGTCTGAACTTCTTGTCACTACTTGATTGATGTTGTTACTGCCTGATCTTCTTGTCACTACTTGATTGATGTTGTTACTGTCTGAACTTCTTGTCACTACTTGATTGATGTTGTTACTGTCTGAACTTCTGGCGACTTCTTGTCACTACTTGATTGATGTTGTTACTGTCTGAACTTCTTGTCACTACTTGATTGATATTGTTACTGTCTGAACTTCTTGTCACTACTTGATTGATGTTGTTACTGTCTGAACTTCTGACGACTTCTTGTCACTACTTGATTGATGTTGTTACTGTCTGAACTTCTTGCCACTACTTGATTGATGTTGTTACTGTCTGAACTTCTTGTCACTACTTGATTGATGTTGTTACTGTCTGAACTTCTTGTCACTACTTGATTGATGTTGTTACTGTCTGAACTTCTTGTCACTACTTGATTGATGTTGTTACTGCCTGAACTTCTTGCCACTACTTGATTCATGTTGTTACTGTCTGAACTTCTTGTCACTACTTGATTGATGTTGTTACTGTCTGAACTTCTTGCCACTACTTGATTGATGTTGTTACTGTCTGAACTTCTGACGACTTCTTGCCACTACTTGATTGATGTTGTTACTGTCTGAACTTCTTGTCACTACTTGATTGATGCTGTTACTGCCTGAACTTCTTGTCACTACTTGATTGATGATGTTACTGTCTGAACTTCTGACGACTTCTTGTCACTACTTGATTGATGTTGTTACTGTCTGAACTTCTTGCCACTACTTGATTGATGTTGTTACTGTCTGAACTTCTTGTCACTACTTGATTGATGCTGTTACTGCCTGAACTTCTTGTCACTACTTGATTGATGATGTTACTGTCTGAACTTCTGACGACTTCTTGCCACTACTTGATTGATGTTGTTACTGTCTGAACTTCTGACGACTTCTTGTCACTACTTGATTGATGTTGTTACTGTCTGAACTTCTTGTCACTACTTGATTGATGTTGTTACTGTCTGAACTTCTGACGACTTCTTGCCACTACTTGATTGATGTTGTTACTGTCTGAACTTCTTGCCACTACTTGATTGATGTTGTTACTGTCTGAACTTCTTGTACCTACTTGATTGATATTGTTACTGCCTGAACTTCTTGTCACTACTTGATTGATGTTGTTACTGTCTGAACTTCTTGTCACTACTTGATTGATGTTGTTACTGTCTGAACTTCTTGTCACTACTTGATTGATGTTGTTACTGCCTGATCTTCTTGTCACTACTTGATTGATGTTGTTACTGTCTGAACTTCTTGTCACTACTTGATTGATGTTGTTACTGTCTGATCTTCTTGTCTCTACTTGATTGATGTTGTTACTGTCTGAACTTCTTGTCACTACTTGATTGATGTTGTTACTGTCTGATCTTCTTGTCACTACTTGATTGATGTTGTTACTGCCTGAACTTCTTGCCACTACTTGATTGATGTTGTTACTGTCTGAACTTCTTGTCACTACTTGATTGATGTTGTTACTGTCTGACTTCTGACGACTTCTTGCCACTACTTGATTGATGTTGTTACTGTCTGAACTTCTGACGACTTCTTGTCACTACTTGATTGATGTTGTTACTGTCTGAACTTCTGACGACTTCTTGTCACTACTTGATTGATGTTGTTACTGTCTGAACTTCTGACGACTTCTTGTCACTACTTGATTGATGTTGTTACTGTCTGAACTTCTTGTCACTACTTGATTGATGTTGTTACTGCCTGAACTTCTTGTCACTACTTGATTGATGTTGTTACTGTCTGAACTTCTTGTCACTACTTGATTGATGTTGTTACTGTCTGAACTTCTTGTCACTACTTGATTGATGTTGTTACTGTCTGAACTTCTTGCCACTACTTGATTAATGTTGTTACTGTCTGAACTTCTGACGACTTCTTGTCACTACTTGATTGATGTTGTTACTGTCTGAACTTCTTGTCACTACTTGATTGATGTTGTTACTGTCTGAACTTCTTGTCACTACTTGATTGATGTTGTTACTGTCTGAACTTCTGACGACTTCTTGCCACTACTTGATTGATGTTGTTACTGTCTGAACTTCTTGCCACTACTTGATTGATGTTGTTACTGTCTGAACTTCTTGCCACTACTTGATTGATGTTGTTACTGTCTGAACTTCTTGTCACTACTTGATTGATGTTGTTACTGTCTGAACTTCTTGTCACTACTTGATTGATGTTGTTACTGTCTGAACTTCTTGCCACTACTTGATTGATGTTGTTACTGTCTGAACTTCTTGTCACTACTTGATTGATGTTGTTACTGTCTGAACTTCTTGCCACTACTTGATTGATGTTGTTACTGTCTGACGACTTCTTGTCACAACTTGATTAATGTTGTTACTGTCTGAACTTCTGACGACTTCTTGTCACTACTTGATTGATGTTGTTACTGTCTGAACTTCTGACGACTTCTTGTCACTACTTGATTGATGTTGTTACTGTCTGAACTTCTGACGACTTCTTGTCACTACTTGATTGATGTTGTTACTGTCTGAACTTCTGACGACTTCTTGTCACTACTTGATTGATGTTGTTACTGTCTGAACTTCTTGTCACTACTTGATTGATGTTGTTACTGTCTGAACTTCTGACGACTTCTTGCCACTACTTGATTGATGTTGTTACTGTCTGAACTTCTTGTCACTACTTGATTGATGTTGTTACTGCCTGAACTTCTGACGACTTCTTGTCACTACTTGATTGATGTTGTTACTGCCTGAACTTCTGACGACTTCTTGCCACTACTTGATTAATGTTGTTACTGTCTGAACTTCTTGCCACTACTTGATTAATGTTGTTACTGTCTGAACTTCTTGCCACTACTTGATTGATGTTGTTACTGTCTGACGACTTCTTGTCACTACTTGATTGATGTTGTTACTGTCTGAACTTCTGACGACTTCTTGTCACTACTTGATTGATGTTGTTACTGTCTGAACTTCTTGTCACTACTTGATTGATGTTGTTACTGTCTGAACTTCTGACGACTTCTTGCCACTACTTGATTGATGTTGTTACTGTCTGAACTTCTTGCCACTACTTGATTGATGTTGTTACTGTCTGAACTTCTTGCCACTACTTGATTGATGTTGTTACTGTCTGAACTTCTTGTCACTACTTGATTGATGTTGTTACTGTCTGAACTTCTTGTCACTACTTGATTGATGTTGTTACTGTCTGAACTTCTTGTCACTACTTGATTGATGTTGTTACTGTCTGAACTTCTTGTCACTACTTGATTAATGTTGTTACTGTCTGAACTTCTTGTCACTACTTGATTAATGTTGTTACTGTCTGAACTTCTTGTCACTACTTGATTAATGTTGTTACTGTCTGAACTTCTTGTCACTACTTGATTAATGTTGTTACTGTCTGACTTCTGACGACTTCTTGTCACTACTTGATTGATGTTGTTACTGTCTGAACTTCTGACGACTTCTTGTCACTACTTGATTAATGTTGTTACTGTCTGAACTTCTTGTCACTACTTGATTAATGTTGTTACTGTCTGACTTCTGACGACTTCTTGTCACTACTTGATTAATGTTGTTACTGTCTGAACTTCTGACGACTTCTTGTCACTACTTGATTGATGTTGTTACTGTCTGAACTTCTGACGACTTCTTGTCACTACTTGATTGATGTTGTTACTGTCTGAACTTCTGACGACTTCTGCTCACTACTTGATTGATGTTGTTACTGTCTGAACTTCTGACGACTTCTTGTCACTACTTGATTAATGTTGTTACTGTCTGAACTTCTGACGACTTCTTGTCACTACTTGATTGATGTTGTTACTGTCTGAACTTCTGACGACTTCTTGTCACTACTTGATTGATGTTGTTACTGTCTGAACTTCTGACGACTTCTTGTCACTACTTGATTGATGTTGTTACTGTCTGAACTTCTGACGACTTCTTGTCACTACTTGATTGATGTTGTTACTGTCTGAACTTCTGATGACTTCTTGTCACTACTTGATTGATGTTGTTACTGTCTGAACTTCTGACGACTTCTTGTCACTACTTGATTAATGTTGTTACTGTCTGAACTTCTGACGACTTCTTGTCACTACTTGATTGATGTTGTTACTGTCTGAACTTCTTGTCACTACTTGATTGATGTTGTTACTGTCTGAACTTCTTGTCACTACTTGATTGATGTTGTTACTGTCTGAACTTCTTGTCACTACTTGATTGATGTTGTTACTGTCTGAACTTCTTGCCACTACTTGATTGATGTTGTTACTGTCTGAACTTCTGACGACTTCTTGTCACTACTTGATTGATGTTGTTACTGTCTGAACTTCTGACGACTTCTTGTCACTACTTGATTGATGTTGTTACTGTCTGAACTTCTTGTCACTACTTGATTGATGTTGTTACTGTCTGAACTTCTTGTCACTACTTGATTGATGTTGTTACTGCCTGATCTTCTTGTCACTACTTGATTGATGTTGTTACTGTCTGACTTCTGACGACTTCTTGTCACTACTTGATTGATGTTGTTACTGTCTGAACTTCTTGTCACTACTTGATTGATGTTGTTACTGCCTGAACTTCTTGTCACTACTTGATTGATGTTGTTACTGTCTGAACTTCTGACGACTTCTTGTCACTACTTGATTGATGTTGTTACTGTCTGAACTTCTGACGACTTCTTGTCACTACTTGATTGATGTTGTTACTGTCTGAACTTCTGACGACTTCTTGTCACTACTTGATTGATGTTGTTACTGTCTGAACTTCTTGTCACTACTTGATTGATGTTGTTACTGTCTGAACTTCTGACGACTTCTTGTCACTACTTGATTGATGTTGTTACTGTCTGAACTTCTTGTCACTACTTGATTGATGTTGTTACTGTCTGAACTTCTTGTCACTACTTGATTGATGTTGTTACTGTCTGAACTTCTTGTCACTACTTGATTGATGTTGTTACTGCCTGAACTTCTTGTTACTACTTGATTGATGTTGTTACTGCCTGAACTTCTTGTCACTACTTGATTAATGTTGTTACTGCCTGAACTTCTTGTTACTACTTGATTGATGTTGTTACTGCCTGAACTTCTTGTCACTACTTGATTGATGTTGTTACTGCCTGAACTTCTGACGACTTCTTGTCACTACTTGATTGATGTTGTTACTGTCTGAACTTCTGACGACTTCTTGTCACTACTTGATTGATGTTGTTACTGTCTGATCTTCTTGTCACTACTTGATTGATGTTGTTACTGTCTGAACTTCTGACGACTTCTTGTCACTACTTGATTGATGTTTTTACTGTCTGATCTTCTTGTCACTACTTGATTGATGTTGTTACTGTCTGAACTTCTGACGACTTCTTGTCACTACTTGATTGATGTTGTTACTGCCTGAACTTCTGACGACTTCTTGTCACTACTTGATTGATGTTGTTACTGTCTGAACTTCTTGTTACTACTTGATTGATGTTGTTACTGCCTGAACTTCTTGTCACTACTTGATTGATGTTGTTACTGCCTGAACTTCTGACGACTTCTTGTCACTACTTGATTGATGTTGTTACTGTCTGAACTTCTGACGACTTCTTGTCACTACTTGATTGATGTTGTTACTGTCTGAACTTCTTGCCACTACTTGATTGATGTTGTTACTGCCTGAACTTCTGACGACTTCTTGTCACTACTTGATTGATGTTGTTACTGTCTGAACTTCTTGTCACTACTTGATTGATGTTGTTACTGTCTGAACTTCTTGTCACTACTTGATTGATGTTGTTACTGTCTGAACTTCTTGTCACTACTTGATTGATGTTGTTACTGTCTGAACTTCTTGTTACTACTTGATTGATGTTGTTACTGTCTGAACTTCTTGTTACTACTTGATTGATGTTGTTACTGTCTGAACTTCTTGTTACTACTTGATTGATGATGTTACTGTCTGAACTTCTTGTCACTACTTGATTGATGTTGTTACTGTCTGAACTTCTTGTTACTACTTGATTGATGTTGTTACTGTCTGAACTTCTTGTCACTACTTGATTGATGTTGTTACTGTCTGAACTTCTTGTCACTACTTGATTGATGTTGTTACTGTCTGAACTTCTTGTTACTACTTGATTGATGTTGTTACTGTCTGAACTTCTTGTTACTACTTGATTGATGTTGTTACTGTCTGATCTTCTTGTCACTACTTGATTGATGTTGTTACTGTCTGAACTTCTTGTTACTACTTGATTGATGTTGTTACTGTCTGAACTTCTTGTTACTACTTGATTGATGTTGTTACTGCCTGATCTTCTTGTCACTACTTGATTGATGTTGTTACTGTCTGAACTTCTTGTTACTACTTGATTGATGTTGTTACTGTCTGAACTTCTTGTTACTACTTGATTGATGTTGTTACTGCCTGAACTTCTTGTCACTACTTGATTGATGTTGTTACTGCCTGAACTTCTTGTCACTACTTGATTGATGTTGTTACTGCCTGAACTTCTTGTCACTACTTGATTGATGTTGTTACTGCCTGAACTTCTTGTCACTACTTGATTGATGTTGTTACTGCCTGAACTTCTTGTCACTACTTGATTGATGTTGTTACTGCCTGAACTTCTGACGACTTCTTGTCACTACTTGATTAATGTTGTTACTGTCTGAACTTCTTGTCACTACTTGATTAATGTTGTTACTGCCTGAACTTCTTGTCACTACTTGATTGATGTTGTTACTGTCTGAACTTCTTGTCACTACTTGATTGATGTTGTTACTGTCTGAACTTCTTGTCACTACTTGATTGATGTTGTTACTGTCTGAACTTCTTGTCACTACTTGATTGATATTGTTACTGTCTGAACTTCTTGTCACTACTTGATTGATGTTGTTACTGTCTGAACTTCTTGTCACTACTTGATTGATGTTGTTACTGTCTGAACTTCTTGTCACTACTTGATTGATGTTGTTACTGCCTGAACTTCTTGTCACTACTTGATCCATGTTGTTACTGTTTGAACTTCTTGTCACTACTTGATTGATGTTGTTACTGTCTGAACTTCTTGTCACTACTTGATTGATGTTGTTACTGTCTGAACTTCTGGCGACTTCTTTGTTCGTGACGTGTTGGTCCCAACAGATGTTTAGAATCTTAAGACAGCGACCTTCATATCCTCTTAGTCAACTTTCTATCTGATGGTTCATTCTCCACGTTTCTGCTACATTATGGAGTATGGGTCGCACATTTGACTTGTAATTTCTAAGCTTGATGCTGACATGGAGACTAGTAGTTGAACGACAAATGTTTCTAAGCTTGATGCTGATATGGAGACTAGTAGTTGAACGACAAATGTTTCTAAGCTTGATGCTGACATGGAGACTAGTTGTTGAACGACACATGTTTCTAAGCTTGATGCTGACATGGAGACTAGTTGTTGAACGACACATGTTTCTAAGCTTGATGCTGACATGGAGACTAGTAGTTGAACGACAAATGTTTCTATGTTTGATGCTGACATGGAGACTAGTAGTTGAACGACAAATGTTTCTATGTTTGATGCTGACATGGAGACTAGTTGAACGACAAATGTTTCTATGTTTGATGCTGACATGGAGACTAGTTGAACGACAAATGTTTCTAAGCTTGATGCTGACATGGAGACTAGTTGAACGACACATGTTTCTAAGCTTGATGCTGACATGGAGACTAGTTGTTGAACGACAAATGTTTCTAAGCTTGATGCTGACATGGAGACTAGTTGAACGACACATGTTTCTAAGCTTGATGCTGACATGGAGACTAGTTGTTGAACGACAAATGTTTCTATGTTTGATGCTGACATGGAGACTAGTTGAACGACAAATGTTTCTAAGCTTGATGCTGACATGGAGACTAGTTGAACGACACATGTTTCTAAGCTTGATGCTGACATGGAGACTAGTTGTTGAACGACACATGTTTCTAAGCTTGAAGCTGACATGGAGACTAGTTGTTGAACGACACATGTTTCTAAGCTTGATGCTGACATGGAGACTAGTTGAACGACACATGTTTCTAAGCTTGATGCTGACATGGAGACTAGTTGTTGAACGACACATGTTTCTAAGCTTGATGCTGACATGGAGACTAGTTGTTGAACGACAAATGTTTCTAAGCTTGATGCTGACATGGAGACTAGTTGTTGTTGAAGGACACATGTTTCTAAGTTTGATGCTGACATGGAGACTAGTTGTTGAACGACAAATGTTTCTAAGCTTGATGCTGACATGGAGACTAGTTGTTGTTGAACGACACATGTTTCTAAGCTTGATGCTGACATGGAGACTAGTTGTTGAACGACACATGTTTCTAAGCTTGATGCTGACATGGAGACTAGTTGTTGAACGACACATGTTTCTAAGCTTGATGCTGACATGGAGACTAGTTGTTGAACGACACATGTTTCTAAGCTTGATGCTGACATGGAGACTAGTAGTTGAACGACACATGTTTCTAAGTTTGATGCTGACATGGAGACTAGTTGTTGAACGACACATGTTTCTAAGCTTGATGCTGACATGGAGACTAGTAGTTGAACGACACATTTTTCTAAGTTTGATGCTGACATGGAGACTAGTTGTTGAACGACACATGTTTCTAAGCTTGATGCTGACATGGAGACTAGTTGTTGAACGACACATGTTTCTAAGTTTGATGCTGACATGGAGACTAGTTGAACGACACATGTTTCTAAGTTTGATGCTGACATGGAGACTAGTTGAACGACACATGTTTCTAAGCTTGATGCTGACATGGAGACTAGTTGTTGAACGACACATGTTTCTAAGCTTGATGCTGACATGGAGACTAGTAGTTGAACGACACATGTTTCTAAGCTTGATGCTGACATGGAGACTAGTTGTTGAACGACAAATGTTTCTAAGTTTGATGCTGACATGGAGACTAGTTGTTGAACGACAAATGTTTCTAAGCTTGATGCTGACATGGAGACTAGTAGTTGAACGACACATGTTTCTAAGTTTGATGCTGACATGGAGACTAGTAGTTGAACGACAAATGTTTCTAAGTTTGATGCTGACATGGAGACTAGTTGTTGAACGACACATGTTTCTAAGCTTGATGCTGACATGGAGACTAGTAGTTGAACGACACATGTTTCTAAGCTTGATGCTGACATGGAGACTAGTTGTTGAACGACACATGTTTCTAAGCTTGATGCTGACATGGAGACTAGTAGTTGAACGACACATGTTTCTAAGCTTGATGCTGACATGGAGACTAGTTGTTGAACGACAAATGTTTCTAAGCTTGATGCTGACATGGAGACTAGTAGTTGAACGACACATGTTTCTAAGTTTGATGCTGACATGGAGACTAGTTGAACGACAAATGTTTCTAAGTTTGATGCTGACATGGAGACTAGTTGAACGACACATGTTTCTAAGCTTGATGCTGACATGGAGACTAGTTGTTGAACGACAAATGTTTCTAAGCTTGATGCTGACATGGAGACTAGTTGTTGAACGACACATGTTTCTAAGCTTGATGCTGACATGGAGACTAGTTGTTGAACGACACATGTTTCTAAGCTTGATGCTGACATGGAGACTAGTTGTTGAACGACACATGTTTCTAAGCTTGATGCTGACATGGAGACTAGTTGAACGACACATGTTTCTAAGCTTGATGCTGACATGGAGACTAGTTGTTGAACGACACATGTTTCTAAGTTTGATGCTGACATGGAGACTAGTTGTTGAACGACACATGTTTCTAAGCTTGATGCTGACATGGAGACTAGTTGTTGAACGACACATGTTTCTAAGCTTGATGCTGACATGGAGACTAGTTGAACGACACATGTTTCTAAGCTTGATGCTGACATGGAGACTAGTTGAACGACACATGTTTCTAAGCTTGATGCTGACATGGAGACTAGTTGAACGACACATGTTTCTAAGCTTGATGCTGACATGGAGACTAGTTGAACGACACATGTTTCTAAGCTTATTGAATGCTTGGCCTTAAATGCCTTTTCTAGTAAACATCTGTTTCTCAATGTCGCTTTTTGATGAAATATTTTAAAAAGTTATGGTTGTGTTGTAGCGTGACTTGTGTTTATTGATTGAAAGTTAAGGTTGTGTTATAGCGTGGCCTGTGTTTATTGATAAAAAGTTATGGTTGTGTTATAGCGTGACTTGTGTTTATTGATAAAAAGTTATGGTTGTGTTATAGCGTGGCCAGTGTTTATTGATAAAAAGTTATGGTTGTGTTATAGCGTGGCCTGTGTTTATTGATAAAAAGTTATGGTTGTGTTGTAGCGTGGCCTGTGTTTATTGATAGAAAGTTAAGGTTGTGTTATAGCGTGGCCTGTGTTTTTATTGATAGAAAGTTAAGGTTGTGTTATAGGACGGGGCTGTTGTTACTAATAAAAAGTTATGGTAGTGTCATAGGTCGGAAGAAAAAAGGCCTCTTGCCCAGTGCAGTCGCCACAAATTGTTGAAATTTTTTTTTTTTTTTTACCCCAGATAGGAAAACAAAAAGTGTTTGCCCTACCTTACTCCAGTTCTCCTATTTTGAAGCACGAGAAGTAGTCGATTGTTCATCTTCTTCTACTTTTCTCTTTCTCACAGATACCTAAAAGGTGTCGTGGTTTATATCATTTGTCGTTCTTGAGCTGCTCGAACTGTCTGAATTAGTGATTTTCCTTTGTTGTTACATGTCTCTGTCACTGCATCTATCCATCTTCTTCTTTCTCTTTCTCACTGATACCTAAAAGGTGTCGTGGTTTATATCATTTGTCGTTCTGAGCTGCTCGAACTGTCTGAATTAGTGATTTTCCTTTGTTGTTACATGTCTCTGTCACTGCATCTATCCATCTTCTTCTGGGTCTTCCACTTGGTCTTTTCCCATGCATTTCCTTGTTATCGTTATTAATTCAGGATTTTCAGATGGCCGTAGTTAGTTCCTTCATGATAACCTCCTCACAGCCAGCTTTGACTCTTTTGAGACTAATTATTTTCTTTAAAAGCTTTTTATGTTTATTAATTTCTTTTTACGTTTTATAAGACTTTTTAGCCCTTCGTTATTTATATATTTAGAACCCCTGTTTCTACAACCACAGCCAACTATAGAATTATAACTGCCCGCGGGCATGAAATAGAACCGGAAAACCTACAACTAGCTTGACGTTATGAGCTACAGGATCTATAGACGGCTGACGTCACTGTCCACAGCAGTGCCTGCTCGCAATGCTGAAAACGTCACGCTAGTTGGAGGTTTTCCGGGAATTCCCTCTCAGTCAACACGCCTAAGTAAATCTATAGGGAACAGACAAATAATTGCGGAGCTGCGGTAAAGCTGGTAGCAGTAGCACGTAGTGGGGGTGTGGTGTACACTCCTACATGTTCTAGTTATAGGTTTACAAACAAGGAACACTACAAAATACTGACGTTTCGGCCAATATGTGGCCTTCCTCAGAAACACAGAACCATACATTAGACAGACACATATTACCACACTAGACCCACAGACACAGACATCACATAACCACAAAGACAGACAAAACACACACACGCTTAGACAGATAGTAGACAGACACCTAGAAAACAAAAACTCGTGTGTCTAAAAATAGACATGTTTTGATTGGACAGAACAGAGATGAAGTATGCGTATTCCTACCACTGGAGTTCTTTAAGCTCACCTCTGTGGGCGTGGATTGTGATGAAGTTACTCATTCGCCCTGAAGAGGGATCGCTCCAGCGCTCGAAGAAGAGAAGGAACAGAAGCTGTAAACAGCTGTGCTTTGTAATTGCGTCCCGTGTAATACAACAAAGATTTTGACCTAATCATAATTAATTTATAGGCGGGTAGGATTTATTATATAGCCCAGACTAGAATTGTTTGATAAAATTGGTGGGGATAATTATATGTAGGAATTATTTCATAAATTAGGTTGGAATTGTTTTAAAACTTATGTGGGAATTATTTCATAAATTAAGTTGGAATTGTTTTATAACTTATGTGGGAATTATTTTATAAATTAGGTTGGAATTGTTTTATAACTTATGTGGGAATTATTTCATAAATTAGGTTGGAATTGTTTTATAACTTATGTGGGAATTATTTCATAAATTAGGTGGGAATTGTTTTATAACTTATGTGGGAATTATTTCATAAATTAGGTTGGAATTGTTTTATAACTTATGTGAGAATTATTTTATAAATTAGGTTTGAATTGTTTTATAACTTATGTGGGAATTATTTCATAAATTAGGTGGGAATTGATTTACACTAACGGTGCGATAATTAATCAATAACTCAGGTGGGAATTGATTTATAAATAAGGTGGGACTACTTTATAACTCATGAAGTAATTTATATTTAAGGTGGGGATGACTTAACAATTTATGTGGGAATTCATTTATAAGAAAGGTGGGAATGACTTTGTAATCCATGTGGGAATTCATTTATAAGAAAGGTGGGGGTGACTTTGTAATCCATGTGGGAATTCATTTATAAGAAAGGTGGGGGTGACTTTGTAATCCATGTGGGAATTCATTTATAAGAAAGGTGGGGGTGACTTTGTAATTCATGTGGGAATTCATTTATAAGAAAGGTGGGGGTGACTTTGTAATCCATGTGGGAATTCATTTATAAGAAAGGTGGGGGTGACTTTGTAATCCATGTGGGAATTTATTTATAAGAAAGTTGGAGGTGACTTAATAATTTATGTGGGAATTCATTTATAAGAAAGATGGGATGACTTTGTAATTTATGTTGGAATTCATTTATAAAAAAAGGTGGGATTACTTAATAATTTATGTGGGAATTCATTTATAAGAAAGGTGGGGATGACTTAGTAATTTAAATGGGAATTCATTTATAAGAAAGGTGGGGATGACTTAATAATTTATATCGGAATTCATTTATAAGAAAGGTGGGGATGACTTAATAATTTAAATGGGAATTCATTTATAAGAAAGATGGGGATAACTTAATAATTTATGTGGGAATTCATTTATAAGAAAGGTGGGGATGACTTTGTAATCCATGTTGGGAATTCATTTATAAGAAAGGTGGGGATGACTTTGTAATCCATGTTGGGAATTCATTTATAAGAAAGGTGGGGATGACTTTGTAACCCATGTGGGAATTCATTTATATGAAAGGTGGGGATGACTTAATAATTTATGTGGGAATTAAATAAGGTGGTGATCACGTTTTAACCCATGTGGGAATTCATTTAGAAATAAGGTGGGGACTACTATAGTGTAATTAATGAAGGGATTAAATGTCAAATGCTGTAGGAACTCAAATATAACTCAGGTGGGAATGAATATTTATAATTAATGGCATCTTAATCCTGTACGCTGGGACGAAAAGCTAGACATATTGGAGACCAATATGAACTACTACACAAGTGCTGAACGCTCTTTTCTAAATAGGTGGATGCTGAGACAAACGTTTCCCAAGTACCAGCATCACTTCTGACGATCAGATCGCCTTCTGCCTAGATCTATAGAGCAAACATGACAGATCATGACCATCATAGGAAGTCCGATCTCAGCGTTCACTCCTCCGAGACCGATGTCTATCATAAATGGGAGCCTCTGTGGCTGAGTGGTTAGTCTGCTCGCTTCCTGATCAGAAGGGTCCTGGTTCGATCCCCAGAACTGACTGATTTTTTTCGGAAGAGGCTCCGTGGT
Organism: Megaustenia siamemsis; assembly: GCA_032433765.1. Taxonomy (NCBI): domain Eukaryota; kingdom Metazoa; phylum Mollusca; class Gastropoda; order Stylommatophora; family Ariophantidae; genus Megaustenia; species Megaustenia siamemsis. The sequence goes on along the minus strand of JAVIAB010000099.1, from coordinate 4,119,666 downwards.
TCACCTAGCCTCTAAAATGGACATCAGAGATTATTCTTGGAAGTAAGGGCTGCCTGGCTTGATACCGACCCCATCGGTACGGGATCATGGGCAGTTATGTGCTCACTAACACCATATTTCCCATAAGTCCAGCCAGACTGGGGAGGTAACCTTTAGAAGAAATGATAAAATATATCTAGAACAAAATGGCAATGGTTAAAGTATCACGTAACAAGTAGACACCACAAATCGGAACGACGTTTCGGCGAAACGGCCTTCACAGGAACAAACATACAACACACGCACAAATATGTATTTAAAATCTAAAAAGAATTATAATCTTACAGGGAAATTTGATGAACATTTTAGTCTCCTTTACTTTTCATTTCTTTTTCTAGTTAGATTTTTTAATTATTTATTTTTTAAAATTTTAAATACATATTTGTACGTGTGTTATATGTTTGTTCCTGTTGAAGGCCTTTGCGCCAAAACGTCGTTCTGATTTGTGGTGTCCACTTGTTGCGTGATGCTTGAACACTCTCCGTACGTTTCACCGCATAGTGCGCCACAATTTGATTAGTGTGGAGCGCCATCAAACCATAGTGTTTTTTTTACATGTTTTGTATCATTTCAGTATTGGTGAAATATAATAATGGAATCTAATGGTTGTTCAATTATCTAAACATTCATATATAATATGTTATATGTTAGATAAATTATAAATATGTAGATTGATTATTAAAACCATGACAAATGTTGTGTCTATTCCGTTGCGTTGGTAGAAAGCTTCCGTACTGAAAGAGTTAACCATACCCATTTTTTTACTAGATATATTTTGTCATTTCTCCTCACTGCTAGCTTCACTGCAGCCTTGCATTTTGATGATGCATTTTTGTGCATTTCTTTGCTTTGACTCTACGAGGGAACTTGTACGTTGATCATCAATTATGCTAATTAAGAGTCCCGCCTCCCCTACACAAATAAATAAATACAAATTGTCTGTTTGTTGTTGTTTATGTAAAAGTGGAAGTAGGTCATTGACAGAACACCCACGGTCTTCAGCGCGCGCGTGCACACACACACACACAGACACACCATTGCCTTAAACACATTGCGAGATATATATAAACACCAAGAAAGAAAATCGATTAATTGGAAACAAAATGCTACAGAAATATCATTAGGATACCGCGGATAATGACAAAAGAAGCAATGAAGACACACTGCAATACTTAAACATGAAAATAACTGGCTTATAAACACCATTCTCCAGAGGAAGTTTCAATACTATGGCCACGTCAAAATACACAGCGGGTTGGAAAGAACAGTAATGGAGGACATAGTTCCTGAGCGACTCATCAAGGGCAGACCAAGAAGAAGGTAGTTTCAAGACTTCAATGAGACACTGAACATGACCACAGAAGAAGGGGGAGATCTGACTAGAGTCAGAGATTCTTTTAGATGAGCTCACAAAAGGAGGTCTCAACTCGTTCTCATCTCGTTAGATGAACCCTTAGAAGTTTCAAGTCAACGAGAGAAGGCAACAAAATGGTCGTTGCGAGGGAACAACTGACAGGAAAAAAATCTGCACAAAAAGGTCAAAACGCTCGACGATATAAATATGAGAGTACCTCTAAATACGGAGAATGTCTGTCTGTGTGGTGGCGGCAACTGGTCAGGATTTAAATAGAGATATAAAGTTGTACAACCAACAAACAACAACCAACAAACAACAAACAACAAACAACAAACAAACAGCAATTAACAACCAACAAACAACAACCAAGAAGAAACAAACAACAAACAACAACCAAGAAGAAACAAACAACAAACAACAAACAACAAACAACAAACAAACAGCAATCAACAAACAACAACTAACAAACAACAACCAACAAACAACAACTAACAGCAATCAACAACCAACAAACAACAACCAACAAACAACAACCAAGAAGAAACAAACAACAACTAACAAACAACAAACAAACAGCAATCAACAACCAACAAACAACAACCAACAAACAACAACAACAAACAACAACCAACAAACAACAACTTACAAACAACCAAGAAAAAACAAACAAACAACAATCAACAAACAACAAAGGAACAACAATCAGCAAACAACAACAACAACACACAACAAACAACCAACAACCAACAAACAACAAACAAACAACAACAATCAACAAACAACAACCAACAAACAATAAACAACAACCAACAAACAAACAAAAAACAAACAACAAACAAACAACAAGCAACAAACAGCAACAACACACAACAAACAACAACAAACAATAAAAACAAACAAACAACAATCAACAAACAACAACAACACATAACAAAATGAAACAAACAACAAACATATCATGGCCACCTACACACCGTTCCTAAAACCTGTAGACATGTCCCTGCCGTCTCTAATCTTCCAGTTTGGCGAGGTTCTATGTGGATTCTGGCACATCTTCACGCGACCTGTGACGAGCTCAACTATCTAAGTCTAGAGATACTGTCAGGGCTCTCGAAGTGACGGGGGAAATATCGCTTGGTCGCTCTTCTTTGCTGTCACGTTTCGCATTTCAATGAAGATATTATTTATCTTCTCAATTAACATTTATCTTTAATCTTTTCATTCCTTCAAACGGAGGCGAAGGCGAGCCTCTCATCAACAGAGCTGGAAGTTGTTTGCGCCAGGATCGGTGAACCAGAACCAACCAGACCCTGCTCCACCTCTCCGCGGTGCCTCCAGTAAAAGTCTAATCTGTGTAGTCTGGTGTAGTCTAAACCACAATACAACGCAGAGACACGCCACTTAACGTCACGAATGACAAAGAAGGGTACTCCTTTAGTCACTGATCAACAACCTCGGTTGCGGAAAGTCGCTGATCTTCAACATTGATACCATATAAAGCATCATATAAAAGAGCCCTTTCATTCATTGGGTGCCGTCTCCACATCGAAGGTTGGCTACCATAGAGCGCCGTTCATTCAATGGGTGCCGTCTCCACATCGAAGGTTGGCTACCATAGAGCGCCGTTCATTCATTGGGTGCCGTCTCCACATCGAAGGTTGGCTACCATAGAGCGCCGTTCATTCATTGGGTGCCGTCTCCACATCGAAGGTTGGCTACCATAGAGCGCCGTTCATTCATTGGGTGCCGTCTCCACATCGAAGGTTGGCTAACATAGAGCGCCGTTCATTCATTGGGTGCCGTCTCCACATCAAAGGTTGGCTAACATAGAGCGCCGTTCATTCATTGGGTGCCGTCTCCACATCGAAGGTTGGCTAACATAGAGCACCGTTCATTCATTGGGTGCCGTCTCCACATCGAAGGTTGGCTAACATAGAGCGCCGTTCATTCATTGGGTGCCGTCTCCACATCGAAGGTTGGCTAACATAGAGCGCCGTTCATTCATTGGGTGCCGTCTCCACATCGAAGATTGGCTACCATAGAGAGCCGTTCATTCATTGGGTGCCGTCTCCACATCGAAGATTGGCTAACATAGAGCGCCGTTCATTCATTGGGTGCCGTCTCCACATCGAAGATTGGCTACCATAGAGAGCCGTTCATTCATTGGGTGCCGTCTCCACATCGAAAGTTGGCTAACATAGAGCCCGGTTCATTCATTGGGTGCCGTCTCCACATCGAAGGTTGGCTATCATAGAGCGCCGTTCATTCATGGGTGCCGTCTCCACATCGAAGGTTGGCTACCAAAGAGCTTCGTTCATTCATTGGGTGCCGTCTCCACATCGAATGTTGGCTGCCATAGAGTGCCGTTCATTCATTGGGTGCCGTCTCCACATCGAAGATTGGCTGCCATAGAGTGCCGTTCATTCATTGGGTGCCGTCTCCACATCGAATGTTGGCTGCCATAGAGCGCCGTTCATTCATTGGGTGCCGTCTCCACATCGAATGTTGGCTGCCATAGAGTGCCGTTCATTCATTGGGTGCCGTCTCCACATCGAATGTTGGCTGCCATAGAGTGCCGTTCATTCATTGGGTGCCGTCTCCACATCGAATGTTGGCTGCCATAGAGCGCCGTTCATTCATTGGGTGCCGTCTCCACATCGAATGTTGGCTACCATAGAGCGCCGTTCATTCATTGGGTGCCGTCTCCACATCGAATGTTGGCTGCCATAGAGCGCCGTTCATTTATTGGGTGCCGTCTGCAAATCGAAGGTTGGCTGCCACAGAGCGCCGTTCATTTATTGGGTGCCGTCTGCAAATCGTAGGTTGGCTGCCATAGAGCGCCGTTCATTCATTGGGTGTCGTCTGCAAATCGTAGGTTGGCTGCCATAGAACGCCGTTCATTCATTGGGTGTCGTCTGCAAATCGTAGGTCGGTTGCCACAGAGCGCCTTCATTCATTGGGTGTCGTCTGCAAATCGTAGGTTGGTTGCCATAGAGCGCCGTTCAATCATTGGGTGCCATCTCCACATCGAAGGTTGGCTACCAAAGAGCTCCGTTCATTCATTGGGTGTCGTCTGCAAATCGTAGGTCGGTTGCCACAGAGCGCCTTCATTCATTGGGTGTCGTCTGCAAATCGTAGGTTGGTTGCCATAGAGCGCCGTTCAATCATTGGGTGCCGTCTCCACATCGAGGCTTGGCTACCATGAAGCGTTGTTCATTCACTGGGTGCTGTCTGCACATCGTAGGTTGGCTACCATAGAGCGTTGTTCATTCACTGGGTGCCGTCTGCACATCGATGGCTGGCTACCATAGAGCGCCGTTCATTCACTCGGTGCCGTCTCTACATTGAAGGTTGGCTACCATAGAGCGTAGTTCATTCATTGGGTGCCGTCTCCACATCGAGTGTTGGCTACCATAGAGCGCCGTTCATTCATTGGGTGCGGTCTTCACATCTAAGTTTGGCTACCATAGAGCACCGTTCATTCATTGGGTGGCGTCTCCACATCGAAGTTTGGCTACCATAGAGCGCCGTCCATTCATTGGGTGGCGGCTCTACATCGAAGTTTGGCTACCATAGAGCGCCGTCCATTCATTGGGTGGCGTCTCTACATCGAAGTTTGGCTACCATAGAGCGCCGTCCATTCATTGGGTGGCGTCTCTACATCGAAGTTTGGCTACCATAGAGCACCGTTCATTCATTGGGTGGCGTCTCTACATCGAAGTTTGGCTACCATAGAGCGCCGTCCATTCATTGGGTGGCGTCTCTACATCGAAGTTTGGCTACCATAGAGCGCCGTTCATTCATTGGGTGGCGTCTCTACATCGAAGTTTGGCTACCATAGAGCGTCGTTCATTCATTGGGTGGCGTCTCTACATCGGAGTTTGGCTACCATAGAGCGCCGTTCATTCATTGGGTGGCGTCTCTACATCGAAGTTTGGCTACCATAGAGCGCCGTTCATTCATTGGGTGGCGTCTCTACATCGAAGTTTGGCTACCATAGAGCGCCGTTCATTCATTGGGTGGCGTCTCTACATCGAAGTTTGGCTACCATAGAGCACCGTTCATTCATTGGGTGGCGTCTCTACATCGAAGTTTGGCTACCATAGAGCACCGTTCATTCATTGGGTGGCGTCTCTACATCGAAGTTTGGCTACCATAGAGCGCCGTTCATTCATTCGATGCCGTCTCCACTTTGAACGTTGTTGATGTTATCAGTCCACATTAGTCTTGGTTTGCCGCTGCCTATTCTACCTTCCCTTTCAAGATTACCTTCAGTTTATGCCTCGTCCCATGTCCAACAAAATATACTTATCTTTTTCGAATTATGTTAATTAGTTCTTTTTTTTAATTTTCATTTTCAGCTGATTCAGAACTTCCTTGTTTGTCTTCTTTTCCTTACCCTCCCCCCCCCCCAAAAATTCTCCCCATTTTTCTATAGATCCGCATTTCAAATGCATCGATTATCTGCTCTATTTATTTTATGCCTATGTTTCTGAACCATACAGGAATATTGAGTAACTAAACATTTTTATTTATTAGTCATCTCGGTCGTGGGATAAATACAATATTTGTTGTGTGTCGTTGGCCAGGTTTTTACCTCAGACAAAGTCCCCAGAGATTAGGAACTGAATTGTGCCTGTTAATACATTTTTCCCTGGCAGCCGCGTGCACAGGGGTCTTTCGCCGCACAGGCAGATAACTCCGACCTCGGAGGTACTCATATTTTTTTCCGTCGATGAGTAATTGACGTTTCAAGTCGGGCCTCGCTGCTGAGACCAGGGGCGGTTGCCGCAGAAAGAAATCAGAAATAAAAATCCCGGTATACCCTATATTTGAACCCACAACCTCTCTGTCTCGAGGCCAGCGTCTTGCCTCGAGACCAACCAGTTCACCCATGATCACCTCCAATTCTTCCTCTAATGTTTACAAATACCACGTCTTGCTCCTCAGATGTCCTCTAAGTACGACACTGGGAATGAGAGGGAGGCAAGGGAGTGGATTTTAGCACTGACAGGGGAGGACATCGGTAGCGGCCCTTTCGAGGTTGAGAAGAGACTCAGGGACGGCCAGATACTCATGAAGTAAGTCTTCACAGCTGTGTGTCATTGATACACATATCAATGATACACAAATTACTGATACACATATCACTGATACACAGATTACTGATATACAGATCACAAATGCATCTACCACAGATACACAGATTACTGATATACCGATCACTGATATACCGATCACTGATATACAGATCACTGATACCCAGATCATTAAGTAGAAATTGGTACCAGGGTTCATGCTCTGGGAAGGGGAGTAACGGTGCTTCACTCTTGAGTTACGATGCTTGAAGCGACACTAGACAGGAGTCTCCGTACACTTCTGGATTAGTAGCCGAGCACAAATGGGTGAAAACCCGAGTGTTATGACAGCGATTCAAGTCTTGTACCTTTACCTTTTCTCTTCTTTAATGAAAATGGATGAAACTGCAAAACAACACGCACAAATTACAGTCCACTGTCGGGGACCGAGAGAGCAGTAAAGAGTTGTAGCTACGTTCCCAATCCGGCACGTAAAAGGCCACTAAGTTTGGGTATGGGACTGGGTATCCTGTACTGTAAACAAATAAGCCGCAAAAACTTCACAAAATTGGACAAGAGAAAGAAAAGAACAAAAGTAAATCATTCAGAAAGATGCGAGCTCTCTGGCCAAGAGATGTATGACGCAGTCCGGAAAAGCTACAAGGAGTCCTAGTCGCCAACTCACATTTTGCCTACCAGGAAATTCATCAAGACAACAGGCCCTTTCTTGGAATCCTCAGGGAAGAGACAAAGAGAAATATCAAACAATTCTTGGAGAAGACAGCTAGAAGCTGGGATGAAGACAATGGAGAAGACATGGAACGATCTTGAAAGAATTGCATTAAACAAAACGGCCTGGAAAGTGTTTGTTGAAGACCTATGCTGCACAGGGAGCTGAAGCAAAGAAGAACATGACATTCAAATAATCTGGGACAGAAAGCCAAGAACCAGCTTCTAAGGATAATAAATGCTAGCTGGAAGAGAGGTCATGTGCCGGCAATCTGGAAAGAAGCTATTATGGTGCCCATCCTCAAGTGTGGAAAAGATCCACTAGAAGCAAGTAGCTACAGACCAATTAGCTTACTGAACTGCCTGAATAAACTCATGGAAAGGCTGGTTAACAGAAGACTTATGTGGCATTTGGAGACAAAACAACAAATCGTACCACAACAAAGTGGCTTCCGTCAGCACAGATCAACTGAAGACCTGGTCACCTATATTGCACAGGAAATAGAGGATGCTCTACAAGAAAAGAAACACACACTGGCAGTGTGGATCGACATGGAGAAGGTTTTTGATAAGGTTTGGCGAGAGGGTTTAAAGAACAAGCTTTTTAGGCTTGTCATCCAGGGTCGTTTATTCAATTGGGTCTCTCAATACCTTCAGGATAGAACGGCCAGAGTACAAGTTCAAGGTCAACTAAGTAAGAAGGTCTCTATCGAACAAGGTGTCCTACAAGGAGGCGGAGTTTTGTACCCAACATTCTTTTTAATTTTCATAAATGACATAGTAAATTTTAGTAATGGACATTCCACCCAGAATACACTCAGCAATATACGCAGATGATATGGCGTTATGGGCTCGCGAGGAAAGTATGGCGGTGACTGGATCCAGGATGAAAGATGCCCTAGGTGAACTTGAAAAATGGACGAACACCTGGTTCTTACCAATTAACGATAAAAAACTACATACACAATTTTCAGCCCATCAAGAAACACACTCTCTGCAAACTTGAAGATAATAGACCATACACTCCCTATTGACCAAAACCCAACATATCTTGACGTCACCATGAATCGCAGAATAACTTGGAAAAATCAGATAGACATAGCAAGGAAAAAACCCAGAAAACGAACTAATATTATGAAGAAATTGGCAGGAACGGACTGGGGAGCAGACAGCAATATCTGGAAACGACTATACTTAGGTAGAGTCAGACCAGTTCTAGAGTATGGAGTCACAGCCTGGGCTATGGCTTCCAAATCACACCTTAGCAAAATTATCAGAACACAGAACCAAGCTGCCTGTATCATCACTGGTGCTATAAAATCTACACCTATCAAGACTCTAGAAACAGTAACAGGTTTACAACCCTTAGATGACAGACGAGTCACTAAAGTATTGCAACAAGCGGAGACATATAGAAGGCTCCTTAGCCACCCCATGTACCAAAGAATAACTGTTTCGGAATTGTACGACTAAAGAAGAGCAACTTTGCTGCAATTGCCAATGAACTAACTACTGGAGACCCAGTACTTTCCCAAACAATATCGAAACCCTTGGGCCCATCTGATATGTCTCCTCATGGGAAACATAAAATACCAGAACTTAAGGAAAATATAACAGGAATCATGAAAAAAGGCACCCAATCAGACACAGAGAGAAAAAACGTATAAGAAAAACACATACACAATACCTACCCACAGGACTCTTGGTCCCACATATATATAGATGGCTCTACTACAAATGCCACCAGAAATGGAGGGGATGTGTGTTCTTGATGCTGAAAAATCAGGACGAGATCACCAAGTCAAATAGCTACTGGAATATTGTCAAACAACTTTGAAGCAGAAACTGAGGCCATCAGAGATGCTGCAGCACTGGCTACTCAACACAAAAATAACATGCACAATAAATTGGTGATTCTGACTGATGCACTGTCAGTACTATCAGCTCTAAAAAGCCCCAAGAACAATGGACTAGATGACTTGAGAACAACCTTGGACCAACTATGCAATAACTTCAAGAGAGTAGAAGTGGGTGTTCAGTGGATACCATCACACAGTAATATACACGGGAACGAACGCCCAGACAAATTAGCTAAAGAAGGCGGGAGATTACCGCAAGAGAACCATCCGCTCAGTTATGATGAAGCCAAATCCATCCTCAAAGGTCAGTTCCATGAAAAATGGAAACAAGAACACCCAAAGCATAACGAGAGTGACGGATACCACCAACTATCAAGGAGGGATCAGGTCATCATACTTCGCCTACGCACTGGCCACAATAGAATGAGAAATCACATGTTCACCAAATTAAAAATAGGTACAACTAGCCTATGCCACTGTACACTGGACAATATGACTACAAAACATGTTCAACAGGATTGCCCCCAGTACACAGACCTGAGAAGAGCAATGTGGTCCACACCCACCTCCCAGGAAGAGAGACTATAGAGGGCAATCGAATCACTTAAAAAGACAGCTGACTTCTTTAGAGAGTCTGGAATCCTACTCTGAGTGAGTCTTGATCTCAGAGAGAGAGAGAGAGAGAGAGAGAGAGAGAGAGAGAGATAACTGTTTACCATGCCATAGATTAGTCCCAAAATAATGAATATGGATCTTGTTGAAATTAGACTTCTTTTGGTATCAGTTAGCTCTGAACTCCTCAGCCATGACCGATCAGATCGGACCACGGGCAACATAAAAACCCAATAGATGTTCTACTATAAAATGAGGTGTCATGCATTACAATTTTACCACTGGAGCATCTGTGCAAATTTGTCTTCAGTCGTGTCTCCACCACAAAGTGGTAGGGGAGCAGTATGCCGATATATCCCCCAAGAGCTGGTTAGTCTAGTGGTAGATGAGCCTGTGTGCCGATATATCCCCCAAGAGCTGGTTAGTCTAGTGGTAGAGGAGCCAGTATGCCGATATATCTCCCAAGAGCTGGTTAGTCTAGTGGTAGAGAGCCAGTATGCCGATATATCCCCCAAGAGCTGGTTAGTCTAGTGGTAGTGGAGCCAGTATGCCGATATATCCCCCAAGAGCTGGTTAGTCTAGTGGTAGATGAGCCTGTGTGCCCATATCCCCCAAGAGCTGGTTAGTCTAGTGGTAGAGGAGCCTGTGTGCCCATATCCCCCAACAGCTGGTTAGTCTAGTGGTAGAGGAGATCATCTCTGGAGAAATATGTGGGCACTACAGAATATCATCTCTGGAGAAACAACTCTGGAGCCAGTGTGCCCATATCCCCCAAGAGCTGGTTAGTCTAGTGGTAGAGGAGCCTGTGTGCCTATAATCCCGAAGAGCTGGTTAGTCTAGTGGTAGATGTGCCTGTGTGCCCATATCTCCAAGAGCTGGCTAGTCTAGTGGTAGAGGAGCCTGTGTGCCCATATATATCCAAGAGCTGGTTTGGTCTAGTGGTAGAGGAGCCTGTGTGCCCATATATATCCAAGAGCTGGTTTGGTCTAGTGGTAGAGGAGCCTGTGTGCCCATATATATTCAAGAGCTGGTTTAGTCTAGTGGTAGAGGAGCCTGTGTGCCCATATATATCCAAGAGCTGGTTTAGTCTAGTGGTAGAGGAGCCTGTGTGCCCATATATATCCAAGAGCTGGTTTGGTCTAGTGGTAGAGGAGCCTGTGTGCCCATATCTCCAAGAGCTGGTTTGGTCTAGTGGTAGAGGAGCCTGTGTGCCCATATCTCCAAGAGCTGGTTTGGTCTAGTGGTAGAGGAGCCTGTGTGCCCATATCTCCAAGAGCTGGTTTGGTCTAGAGGAAGAGGAGCTTGTGTGCCCATATCTCAAACAGCTGGTTGGTCTAGTGGTCGAGGAGCCTGTTTGTCCGTATCTCAAACAGCCGGTTGGTCTAGTGGTAGAGGAGCCTGTGTGTCCATATCTCCAAGAGCTGGTTGGTCTAGTGGTAGAGGAGCCTGTGTGCCCATATCTCAAACAGCTGGTTGGTCTAGTGGTAGAGGAGCCTGTTTGTCCGTATCTCAAACAGCTGGTTGGTCTAGTGGTAGAGGAGCCTGTGTGCCCATATCTCAAACAGCTGGTTGGTCTAGTGGTAGAGGAGCCTGTTTGTCCGTATCTCAAACAGCTGGTTGGTCTAGTGGTAGAGGAGCCTGTGTGCCCATATCTCAAACAGCTGGTTGGTCTAGTGGTAGAGGAGCCTGTGTGCCCATATCTCAAACAGCCGGTTGGTCTAGTGGTAGAGGAGCCTGTTTGCCCATATCTCAAACAGCTGGTTGGTCTAGTGGTAGAGGAGCCTGTTTGCCCATATCTCAAACAGCTGGTTGGTCTAGTGGTAGAGGAGCCTGTTTGCCCATATCTCAAACAGCTGGTTGGTCTAGTGGTAGAGGAGCCTGTTTGCCCATATCTCAAACAGCTGGTTGGTCTAGTGGTAGAGGAGCCTGTTTGCCCATATCTCAAACAGCTGGTTGGTCTAGTGGTAGAGGAGCCTGTTTGCCCATATCTCAAACAGCTGGTTAGTCTAGTGGTAGAGGAGCATGTGTGCACATATCTCCAAGAGCATGTTGGTCTAGTGGTAGAGGAGCATGTGTGCACATATCTCCAAGAGCTGGTTAGTCTAGTGGTAGAGGAGCATGTGTGCACATATCTCCAAGAGCTGGTTAGTCTAGTGGTAGAGGAGCATGTGTGCACATAGCTCCAAGAGCTGGTTAGTCTAGTGGTAGAGGAGCATGTGTGCCCATATCTCCAAGAGCTGGTTGGTCTAGTGGTAGAGAAGCTTGTGTGCACATATCTCCAAGAGCTGGTTAGTCTAGTGGTAGGGGAGCCTGTGTGCACATATCTCCAAGAGCTGGTTAGTCTAGTGGTAGGGGAGCCTGTGTGCACATATCTCCAAGAGCCTATTGGTCTAGTGGTATAGGTTCCTGTATGCCTATATCTCCAAGAGCTGGTTATTGTAGTGGTAGAAGAGCATGTGTGCCCATATCTTCAAAAGATTGTTAACCTAGTTGTAGAGGAGCCTGTGCTCACATATCCCAAAAGAGCTGGTTAGTCTAGTGGTAGAGGAGTCTGTGTGTCCATATCTCAAAGAGCTGGTTAGTCTAGTGGTAGAGGAGTCTGTGTGTCCATATCTCAAAGAGCTGGTTAGTCTAGTGGTAGAGGAGTCTGTGTGTCCATATCTCAAAGAGCTGGTTAGTCTAGTGGTAGATGAGCATGTGTGCCCATATCTCAAAGAGCTGGTTAGTCTAGTGGTAGAGGAGTCTGTGTGTCCATATCTCAAAGAGCTGGTTAGTCTAGTGGTAGATGAGCATGTGTGCCCATATCTCAAAGAGCTGGTTAGTCTAGTGGTAGAGGAGTCTGTGTGTCCATATCTCAAAGAGCTGGTTAGTCTAGTGGTAGAGGAGCATGTGTGCCCATATCCCCCAACAGCTGGTTAGTCTAGTGGTAGAGGAGACTGTGTGCCCATATCCCCCAAGAGCTGGTTAGTCTAGTGGTAGAGGAGCCTGTGTGCCCATATCCCCCAACAGCTGGTTAGTCTAGTGGTAGAGGAGCCTGTTTGCCCATATCTCAAACAGCTGGTTGGTCTAGTGGTAGAGGAGCCTGTTTGCCCATATCTCAAACAGCTGGTTGGTCTAGTGGTTGAGGAGCCTGTTTGCCCATATCTCAAACAGCTGGTTAGTCTAGTGGTAGAGGAGCATGTGTGCACATATCTCCAAGAGCTGGTTTGTCTAGTGGTAGAGGAGCATGTGTGCACATATCTCCAAGAGCTGGTTGGTCTAGTGGTAGAGGAGCATGTGTGCACATATCTCCAAGAGCTGGTTAGTCTAGTGGTAGAGGAGCATGTGTGCACATATCTCCAAGAGCTGGTTAGTCTAGTGGTAGAGGAGCATGTGTGCACATAGCTCCAAGAGCTGGTTAGTCTAGTGGTAGAGGAGCATGTGTGCCCATATCTCCAAGAGCTGGTTGGTCTAGTGGTAGAGAAGCTTGTGTGCACATATCTCCAAGAGCTGGTTAGTCTAGTGGTAGGGGAGCCTGTGTGCACATATCTCCAAGAGCTGGTTAGTCTAGTGGTAGGGGAGCCTGTGTGCACATATCTCCAAGAGCCTATTGGTCTAGTGGTATAGGTTCCTGTATGTCTATATCTCCAAGAGCTGGTTATTGTAGTGGTAGAAGAGCATGTGTGCCCATATCTTCAAACATTGTTAACCTAGTTGTAGAGGAGCCTGTGCTCACATATCCCAAAAGAGCTGGTTAGTCTAGTGGTAGAGGAGTCTGTGTGTCCATATCTCAAAGAGCTGGTTAGTCTAGTGGTAGAGGAGTCTGTGTGTCCATATCTCAAAGAGCTGGTTAGTCTAGTGGTAGAGGAGTCTGTGTGTCCATATCTCAAAGAGCTGGTTAGTCTAGTGGTAGATGAGCATGTGTGCCCATAACTCAAAGAGCTGGTTAGTCTAGTGGTAGAGGAGTCTGTGTGTCCATATCTCAAAGAGCTGGTTAGTCTAGTGGTAGAGGAGCCTGTGTGCCCATATCTCAAAGAGCTGGTTAGTCTAGTGGTAGATGAGCATGTGTGCCCATATCTCAAAGAGCTGGTTAGTCTAGTGGTAGAGGAGTCTGTGTGTCCATATCTCAAAGAGCTGGTTAGTCTAGCGGTAGAGGAGCCTGTGTGCCCATATCCCCCAACAGCTGGTTAGTCTAGTGGTAGAGGAGACTGTGTGCCCATATCCCCCAAGAGCTGGTTAGTCTAGTGGTAGAGGAGCCTGTGTGCCTATAATCCCGAAGAGCTGGTTAGTCTAGTGGTAGATGTGCCTGTGTGCCCATATCTCCAAGAGCTGGCTAGTCTAGTGGTAGAGGAGCCTGTGTGCCCATATATATCCAAGAGCTGGTTTGGTCTAGTGGTAGAGGAGCATGTGTGCCCATATATATCCAAGAGCTGGTTTGGTCTAGTGGTAGAGGAGCCTGTGTGCCCATATATATCCAAGATCTGGTTTAGTCTAGTGGTAGAGGAGCCTGTGTGCCCATATATATCCAAGAGCTGGTTTAGTCTAGTGGTAGAGGAGCCAGTGTGCCCATATATATCCAAGAGCTGGTTTGGTCTAGTGGTAGAGGAGCCTGTGTGCCCATATCTCCAAGAGCTGGTTTGGTCTAGTGGTAGAGGAGCCTGTGTGCCCATATCTCCAAGAGCTGGTTTGGTCTACTGGTAGAGGAGCCTGTGTGCCCATATCTCCAATAGCTGGTTTGGTCTAGTGAAAGAGGAGCTTGTGTGCCCATATCTCAAACAGCTGGTTGGTCTAGTGGTAGAGGAGCCTGTTTGTCCGTATCTCAAACAGCCGGTTGGTCTAGTGGTAGAGGAGCCTGTGTGTCCATATCTCCAAGAGCTGGTTGGTCTAGTGGTAGAGGAGCCTGTGTGTCCATATCTCCAAGAGCCGGTTGGTCTAGTGGTAGAGGAGCTTGTGTGCCCATATCTCAAACAGCTGGTTGGTCTAGTGGTAGAGGAGCCTGTTTGTCCGTATCTCAAACAGCTGGTTGGTCTAGTGGTAGAGGAGCCTGTGTGCCCATATCTCAAACAGCTGGTTGGTCTAGTGGTAGAGGAGCCTGTTTGTCCGTATCTCAAACAGCTGGTTGGTCTAGTGGTAGAGGAGCCTGTGTGCCCATATCTCAAACAGCTGGTTGGTCTAGTGGTAGAGGAGCCTGTGTGCCCATATCTCAAACAGCCGGTTGGTCTAGTGGTAGAGGAGCCTGTTTGCCCATATCTCAAACAGCTGGTTGGTCTAGTGGTAGAGGAGCCTGTTTGCCCATATCTCAAACAGCTGGTTGGTCTAGTGGTAGAGGAGCCTGTTTGCCCATATCTCAAACAGCTGGTTGGTCTAGTGGTAGAGGAGCCTGTTTGCCCATATCTCAAACAGCTGGTTGGTCTAGTGTTAGAGGAGCCTGTTTGCCCGTATCTCAAACAGCTGGTTGGTCTAGTGGTAGAGGAGCCTGTTTGCCCATATCTCAAACAGCTGGTTGGTCTAGTGGTAGAGGAGCCTTTTTGCCCATATCTCAAACAGCTGGTTGGTCTAGTGGTAGAGGAGCCTGTTTGCCCATATCTCAAACAGCTGGTTGGTCTAGTGGTAGAGGAGCCTGTTTGCCCATATCTCAAACAGCTGGTTGGTCTAGTGGTAGAGGAGCCTGTGTGCCCATATCTCAAACAGCCGGTTGGTCTAGTGGTAGAGGAGCCTGTTTGCCCATATCTCAAACAGCTGGTTGGTCTAGTGGTAGAGGAGCCTGTTTGCCCATATCTCAAACAGCTGGTTAGTCTAGTGGTAGAGGAGCCTGTTTGCCCATATCTCAAACAGCTGGTTGGTCTAGTGGTAGAGGAGCCTGTTTGCCCATATCTCAAACAGCTGGTTGGTCTAGTGGTAGAGGAGCCTGTTTGCCCATATCTCAAACAGCTGGTTAGTCTAGTGGTAGAGGAGCATGTGTGCACATATCTCCAAGAGCTGGTTAGTCTAGTGGTAGAGGAGCATGTGTGCACATATCTCCAAGAGCTGGTTAGTCTAGTGGTAGAGGAGCATGTGTGCACATATCTCCAAGAGCTGGTTAGTCTAGTGGTAGAGGAGCATGTGTGCACATAGCTCCAAGAGCTGGTTAGTCTAGTGGTAGAGGAGCATGTGTGCCCATATCTCCAAGAGCTGGTTGGTCTAGTGGTAGAGAAGCTTGTGTGCACATATCTCCAAGAGCTGGTTAGTCAAGTGGTAGGGGAGCCTGTGTGCACATATCTCCAAGAGCTGGTTAGTCTAGTGGTAGGGGAGCCTGTGTGCACATATCTCCAAGAGCCTATTGGTCTAGTGGTATAGGTTCCTGTATGCCTATATCTCCAAGAGCTGGTTATTGTAGTGGTAGAAGAGCATGTGTGCCCATATCTTCAAAAGATTGTTAACCTAGTTGTAGAGGAGCCTGTGCTCACATATCCCAAAAGAGCTGGTTAGTCTAGTGGTAGAGGAGTCTGTGTGTCCATATCTCAAAGAGCTGGTTAGTCTAGTGGTAGAGGAGTCTGTGTGTCCATATCTCAAAGAGCTGGTTAGTCTAGTGGTAGAGGAGTCTGTGTGTCCATATCTCAAAGAGCTGGTTAGTCTAGTGGTAGATGAGCATGTGTGCCCATATCTCAAAGAGCTGGTTAGTCTAGTGGTAGAGGAGTCTGTGTGTCCATATCTCAAAGAGCTGGTTAGTCTAGTGGTAGATGAGCATGTGTGCCCATATCTCAAAGAGCTGTTAGTCTAGTGGTAGAGGAGTCTGTGTGCCCATATCTCAAAGAGCTGGTTAGTCTAGTGGTAGAGGAGTCTGTGTGTCCATATCTCAAAGAGCTGGTTAGTCTAGTGGTAGATGAGCATGTGTGCCCATATCTCAAAGAGCTGGTTAGTCTAGTGGTAGAGGAGTCTGTGTGCCCATATCTCAAAGAGCTGGTTAGTCTAGTGTAGATGAGCATGTGTGCCCATATCTCAAACAGCTGGTTAGTCTAGTGGTAGAGGAGTCTGTGTGCCCATATCTCAAACAGCTGGTTAGTCTAGTGGTAGAGGAGTCTGTGTGTCCATATCTCAAACAGCTGGTTAGTCTAGTGGTAGAGGAGTCTGTGTGTCCATATCTCAAAGAGCTGGTTAGTCTAGTGGTAGAGGAGTCTGTGTGCCCATATCTCAAAGAGCTGGTTAGTCTAGTGGTAGATGAGCATGTGTGCCCATATCTCAAACAGCTGGTTAGTCTAGTGGTAGAGGAGTCTGTGTGTCCATATCTCAAAGAGCTGGTTAGTCTAGTGGTAGAGGAGTCTGTGTGTCCATATCTCAAAGAGCTGGTTAGTCTAGTGGTAGAGGAGCCTGTGCTCACATATCTCAAAGAGCTGGTTAGTCTAGTGGTAGAGGAGCCTGTGCTCACATATCTCAAAGAGCTGGTTAGTCTAGTGGTAGAGGAGTCTGTGTGCCCATATCTCAAAGAGCTGGTTAGTCTAGTGGTAGATGAGCATGTGTGCCCATATCTCAAACAGCTGGTTAGTCTAGTGGTAGAGGAGTCTGTGTCCATATCTCAAAGAGCTGGTTAGTCTAGTGGTAGAGGAGTCTGTGTGTCCATATCTCAAAGAGCTGGTTAGTCTAGTGGTAGAGGAGCCTGTGTGCTCCATATCTCAAAGAGCTGGTTAGTCTAGTGGTAGAGGAGCCTGTGCTCACATATCTCAAAGAGCTGGTTAGTCTAGTGGTAGAGGAGTCTGTGTGTCCATATCTCAAAGAGCTGGTTAGTCTAGTGGTAGATGATCTGTGTGCCCATATCTCAAACAGCTGGTTAGTCTAGTGGTAGAGGAGTCTGTGTGTCCATATCTCAAAGAGCTGGTTAGTCTAGTGGTAGAGGAGTCTGTGTGCCCATATCTCAAAGAGCTGGTTAGTCTAGTGGTAGAGGAGTCTGTGTGTCCATATCTCAAAGAGCTGGTTAGTCTAGTGGTAGAGGAGCCTGTGCTCACATATCTCAAAGAGCTGGTTAGTCTAGTGGTAGAGGAGCCTGTGCTCACATATCTCAAAGAGCTGGTTAGTCTAGTGGTAGAGGAGTCTGTGTGCCCATATCTCAAAGAGCTGGTTAGTCTAGTGGTAGATGAGCATGTGTGCCCATATCTCAAACAGCTGGTTAGTCTAGTGGTAGAGGAGTCTGTGTGTCCATATCTCAAAGAGCTGTTAGTCTAGTGGTAGAGGAGTCTGTGTGCCCATATCTCAAAGAGCTGGTTAGTCTAGTGGTAGATGAGTCTGTGTGTCCATATCTCAAAGAGCTGGTTAGTCTAGTGGTAGATGAGTCTGTGTGCCCATATCTCAAAGAGCTGGTTAGTCTAGTGGTAGAGGAGTCTGTGTGTCCATATCTCAAAGAGCTGGTTAGTCTAGTGGTAGATGAGCTGTGTGCCCATATCTCAAAGAGCTGGTTAGTCTAGTGGTAGAGGAGTCTGTGTGTCCATATCTCAAAGAGCTGGTTAGTCTAGTGGTAGAGGAGTCTGTGTGCCCATATCTCAAAGAGCTGGTTAGTCTAGTGGTAGAGGAGTCTGTGTGTCCATATCTCAAAGAGCTGGTTAGTCTAGTGGTAGAGGAGTCTGTGTGTCCATATCTCAAAGAGCTGGTTAGTCTAGTGGTAGAGGAGTCTGTGTGCCCATATCTCAAAGATCTGGTTAGTCTAGTGGTAGAGGAGTCTGTGTGCCCATATCTCAAAGAGCTGGTTAGTCTAGTGGTAGAGGAGTCTGTGTGCCCATATCTCAAAGAGCTGGTTAGTCTAGTGGTAGAGGAGTCTGTGTGCCCATATCTCAAAGAGCTGGTTAGTCTAGTGGTAGAGGAGTCTGTGTGCCCATATCTCCAAGTTTGTTGGTCTAGTGGTAGCAATGTTAGAAGAAATGACTCAAGCTACTCTGATCAAAAGCCTGGGACCTTGTACTCCACCTCTTCTCGGTGCCTCCAGTATCAGACTAACCAGAATAGTTTGGCCAAACGATTTGTGGGATCGAATTGGAAAGGCAACCAGGTAGTCAACATGCCCGTGCTGAAGGTGAATATTATTTGTACCCAGTATATAACCACTGGGAACTACTATTCGTGCTGTTTCGTATGTATGGTGTGATGTATATTACAGTGTGAAGGCGCGGTGCCACTGAGTACGGGTTCGATCCCACTTCGGACCATATATTGTTCTTCGTTTTTTTCTATTGTTGTTTGTCTGTCAATTTTTCCGAGTGCTAACACATACTTCTTTGTTCTATTATTCCCTATTATCGCCTCGGAAGTTCCCCATATAATAATATTTATGTATTATTATTTGTACCCAGTATATAATCACTGGGAACTACTATTCGTGCTGTTTCGTCCAATAAATGTTTGTCTACAACACAAGTATTCAGCCCTACTGGGAGATACTTGCATTAATGGGAAAGTACAAATATACAATTTATTTCCGGTCTGTGATCGTTACCCTATGCTATAGTCATTGAGAACGTCATCGTGTAAGACACTACTGCAATAGCCAATTTTTTAGTTGGCTGCGTGGTAGTGTGCCAAGCGTTCGGCTTCTCGTGGCAAGGCGCGGTGCCACTGAGTACGGGTTCGATCCCACTTCGGACCATATATTGTTCTTCGTTTTTTTCTATTGTTGTTTGTCTGTCAATTTTTCCGAGTGCTAACACATACTTCTTTGTTCTATTATTCCCTATTATCGCCTCGGAAGTTCCCCATATAATAATATTTATGTATTATTATTTGTACCCAGTATATAATCACTGGGAACTACTATTCGTGCTGTTTCGTCCAATAAATGTTTGTCTACAACACAAGTATTCAGCCCTACTGGGAGATACTTGCATTAATGGGAAAGTACAAATATACAATTTATTTCCGGTCTGTGATCGTTACCCTATGCTATAGTCATTGAGAACGTCATCGTGTAAGACACTACTGCAATAGCCAATTTTTTAGTTGGCTGCGTGGTAGTGTGCCAAGCGTTCGGCTTCTCGTGGCAAGGCGCGGTGCCACTGAGTACGGGTTCGATCCCACTTCGGACCATATATTGTTCTTCGTTTTTTTCTATTGTTGTTTGTCTGTCAATTTTTCCGAGTGCTAACACATACTTCTTTGTTCTATTATTCCCTATTATCGCCTCGGAAGTTCCCCATATAATAATATTTATGTATTATTATTTGTACCCGTGCTGAAGGTCTTGGTTTGTCAATAAATCACAACAACTTCGTGATCTACATTCACTTGAGGTCCTTTCTCGGATGAACAGCGAATCACAATCTCTATTACTTTAGTAGTCATTGGATGAACGACAGAAAGAAACAAACAAAACAAAGAAACAAAGAAAGAAGGAAAGAAAGAAAGAAAGAGACACACTAACAAAGAAAAAAAGAAAGAAAGAAACAAACAAACAAAGAAAAAAAGAAACAAACAAACAAACAAACAAACAAAGAAACAAACAAACAAACAAACAAAGAAAAAAAGAAACAAACAAACAAACAAAGAAAAAAAGAAACAAACAAACAAACAAAGAAAAAAAGAAACAAACAAACAAAGGAAAAAAACATACAAACAAGCAAGAAAAACAGAAAAAAAAGACAGAAAGAAAGAAACAAACAAAGAAAAAAAGAATGAAAGAAGTAATCATGATAAATAAATAGTATGGTAATGTATTAGTGTCTTATACTGGATGCTAGATTAGCCAACGGTTTCACTTGTGGCTGAATCTGGGCGACAAATATGGAGATAATGCTTTGCCCGAAACGAACTACATCCCTCTCGTCTCCTCTTTGAAGCGTTCCAAAGGAGGATCCAGGTTCCTACGTTCGAAAAGAAACTTGAGCTGCAGGGGATGCCAGAAGATGGATAATACACCAGTGACTGCCTTAGGGTCCCTTCCTCCGGATTTTCTGTTTGGATTTACTCCCGTAGCCTTCGAACTCTCCCAAGTCTTCTCATAAGGCAGTGAGCGAATCGGAAAACTGTTTGAGTAATCTCTGTTTAAAGTAAAGCTGTTTGAATAATCTCTGTTTATGATGAGACTTTTTGAATAATCTCTGTTTATGATGAGACTTTTTGAATAATCTATGTTTCAAGTATAACTTTGCGAATAATCTTTTTATCATGAAACTGTTGAATAATCTGTTTAAAGTTAAACTTTTGAATAATCTCTGTTTATCATTAAACTGTTTGAATAATCTATGTTTATCATGAAACTGTTTGAATAATCACTGTTTATCATGAAACTTTTTGAATAATCTATGTTTATCATGAAACTGTTTGAATAATCACTGTTTATCATGAAACTTTTTTGAATAATCTCTGTTGATCGTGAAATTGTTTTGAATAATCTCCGTTTCAAGTAAAACTTTGTGAATAATCTCTTTATCATGAAACTGTTGAATAATCTGTTTAAAGTAAAACTTTTGAACAATCTCTGTTTATCCTTAAACTGTTTGAATAATCACTATTTATCATGAAACTGAATAATCACTATTTTTAATGAAACTGTTTGAATATTCTCTGTTTATCATGAAACTGTTTGAATAATCTCTGTTTATCATGAAACTGTTTGGATAATGCCTGTTTATCATGAAACTGTTTGAATAATCTCTATTTATCATGAAACTGTTTGAACAATCTCTGTTTATAATGAAACTGTTTGAATAATCTCTGTTTATCATGAAACTGTTTGAACAATCTCTGTTTATCATGAAACTGTTTGAACAATCTCTGTTTATCATGAAACTGTTTGAACAATCTCTGTTTATCTTGAAACTGTTTGAACAATCTCTGTTTATCATGAAACTGTTTGAACAATCTCTGTTTATCATGAAACTGTTTGAACAATCTCTGTTTATCTTGAAACTGTTTGAACAATCTCTGTTTATCATGAAACTGTTTGAACAATCTCTGTTTATCATGAAACTGTTTGAACAATCTCTGTTTATCATGAAACTGTTTGAACAATCTCTGTTTATCATGAAACTGTTTGAAGAATCTCTGTTTATCATGAAACTGTTTGAACAATCTCTGTTTATCATGAAACTGTTTGAACAATCTCTGTTTATCATGACTGTTTGAACAATCTCTGTTTATCATGAAACTGTTTGAACAATCTCTGTTTATCATGAAACTGTTTGAACAATCTCTGTTTATCATGAAACTGTTTGAACAATCTCTGTTTATCATGAAACTGTTTGAACAATCTCTGTTTATCATGAAACTGTTTGAACAATCTCTGTTTATCATGAAACTGTTTGAACAATCTCTGTTTATCATGAAACTGTTTGAACAATCTCTGTTTATCATGAAACTGTTTGAACAATCTCTGTTTATCATGAAACTGTTTGAATCTCTGTTTATCATGAAACTGTTTGAACAATCTCTGTTTATCATGAAACTGTTTGAACAATCTCTGTTTATCATGAAACTGTTTGAACAATCTCTGTTTATCATGAAACTGTTTGAACAATCTCTGTTTATCATGAAACTGTTTGAACAATCTCTGTTTATCATGAAACTGTTTGAACAATCTCTGTTTATCATGAAATTGTCTAATTAAAGTGCAACTACTTGAAGCCGTCGATCGTGATCGAACCCTAGCCCAGGTCACTAACCAGCGAGCTAGCGAGGCTCCCTACTTTAATGTTGCAGATTTAAACTCAAATCGTATATCAGGTTTGAGAACATTTAAAACGATTACTAAAGTATCATCGAAAAACAGTTGTGTTATCTGTATCTCCTCAGACTACTCAATGCCGTGTTATCTATATCTCCTCAGACTACTCAATGCCGTGCTATCTATATCTCCTCAGACTACTCAATGCCGTGCTATCTATATCTCCTCAGACTACTCAATGCCATGTTATCTATATCTCCTCAGACTACTCAATGCCATGTTATCTATATCTCCTCAGACTACTCAATGCCGTGTTATCTATATCTCCTCAGACTACTCAATGCCGTGTTATCTATATCTCCTCAGACTACTCAATGCCGTGTTATCTATATCTCCTCAGACTACTCAATGCCGTGTTATCTGTATCTCCTCAGACTACTCAATACCGTGTTATCTATATCTCCTCAGACTACTCAATGCCGTGTTATCTATATCTCCTCAGACTACTCAATGCCGTGTTATCTATATCTCCTCAGACTACTCAATGCCGTGTTATCTATATCTCCTCAGACTACTCAATGCCGTGTTATCTATATCTCCTCAGACTACTCAATGCCGTGCTATCTATATCTCCTCAGACTACTCAATGCCGTGTTATCTGTATCTCCTCAGACTACTCAATGCCGTGTTATCTATATCTCCTCAGACTACTCAATGCCGTGCTATCTATATCTCCTCAGACTACTCAATGCCGTGTTATCTATATCTCCTCAGACTACTCAATGCCGTGCTATCTATATCTCCTCAGACTACTCAATGCCGTGTATTCAAAGACACCGGCTCTTCCAGAGGAGGCGAAGGAAGCTAGTCTGGTGGGAAACACTAGTGAACTGCCATTTAAACAGGTGAGTCCAGGTTGTGTCGTTAAGTGGTTATAGTACGGCGTCATGAAATAGCGGATAGGCTGGCTAGCTGTGCTGTCTTTTAGAACTGACAAACCAATGAATCAGGCAGGCCACATTAATCGACTTCGATATG
Source organism: Megaustenia siamemsis (assembly GCA_032433765.1). Lineage (NCBI taxonomy): Eukaryota > Metazoa > Mollusca > Gastropoda > Stylommatophora > Ariophantidae > Megaustenia > Megaustenia siamemsis. Next base: position 4,096,356 of record JAVIAB010000099.1, on the reverse strand, counting down.
CAGGAAGGGGACAGAACTTTGACAACCATGAGACCACGTCTCTCCTACGGATGAAAGAGATGGGAGTTAAGATGGGCACAGCTAGAAACGAAAGGGTTAGTGGGCGCATAAGAGGACGTATCAACCAACGCAGAACTTGAGTCGTCAGTCACTGGACACTGCTGGACTTACTGCTGAGAGGAACTAAGCACCTATGGATATGTTTGGAGTGCATTGTGATAACTCATTGATGATAATCCATAAATAACTCATTGGTGATAATCCTCAAATAACTCATTGATGATAATCTATAAATAACTCATTGATGATAATCTATAAATAACTCATTGATGATTATCCTTAAAAACTCATTGATGATTATCCTTAAATAACTCATTGATGATAATCCTCAAATAACTCATTGATGATAATCCTCAAATAACTAATTGATGATAATCCTCAAATAACTAATTTATTTAAATCCTCAAATAACTAATTCATGATAATCCTCAAATAACAAATTGATGATATTCCTCAAATAACTAATTGATGATATTCCTCAAATAACTAATTGATGATAATCCTCAAATAACTATTTGATGGTAATCCTCAAATAACTAATTGATGGTAATCCTCAAATAACTAAGAAGAAGATGGATGGAAAAAAAGAAATGAAGAAGGAGGAGGAGAAAGTGAAAAAAGCAGAAGTAGAAGAAAATATAGGAGAATAAGAACAAAACTAAGATAGATCACGTGCACATTTTTATTGACTTCTACCAGATGGAGAACATCGAACTTTTCCTGAAAGGAGCAGGGCAGTACGGAGTGCCTGAAACTAGCCTTTTCCCGACGGCAGATCTGTTTGAGGGTCGTAACATGGCCATGGTCATCTCGACTATCCTAACGCTCGGGTCAGAGGTAAGTTTCTTGTCCCATCGCAGATTGTGTACTCTAACTCTGCGCCCCCTAACTGCTCCCCTTAACTGAGCAAACCTTTTAATTCCGCGCCCAAAAACATCGCACCATAACTCCGCGCCCCACTAACTCCACCCCCCCCCCAATTTTCCGCTCCACCTCCAATTCCACCCCCCAACTCCGTGCCCACTTCTAACTGCGCTTCCACTAAGGCCCCCCCCCTTCTCTCTTTCCTAACTCCGTGCCCACTTCTAACTGCGCTTCCACTAAGGCCCCCCCCTTCTCTTTTTCCTAACTCCGTGCCCACTTCTAACTGCGCTTCCACTAAGGCCCCCCCCTTCTCTCTTTCCTAACTCCGTGCCCACTTCTAACTGCGCTTCCACTAAGGCCCCCCCCCCTTCTCTCTTTCCTAACTCCGTGCCCACTTCTAACTGCGCTTCCACTAAGGCCCCCCCCCCCTTCTCTCTTTCCTAACTCCGTGCCCACTTCTAACTGCGCTTCCACTAAGGCCCCCCCCCCCTTCTCTCTTTCCTAACTCCGTGCCCACTTCTAACTGCGCTTCCACTAAGGCCCCCCCTCTCTCTCTTTCCTAACTCCGTGCCCACTTCTAACTGCGCTTCCACTAACCTCCCCCCCCCCCCTCTCTCTCTTTCCTAACTCCGTGCCCACTTCTAACTGCGCTTCCACTAACCCCCCCCCCCTCTCTCTTTTCCATAACTCCGCGACTTATTTCTAACTCCGCCCCCAACTCCTCCCCTCCCCCACTTTCCTGCTCTAACTCCGCCCCCTCCTCTCTAACTTCATCCCTCCCCCCCCCCCCCAACTGCAATCCGTAACTCCGCGACTCTCTCCTAACTCCGCGCCACCTCCTAACTCCACCCCCTCCTTACTCCGCGACCCTCCCCTAACTCCGCCCCCCCCCCACCTCACCATATCTCTAATCCAACTGTCCATTTTCTCCACAAATGAATATACCATCAAAACCGCTGTGGTTAATCGGTTAGTGCGTTCTCTGCACGTTAGAAGGGATCGTGTTCCCAATTCAAAGTCTATGAAAATTGGTACCTCAACCTTTTTTAAAATAAAAGCGCGACCTGTTTTCAATTAACTGTTTGGACGTGAGAATACACATCATCATCATCATCATCATCATCATCCTCATCATCATCATCATCATCATCATTATGTACCATGCCTACAGGCTTAGGTGATCATGTTTCTCCACAACTTTTGATCTCGGCAGCTATTTATAATTTCTGTTGTTGACCTTCTGCCAAGCCATTTTCTTGAACTATCTGGTATCTTTTCTCTTTGCTTCCCTCTATCTTTTCGTCCCTCAATTTTCTCAGTTGTTACAATATATTCAAGCTGTTCTCTTCTCATTACATGGCCAAAAAATGATGATTGTTTCTTCCTAATATTGGAAATTATCTCTCCTTTTGCTTTGACCTCTCTCAGAACGTTTTCATTACTCTTCTTAGCTGTCCATGGTATTCTCAACATTCTTCTGTAAAACCACATTTCTACAGCCTCCAGTGATGATTTTCTTGTCTGTTGTCCTATTGTCCATGATTCACATCCATATGTTAAGACTAGCTCTACATAACATTTAGGAACACTTTTTCTTGTTTCTATTGTCAAAAATGGATTGCACAGTATCTTCTGCATTCTTTGAATAGCTGCTTTTGCCTGAGCCATTCTGCCCCTCACCTCTGTTTTATAGCTACCATCTCACCTCTGTTTTATAGCTACCATCTCACCTCTGTTTTATAGCTACCATATCACCTCTGTTTTATAGCTACCATCTCACCTCTGTTTTATAGCTACCATCTCACCTCTGTTTTATAGCTACCATCTCAACTCTGTTTTATAGCTACCATCTCACCTCTGTTATACATCTACCATCTCACCTCTGTTATACAACTACCATCTCCCCTCTGTTATACATCTACCATCTTACCTCTGTTTTATATCTACCATCTCACCTCTGTTATACATCTACAATCTCACCTCTGTTTTATATCTACCATCTCACCTCTGTTATACATCTACCATCTCACCTCTGTTTTATATCTACCATCTCACCTCTGTTTTATATCTACCATCTCACCTCTGTTTTATATCTACCATCTCACCTCTGTTTTATATCTACCATCTCACCTCTGTTTTATATCTACCATCTCTCCTCTGTTATACATCTACCATCTCACCTCTGTTATACATCTACCATCTCACCTCTGTTTTATATCTGCCATCTCACCTCTGTTATACATCTACCATCTCACCTCTGTTTTATATCTACCATCTCACCTCTGTTTTATATCTACCATCTCACCTCTGTTTTATATCTACCATCTCACCTCTGTTATACATCTACCATCTCACCTCTGTTTTATATCTACCATCTCACCTCTGTTTTATATCTACCATCTCACCTCTGTTTTATATCTACCATCTCACCTCTGTTTTATATCTACCATCTCACCTCTGTTTTATATCTACCATCTCTCCTCTGTTATACATCTACCATCTCACCTCTGTTATACATCTACCATCTCACCTCTGTTTTATATCTGCCATCTCACCTCTGTTATACATCTACCATCTCACCTCTGTTTTATATCTACCATCTCACCTCTGTTTTATATCTACCATCTCACCTCTGTTTTATATCTACCATCTCACCTCTGTTATACATCTACCATCTCACCTCTGTTATACATCTACCATCTCACCTCTGTTTTATATCTGCCATCTCACCTCTGTTATACATCTACCATCTCACCTCTGTTTTATATCTACCATCTCACCTCTGTTTTATATCTGCCATCTCACCTCTGTTTTATATCTACCATCTCACCTCTGTTTTATATCTACCATCTCACCTCTGTTTTATATCTACCATCTCACCTCTGTTTTATATCTACCATCTCACCTCTGTTATACATCTACCATCTCACCTCTGTTATACATCTACCATCTCACCTCTGTTATACATCTACCATCTCACCTCTGTTATACATCTTTCATCTCACCTCTGTTATACATCTACCATCTCACCTCTGTTATACATCTACCATATGAGGTTAACAATGTTCCCAGATATTTAAACTCATTGACCTGTTTTAATTGGAGAATACATTTGTTGTATTTGAAATGTAATTTTCCTTTGCTGTGTGACTTGCTTTGCCAGGCTCAGCGCCACCAGTTGAATGGACCCACATGTGGACCCAAACCCACGGAGCGACACAATGTTGACTTTACACCCGAACAACTGAAGGCCGGAGAGACGATTATCGGGCTGCAGGTAAAGAACACAAATAAGAGTGCATGCATGAGGGTCTTATTTTAAAAAAAAAACTATTTTTACGACACGTAGTACCATTGATGGTGTATGTCGGGGGGCAACGATAGAACCCGAGGGATAAAGGCCGCTTGGTCAAGCAGTCACCACGACGTGTGAGACTCAGGATTTTTATTTCACCCCCGATAGAAAAAATCCTTTGAGGGTCTTATTTGAGAGGGATAAATAAGATAATAATGTCTTGATTCTCTATTCAGCTCTCTTTGTTCATTCTTGCACAAGGACAATAACCAACTTCTCTCATACCAACTTCTCTCATCTTACAAAGATCTTTATCTTCATCGCTACACCCTGAAGAAATGTTCCACTTCTCTCAGAGACAAAAGTTCTCCATCTTCATCTTTACGTATGGGAACAAAGTCCCACTTCTCTCAGAGAAAAAGTTCTCTATATTCATCTTTAAACATAGAACAAAGTCCCACTTCTCTCAGAGAAAAAGTTCTCTATATTCATCTTTAAACATAGAACAATGTCCCACTTCTCTCAGAGAAAAAGTTCTCTATATTCATCTTTAAACATAGAACAATGTCCCACTTCTCTCAGAGAAAAAGTTCTCTATATTCATCTTTAAACATAGAACAATGTCCCACTTCTCTCAGAGAAAAAGTTCTCTATATTCATCTTTAAACATAGAACAATGTCCCACTTCTCTCAGAGAAAAAGTTCTCTATATTCATCTTTAAACATAGAACAATGTCCCACTTCTCTCAGAGAAAAAGTTCTCTATATTCATCTTTAAACATAGAACAATGTCCCACTTCTCTCAGAGAAAAAAAGTCTCTATCTTTATCTTTACAAATGAGGACAATATCTCACTTCTCATGTCAAAGATTTATATCCTCAACTTTAAACATGGGGTCTGTGTTCCCCTTCTCTCATTAGACAAAGTTTTCATCTTTACATAAGATTTACACAGAGAAGACAAAATATCAACATCGATATAGGTGACAGACAATGAAAACAAATCCAATAATATGAGATTTAATGCAGTTTGCAATAATCGAATAACAATAGGAGAAATACCTCTACTAGACGTACAATCTTACATATCTGAGCAGTAATATAGACACAAAAAAAGTAACAAAGAATGATACCAAAATAAGGATACAGAAAGAAAACAAGGAAAATAAATACAAAAGGATACAGTTGTGTATATGGCCCTTTTCGTCTTGTCAGACGGTTTAGTGGAGACTTGAGTATTTTTTTTTTTTTGGAGGTTTGTTTTTGTCGAACAGCGTCTCTCGTGGCTGATTCTACCAATGTTGGACAAACATACACGGTCACAGAATGAACTAGTCAGGCCCGCTGATCCACAGGGTTTTCCATCTTTTTTTTGTCCCGAGTCTTTTCTCTTCCATGTTTTGCTATCGTACAGCCTCAAATGATGTTATACCATTCCTTATACATGCTCTCCTTGATGTGCTATCCCAGTCATTTTCCTAGACGGAGAAGTCATTCACAGATGATTTACAGATATCTCTATATCGTAGTTTAGATCTGCCGATTTGTCTTTTTCCGTGTATTAGTTCACCATATAGTATTTGCCTGGGGATGCGTTTTTCTTCCATTCGCTGGACGTGCCCCAGCCATCTTAGTCTTCGACATCTGAGCATCGACATGATTGTTGGGGTCTTAGCACGTTGCAGGACAGTTAAGTTGGTTAGTTTGTCCTTCTCATTTGATGTGCATTATTCTGCGGAGACATCGCATGTGGAAGATATTTAGTCTTTCTGCATGATTTGAGTATGTTGTCCAGGTTTCAGAGACATATAATAGTGTGCTAAGCACACAAGTTTGATATATTAAGAGTTTGGTCTTTAGTGTTAATTGAAGTCAAGAATTTCAAATACCTAAGCAGATGAGTGCTACACGACAAACATAGATGCGATAAAAGCGTTTATCAGTACAGAACCAATTTTGACCTGTGGAACAGAATCATGGACACTAGACAAACAAATTAAAAGACTAATAGAGACCACAAAGAGTGAACGCTGAAATGAAAGAAAGAAAGAAGGAAAGAAAGAAAGAAAGAAAGAAGAAAGAAAGAAAGAAAGAAAGAAAGAAAGAAAGAAAGAAAGAAAAAGCTAAAAAAGGAAGGAAGTAAGAAAGGAAAAAAGAAGGAAGAAAAGAGATGAAGGAAGAAAATCACGAAAGAGAAGGAAAAGAAGGAAGATTGAGTTAAAGAAAGAAAGTAAAAGAAGAAGCAAAATAGGATGGTAGTAAGAAAGAATGGAAGAAAGAATAAACAAACAAACAAACAAAGTACAATCACGTGACTTAACCATGGATGTGTTCTAGGCTGGTACCAACAAGCTGGCCTCCCAGGCCGGGATGAACATCGGAGCTTCCAGGCACATCGCAGACATCAGGGCCGATGACTTCGTTAAGGAGGGTCAAGGGGTCATCGGTCTACAGGCTGGTTCCAACAAGTTTGCCAACCAATCAGGTAGGTGGATACAATGATGGATCGATACGATAGTGGAAGGTGGGATAGATTAGTGGAGGGGTGGAGAAATGGGTGGGTGCTTTATTCGATGGACGCTTGTTGGTGGATGAGGCGGGAAGGTGAGTGGTGGAGGGGGAAAGTAAGTGTAGGGGTGGGAGGTGAAAGGTTAAGGGGGAAGGTGATTGGAGGAGTGAGAGGTGAGTGGAGGAGTGGAAGTTGAGTGAAGGGTGTGGGGGGGGGGGGTAAGTGGTGGAGGGGTAAGGTGATTGGAAGAGGGGGAAGTAAGTGTAGGAGTGGGAGGTGAAAGGTTAAGGGGGAAGGTGATTGGAGGAGTTAGAGGTGAGTGGAGGAGTGGAAGGTGAGTGAAGGGGGGGGGAAGTGGTGGAGGGGGAAGGTGATTGGAGGAGTGAGAGGTGAGTGGAGGAGTGGAAGGTGAGTGAAAGGGGGGGGGGTAAGTGGTGGAGGGGGAAGGTGATTGGAGGAGTGAGAGGTGAGTGGAGGAGTGGAAGGTGAGTGAGGGGGGGGGTAAGTGGTGGAGGGGGAAGGTGATTGGAGGAGTGAGAGGTGAGTGGAGGAGTGGAAGGTGAGTGAGGGGGGGGGGGGTAAGTGGTGGAGGGGGAAGGTGATTGGAGGAGTGAGAGGTGAGTGGAGGAGTGGAAGGTGAGTGAAGGGGGGGGGGGAAGTGGTGGAGGGGGAAGGTGATTGGAGGAGTGAGAGGTGAGTGGAGGAGTGGAAGGTGAGTGAGGGGGGGGGTAAGTGGTGGAGGGGGAAGGTGATTGGAGGAGTGAGAGGTGAGTGGAGGAGTGGAAGGTGAGTGAGGGGGGGGGGGGTAAGTGGTGGAGGGGGAAGTAAGTCAGGAGTGGGAGGTGAGAATTGGAGGAGGGGGGAGGTGAGTGGCGGAGGGGGGAAGATGAGGTGAAGAGTGGGTTGTGATTGTCGGACACTAGATACTAGTAGTACTGTCACTCAAAAACGATTTCATTATTATAACAAGCAGCTGTAGAATGAAGGTTTCTATTTTTTGCTTTCTCTCAGGAATGTCTTTCGGATCTGTGAGACATGTTTCTGATATTCGTGCTGACGAAGTGTCCAGGGAGGGACAGGGGGTGTTGGACTCTACAGACAGGAACTAACAAGTACGCCTCTCAGAAGGGTATGACTGGCTTCGGAGCTCCCCGTATCATTGCGGACATCCGTGTGGATGATATCAAGGCTGACAGCCACGGAGTTATCGGATTGCAGTTTGGAACTAACAAGTTTGCTTCACAGAAAGGGATGACTAGTTTTGGTGCTGGAAGACACATCGCAGACGTTAGGGTGGAGAACCAGTCGCAGGAAGGTCAGGGAGTGTTGCCACTACAATCTGGAACCAACAAGTTTGAGTCACAAAGAGGCATGACGTCATTCGGAGCAACACGACACAATCTTGATAGAAGAATAGAAGATATGGACGCCATTGGGCAGAGCATTGTCAGGCTGCAGGCTGGAACCAACAAGCTGGAATCTCAGAAGGGGATGACGCCTATTGGAGCAGTGCGACACATTTGTGACATCCGAGCAGATGAAGTGAACCAGGAGGGACAAGGCGTCATTGGGCTGCAGTCGGGATCAAACAAGTTTGCGTCCCAGAAAGGTATGACTGCCATTGGAGCTGTCAGGCATGTCTCTGATATCCGAGCTGATAGCATGAACCAGGAAGGACAAGGTCTTGTCCCACTACAGTCTGGAACTAACAAGCTGGAATCTCAGAAGGGGATGACATCTTTCGGAGCTGTGAGACATGTTTCTGACATCCGAGCAGATGGAATTTCTCCTGCCGGACAGGCTGTTCTCAGCCTCCAATCTGGAACTAACAAGTTTGAGTCTCAGAAAGGTATGACATCTTTTGGATCTGTCAGACACGTCTCCGATATCAGGGCTGACAACATTAATGCTGACGCTCATGGCGTCATCGGTCTCCAGGCTGGATCGAACAAATTTGCGTCCCAGAAAGGTATGACTGCCATCGGAGCTATCAGACACATCTCCGACATCCGCGCCGATGAGTTCAACCAGGAAGGACAGGGTGTCATCCCACTGCAGTCAGGCACAAACAAACTGGGACTCACAGAAAGGCATGACCTCTTTCGGATCTGTCAGACACGTTTCGGACATCAAAGCTGATACCATCATACCCGAATCTCATGGCGTCATTGGTCTGCAGTCCGGATCAAACAAGTTTGAGTCACAAAAGGGAATGACATCCTTTGGAGCTGTTAGACATGTTTCTGACATCAAAACTAATGAGATGACTCCGGCCAGTGAAGGCATTGTTAGACTGCAGTCAGGTACAAACAAGATGGATTCTCAAAAAGGCATGAGAGGCTTCGGAGCTATCCGCCATGTTTCTGATATTCCATCAGATGACGTCATTACGGAATCACATGGCGTCATCGGTCTGCAGGCTGGATCAAACAAGTATGCGTCCCAGAAAGGTATGACCGGATTCGGAGCCGTCAGACATATTTCTGATATCCGTGCAGACGACATGAACCAGGAAGGTCAAGGAATTGTTCGGCTCCAGTCTGGAACTAACAAGCTGGATTCTCAGAAAGGAATGACATCTTTCGGTGCTGTGAGACACGTTTCTGACATCCGATCAGATGAAATTTCTCCTGCCGGGCAGGCCGTTCTCAGCCTCCAATCTGGAACTAACAAGTTTGAGTCTCAGAAAGGTATGACATCTTTTGGTTCTGTCAGACACGTCTCCGATATCAGGGCTGATGGCATTAATCCTGAAGCTCATGGCGTCATTGGTCTCCAGGCTGGATCCAACAAGTACGCGACCCAGAAGGGTATGACTGCTATGGGAGCTATCAGACACATCTCTGACATCCGCGCCGATGAGTTCAACCAGGAAGGACAGGGTGTCATCCCACTGCAGTCAGGTACTAACAAACTTGAATCACAAAAAGGCATGAAATCTTTCGGAGCTGTTAGACACGTGTCGGACATCAAAGCTGATACTGTTGTGCCAGAATCCCATGGAGTCATTGGTTTACAGTCAGGATCCAACAAATTTGAGTCCCAGAAGGGCATGACAGCATTCGGAGCTATGAGACACTGCTCAGACCTCCATGCTGATGAGATGACTCCGGCCAGTGAGGGCATCGTTAGACTGCAGTCCGGAACAAACAAGATGGATTCACAGAAGGGCATGACACCTTTTGGAGCTGTCCGACATATTCGTGATATCAACGCTGCTGAAATAACACCTGACTCCCACGGCGTCATTGGTCTCCAGTCCGGATCAAACAAATTTGCCTCACAAAAAGGTATGAGAGCAATCGGAGCTGTCCGACACGTGTCTGATCTCCGTTCTGATCCAATCTACTCTGACTCACACGGCGTCATTGGTCTCCAGGCTGGATCAAATAAATTCGCGTCACAGAAAGGTATGACTGCTATTGGAGCTCAACGACATGTCTCTGATATCAAAGCTAACGACATGTCAGCAGACAGCCAAGGCGTCATCGGTCTCCAGGCTGGGTCAAACAAGTTTGCGTCACAGAAGGGTATGACTGCTATTGGAGCAGTGAGGCACATTTCTGACATACGTGCTGACGATCTAAACCAGGAGGGTCAAGGTATTCTAAGTTTACAAACCGGGACGAACCAGTTCGATTCTCAAAAAGGAATGACCGCTTTTGGGGCTGTCCGACACATTTCGGACATTCGCGCTGACCAGATAACTCCAGACTCGCACGGTGTCATTGGTCTACAGGCCGGGTCAAATAAATTCGCGTCACAGAAAGGTATGACTGCCATAGGGGCGCAGCGACACGTCTCAGATATCAAAGCTGAAGACATGTCAGCAGACAGCCAGGCCGTCATCGGTCTCCAGGCAGGATCAAATAAATTTGCATCGCAGGCTGGAATGACTGGGTTTGGATCGGTCCGACACATCGCAGATAACCGTAACGAAGACCAGTCCAGGGAGTCCCAGGGACTGATCGGGCTGCAGGCTGGGTCTAACAAAGGTGCTTCCCAAACAGGTAGGTGCCCTTTATTTGCTTCTTCTCTTGATACGTTTTTTTTTCATTCGCTTTATCAGATAGTAGGATAATTTTGTTTCTCCTTCTATTGTGATTTAGGAGTGATCTCTTTCTTTATCCTCCTCTTGATCTTCCTTTCCTTCTTTATTAACCTTTCAGTGTTAAAGAGAGATATAATTTGTGGTCTTTTGCTCTTCGGTTGGTCTCTGTTGCTGTTATGTTTCCTAGAGTTTCTAATATTGCATCAATCCAACTTTTGCTCTTCTGTTGGTCTCTGCTGCTGTTATGTTTCCTAGAGTTTCTAATATTGCATCAATCCATCTTTTGCTCTTCTGTTGGTCTCTGTTGCTGTTATGTTTCCTAGAGTTTCTAATATTGCATCAATCCATCTTTTGCTCTTCTGTTGGTCTCTGTTGCTGTTATGTTTCCTAGAGTTTCTAATATTGCATCAATCCATCTTTTGCTCTTCTGTTGGTCTCTGTTGCTGTTATGTTTCCTAGAGTTTCTAATATTGCATCAATCCATCTTTTGCTCTTCTGTTGGTCTCTGTTGCTGTTATGTTTCCTAGAGTTTCTAATATTGCATCAATCCATCTTTTGCTCTTCTGTTGGTCTCTGTTGCTGTTATATTTCCTAGAGTTTCTAATATTGCATCAATCCATCTTTTGCTCTTCTGTTGGTCTCTGTTGCTGTTATATTTCCTAGTGTTTCTAATATTGCATCAATCCATCTTTTGCTCTTCTGTTGGTCTCTGTTGCTGTTATATTTCCTAGAGTTTCTAATATTGCATCAATCCATCTTTTGCTCTTCTGTTGGTCTCTGTTGCTGTTATATTTCCTAGAGTTTCTAATATTGCATCAATCCATCTTTTGCTCTTCTGTTGGTCTCTGTTGCTGTTATATTTCCTAGAGTTTCTAATATTGCATCAATCCATCTTTTCGTGGTCGGCCCTTGACTCTTGTGTTCTCGCAACGTTTATTGAAGACTCTTTGGGTTGCGTTTGGTTTTTCTGTCTTTTATCACGTGACCAAATGTTGTGACTAAATGTTGCGCCCAATTATATGATCCCACTGTTATGTTTTCACTTAGATCTGTCAACTGATTTGAAACTTCTAAAATTATTTTAAACTCCTGATCAAGGATTGTGTTGTTGTTTATACAAGCCCCATTTAACAAAGAGCATCTTATGTTAATAGGAAGTCTGGTATGTGTGAAAGCTAGACCAGGGGCAGATTGCAACAGTTGTATGTACCAGTTGTGTGAAAGCTAGACCAGGGGCAGATTGCAACAGTTGTATGTACCAGTTGTGTGAAAGCTAGACCAGGGGCAGATTGCAACAGTTGTATGTACCAGTTGTGTGAAAGCTAGACCAGGGGCAGATTGCAACAGTTGTATGTATCAGTTGTGTGAAAGCTAGACCAGGGGCAGATTGCAACAGTGATCATGTACCAGTTGTGTGAAAGCTAGACCAGGGGCAGATTGCAACAGTGATCATGTACCAGTTGTGTGAAAGCTAGACCAGGGGCAGATTGCAACAGTTGTATGTACCAGTTGTGTGAAAGCTAGACCAGGGGCAGATTGCAACAGTGTATGTACCAGTTGTGTGAAAGCTAGACCAGGGGCAGATTGCAACAGTTGTATGTACCAGTTGTGTGAAAGCTAGACCAGGGGCAGATTGCAACAGTTGTATGTACCAGTTGTGTGAAAGCTAGACCAGGGGCAGATTGCAACAGTTGTATGTACCAGTTGTGTGAAAGCTAGACCAGGGGCAGATTGCAACAGTGATCATGTACCAGTTGTGTGAAAGCTAGACCAGGGGCAGATTGCAACAGTGATCATGTACCAGTTGTGTGAAAGCTAGACCAGGGGCAGATTGCAACAGTGATCATGTACCAGTTGTGTGAAAGCTAGACCAGGGCAGATTGCAACAGTGTATGTACCAGTTGTGTGAAAGCTAGACCAGGGGCAGATTGCAACAGTTGTATGTACCAGTTGTGTGAAAGCTAGACCAGGGGCAGATTGCAACAGTTGTATGTACCAGTTGTGTGAAAGCTAGACCAGGGGCAGATTGCAACAGTTGTATGTACCAGTTGTGTGAAAGCTAGACCAGGGGCAGATTGCAACAGTGATCATGTACCAGTTGTGTGAAAGCTAGACCAGGGGCAGATTGCAACAGTTGTATGTACCAGTTGTGTGAAAGCTAGACCAGGGGCAGATTGCAACAGTTGTATGTACCAGTTGTGTGAAAGCTAGACCAGGGGCAGATTGCAACAGTTGTATGTACCAGTTGTGTGAAAGCTAGACCAGGGGCAGATTGCAACAGTTGTATGTACCAGTTGTGTGAAAGCTAGACCAGGGGCAGATTGCAACAGTGATCATGTACCAGTTGTGTGAAAGCTAGACCAGGGGCAGATTACAACAGTGATCATGTACCAGTTGTGTGAAAGCTAGACCAGGGGCAGATTACAACAGTGATCATGTACCAGTTGTGTGAAAGCTAGACCAGGGGCAGATTGCAACAGTCGTATGTACCAGTTGTGTGAAAGCTAGACCAGGGGCAGATTACAACAGTGATCATGTACCAGTTGTGTGAAAGCTAGACCAGGGGCAGATTACAACAGTGATCATGTACCAGTTGTGTGAAAGCTAGACCAGGGGCAGATTACAACAGTGATCATGTACCAGTTGTGTGAAAGCTAGACCAGGGGCAGATTACAACAGTGATCATGTACCAGTTGTGTGAAAGCTAGACCAGGGGCAGATTACAACAGTGATCATGTACCAGTTGTGTGAAAGCTAGACCAGGGGCAGATTGCAACAGTGATCATGTACCAGTTGTGTGAAAGCTAGACCAGGGGCGGATTACAACAGTGATCATGTACCAGTTGTGTGAAAGCTAGACCAGGGGCAGATTGCAACAGTGATCATGTACCAGTTGTGTGAAAGCTAGACCAGGGGCAGATTACAACAGTGATCATGTACCAGTTGTGTGAAAGCTAGACCAGGGGCAGATTACAACAGTGATCATGTACCAGTTGTGTGAAAGCTAGACCAGGGGCAGATTACAACAGTGATCATGTACCAGTTGTGTGAAAGCTAGACCAGGGGCAGATTACAACAGTGATCATGTACCAGTTGTGTGAAAGCTAGACCAGGGGCAGATTACAACAGTGATCATGTACCAGTTGTGTGAAAGCTAGACCAGGGGCAGATTACAACAGTGATCATGTACCAGTTGTGTGAAAGCTAGACCAGGGGCAGATTGCAACAGTTGTATGTACCAGTTGTGTGAAAGCTAGACCAGGGGCAGATTGCAACAGTTGTATGTACCAGTTGTGTGAAAGCTAGACCAGGGGCAGATTGCAACAGTTGTGTGAAAGCTAGACCAGGGGCAGATTGCAACAGTGATCATGTACCAGTTGTGGGAAAGCTAGACCAGGGGCAGATTGCAACAGTGATCATGTACCAGTTGTGTGAAAGCTAGACCAGGGCAGATTGCAACAGTTGTATGTACCAGTTGTGTGAAAGCTAGACCAGGGGCAGATTGCAACAGTTGTATGTACCAGTTGTGTGAAAGCTAGACCAGGGGCAGATTGCAACAGTTGTATGTACCAGTTGTGTGAAAGCTAGACCAGGGGCAGATTGCAACAGTTGTATGTACCAGTTGTGTGAAAGCTAGACCAGGGGCAGATTGCAACAGTTGTATGTACCAGTTGTGTGAAAGCTAGACCAGGAGCAGATTGCAACAGTGATCATGTACCAGTTGTGTGAAAGCTAGACCAGGGGCAGATTGCAACAGTTGTATGTACCAGTTGTGTGAAAGCTAGACCAGGGGCAGATTGCAACAGTTGTATGTACCAGTTGTGTGAAAGCTAGACCAGGGGCAGATTGCAACAGTGATCATGTACCAGTTGTGTGAAAGCTAGACCAGGGGCAGATTGCAACAGTTGTATGTACCAGTTGTGTGAAAGCTAGACCAGGGGCAGATTGCAACAGTGATCATGTACCAGTTGTGTGAAACCTAGACCAGGGGCAGATTACAACAGTGATCATGTACCAGTTGTGTGAAAGCTAGACCAGGGACAGATTGCAACAGTGATCATGTACCAGTTGTGTGAAAGCTAGACCACGGGCAGATTGCAACTGTTGTATGTACCAGTTGTGTGAAAGCTAGACCAGGGGCAGATTGCAACAGTGATCATGTACCAGTTGTGTGAAAGCTAGACCAGGGGCAGATTGCAACAGTTGTATGTACCAGTTGTGTGAAAGCTAGACCAGGGGCAGATTGCAACAGTGATCATGTACCAGTTGTGTGAAAGCTAGACCAGGGGCAGGTTGGAACAGTTGTATATACCAGTTGTGTGAAAGCTAGACCAGGGGCAGATTGCAACAGTGATCATGTACCAGTTGTGTGAAAGCTAGACCAGGGGCAGATTACAACAGTGATCATGTACAGTTGTGTGAAAGCTAGACCAGGGGCAGATTACAACAGTGATCATGTACCAGTTGTGTGAAAGCTAGACCAGGGGCAGATTACAACAGTGATCATGTACCAGTTGTGTGAAAGCTAGACCAGGGGCAGATTGCAACAGTGATCATGTACCAGTTGTGTGAAAGCTAGACCAGGGGCAGATTACAACAGTGATCATGTACCAGTTGTGTGAAAGCTAGACCAGGGGCAGATTACAACAGTGATCATGTACCAGTTGTGTGAAAGCTAGACCAGGGGCAGATTACAACAGTGATCATGTACCAGTTGTGTGAAAGCTAGACCAGGGGCAGATTACAACAGTGATCATGTACCAGTTATGTGAAAGCTAGACCAGGGGCAGATTACAACAGTGATCATGTACCAGTTGTGTGAAAGCTAGACCAGGGGCAGATTACAACAGTGATCATGTACCAGTTGTGTGAAAGCTAGACCAGGGGCAGATTACAACAGTGATCATGTACCAGTTGTGTGAAAGCTAGACCAGGGGCAGATTGCAACAGTTGTATGTACCAGTTGTGTGAAAGCTAGACCAGGGGCAGATTGCAACAGTTGTATGTACCAGTTGTGTGAAAGCTAGACCAGGGGCAGATTGCAACAGTTGTGTGAAAGCTAGACCAGGGGCAGATTGCAACAGTGATCATGTACCAGTTGTGGGAAAGCTAGACCAGGGGCAGATTGCAACAGTGATCATGTACCAGTTGTGTGAAAGCTAGACCAGGGGCAGATTGCAACAGTTGTATGTACCAGTTGTGTGAAAGCTAGACCAGGGGCAGATTGCAACAGTTGTATGTACCAGTTGTGTGAAAGCTAGACCAGGGGCAGATTGCAACAGTTGTATGTACCAGTTGTGTGAAAGCTAGACCAGGGGCAGATTGCAACAGTTGTATGTACCAGTTGTGTGAAAGCTAGACAGGGGCAGATTGCAACAGTTGTATGTACCAGTTGTGTGAAAGCTAGACCAGGAGCAGATTGCAACAGTGATCATGTACCAGTTGTGTGAAAGCTAGACCAGGGGCAGATTGCAACAGTTGTATGTACCAGTTGTGTGAAAGCTAGACCAGGGGCAGATTGCAACAGTTGTATGTACCAGTTGTGTGAAAGCTAGACCAGGGGCAGATTGCAACAGTGATCATGTACCAGTTGTGTGAAAGCTAGACCAGGGGCTGATTGCAACAGTTGTATGTACTAGTTGTGGGAAAACTAGACCAGGGGCAGATTGCAACAGTGATCATGTACCAGTTGTGTGAAACCTAGACCAGGGGCAGATTGCAACAGTGATCATGTACCAGTTGTGTGAAAGCTAGACCAGGGACAGATTGCAACAGTGATCATGTACCAGTTGTGTGAAAGCTAGACCAGGAGCAGATTGCAACAGTGATCATGTACCAGTTGTGTGAAAGCTAGACCACGGGCAGATTGCAACTGTTGTATGTACCAGTTGTGTGAAAGCTAGACCAGGGGCAGATTGCAACAGTGATCATGTACCAGTTGTGTGAAAGCTAGACCAGGGGCAGATTGCAACAGTTGTATGT
The DNA here is from genome assembly GCA_032433765.1 of Megaustenia siamemsis. NCBI lineage: Eukaryota > Metazoa > Mollusca > Gastropoda > Stylommatophora > Ariophantidae > Megaustenia > Megaustenia siamemsis. The sequence goes on along the minus strand of JAVIAB010000099.1, from coordinate 4,079,595 downwards.
ACCAGTTGTGTGAAAGCTAGACCAGGGGCAGATTGCAACAGTGATCATGTACCAGTTGTGTGAAAGCTAGACCAGGGGCAGGTTGCAACAGTTGTATATACCAGTTGTGTGAAAGCTAGACCAGGGGCAGATTGCAACTGTTGTATGTACCAATTGTGTGAAAGCTAGACCAGGGGCAGATTGCAACAGTGATCATGTACCAGTTGTGGGAAAGCTAGACCAGGGGCAGATTGTAACAGTGATCATGTACCAGTTGTGGGAAAGCTAGACCAGGGGCAGATTGCAACAGTGATCATGTACCAGTTGTGGGAAAGCTAGACCAGGGGCAGATTGCAACAGTGATCATGTACCAGTTGTGTGAAAGCTAGACCAGGGGCAGATTGCAACAGTGATCATGTACCAGTTGTGGGAAAGCTAGACCAGGGGCAGATTGCAATAGTGATCATGTACCAGTTGTGTGAAAGCTAGACCAGGGGCAGATTGCAACAGTTGTATGTACCAGTTGTGTGAAAGCTAGACCAGGAGCAGATTGCAACAGTGATCATGTACCAGTTGTGTGAAAGCTAGACCAGGGGCAGATTGCAACAGTTGTATGTACCAGTTGTGTGAAAGCTAGACCAGGGGCAGATTGCAACTGTTGTATGTACCAGTTGTGTGAAAGCTAGACCAGGGGCAGATTGCAACAATGATCATGTACCAGTTGTGGGAAAGCTAGACCAGGGGCAGATTGCAACAGTTGTATGTACCAGTTGTGTGAAAGCTAGACCAGGGGCAGATTGCAACAGTTGTATGTACCAGTTGTGTGAAAGCTAGACCAGGGCAGATTGCAACAGTTGTATGTACCAGTTGTGTGAAAGCTAGACCAGGGGCAGATTGCAACAGTTGTATGTACCAGTTGTGTGAAAGCTAGACCAGGGGCAGATTGCAACTGTTGTATGTACCAGTTGTGTGAAAGCTAGACCAGGGGCAGATTGCAACAGTGATCATGTACCAGTTGTGGGAAAGCTAGACCAGGGGCAGATTGCAACAGTTGTATGTACCAGTTGTGTGAAAGCTAGACCAGGGGCAGATTGCAACAGTGATCATGTACCAGTTGTGTGAAAGCTAGACCAGGGGCAGATTGCAACAGTGATCATGTACCAGTTGTGTGAAAGCTAGACCAGGGACAGATTGCAACAGTGATCATGTACCAGTTGTGGGAAAGCTAGACCAGGGGCAGATTGCAACAGTGATCATGTACCAGTTGTGGGAAAGCTAGACCAGGGGCAGATTGCAACTGTTGTATGTACCAGTTGTGTGAAAGCTAGACCAGGGGCAGATTGCAACAGTGATCATGTACCAGTTGTGTGAAAGTAGACCACGGGCAGATTGCAACAGTTGTATGTACCAGTTGTGTGAAAGCTAGACCAGGGGCAGATTGCAACAGTGATCATGTACCAGTTGTGTGAAAGCTAGATCACGGGCAGATTGCAACTGTTGTATGTACCAGTTGTGGAAAAACTAGACCAGGGGCAGATTGCAACAGTGATCATGTACCAGTTGTGTGAAAGCTAGACCACGGGCAGATTGCAACAGTTGTATGTACCAGTTGTGTGAAAGCTAGACCAGGGGCAGATTGCAACAGTGATCATGTACCAGTTGTGTGAAAGCTAGACCACGGGCAGATTGCAACTGTTGTATGTACCAGTTGTGTGAAAGCTAGACCAGGGGCAGATTGCAACAGTGATCATGTACCAGTTGTGTGAAAGCTAGACCAGGGGCAGATTGCAACAGTTGTATGTACCAGTTGTGTGAAAGCTAGACCAGGGGCAGATTGCAACAGTTGTATGTACCAGTTGTGTGAAAGCTAGACCAGGGGCAGATTGCAACAGTGATCATGTACCAGTTGTGTGAAAGCTAGACCAGGGGCAGGTTGCAACAGTTGTATATACCAGTTGTGTGAAAGCTAGACCAGGGGCAGATTGCAACTGTTGTATGTACCAATTGTGTGAAAGCTAGACCAGGGGCAGATTGCAACAGTGATCATGTACCAGTTGTTGGAAAGCTAGACCAGGGGCAGATTGCAACAGTGATCATGTACCAGTTGTGGGAAAGCTAGACCAGGGGCAGATTGCAACAGTGATCATGTACCAGTTGTGGGAAAGCTAGACCAGGGGCAGATTGCAACAGTGATCATGTACCAGTTGTGTGAAAGCTAGACCAGGGGCAGATTGCAACAGTGATCATGTACCAGTTGTGGGAAAGCTAGACCAGGGGCAGATTGCAATAGTGATCATGTACCAGTTGTGGGAAAGCTTAGAGTAAAATTAAAAACAGCAAAACTAAGGCTCAGTTAATTTCAAGTTAAATTTAGATTTATTCAAATCAGACAAGAGGTTATAAGACAAATATAAAATCACAATTCAGAACCGGTACAATGCAATAGAGAAGATACAAAGCATTGATGAACAGTGGGAAATGCTAAAAGAATCAATGCAGCAAACATCAAAAGAGTTCATACCACCAGTGAGTCAAATTCAAGAAAGAAATGAATGACATATGATATTTTACAGCTAATGGGTATAAGAAAAAGAAATAGAGAAAATAAAGATGAGTATAAGAGATTAAAGAAAGAAATTGTAATAAAATGCAATGAAGCAAAAGAAGTATGGTTAAAACAGAGATGAAGAGATATTGAGATGCAACAAAAAGGAGATGCTAAAGCTATATACAAACAAATTGAGGAATTAACAGGAAGAAAAACACAATCAAAAATTGGATGTATAAGATCAAAGGAAGGAGAACTGTTGATTGATCAAGAAAACATAAGGGAACGATGGACAGAATACATTAAAGATCTTTATAATGATGAACGAACGGAAGTAAATATTAAGGATAATGGGGAAGGACCAGAAAGACTCAAAGAAGAAGTGGAAGACGCTTTGCGCAATATGAGAGCAGGAAAATCTACAGGACCAGATAATATAACTAAAGAAGAGATTGAAGCCATGGGTGATTTTGGAATAGGAATAATAACAAAATATTGAATGATATCTACAACAGCGGATATATACCAGACGACATGCTCAGATCAATATTCATAGACCTACCAAAGAAATTCGGTGCGATTGAATGCGATGATTATCGCACAATAAGCCTTATGAGTCATATGACTAAGATATTACTAAGAATCATCATGCGAAGAGTGCGAAACAAAATCAGTCCAGAAATTAGCGATGAACAGTGTGGTTCGTTAAAGGTAAAGGAACGAGCAATGTCAAATACATCATAAGATCTTTAGTAGAAAAAGCCATAGAGGTGAAAAGAGATCTATACCTACGTTTCATAGATTACACCAGAGCATTTGACAAAGTAAAGCACAAAGAATACATTTTTAGAAAGCATAAACGTAGACAGCAAAGATCTAAGAATAATAAAGCTGTCTACGTTTATGCTGTCTACAAATGTAATTATTTCTTGGTGCTTTACTTTGTCAAATGCTCTGGTGTGACCTATGAGACATAGGTATAGATCTGTTTTCACATTTATGGCTCTTTCTACTAAAGATCTTATGATATGTATGGCATTGCTCGTCTTTATTATTCTTAGTTCTTTGAACATGTACTGGCAACAAACAGCGACATTAAGAAATGAAATAAACTAAGTTATGTTGATGATACAGTCTTAATTACTAAGAGTGATAATTGGTTACAAGAAATGTTAAACATTATAGTAAAGGAAATCAAAAATAAAGGACGCAGCATGAATAGCAAAAAAAAAAAGACAGAAGTAATGGTAGCAACAAAGAAAAAGACATCATCGCAATGCACAATAAAGAGAAGTGGAAAAAAACGAAAACAGGTAAATGAATATAACTGTCTGGGAAAAATGTTAACCTCAGATGGTAAGAGAAAGAGTTCATAAATGTTATGTAGAGCCAGTTTTAACATATAGATATGAATCCTGGACAATATGACAACAGACAAGAAAATAACTGGACGCTGTAGAAGTGTGGTTTTCCAGAAGAATGTTGAGAATACCATGGACAGCTAAGAAGAGTAATGAAAACGTCCTGAAAGAGGCCAAAGCAAAAAGAGAGATAATTTCCAATATTAGGAAGAAACAATCATCATTTTTTGGCCATGTAATGAGAAGAGAACAGCTGGAATATATTGTAACAACTGGGAAAATTGAGGGACGAAGAGATAGAGGAGAGCAAAGAGAAAAGATACCAAACAGCTTAAGAGAATGGCTTGGCAGAAGGTCAACAACAGAAATAATAAATAACTGTCGAGATCGAAAGTTGTGAAGAGACATGATCACCCTCGCCAGCAGACATGGTAATTGATGATGTTAACCGGTATATCAATGTAGCGGGGGGGATGGGGGATGTTGACAGAGGGTGGGCTCATGTACAAGCCAACCAGGTTCTGTATTTACTTTGCTTGATATTGCTACAGCACTGCTGCTCGTCTCTATTTAAAAGGGATATTTTAGTTCTAGCTTTAAAGGTGCCATGAAAGATTTGTTTTTCTTCTACAGACCACCGATCTCCCCCCCCCCCCCCCCCCCCCCCCCGGACAATGTTAACTTGAAATATTTTACGTCCAACAGGCGTAACTAACGAAATATCGCAGACAACGACTGTTTTCTTAAGAATGAAAAAGATTGTATTCAACCCTTCTTTCTTTCTTTCTCCCTCACACACACACTTGTTAGCGTCCATCCGTTAAGTGGGCGTGCATTGTGTGGCTGGTTTACGGGATAGCCGCAATATATCTGCGACTTTCGGCCCGATACATCCGTTTTAGACTTAGATGAGTAGATCTGCTTCATATTTTTTTTTGTCCGGACAGCTGCAATCTCTGGTCTACTCTTTTCCACTTTAAACTGCCAAGAGTTTTTCAACGTGCGCGAGTGCACACGGGACCACAGTTGTTTTTCGCTTTTCCCAGAGAGAACAAGAAATCTGGTCTTAATACCCAGAGAGAACAAGACATCTGGTCTCAATACCCAGAGAGAACAAGACATCTTGTCTCAATACCCAGAGAGAACAAGACATCTGGTCTCAATACCCAGAGAGAACAAGACATCTGGTCTCAATACCCAGAGAGAACAAGACATCTTGTCTCAATACCCAGAGAGAACAAGACATCTTGTCTCAATACCCAGAGAGAACAAGACATCTTGTCTCAATACCCAGAGAGAACAAGACATCTGGTCTCAATACCCAGAGAGAACAAGACATCTGGTCTCAATACCCAGAGAGAACAAGACATCTGGTCTCAATACCCAGAGAGAACAAGACATCTGGTCTTAATACCCAGAGAGAACAAGACATCTGGTCTCAATACCCAGAGAGAACAAGACATCTTGTCTCAATACCCAGAGAGAACAAGACATCTGGTCTCAATACCCAGAGAGAACAAGACATCTTGTCTCAATACCCAGAGAGAACAAGACATCTGGTCTCAATACCCAGAGAGAACAAGACATCTGGTCTCAATACCCAGAGAGAACAAGACATCTTGTCTCAATACCCAGAGAGAACAAGACATCTGGTCTCAATACCCAGAGAGAACAAGACATCTTGTCTCAATACCCAGAGAGAACAAGACATCTGGTCTCAATACCCAGAGAGAACAAGACATCTGGTCTCAATACCCAGAGAGAACAAGACATCTGCTCTCAATACCCAGAGAGAACAAGACATCTGGTCTCAATACCCAGAGAGAACAAGACATCTGGTCTCAATACCCAGAGAGAACAAGACATCTGGTCTCAATACCCAGAGAGAACAAGACATCTGCTCTCAATACACTGAAACCGTGGGAGGGTAGAGCCCCGTGGTCGAGTTAGGAAATGTCGACTGCCAGTGGTGGGAATCGAACCCGGGGACTTACTGTCAAGAGGTCGATGTTTTATCTCTCCCTAGACCACCCAATCCCCCAACCCTTCTATGATAATGGAGATGAGAAAGAGAATTTTCTAGAATTATGTAGACCCAGTCTTGTAATCTGGATGTCAATCATGTACAATCGGATAACAGACAGGGAAATCGAGAAGGGGCACATAAATGTAACTAGAGGCGAACAGAAGAGGCACAGACATGTGACTAGAGGCGAACAGAAGAGGCACAGACATGTGACTAGAGACGAACAGAAGAGGCACAGACATGTGACTAGAGGCGAACAGAAGAGGCACAGACATGTGACTAGAGGCAAACAGAAGAGGCACAGACATGTGACTAGAGGCGAACAGACGAGGCACAGACATGTGACTAGAGGCGAACAGAAGAGGAACAGACACGTGACTAGAGGCAAACAGAAGAGGCACAGACATGTGACTAGAGGCGAACAGAAGAGGCACACACATGTGAATAGAGGCAAAAAGATGAGGCACAGACATGTGACTAGAGGCGAACCGAAGAGGCACAGACATGTGACAAGAGGCAAACAGAAGAGGCACAGACATGTGACTAGAGGCGAACAGAAGAGGAACAGACATGTGACTAGAGGCGAACAGAAGAGGCACAGATATGTGACTAGAGGCGAACAGAAGAGGCACAGACATATGGCTAAAGGCCAACAGAAGAGGCACAGACATGTGACTAGAGACAAACAGAAGAGGCACAGACATGTGACTAGAGGCAAACAGAAGGGGCACAGAAATGTGACTAGAGGCAAACAGAAGAGGCACAGATATGTGACTAGAGGCAAACAGAAGAGGCACAGACATGTGACTGGAGGGAAACAGAAGAGGCACAGACATGTGACCAGATGCAAGCAGAAGAGGCACAGACATGTGACTTGGAGCAAACAGAAGAGGCACAGACATGTGACTAGAGACAAACAGAAGAGGCACAGACATGTGACCAGAGGCAAACAGAAGAGGTACAGACATGTGACTAGGGGCAAACAGAAGGGGCACAGACATGTAACTTGAGGCAAATAGAAGAGGCACAGACATGTGACTAGAGGCAAACAGAAGAGACACAGACATGTGACTAGAGGCAAACGGAAGAGGTACGGACATGTGACTAGAGGCAAACAGAAGAGGTACAGACATGTGACTAGAGACGAACAGAAGAGGCACATACATGTGACTAGGGGCAAACAGAAGGGGCACAGACATGTGACTAGAGGCAAATAGAAGAGGCACAGACATGTGACTAGAGGCGAACAGAAGAGACACAGACATGTGACTAGAGGCAAACGGAAGAGGTACGGACATGTGACTAGAGGCAAACAGAAGAGGCACAGACATGCGACTAGAGGCGAACAGAAGAGGCACATACATGTGACTAGGGGCAAACAGAAGGGACACAGACATGTGACTAGAGGCAAATAGAAGAGGCACAGACATGTGACTAGAGGCAAACAGAAGAGACACAGACATGTGACTAGAGGCAAACAGAAGAGACACAGACATGTGACTAGAGGCAAACAGAAGAGACACAGACATGTGACTAGAGGCAAACAGAAGAGACACAGACATGTGACTAGAGGCAAACAGAAGAGACACAGACATGTGACTAGAGGCAAACGGAAGGCACATAAATGTGAGCAGAGATGAACAGAAGAGCAAAAGACCGCAAATTATATCTCCTCTAGTCGCAGAAAAGCAAATAAAGAAAGAAAGAAGAAGTAGAAGAACAACAACAAATGTTTAATAAGATGTTTGAGTGAATTATAAAGACAGGAAAGTAAGTTAAGGGCGACAGGAAAGTAAGTCGAAGGCGACATGAAAGTAAGTCCAGGGTGACAGGAAAGTAAGTCGAGTGTGACAGGAAAGTAAGTATAGGATGACAGGAAATTAAGTCGAGAACGACAGGAAAGTAAGTTCAGGGTGAGAGGAAATTAAGTCGAGAACGACAGGAAAGTAAGTTCAGGGTGACAGGAAAGTAAGTAGAGGGTGACAGAAAAGTAAGTAGAGGGTGACAGGAAGTAAGTCGAGAGTGACAGAAATTAAGTCGAGAACGACAGGAAAGTAAGTAGAGGGTGACAGGAAAGTACTTAGACGGTGACAGGAAAGTAAGTAGAGGGTGACAGGAAATTAAGTCGAGAACGACAGAAAAGTAAGTAGAGGGTGACAGGAAGTAACTCGAGTGTGACAGGGAAGTAATTCGAGGGCGAAAGGAAAGTTATTTAGGGCGACAGGAAAGTAAGTAGAGGGTGACATGAAAGTAAGTCGATGGTGGCAGAAAAGTAAATCGATGGTGACAGGAGGGTTACGGGAAAGTAAAAAGAGCGACAGGAAATTAAGTCTGAAAAGTCCGAAAGTAAGGTGGTGAAAGGAAAGTAACTCGAATGTGACAGGAATATAAGCTGAAGGTGACAGGAAAGTAAGAAGAGGCTGTCAGGAAAGTAAGTAAAATCTGTCAGGAAAGTAAATCGAGAGAGATAGGAAAGTAAGTAGAGGCTGTCAGGAAAGTAAATCGAGAGCGACAGGAAAGTAAGTAGAGGCTGTCAGGAAAGTAAGTAGAGGCTGTCAGGAAAGTAAGTAGAGGCTGTCAGGAAAGTAAATCGAGAGCGACAGGAAAGTAAGTAGAGGCTGTCAGGAAAGTAAGTAGAGGCTGTCAGGAAAGTAGGTCGAGAGCGACAGGAAAGTAAGTAGAGGCTGTCAGGAAAGTAAGTAGAGGCTGTCAGGAAAGTAAGTCGAGAGCGACAGGAAAGTAAGTAGAGGCTGTCAGGAAAGTAAATCGAAAGCGACAGGAAAGTAAGTAGAGGCTGTCAGGAAAGTAAATCGAGAGCGACAGGAAAGTAAGTTGAGGATGTCAGGAAAGTAAATCGAGATCGACAGTAAAGTAAGTAGAGGCTGTCAGGAAAGTAAATCGAGAGCGACAGGAAAGTAAGTTGAGGATGTCAGGAAAGTAAATCGAGATCGACAGGAAAGTAAGTAGAGGCTGTCAGGAAAGTAAATCGAGATCGACAGTAAAGTAAGTAGAGGCTGTCAGGAAAGTAAATAGAGGCTGTCAGGAAAGTAAATCGAGAGCGACAGGAAAGTAAGTAGAGGCTGTCAGGAAAGTAAGTCGAGAGCGACAGGAAAGTAAGTAGAGGCTGTCAGGAAAGTAAGTCGAGAGCGACAGGAAAGTAAGTAGAGGCTGTCAGGAAAGTAAATCGAGAGCGACAAGAAAGTAAGTAGAGGCTGTCAGGAAAGTAAGAAGAGGCTGTCAGGAAAGTAGGTCGAGAGCGACAGGAAAGTAAGTAGAGGCTGTCAGGAAAGTAAATCGAGAGCGACAGGAAAGTAAGTAGAGGCTGTCAGGAAAGTAAGTAGAGGCTGTCAGGAAAGTAAATCGAGAGCGACAGGAAAGTAAGTAGAGGCTGTCAGGAAAGTAAATCGAGAGCGACAGGAAAGTAAGTAGAGGCTGTCAGGAAAACTAAATCGAGAGCGACAGGAAAGTAAACAGAGGCTGTCAGGAAAGTAAGTCGAGAGCGACAGGAAAGTAAGCAGAGGCTGTCAGGAAAGTAAGTCGAGAGCGACAGGAAAGTAAGTAGAGGCTGTCAAGAAAGTAAATCGAGAACGACAGGAAAGTAAGTAGAGGCTGTCAGGAAAGTAAGTAGAGGCTGTCAGGAAAGTAAATCGAGAGCGACAGGAAAGTAAGTAGAGGCTGTCAGGAAAGTAAGTAGAGGCTGTCAGGAAAGTACGTCGAGAGCGACAGGAAAGTAAGTCGAGAGCGACAGGAAAGTAAGTAGAGGCTGTCAGGAAAGTAAATCGAGAGCGACAGGAAAGTAAGTAGAGGCTGTCAGGAAAATAAATCGAGAGCGACAGGAAAGTAAGTAGAGGCTGTCAGGAAAGTAAATCGAGAGCGGCAGGAAAGTAAGTAGACGCTGTCAGGAAAGTAAATCGAGAGCGACAGGAAAGTAAGTAGAGGCTGTCAGGAAAGTAAATCGAGAGCGGCAGGAAAGTAAGTAGAGGCTGTCAGGAAAGTAAATCGAGAGCGGCAGGAAAGTAAGTAGAGGCTGTCAGGAAGGTAAATCGAGAGCGGCAGGAAAGTAAGTAGAGGCTGTCAGGAAAGTAAATCGAGAGCGACAGGAAAATAGGCAGAGGCTGTCAGTAAAGTAAGTCGAGAGCGACAGGAAAGTAAGTAGAGGCTGTCAAGAAAGTAAATCGAGAACGACAGGAAAGTAAGTAGAGGCTGTCAGGAAAGTAAGTAGAGGCTGTCAGGAAAGTAAATCGAGAGCGACAGGAAAGTAAGTAGAGGCTGTCAGGAAAGTAAATCGAGAGCGACAGGAAAGTAAGTAGAGGCTGTCAGGAAAGTAAATCGAGAGCGGCAGGAAAGTTAGTAGAGGCTGTCAGTAAAGTAAGTCGAGAGCGACAGGAAAGTAAGTAGAGGCTGTCAGGAAAGTAAATCGAGGGCGACAGGAAAGTAAGTAGAGGCTGTCAGGAAAGTAAATCGAGAACGACAGGAAAGTAAGTAGAGGCTGTCAGGAAAGTAAATCGAGAACGACAGGAAAGTTAGTAGAGGCTGTCTGGAAAGTAAGAAGAGGCTGTCAGGAAAGTAAGTAGAGGCTGTCAGGAAATTAAATCGAGAGCAACAGGAAAGTAAGTAGAGGCTGTCAGTAAAGTAAGTAGTGATGTCAGGAAAGTAATTAGAGGATGTCAGGAAAGTAAGTAGAGGATGTCAGGAAAGTAAGTAGAGGCTGTCAGAAAAGTAAGTCGAGAGCAACAGGAAAGTAAGTAGAGGCTGTCAGGAAAGTAAATCGAGGGCGTCTGGGAAGTACGTCTATGGTGACAGGGAAGTAAGTCTATGGTGACAGGAAAGTAAATCGAGGGCGCCTGGGAAGTAAGTCTATGGTGACAGGAAAGTTAATCGAGGGCGTCTGGGAAGTAAGTCTATGGTGACAGGGAAGTAAGTCTATGGTGACAGGGAAGTAAGTCTATGGTGACAGGGAAGTAAGTCTATGGTGACAGGGAAGTAAGTCTATGGTGACAGGGAAGTAAGTCTATGGTGACAGGAAAGTAAATCGAGGGCGTCTGGGAAGTAAGTCTATGGTGACAGGGAAGTAAGTCTATGGTGACAGGGAAGTAAGTCTATGGTGACAGGAAAGTAAATCGAGGGCGTCTGGGAAGTAAGTCTATGGTGACAGGGAAGTAAGTCTATGGTGACAGGGAAGTAAATCGAGGGCGTCTGGGAAGTAAGTCTATGGTGACAGGGAAGTAAGTCTATGGTGACAGGGAAGTAAATCGAGGGCGTCTGGGAAGTAAGTCTATGGTGACAGGGAAGTAAGTCTATGGTGACAGGGAAGTAAGTCTATGGTGACAGGAAAGTAAGTCGAGGACGTCTGGGAAGTAAGTCTATGGTGACAAGGAAGTAAGTCGAGGGCGTGTTTGCGTTGATTATCGCAGATCTACCGCCAATAGAAGCGGTCCTTGACGATACTGTTAATGATGATGATGATGTCATACTGATGTTAAAATAATATGAAAATATTCTTATTTGGCTCCTTATTTGCCTTTCAGCGTCGAGGGGAGTTATAAATTGCGATCTTTAGCTCTTCCGTTCAGCAAATTATATCTCCCATCGACCGTGAAAGGCAAATATGAAAGTTAAGAGGAAAAGATTGCCACGGCGGCTATGCCAATGTTAGAGTGATGTCTGCTATTTCTTCTTCTTTCAGGCATGTCATTTGGAGGAGTACGTCACATTGCTGACATCAGGGCAGATGACATGAGCGCGGATTCAGCTTCAGCCATCAGCCTCCAGTATGGATCCAACAAAGGAGCTAGCCAGGCCGGCTTTGGTCCGGGACGTCGAGATATCACCAGCAACCTTCCTGAAATTGGCTCGGTCGCTTGAGCTATTCCTAACAATAACAAGCCCGTATCTTGCAATATCAGTGCTAATCTCTCTAGGCTTTTCATTGGTCCATTCATGATAGTTTTAAGTAATGAATTTCCTTTATTTGTTCTAGGTTTCTGACAAAACTTTCACCCACATATGAAGATACGAAACGCGCTGTGAATTAATCGATAATGTTGTAATGCAAGTGTGTGTTCAATTTGTATTTAATGATTTTTGGTATCGATAGAAACGGAGCTAAATTTGTTGTCTATGAAAGCAGGGGAGAACAAAGCAGGAGATAACGAAGGAAAAGAATAACATGAAAACGAAAATAACAAAAATAGAAGATGTTTTTTGTGTCGTAAATATCTACGAAAGAGTGTAACGTAATCATCGTTATTTGATGGAGCGTTAGTTACGTCAACAACGCTGTTTGCAATAAAAAAACGAAATACATATCTATGGTTTCCAACGTATGGCTTTGTTTATTTTTAATGATTCAACTCAATAAATTAATTTCGCTCATTCACACTTATTGTATATCAGCTTTCACATTCAGATCAGTAAAGGTTTGATAAGTTGATAACTAATTAGTACAATAAAAATAGTATCGTTAACCATTTGATTAAAATTCGAAACTAAATTCCATGAATACTTCAACTGCAGCTACCAATCAATTCTAAAAGATACACAATAAAGAAAAACACGAAACTGCGGTGCACATTTATACAAACAAGTATTGTAATAAAGTCAACAAAAATGTTGGCACGCAATTTTATTTTTATACTAATTTTTACAAATTCAAATTTGTATGTAAAATTTATCAGATATTTACGCGCATAAAATTGTTTTCTTTTATGTTTTTTGTAAATATCGCAAATAATGTTTTCCTTTGAGATAGAAAATCAAGTAAATGGTCATCTTTGTAGGGAGATGGGTGTCCACAAGAGCTGATGTCTGATTAAGTAGGCACGTGAATGTCTGGCTGGGGAAAGATATCTGAATGTCCTACTGGAGAAAGATATCTGAATGTCCTACTGGAGAAAGATATCTGAATGTCCTGTTGGGGAAAGATATCTGAATGTCCTACTGGAGAAAGATATCTGAATGTCCTACTGGAGAAAGATATCTGAATGTCCTACTGGAGAAAGATTTCTGAATGTCCTGTTGGGGAAAGATATCTGAAGGTCCTACTTGAGAAAGATATCTGAATGTCCTGTTGAGGAAAGATATCTGAAGATCCTAATTGAGAAATATATCTGAATGTCCTACTGGAGAAAGATATCTGAATGTCCTGTTGAGGAAAGATATCTGAAGGTCCTACTGGAGAAAGATATCTGAATGTCCTACTGGAGAAAGATATCTGAATGTCCTGTTGAGGAAAGATATCTGAATGTCCTACTTGAGAAATATATCCGAATGTCCTACTCGAGAAATATATCTGAATGTCCTACGGGAGAAAGATATCTGAATGTCCTACTTAAAGTATTGAAATGAAAGTCCTGCTTAAGAAAGGCAAGAAAATGAAAGTCCTACTTAAGAAAGGCAAGTTCATATTCTCCTTACGAAGAAAATGTACATCTTACATATGTTGTGTACACACTGCCTACATGTACACGTGTACGCCATACTTAGGCATGTCTACCCCTTGCGTAGATAGTTCAACGTGTGTTCCAAGCTTGTACGACAAGAAACGTCGTGTACGGCTGAAATGTTTCACTAATTTTCTGAATGTAAATAATCACACAGATTGATGAAAACATTTGATATAATTTGTATTTATTGCTTTTGAAATAATCGCGAGAAACTTCGTAATCAACGATCACCTTTTGACGAGATGTTCAAAGCTTTTCTTGTGGTGTAGGATTATGAAATCGCTTGTGATGAAGCTACAGCTCCCGGACTGCATCAAGTCTATTATTGTGATCGAAACTTGGCTTCTTCTTTGATACATGTGCATCTAAATTAATGAAATGTCACACGTCACATGACATTCTGTTATCTAAAATAATTATGTATATAATTAATTTATGTACACAATTAATAATCATAAAAATGTACATCCAAATTAAGATTAAATGTTTATCTCCACGGTCCGTCAACGGAAATCATTCTGATTGGCTGTTAAAATAGGCAACGCCCACGACAGGTGGCGCGAACATTTATCACATGACATTCTTTAAAATGAACACGCCTACAGAAGATGGCAAGAATTGAATGAAAATGAAACTTAATCGAATGGAAATTAAAACATAAAAGAAAGTTTCATGTGACTCAGTGCTTCATAGGTACGTGTGCGGAAACCCTCAGATACAAATATTCACATAATTCGTTGTCACCTATGAGTTTGCTTGAAGTGCTGCAAGGTAGATTCTTTATGATTACAAATAAATTAAATATGTGTTCTTAACTACATACGTGCCATATAGTGCTTACAAATCTCACATTTATGACATTTTGTCATGCGCAGGGCCGGATCAAGGTATCGGCAAATCGGGCTGTAGCCCGGGGCGTGCCTTGTGCTTATGGGCGCTAGGAAGGATATCAAGGATTTAAAAAAAAAAGTGAAAATAAAAAAAAGATATTGAAAAGGGCATCGAAATTCAGACTTTCCCTGGTACTAGGAAAGATTGGGGCAGTCTCTGGACATGTGGCATTGTGTGATGGTGGGGAGAGCACATGTACCACTAAAACGGGAGAGTCGCACTGGTAGCCAGCTATGCACGACACTATGTGATGATAATATGAGCTACAGACCGACTCAATTCACACCAAGTTCAAGAACAGTTTTACTTTTTGTATGAATTTAGACAATTTGACCTGAGCACTACGTGGCGATCGCAGAAAGCATGCGGCCTATACTCTATCAGACCCAAAGAAAATCACTCAGACACATATACCGTGAAAAGTGCCGTCTTTGGAAAATCGACACAAGTGCCTTAAATTGTGTACATCAAATATAAAGATAAGGGTATGTCAAATGACATGTGTCATTCAGTTCCCCAGTTCTTGCTTTAACTTTTTTTCAGTACTGCTTTTGTTTATTTATTTATTTGTTTGGTTGAAATACAAATTGTTTATCCCCAGTATTTCTGGTCGACGATTTTGAAAAGAAATGTTTCTTTTAATCTAAAATATATGTTTCTGTTATAAAATATACGTTTTTTTGTGTGGGAAAAAAAATACTATTCTTCAATAAAATATTAGTTTTTTTTTTTTTTAATGTTCAAATCAATAGATTCTTTTTTTTTCTCTATTGTATTAAAGAATTTTTGACTGATTGATATTAAATGCAATTACTGTTAAATAAATATCAAATATTGAATTTAAGCCTGGCCTAACTGCAACAAAATAAAACGTAAAAAAAAAAGTTACTAAAGACCATTGAAGCGGTCCCTAACAATAGGGCACCGTGGTAGACATGCAGAGTACAGTGACGTGAACTATTAAGTCAACGAAAGATAATGAAGTTTGAACATCAAATGAACATGCATTACAAGTATTAAAAAAGAGCTGTAATAACTAATGAAAAAAATTGTTACATTCTTTCTTCTGGAAACTAACCACCTTTATGTACATCGTAGATGTGTATATTATTATGTTATTATTTTGAACATCACATATGATTATGAATAAATAAAAGAATGCTTAACAACATCTAATGTAGCGAGGGGGGCTAAGTATTACATTAGCCAAAAGGGTTTAGAAAAAAGAAGGGTCCGGTATTCTTCTGTAATGCTCATTTTTCTAACCTCGCTGGACTATATTCATGATCACTTTATCATCGAAGTCAATACGCTAACCACCGCGCTACTGACGCTAAAGTTATCATTTACACAATAACAATTAAGAATAGAAAGAAGAGCAGCGGAAAACCAAGAGAAAAAAAACTGTTTAACAGCTTATCCAAACGTCACAACAAAAGATCGCCTACTGAAATGATGACATGGAGGAAGGACGGACAGATTTGGAGAAAGATGACCGCCTATGCCAACCGGCATGGCGCATGATAATGACGAATCAAGTCCCTATTTTGAAACATAAGAAATGTAATTAATCAATTAATAACATGGTTTTTGTTTCTCTTCTGAAGATCATAGAAAGTTAATGATTTCTTTATTTCATATCAATCATCTTGATTTTCTTTAGGCAACTAAGGTGATATCATATTTTTTAAACCGAGGCTGGCATGATTTCTTTAATTACCAAGATCATAATGATTTTTCGAAGGTCATTGTCATTTTTTTTTTAATAAAAGCTAAATTAATGAAGTCTTCTTTAATCAAAGTACGCGCTGTTTTTTTTATTAAATTAATACAAGTCATGATTTCATGAATTAATTAACAAGTCAACACAATTTCTTTATGCACGACAATCATGATTTCCTTCAAAGGGATTATAATCATCATCTCATTGCTGCTTGTAATTGTTTGGTTTGAGCACACACACACAGTGAAGCCGCTTGTATTTCTGTGTTTTCTTCGCTCTCTGTATATATTGAGTAATTACAAGGATATTTTTAGACAGTAATTCCTGTGGTTAACTTTCTTTGTCTTTATATCGATCTGTTGTTTCAATCCTTGTGATTGTTTGTTTATTTGTTTGTTGTTGATGATCATCATCACCGCATACCAGACGAACCAATAGGTGCTCCAATATCCCCCCTCGAGAGTACCCGAAGAGGATTCTGGCCCATGTGCACGAACTCCGAAGCGCGACCCGGGATCAACGGTGCGGGGAGATTTTTGCTGACAGTTTTACCCGGGCAGCGGGCATACTTATGGCCTACTCTTTTCTATTTTAACAGCCAAGGTATCTTTAACGTGCGCGATTGCACACGGGACCTCCTGTTTATTGCCGTTATCAGAGAAGGCTAGACATGGCATCTCACTAGCCAAGAGATTAGTGGAGGGTAACGTCAATAAAGAAACCGCGGATGAATGTTTTCCTATTTTTGACAGAAACAAAGAAAATACTCAAAACCCACAAGTGGATATCAAAATAGAAGGAATAGACCTGGAGACAGTTCAGAACTACAACTACCTTGGACATACTATAACCAGTGATGGAAAATGTACAACTGAAATAAACAAAAGAATAGGATTAGCAAAAAGTAATTTTAATGTCATGAAGAACATACTAACATCAAAACAAATAACACCAGGGCTAAAACTAAGAATAGCAAAATGTTACATCTTTTTAATATTCCTATATGGTGCAGAAACATGGACATTAGACAAGAAAACAGAACAGAGATTTGAAGCCTTTGAAATGTGGATATATAGAAGAATATGTAGAATTGGATGGAAGGAAAAGAAAACAAATGATGAAGTCTTAAAACAACTAAAAATGAAAAGAGAACTACTAAGCACAATTCAAATAAGACAAATGCGAATTTTGGGCCATGTTAAAAGACACAACAGCCTACTATATGTAATCCTGGAGGGGAAAATACAATGTAAAAGAGGCAGAGGCAGACCAAGACTAACATGGACGAGTAACATCAAAAGATGGACAAATCAGCCTATGACAACCTGCACCACCAAAGCAAGAGACAGAGCAGAATGGCGCTCCATGATAGCCAACCTTCCTTGCGGAGATGGCACTCGATGATGATGATGATTTTTGACAAATCACGTCACCGCTTCTGGTGGGCTTTGAACCCGGCTCATACCTGTCCTGAAGCCGACGCCCTACCTCTAAACCACAGTCGTCCAGAAGTTCTTTGTGGGTGTTTATTTGCGTGGGAGTTGATAAATACATTTCTGTATGTGTTGAATGAGTTTGTTGAAAGTGTTTCTGTTTCTATGTGCGTTTTAAAAAAGCCAAGAGCCCCGTCACGTCATGTGGTGTTAGTCACCATCGTTTTTTGTTTCTTTCTACAGACCATCGGCGCATGATTTTTGGATTAATGTGGTCGGTATTACGCTGGTGCCGCTTTACTTTCCCAAAAAAGATCCGGTACACATTAAAGGCTGGGTGAAGGAGCCAGTAGTGGGTGTAATGCACACACCAATAGGGTATGGTGATAGTTTTACAAAAAAAAGGGAACACAACAAAATACTCACGTTTCGGCCTACATGCGGCCTTCTTCAGAGAACGAGGAGAACGATAACAAATGATGAAGCACAGATAAAATCTGCGTCATCTAGGATGATTGGGATAGGTAAAGGTTATACGAAAAGCTATGGTGATGAGTCAAACTAACACACGGAAAATTGGATGACAATGGACAAACATAAAGTAACAGCGGTATAAAGTAAGTGGGGAAGGGGCATACAAATGCAGAGCTGCGGTAAAGATGGTAGCAAGGAAAAAGGCTTGGTAAACCTGGAAGTCGTCGATCAGAATCGAACCCGACCTCTATTCCTTTGTAGTCCGGTTCACTAACCAGCGAGCTATCGCTGCTCATTTTAATGTGAGTGATTTTATGAAAATTGATTGATTATGTTTGATTGAGAAACACCCTGGGATATAAGATCAGGGATGAAGAACTCAGATAAAAAGCTAGGAGTAATCTCCGTCATAGAATATATGAAGAAAAAGGTTTGTCCACGTGATAAAGCAGAAAGATGAAAAAGCAACATAATGAACCTCAATAAACGTTGCGAGAACACCAGACTCAAGGGCCGACCATGAAAATGATGGAATATTAGAAACACTGAGAAGCATAACATTGTAAAAGAGTTGTAATGATTTTATCTTATTTATTTCTCTTGCTATTTTATAGTAGTCAGAGCACATCACATGATATTATCTTATTTATTTCTCTTGCTATTTTATAGTTGGAGTCAGGGCACATCACATGATTTTATCTTATTTATTTCTCTTGCTATTTTATAGTAGTCAGAGCACATCGCATGATTTTATCTTATTTATTTCTCTTGTTATTTTATAGTTGGAGTCAGGGCACATCACATGATTTTATCTTATTTATTTCTATTGTTATTTTATAGTAGTCAGAGCACATCACATGATATTATCTTATTTATTTCTCTTGCTATTTTATAGTTGGAGTCAGAGCACATCACATGATATTATCTTATTTATTTCTCTTGTTATTTTATAGTTGGAGTCAGGGCACATCACATGATTTTATCTTATTTATTTCTCTTGTTATTTTATAGTTGGAGTCAGAGCACATCACATGATTTTATCTTATTTATTTCTCTTGTTATTTTATAGTTAGAGTCAGAGCACATCACATTATTTTATCTTATTTATTTCTCTTGTTATTTTATAGTTGAAGTCAGAGCACATCACATGATTTTATCTTATTTATTTCTCTTGTTATTTTATAGTTGGAGTCAGAGCACATCACATGATTTTATCTTATTTATTTCTCTTGTTATTTTATAGTTGGAGTCAGAGCACATCACATGATTTTATCTTATTTATTTCTCTTGTTATTTTATAGTTGGAGTCAGAGCACATCACGTGATCACAACGTAGTCAATACAATTTTGACAGGCTATTTTCAGGATACATAAATCATAATCGTGTTTATTGACTTCTATTATTTTGGCACGTGATAGTGAATGCACTTCTCTTAGAATTAATGTTCTTTAATTCTGGACGTTCAGAGGTTTACCACCGGTGACTATTGAACAGTCCATAAGTGCATATTATACATTCAATCTCTCTATCATCTTACTTACGATTATAAGAAGTATGAAGCACAACTTGGAAACTCTCAAAACACTTTCACAACTAAATTAATATGTTCTAATTTACTTGTTCTGTCTTAATATAGCTCAACTAATTGCTTAAGTCACTGATATCTTTACTACTCTCTAGTCTGTCCCTTAATAACTTTCCAACTAACTTTTATCTACAAACTTGAAGATTCCTAACTTCACAGCCATATAATAGGACCGACTTGACATTTGAGTTGAACATTTTTATTTTTGTATTTAACCTACAACACCTGCTTAATGTGATAAACATAACAAGCAAAACATATGGACTAGAAATGAATATCAAAAAGACTAAAACTATGATCATAAACAAAGAAAATTCTCAAGACCTACAATTAAATATCACAGTGGAGGGAATACATCTGGAGACAGTCCAGGGCTACAACTACCTGGGACATACTATAACCAATGATGGAAAATGCAAAATTGAAATAAACAAAAGAATAGGTATGGCAAAAAGTAATTTTAATGCCATTTAAATATACTAACAACAAAACAAATATCAACAGGGCTGAAACTAAGAATGGCAAAATGTTACATCTTCTCAATATTCCTGTATGGTGCAGAAACATGGACATTAGACAAGAAAACAGAACAGAAAATTGAAGCCTTTGAAATGTGGATTATTAATAGAATAGGTAGAATTGGATGGAAAGAAAAGATAACAAACGATGAAGTTTTAAAACAACTGAAAATAAAAAGAGAACTACTAAATACAATTAGTAAGAAAGTAAAGTAAAGTACCCCCGTCACGCCAAGTGGCGTATAGGGAAATATGGTGTAAGTGATCCTATATTTTACAGACCTTCAGCACATGATTTTTGGAGTAATGTGGTCAGTATTACGCCAGTGCTGCTTTGCTTTCCCAGAAAAAATCCGGTACCCATTTAAGGCTGGGTGAACCCGGAAGCCGTCGGTTGGGATCGAACCCTACCCCTTGTCCGTGGTAGTCCAGTTCACTAACCACTGAGCTATCGCGGCTCCTAAATACAATTAAGACAAGACAAATAAAATTTTTGGGGCATGTTAAAAGACACAGCAGCCTACTAAAAGTAATATTGGAAGGAAAAATAAAATGTAAAAGAGGCAGAGGCAGACCAAGACTGACATGGACGAGTAACATCAAAAGATGGTCAAGTCAATCTATGACAGCCTGCACCATCAAAGCAAGAGACAGAGTAGAATGGCGATCCATGGTAGCCAACCTTCGTTGCGGAGAAGGCACTCGATGATGATGATGATTTAACCTAATTTCTTTGGATTTCCATATGTTTCCCAGTGCAATGAAAACTCCTCTTGCTTTTGATATCCTTATTTTGGTATCATTTTCTGTTCCTCCCTCTTTATCTATATTACTGCCCAGATATATGTAAGATTGTACATCTAATAGAGGTATTTCTCCTAGTTTTATTTGGTTATTGCCAGCTATATTAATTTTCATAATGTTGGTCTTATCTCTATTAATCTTCAGTCCTAGCTGTTGTGATCTCTCATCAAGTATGCTCATTTTATCCTGCATCTGTTGATGGCTGTGTGATAGGAGAGCTATGTCATCAGCAAAGTCTAAATCATCAAGTTGTTTGGTCAGTGACCACTGGATCCCATTTCTGTTGTTTTGAGTTATTTTCATAATCCAATCTATGGCCAGTAGAAAGAAAAATGGAGACAGAAGGCATCCCTGCCTTACTCCTGTTCTTATTTCAAATGCTTCTGTAAGTAAATCCTTCATGCACCACACTACATTTCGTTCCTTCATACATTGTTTTTATCAGGTTAATAAACTTTATGGGTATTCCGTAATGACTCAGCAACTTCCAAAGCATTCTTCTGTCTAAACTATCAAATGCCTTTTCGTAATCTATGAATCCAATATAAAGTGGGGATTTTAGTTCTAAACTTTGTTCAACTATTATACGTTGTGTAGTTATTTGATCAGCACATGATCTGTTCTTCCTAAAACCTGCTTGTTCATCTCTCAATTGTTTCTCTATGGCCTCTTTTAGTCTCTCCAGAATGATTCTGCTTAATATTTTTCTTGGCGCTGATAATAGCATAATTCCCCTATAATTTGTGCACTCCTGTAAACTTCCTTTCTTTGGTAGTTTGATCATATAACCTTCTTTCCAGTCTTTAGGTATTTCTTCCCTCTCCCAAATTTTATCTAATAGATTTTGTAGCATCTTGGTAGAGAACAGACTGTGACGAGAATAACGTCATGTGGGAGATCTGACTAGATACTTAGATTCTTTCAGATAGACTGTGGTGAGAACAACGTCATGTGGGAGATCTGACTAGATACTTAGATTCTTTCAGATAGACTGTGGTGAGAACAACGTTCTGTGGGAGATCTGACTAGATACTTAGATTCTTTCAGATAGACTGTGGTGAGAACAACGTTCTGTGGGAGATCTGACTAGATACTTAGATTCTTTCAGACAGACTGTGGTGAGAACAACGTTCTGTGGGAGATCTGACTAGATACTTAGATTCTTTCAGACAGACTGTGGTGAGAACAACGTCATGTGGGAGATCTGACTAGATACTTAGATTCTTTCAGACAGACTGTGGTGAGAACAACGTCATGTGGGAGATCTGACTAGATACAGAGATTCTTTCAGACGGGCTGTGATGAATGTAACGTTCTGTGGGAGATCTGGCTAGAGACAGAGATTCTTTCAGACGGGCTGTGATAAATGTAACGTTCTGTGGGAGATCTGGCTAGAGACAGAGATTCTTTCAGACGGGCTGTGATGAATGTAACGTTCTGTGGGAGATCTGACTAGATACTTAGATTCTTCCAGACAGACTTTGGTGAGAACAACGTTCTGTGGGAGATCTGACTAGATACAGAGATTCTTTCAGACAGACTGTGGTGAGAACAACGTTCTGTGGGAGATCTGACTAGATACTTAGATTCTTTCAGACAGACTGTGGTGAGAACAACGTTCTGTGGGAGATCTGACTAGATACTTAGATTCTTTCAGACAGACTGTGGTGAGAACAACGTCATGTGGGAGATCTGACTAGATACAGAGATTCTTTCAGACAGACTGTGGTGAGAACAACGTCATGTGGGAGATCTGACTAGATACTTAGATTCTTTCAGACAGACTGTGGTGAGAACAACGTCATGTGGGAGATCTGACTAGATACTTAGATTCTTTCAGACAGACTGTGGTGAGAACAACGTTCTGTGGGAGATCTGACTAGATACTTAGATTCTTTCAGACAGACTGTGGTGAGAACAACGTCATGTGGGAGATCTGACTAGATACTTAGATTCTTTCAGACAGACTGTGGTGAGAACAACGTCATGTGGGAGATCTGACTAGATACAGAGATTCTTTCAGACAGACTGTGTCGAGAACAACGTTCTGTGGGAGATCTGACTAGATACTTAGATTCTTTCAGACAGACTGTGTCGAGAACAACGTTCTGTGGGAGATCTGACTAGATACTTAGATTCTTTCAGACAGACTGTGGTGAGAACAACGTTCTGTGGGAGATCTGACTAGATACTTAGATTCTTTCAGACAGACTGTGGTGAGAACAACGTTCTGTGGGAGATCTGACTAGATACAGAGATTCTTTCAGACAGACTGTGGTGAGAACAACGTCATGTGGGAGATCTGACTAGATACTTAGATTCTTTCAGACAGACTGTGGTGAGAACAACGTTCTGTGGGAGATCTGACTAGATACTTAGATTCTTTCAGACAGACTGTGGTGAGAACAACGTCATGTGGGAGATCTGACTAGATACAGAGATTCTTTCAGACAGACTGTGTCGAGAACAACGTTCTGTGGGAGATCTGACTAGATACAGAGATTCTTTCAGACAGACTGTGTCGAGAACAACGTTCTGTGGGAGATCTGACTAGATACAGAGATTCTTTCAGACAGACTGTGTCGAGAACAACGTTCTGTGGGAGATCTGACTAGATACAGAGATTCTTTCAGACAGACTGTGTCGAGAACAACGTTCTGTGGGAGATCTGACTAGATACAGAGATTCTTTCAGACAGACTGTGTCGAGAACAACGTTCTGTGGGAGATCTGACTAGATACAGAGATTCTTTCAGACAGACTGTGTCGAGAACAACGTTCTGTGGGAGATCTGACTAGATACAGAGATTCTTTCAGACAGACTGTGGTGAGAACAACGTCATGTGGGAGATCTGACTAGATACAGAGATTCTTTCAGACAGACTGTGGTGAGAACAACGTCATGTGGGAGATCTGACTAGATACAGAGATTCTTTCAGACAGACTGTGGTGAGAACAACGTTCTGTGGGAGATCTGACTAGATACAGAGATTCTTTCAGACAGACTGTGGTGAGAACAACGTCATGTGGGAGATCTGACTAGATACAGAGATTCTTTCAGACAGACTGTGGTGAGAACAACGTTCTGTGGGAGATCTGACTAGATACAGAGATTCTTTCAGACAGACTGTGGTGAGAACAACGTTCTGTGGGAGATCTGACTAGATACAGAGATTCTTTCAGACAGACTGTGGTGAGAACAACGTCATGTGGGAGATCTGACTAGATACAGAGATTCTTTCAGACAGACTGTGGTGAGAACAACGTCATGTGGGAGATCTGACTAGATACAGAGATTCTTTCAGACAGACTGTGGTGAGAACAACGTTCTGTGGGAGATCTGACTAGATACTTAGATTCTTTCAGACAGACTGTGGTGAGAACAACGTTCTGTGGGAGATCTGACTAGATACAGAGATTCTTTCAGACAGACTGTGTCGAGAACAACGTTCTGTGGGAGATCTGACTAGATACTTAGATTCTTTCAGACAGACTGTGGTGAGAACAACGTTCTGTGGGAGATCTGACTAGATACAGAGATTCTTTCAGATAGACTGTGGTGAGAACAGCGTTCTGTGGGAGATCTGACTAGATACTTAGATTCTTTCAGACAGACTGTGGTGAGAACAACGTTCTGTGGGAGATCTGACTAGATACTTAGATTCTTTCAGACAGACTGTGTCGAGAACAACGTTCTGTGGGAGATCTGACTAGATACTTAGATTCTTTCAGACAGACTGTGGTGAGAACAACGTTCTGTGGGAGATCTGACTAGATACTTAGATTCTTTCAGACAGACTGTGTCGAGAACAACGTTCTGTGGGAGATCTGACTAGATACAGAGATTCTTTCAGACAGACTGTGGTGAGAACAACGTTCTGTGGGAGATCTGACTAGATACTTAGATTCTTTCAGACAGACTGTGGTGAGAACAACGTTCTGTGGGAGATCTGACTAGATACAGAGATTCTTTCAGACAGACTGTGTCGAGAACAACGTTCTGTGGGAGATCTGACTAGATACAGAGATTCTTTCAGACAGACTGTGGTGAGAACAACGTTCTGTGGGAGATCTGACTAGATACAGAGATTCTTTCAGACAGACTGTGGTGAGAACAACGTTCTGTGGGAAATCTGACTAGATACAGAGATTCTTTCAGACAGACTGTGTCGAGAACAACGTTCTGTGGGAGATCTGACTAGATACAGAGATTCTTTCAGACAGACTGTGGTGAGAACAACGTTCTGTGGGAGATCTGACTAGATACAGAGATTCTTTCAGACAGACTGTGTCGAGAACAACGTTCTGTGGGAGATCTGACTAGATATAGAGATTCTTTCAGACAGACTGTGGTGAGAACAACGTTCTGTGGGAGATCTGACTAGATATAGAGATTCTTTCAGATAGACTGTGGTGAGAACAACGTTCTGTGGGAGATCTGACTAGATACTTAGATTCTTCCAGACAGACTTTGGTGAGAACAACGTTCTGTGGGAGATCTGACTAGATACAGAGATTCTTTCAGACAGACTGTGGTGAGAACAACGTTCTGTGGGAGATCTGACTAGATACAGAGATTCTTTCAGACAGACTGTGGTGAGAACAACGTCATGTGGGAGATCTGACTAGATACTTAGATTCTTTCAGACAGACTGTGGTGAGAACAGCGTTCTGTGGGAGATCTGACTAGATACAGAGATTCTTCCAGACAGACTGTGGTGAGAACAACGTTCTGTGGGAGATCTGACTAGATACAGAGATTCTTTCAGACAGACTGTGGTGAGAACAACGTCATGTGGGAGATCTGACTAGATACTTAGATTCTTTCAGACAGACTGTGGTGAGAACAGCGTTCTGTGGGAGATCTGACTAGATACTTAGATTCTTTCAGACAGACTGTGGTGAGAACAACGTTCTGTGGGAGATCTGACTAGATACTTAGATTCTTTCAGACAGACTGTGGTGAGAACAACGTCATGTGGGAGATCTGACTAGATACAGAGATTCTTTCAGACAGACTGTGGTGAGAACAACGTCATGTGGGAGATCTGACTAGATACTTAGATTCTTTCAGACAGACTGTGGTGAGAACAGCGTTCTGTGGGAGATCTGACTAGATACTTAGATTCTTTCAGACAGACTGTGGTGAGAACAACGTTCTGTGGGAGATCTGACTAGATACTTAGATTCTTTCAGACAGACTGTGTCGAGAACAACATTCTGTGGGAGATCTGACTAGATACTTAGATTCTTTCAGACGGGTTGCCGTCAATGCAACGACCTGTTAATGATCACGCAACTAGATGATGGTAAATATTCAATGTGGTTTTGTGCTCATCAAGCATGGCAGAGAGACAAGAATATAATGAACAACTATGCGCATCTGTCTTCACAGAAATAGGGCAACAATCAGTTTCATTATGAGCCTCTTGTTACAACACGTTACAAAAAACGAGATGTCATTAAATTCAATAAATGAATACCAGTTTCGTATATTCAGCTTAAAGGAAAAGATAACAATCAATTTCATTATGGGCACTTTGTATAACCAATTACAAGAGTATGAAACAATCAGCGTCATTATATGTAGAATAAAACATTCAGTCACGCAAAGGAAAAATTATCATTTGTTCTTCTTCTTCTTCCTCCTCTTCTGCTACTTCTTCTTCTTCTTCCCCTTCTGCTACTTCTTCTTCTTCTTCCCCTTCTGCTACTTCTTCTTCTTCTTCCTCTTCTTCTTCTACTACTTGAACGTTCGAGCCTTGTGATATTATCGAAATCGGACTCTTTGTTATGTTTCATGATGTAGGGGTAAGGACAACATCATGACACACGATGAGCTGGTCACATGGTCAGTACTTGTATATGGAGGGGTAGTAACAACATCATGACACACGATGAGCTGGTCACATGGTCAGTACTTGTATATGGAGGGGTAAGAACAACATCATGACACACGATGAGCTGGTCACATGGTCAGTACTTGTATATGAAGGGGTAGTAACAACATCATGACACAAGATGAGCTGGTCACATGGTCAGTACTTGTATATGAAGGGGTAGTAACAACATCATGACACAAGATGAGCTGGTCACATGGTCAGTACTTGTATATGAAGGGGTAGTAACAACATCATGACACAAGATGAGCTGGTCACATGGTCAGTACTCGTATATGGAGGGGTAGGAACAACATCATGACACACGATGAGCTGGTCACATGTTCAGTACTTGTATATGGAGGGGTAGTAACAACATCATGACACACGATGAGCTGGTCACATGTTCAGTACTTGTATATGGAGGGGTAGGAACAACATCATGACACACGATGAGCTGGTCGCATGGTCAGTACTTGTATATGGAGGGGTAGGAACAACATCATGACACACGATGAGCTGGTCACATGGTCGGTACTTGTATATGGAGGGGTAGTAACAACATCATGACACAAGATGAGCTGGTCACATGGTCAGTACTTGTATATGAAGGGGTAGTAACAACATCATGACACAAGATGAGCTGGTCACATGGTCAGTACTTGTATATGAAGGGGTAGTAACAACATCATGACACAAGATGAGCTGGTCACATGGTCAGTACTTGTATATGAAGGGGTAGTAACAACATCATGACACAAGATGAGCTGGTCACATGGTCAGTACTCGTATATGGAGGGGTAGGAACAACATCATGACACACGATGAGCTGGTCACATGTTCAGTACTTGTATATGGAGGGGTAGTAACAACATCATGACACACGATGAGCTGGTCACATGTTCAGTACTTGTATATGGAGGGGTAGGAACAACATCATGACACACGATGAGCTGGTCGCATGGTCAGTACTTGTATATGGAGGGGTAGGAACAACATCATGACACACGATGAGCTGGTCGCATGGTCAGTACTTGTATATGAAGGGGTAGTAACAACATCATGACACAAGATGAGCTGGTCACATGGTCAGTACTTGTATATGAAGGGGTAGTAACAACATCATGACACAAGATGAGCTGGTCACATGGTCAGTACTTGTATATGAAGGGGTAGTAACAACATCATGACACAAGATGAGCTGGTCACATGGTCAGTACTTGTATATGGAGGGGTAGTAACAACATCATGACACACGATGAGCTGGTCACATGGTCAGTACTTGTATATGGAGGGCTAGGAACAACATCATGACACACGATGAGCTGGTCATATGGTCTATTACAATTATTAATATTGTTGCTACTACCACTGCTGCTATCACTACTACTGTTACTACTACTATTGCTACTTCTACTTCTACTAGTATTACTACTACAACCACTACTGCTACAACTATGCCAACTATTACTACGACGACTACAACAAATACTACTACTAGTACTACGATTATTACTATTACTTCCACAACAACAACTACTACGGCCACTACTATTACAACTAATACAACTACTACAACAACAACTACTACTACTACAACTATGAAAACTACTACTACTATGATGACGACTGATTCTACAACTACTACTAATACTATGACTACTACTACTACGACTACTACTAATACTACGACTACTACTACTACGACTACTACAACTACTTCTACTACAGCTACTACTACTACTACTACAACAACTACTACTACAACTACTACTGCTACTACAGCTACTACTACTACAACTACTACTACTACAGTTACTACTGCTGCTACTATTACTACAACAACTACTATTACTACTACAACTACTACTACTGCATCTACCACTATTACTACTACTGCTACTATTGTTACCACTACAGTTACTACTGCTACTACTATTACTACTACAACTACTACTACAACTACTATTACAGCATCTTCCACTACTACTACTACTGTTATTACTATTACTACTACAGCTACTACTACTGCTACTATTACTACTACAACTACTACTGCTACTACTATTACTACTACAACTACTACTACTGCATCTACCAATACTACTACTACAACTACTACTGCTGCTACTATTACTACTACAACTACTACTACAACTACTACTACTGCATCTACCAATACTACTACTACTGCTGCTACTATTACTACTACAACTACTACTACAACTACTACTACTGCATCTACCAATACTACTACTACTGCTGCTACTATTACTACTACAACTACTACTACAACTACTGCTACTACTATTACTACTACAACTACTGCTACTACTATTACTACTACAACTAATACTACAACTACTACTACAACAATTACTGCTACTACTATTACTACTACAACTACTACTACCACCACTACTACTACAACTACTACTACTACCACTACCACTATTACTACAACTACTACTACGACCACCACCACTACTACTACTACTAATACTACAACTACTACAACTACCACTATTACAACTATTGGAAGAACCACTACAACTACTACGACTGCTACAACAACTCTACTACTACAACTACTACAACTACCACTACTACTACTACTAGAACAACTACTACAACTTCTACAACAACTACAACAACTCTACTACAACAACTACTACTACAACTACGAGTACAACTACTACTACTATTACTACTGCTACAACAACTACAACTACAACAGCTACTACTACAACAACTACAACAATCAAAGTAAGGCACAAAAACATGACTATTCTAGAATAGGCATTTCTACTGGTATTTTATTGGAGTGATTCAAAGTCGAGACACAAAAACATGACTATTCTAGAATAGGCATTTCTACTGGTATTTTATTGGAGTGATTCAAAGTCGAGACACAAAAACATGACTATTCTAGAATAGGCAATTCTACTGGTATTTTATTGGAGTGATTCAAAGTCGATACACAAAAAACATGAATATTCTAGAATAGGCAATTCTACTGGTATTTTATTGGAGTGATTGAAAGTCTAGGCACAAAAACATGACTATTCTAGAATAGGCAATTCTACTGATATTTTATTGGAGTGATTCAAAGTCGAGACACAAAAACATGACTATTCTAGAATAGGCAATTCTACTGATATTTTATTCCGCTAACGTTTCTATGTCTTTACTTCCTCGTGTACTCGTTGGGGTGGTCATGGAGATACAAAGTACAGACTTTCAGCACATGGTAATGTGGTCGGTATTACGCCCGTGCCGCTTTACTTTCCAAGAAAAAGTCCGGTGCCCATTTAAGGCTGGGTGAACCCGGAAGCCATTGATCAGGATCGAACCCCACCTTTTGTCCTTTGTTGTCCAGTTGACTAACCAGCGAGCTACCGCGTCTCCCTGCAAGGTCTGGTACTTTATAACAATGATCGTCAGACATGGAGAGTCTGCCCTACCGTCTTCGGCTCGACAGAATCATAGATAGACAGAACGTGTCACTTCTAGATATGAGTGAGAAGAAGGCTTTGAGAATACTATC
Organism: Megaustenia siamemsis; assembly: GCA_032433765.1. Classification (NCBI taxonomy): domain Eukaryota; kingdom Metazoa; phylum Mollusca; class Gastropoda; order Stylommatophora; family Ariophantidae; genus Megaustenia; species Megaustenia siamemsis. The sequence continues at coordinate 4,049,382 of JAVIAB010000099.1, read as the reverse complement.
ACAATGAGCAGAATGGAAGGAGAGAAGAGCAGAGGAGAAATATTGAACAGACAGAATATCCAAATGGCAGAATAAAAGATCATCGAGTTATGACAAGATTCAAAGACTGGGGAGATCAACGAGCTTTCGCTTGCAGTCGATCAGGCACTTCTTCCTCTTTCTTCCTTCCTCATTTGCCTTCCAGCGTCGAGGGGAGATATAATATCCTGTCTTTTGCTCTTTTGTTGACCTCTGCTGTTGTTATGTTTCCTAGTGTTTCTTATATTCCGTGAATCCATCTTTTTCGTGGTCGGCCTTTAGGTCTGGTGTTCTCGCAAAGTTTATTGAAGGCTCGTTGTGTTGTGTTTAGAGCTTGTCACGTGGTCAAACCATTGTATCTGTTGTTTCTTTATGCATTCTATGGCGAGGGTTGTTCCTAGCTTGTTTCTCAGTTCTTCATTTGTGATCTTATCTCTCAGGCTGTTTCATATCATTCGTCTAACACTTAGGCACTAATACATGGACAAATAGAAGACCTACAAGAATACTTCAATACACTAAACTGCACATGCACAAAATACAACATGAAAATCAACAAAACAGAAGTCATGAATATCGCAAAAGATAAATAGAAAATCAACATAACTATAGACGGCAGACAAGTAAAACAAGCAGAAAAATTTTAATACATAGGAAGTCTAGTGGCAGACGACAATTCATAAACAACATAAATAGACTCAAGATGCAACAAAGCTTGTCAAACCACTGGACAGCTATCATCACTATTGTCCAACAAGGAAATAACTCTAGAGGCAAAATGGGCACGTTACAATCTTCATTCCAACGTTGTGCTACCAGTGCCATACCTGGACTCTAGACTCAAGAACAATCAGAAAAATAACCTCTACAGAGATGAAATGTGTTAAACGAATGACAGGAAACAATCTGAGAGATACAATCAGAAATGAAGAACTGAGGAAAAAAACTAGGAATAGTCCCCACCATAGAATACATAAAGAAACAACAGATAAAATGATTTGACCCCGTGGTAGGGCAGAGAGATCGAAACACAACGAGCCTTCAATAAACGTTACGAGAACACCAATCCCAAGAGTAGATCACAAAAAAGATGGATTGATGGAATATTCATCATCATCATCATCATCATCATCATCATCATCGAGTGCCATCTCCGCATCGAAGGTTGGCTACCATGGAGCGCCATTCTGCTCTGTCTCTTGCTTTGATGATGCAGGTTGTCATAGGCTGGTTTGTCCATCTTTTGATGTTACTCGCCCATGTTTGTCTTGGTCTGCCTCTGCCTCTTTTACTTTCTATTTTCCCCTCCAGGATTACTTTTAGTATGCTGTTGTGTCTTTTAACATGGCCCAAAAATCGCGTTTGTCTTTTTGGAATTGTGTTTAGCAGTTCTCTTTTCATTATTAGTTGTTTTAAGACTTCATCGTTTGTTTTCTATCCCTTCCATCCAATTCTACCTATTCTTCTATAAATCCACATTTCAAAGGCGTCAATTCTCTGTTCTGTTTTCTTTTCTAATGTCCATGTTTCTGCACCATATAGGAATATTGAGAAGATGTAACATTTTGCTATTCTTAGAATGGAATATTATAGAAACATAACAGCAGAGGCCAAAAGAAGAGTAAAAGACCGCAAATTATATCGCCCCTCGACGCTGAAAGGCAAATGAGGAAGGAAATAAGAAGGATCGACAGTTGTGGCGAGAAATGATCGCCTACATCAACCGGCACGGAATCTGATGATGATGGTAACAGAGAAGAAAATAACAAGTGATAATAATGTTACTTCTAGTAATGAGTGTAGGCACAGATAACAATGAGAGAACAAAATAACAAGTGATAATAATGTTACTTCTAGTAATGAGTGTAGGCACAGATAACAATGAGAGAACAAAATAACAAGTGATAATAATGTTACTTCTAGTAATGAGTGTAGGCATAGATAACAATGAGAAAACAAAATAACAAGTGAAAATAATGTTACTTCTAGTAATGAGTGTAGGCATAGATAACAATGAGAAAACAAAATAACAAGTGATAATAATGTTACTTCTAGTAATGAGTGTAGGCACAGATAACAATGAGAGAACAAAATAACAAGTGATAATAATGTTACTTCTAGTAATGAGTGTAGGCATAGATAACAATGAGAAAACGAAAATAACAAGTGAAAATAATGTTACTTCTAGTAATGAGTGTAGGCATAGATAACAATGAGAGAACAAAATAACAAGTGATAATAATGTTACTTCTAGTAATGAGTGTAGACATAGATAACAATGAGAGAACAAAATAATAAGTGATAATAATGTTACTTCTAGTAATGTGTGTAGGCATATATAACAATGAGAGATCAAAATAACAAATGATAACAATGTTATTTCTAGTAATGAGTGTAGACACAGATAACAATGAGAGAACAAAATAACAAGTGATAGTAATGTTACATCTAGTAATGAATGTAGGCACAGATAAGCAAACACAACCACAACAAAGAAATTAGCAACCACGATCTCAGATCTGGATGTAAATGTGTACCGCTATTATCCAAACAGACTATTTCCATTGCGACCTCTTGATCTACAGCAACATCCCTCCAGCTACCCATATCCTGTTCATCTGCATCCCCATCCCTTGTATCATCACTATCATTTTTTGTATCTGCGTCTGCCGTATTATCAGTATCACCATCTTCGTCGGTATTATCGTGACCAATATCTGATATTTCTCCGCTGTTGTTGATTTTATTGCTAGATTTTGTTGCCAGATTAATTTGGTTATTCTCAGCTTGTGATGAGTCACGTCTTGACGTTAAATCTACCAGAACACCTGAAGAACAATTAACATATTATTTGACACTTTCAATTGAAATAAAGTATATTTTTTATTGTTTTGAAGGAGAATATACGTTTGAGAAATATTCCGTATTTCTATACGAGTATAAATGAAAAATGGTTTACAGAAGAATGTTGAGAATACCATGGACAGCTAAAACGAGTAATGAAAACGTTCTGAAAGAGGCCAAAGCAAAAAGAGAGCTAATTTCCAATATTAAAAAGAAACAATCATTTTTTGGCCATGTAAAAAGAAGAGAACAGCTGGAATATATTGTAACAACTGGGAAACTTGAGGGACGAAGAGGTAAAGGGAAGCAAAGAGAAAAGATACCAGACAGCTTAAGAGAATGGCTTGGCAGAAGGTCAACAACAGAAATGATAAATAAATGTCGTGATCGAAAGTTGTGGAGAGACATGATTACCTATGCCAGAAGGCATGGCACTTGATGATGATAAATGAAATAACATGAAGAAAATATGAAATATATCAAGGAGACAAATTTCTTTCTTTCTTTCTTTTTTTCTTTCTTTCTTTATTCTGTATTATATATTTTTTATTCTTTCTTTCTTTATTTCTTTCTTTCTTTCTTTCGTTATTCTGTATTATATATTTTTTATTCTTTCTTTCTTTCTTTCTTTCTTTTTTCTGTATTATATATTTTTTATTCTTTCTTTCTTTCTTTCTTTATTCTGTATTATATATTTTTTATTCTTCCTTTCTTTCTTTCTTTATTCTGTATTATATATTGTTTATTCTTTCTTTCTTTCTTTCTTTATTCTGTATTATATATTTTTTATTCTTCCTTTCTTTCTTTCTTGATTCTGTATTATATATTGTTTATTCTTTCTTTCTTTCTTTATTCTGTATTATATATTTTTTATTCTTCCTTTCTTTCTTTCTTGATTCTGTATTATATATTGTTTATTCTTTCTTTCTTTCTTGATTCTGTATTATATATTTTTTATTCTTTCTTTCTTTTTTTCTCTTCCTATCAATATTTATGTCTTTATTCTATATTATTTCTTTCTTTCTTTTATTTTTTCTATCTTTCCATCGTTCTTTCTTTATCATTTATTCATTATTTTTTATTCTATCTTTCTTTCTTTAATCTGTTTTCTTTATTTTTCTTTCTTTCTTTCTTTCGTTCTTTCTTTCTTTCTTTCTTTCTTTCTTTATTCTGCTTTCTCTCTTTTTTTTTATTCCTTCTTATTTTATTTCTTCACTTACAGCCCTTCGGGTGTCGAGGCAGATAGAAAGTTCTAACTGTCGTCTTTCTGACAGCCCCAACCATTGACAATTGAAGTTGTAGCGTTTCTCATATGTTGTCAGTCCATCTTACTCTGGGTCTACCACGGTCACTTCTACCATCCCCACATTTAATATATGTCTTGTCTGCTATAGAATCTCTTGACATTCCCCCCAGATGTTGTCAGTCCATCTTACTCTGGGTCTACCACGGTCACTTCTACCATCCCCACATTTAATATATGTCTTGTCTGCTATAGAATCTCTTGACATTCCCCCCAGATGTTGTCAGTCCATCTTACTCTGGGTCTACCACGGTCACTTCTACCATCCCCACTTTTAATATATGTCTTGTCTGCTATAGAATCTCTTGACATTCCCCCCAGATGTTGTCAGTCCATCTTACTCTGGGTCTACCACGGTCACTTCTACCATCCCCACTTTTAATATATGTCTTGTCTGCTATAGAATCTCTTGACATTCCCCCCAGATGTTGTCAGTCCATCTTACTCTGGGTCTACCACTGACACTTCTCCCATCCCCACTTTGAATATATGTCTTGTCTGCTATAGAATCTCTTGACATTCCCTCCAGATGTTGTCAGTCCATCTTACTCTGGGTCTACCACTGACACTTCTCCCATCCCCACTTTGAATATATGTCTTGTCTGCTATAGAATCCCCTGGCATCCCCCCCAGATGTTGTCAGTCCATCTTACTCTAGGTCTACCACAGACACTTCTACCATCCCCACATTTAATATATGTCTTGTCTGTTATAGAATCTCTTGACATTCCCCCCAGATGTTGTCAGTCCATCTTACTCTGGGTCTACCACTGACACTTCTCCCATCCCCACTTTGAATATATGTCTTGTATGCTATAGAATCTCTTGACCTTCTTTACATAAGATCAAACCATTTGTTGTCTCCGTATGTAGTTTAGACAATCTCTGTCTTACACCACCATCTCTAATTCTGTCTCTTCTAGTCACTGCAAACGCTTTTCTCAAACATCTCATCTCTGTGCTGACTACCTTCCTTTTATGTTTATTTGTGAGTGACCATATTTGGCACTGATAGTACAAGATGGGATTCAATATATTCTGTTTAAGATATGTCCAAGGCAACAATAAAACTACAATTACTGAGGAAATGCGTCTTATTAATATCGACATATTGTTGTGAAACATGGACAATCTCGCAAACAACAATGAATGAAATTGGTCCATTCAAAACAAAAAAGCTGAATAAGAATGTGGAAAATGAAGATAAGTGTTTGTTTGGTTTTTGGGGATGAGCATCACAGACGAACCCATAGGTGCTCCGAAATCCTCTTCCAGAATCTCTAAAAAATCAGTGGAGAATCCTGGCCCCACTTGCACGAACTCGGTAGCACGGCTTGAGATTCAGGATAGGGGGTATGTTTCTGCTGGAACTTTTGCCCGGGCAGCGGCTACATTTATGGATTACTCTTTTCTATTTTTAATTGCCAAACGATTCTTTAACGTGCGCAAATGCACACGGGACCTCCTCTGAACTTACCTGCATTTATTATAGCACAGTTTACCAATACGAAGTTACCTGCATTTATTATAGCACAGTTTACCAATACGAAGTTACCTGCATTTATTATAGCACAGTTTACCAATACGAAGTTACCTGCATTTATTATAGCACAGTTTACCAATACGAAGTTACCTGCATTTATTATAGCACAGTTTACCAAGACGAATTTACCTGTATTTATTATAGCACAATTCATTAATACGAATTTACCTGCATTTAATATAGCACAGTTTACAAATACGAATTTACTTGTATTATTATAGCACAGTTTACCAATACGAATTTACTTGTATTATTATAGCACAGTTTACAAATACGAATTTACTTGTATTATTATAGCAAAGTTAATAAAAAAAACGAATTTACTTGTATTATTATAGTACAGTTTACAAATACGAATTTACCTGCATTTATTATTGCACAGTTTACAAATATGAATTTATTGTAATTATTATATCACAGTTTACAAATACGAATTTACCTGCATTTATTATAGCACAGTTTACAAATACGAATTTACCTGTATTATTATAGCACAGTTTACATATATGAATTTACCTGCATTTATTATAGCACAGTTTACCAAGACGAATTTACTTGTAATTATTATATCACAGTTTACAAATACGAATTTACCTGCATTTATTATACCACAGCTTACAAAATACGAATTTACTTGTATTATTATAGCACAGTTTACAAATACGAATTTACTTGTTCGTTCGTTCGTTCGTTCGTTCGCCAGCTTTGACCTCTGACGAAGTCCCACCCACTCAATTTTGTGGGACTGAATTTTGCGTGTAAAGTCTGTTTTATCCCATTACAGGATGCCCCTCGCCATGCAGGCAGATTTACTCCGACTTCAGAGGTACTAATTTTTAGGGAATTAGTAAAACCCAGGTGTCCTCGCCAGGGTACGAACCCCGGCTGTTGCCGTGGTAAGCCAACCGCCTATCGATTGCGCTAACCGGACACCCGAATTTACTTGTATTATTATAACACAGTTTACCAATACGAATTTACTGGTATTATAATAGCACAGATAACCAATACGAATTAACCTGTATTTATTATAGCGCAGTTTACCAATACGAATTTACCTGTATTTATTATAGCATAGTTTACCAATACGAATTTACCTGCTTTTATTATAGCACAGTTTACCAATACGAATTTACCTGTATTTATTATAGCACAGTTTACCAATACGAATTTACTTGTATTTATTATAGCACAGTTTACCAATACGAATTTACCTATATTTATTATAAAACAGTTAACCAATACGAATTTACCTTTATTTATTATAGCACAGTTTACCAATACGAATTTACCTATATTTATTATAACACAGTTTACTAATACGAATTTACCTTAATTTATTATAGCACAGTTTACCAATACGAATTTACCTATATTGATTATAACACAGTTAACCAATACGAATTTACCTTTATTTATTATAGCACAGTTTACCAATACGAATATACCTATATTTATTATAACACAGTTTACCAATACGAATTTACCTATATTTATTATAACACAGTTTACCAATACGAATTTCATCATCATCTCGACAGTTATTTATCATTTCTGTTGTTGACTTTCTGCCAAGCCATTCTCTTAACCTGTCTGGTATCTTTTCTCTTTGCTTCCCTCTATCTCTTCGTCCCTCAATTTTCCCAGTTGCTACAATATACTCCAGCTGTTCTCTTCTCATTACATGACCAAACAATGATGATTGTTTCTTCCTAATATTTGAAATTATCTCTTTTTTTGCTTTGACCTCACTCAGAACATCGCCATTACTCTTCTTAGCTGTCCATGGTATTCTCAACATTCTTCTGTAAAACCACATTTCTACAGACTCCAGTGATTATCTTGTCTGTTGTCATATTGTGGAGGAATATGATCACCTACGCTAGCAGGTCCGGTACTTGATGATGATGAAATTCGTATTAGTAAACTGTGCTATAATAAATGCAGGTACATTCGTATTGGTAAACTGTGCTATAATAATTATAAGTAAATTCGTCCCGACAGGCTTGTGGATGATGGAAATTCTCCTTGTTAAATGGATATTTTCTTCTTTTCCATCGAGATAGACATACCGATGATAGGTCATTGTTTTCACCATCACATCGGCGAACGCCTATATCCGACAGTAGGTTTCTCGCCCAACTCACTCACTGCCTTGTGAGAAGACTCGGGAGAGTTAGTAGGCTACAGGAGTAAACCCAAACAGAAAATCCGGAGGGAGGGACCCTAAGGCAGTCGGTGGTGTATTATCCATCTTAATACAATAAGCTCATACATTCTACAAACACCCCAAATAGTACATTAGAACACATAATAAGCTCATACATTCTATAAACACCCTAAATGGTACATCAGAACACATAATAAGCTCATACATTTTTATAAACACCCCAAATGATATATCAGAACACATAATAAGATCATACATTCTACAAACACCCGAAATGGTACATCAGAAAACATAATAAGCTCATACATTCTATAAACACCCCAAATGGTATATCAGAACACATAATAAGCTCATACATTCTACAAACACCCCAAATGGTACATCAGAACACATAACAAGCTCATATACTCTATAAACACCACAAATGGTATATCAGAACACATAATAAGCTCATACATTCTATAAACACCTCAAATGGTACATCAGAACACATAATAAGCTCATGCATTCTATAAACACCCCAAATGGTACACCAGAACACATAATAAGCTCATACATTCTATAAACACCCCAAATGGTACATCAGAAAACATAATAAGCTCATACATTCTATAAACACCCCAAATGGTACATCAGAACACATAATAAGCTCATACATTCTATAAACACCCCAAATGGTATATCAGAACACATAATAAACTCAAACATTCTATAAACACCCTAAATGGTATATCAGAACACATAATAAGCTCAAACATTCTATAAACACCCTAAATGGTATATCAGAACACATAATAAGCTCACACGTTCTATAAGCACCCGAAATGGTACATCAGAACACATAATAAGCTCATACATTCTATACACAACCCAAATGGCACATCAGAACACATAATAAGCTCATACATTCTATACACAACCCAAATGGCACATCAGGACACATAATAAGCTCATACATTCTATAAACACCCCAAATGGTACATCAGAACAGATAATAAGCTCATCATCATCATCATCAAGTACCGGACCTAGTGGCTTAGGTGATCATGTCTCTCCACAACTTTCGATCTCGGCAGCTATTTATCATTTCTGTTGTTGACCTTCTGCCAAGCCATTCTCTTAAGCTGTCTGTTATTTTTTCTCTTTGCTTCCCTCTATCTCTTCGTCCCTCAATTTTTCCAGTTGTTACAATATATTCAAGTTGTTCTCTTCTCATTACATGACCAAAAAATGATGATTGTTTCTTCCTAACATTGGAAATTAGCTCTCTTTTTGCTTTGACCTCTCTCAGAACCTCTTCATTACTCTTCTTAGCTTTCCATAGTATTCTCAACATTCTTCTGTAAAACCACATTTCTACAGACTCCAGTGATTTTCTTGTCTGTTGTCCTATGGTCCATGATTCACATCCATATGTTAAGACTGGCTTTACGTAACATTTAATAACTCTTTTTCTTGTTTCTATTGTCAAAAATGGATTGCGTAGTATTTTCCTAATCTTTTGGAAAGCTGCTTTTGCCTAAGCCATTCTGCATCTCACCTCTTTTGTACATCTTCCGTCTGAGGTTAACAAAGTTCCCAAATATTTTAATTCATTTACCTGTTTTAATATTGTTCCACTTGTCTTTATTTTGCACTGAGGTGATGTCTTTTTCTTTGTTGTTACCATTACCTCTGTCTTTTTGCTATTAAGGCTGAGTCATTTATTTTTGCTTTCCTTCACTACAATGTCCAACATTTCTTGTAACTCATGTTCACTCTTAGCGATTAATACTGTATCATCAGCATACCTTAGATTATTTATATTATGACCTCCAATTGTTATTCCAGGCATGTCCATTATGGATCTTAAAATAATCTCACTATAAATATTAAACAAATCTGGTGACAGCACAACCTTGCCTAACACCCTGTTTTATTGGTTGAAACATTCCCAATTGGTTTCCAGTTCTTATGGCCGCTGTTTGTTGCCAGTACATGTTCTTTATTATTCTTAGATCTTTGCTGTCTATGTTTATGCTTTCTAAAATGTTAATTATTTCTTGGTGCTTTACTTTGTCAAATGCCAAACAATAAATAAGCTCATACATTCTATAAACACCCCAAATCGTACATCAGAACACATAATAAGCTCTTACATTCTATAAACACCTGAAATGGTACATCAGAACACATAACAAGCTCTTACATTCTATAAACACCCCAAATGGTACACAAGAACACATAATAAACTCATACATTCTATAAACACCCCAAATGGTACATTAGAACACATAATAAGCTCATACATTCTATAAACACCCCAAATGGTACATCAGAACACATAATAAGCTCATACATTCTATAAACACCCCATATGGTACATCAGAACACATAATAAGCTCATACATTCTATAAACACCCCATATGGTACATCAGAACACATAATAAGCTCATACATTCTATAAACACCCCATATGGTACATTAGAACACATAATAAGCTCATACATTCTATAAACACCCCATATGGTACATCAGAACACATAATAACACTAAAAATCCACTCAAAAGCTGGACCGAATAACATCATTAGTGCTATGCACCAACAATGTCAGCAACCGCTGCAGATAAAGATCAATTTTACGAGATGCTCCAAGTTACCTTGCATTCAATCCCCAAAGCAGAACAACTCTGCCTACTGGGCGATCTAAATTCATGCATTGGATCTGATTCATGGCCATCATGCCTAGGTCATCATGGTATTGGCAAAATGAACGAAAATGGTCAGAGACTTCTAGAATTGTGTTCCCTTAACAACCGGTGTGCCAACACTTTTTTCAGCGTCAAGAATCGTTAGAAGGCAACATGGCGCCACCCAAGGTCCGGCATTGGCACAAGCTGGACTTTGTCCTAGTTCGCAGACAACACTTAAATAATGTTAGAGGACCCAGAGCATAGCGCAGACTGTGACACAGACAACACTTAAATAATGTTAGAGTAACCAGAGCATACCATAGCACAGACTGTGACACAGACAACACTTAAATAATGTTAGAGTAACCAGAGCATACAAGAGCACAGACTGTGACACAGACAACACTTAAATAATGTTAGAGTAACCAGAGCATACCATAGCGCAGACTGTGACACAGACAACACTTAAATAATGTTAGAGTAACCAGAGCATACCATAGCGCAGACTGTGACACAGACAACACTTAAATAATGTTAGGGTAACCAGAGCATACAAGAGCACAGACTGTGACACAGACAACACTTAAATAATGTTAGAGTAACCAGAGCATACAAGAGCACAGACTGTGACACAGACAACACTTAAATAATGTTAGAGTAACCAGAGCATACAAGAGCACAGACTGTGACACAGACAACACTTAAATAATGTTAGAGTAACCAGAGCATACAAGAGCACAGACTGTGACACAGACAACACTTAAATAATTTTAGAGTAACCAGAGCATAGGGAAGACTGTGACACAGACAATACTTAAATGTTAGAGTAACCAGAGCATAGCGCAGACTGTGACACAGACAACACTTAAATGTTAGAGTAACTAGAGCATACCATAGCGCAGACTGTGACACAGACAACACTTAAATGTTAGAGTAACTAGAGCATACCATAGCGCAGACTGTGACACAGACAACACTTAAATAATGTTAGAGTAACCAGAACATACCATAGCGCAGACTGTGACACAGACAACACTTAAATGTTAGAGTAACTAGAGCATACCATAGCGCAGACTGTGACACAGACAACACTTAAATAATGTTAGAGTAACCAGAACATACCATAGCGCAGACTGTGACACAGACAACACTTAAATAATGTTAGAGTAACCAGAGCATACAAGAGCACAGACTGTGACACAGACAACACTTAAATAATGTTAGAGTAACCAGAGCATACAAGAGCACAGACTGTGACACAGACAACACTTAAATAATGTTAGAGTAACCAGAGCATACAAGAGCACAGACTGTGACACAGACAACACTTAAATAATGTTAGAGTAACCAGAGCATAGGGAAGACTGTGACACAGACAACACTTAAATAATGTTAGAGTAACCAGAACATACCATAGCACAGACTGTGACACAGACAACACTTAAATGTTAGAGTAACTAGAGCATACCATAGCGCAGACTGTGACACAGACAACACTTAAATAATGTTAGAGTAACCAGAACATACCATAGCACAGACTGTGACACAGACAACACTTAAATGTTAGAGTAACTAGAGCATACCATAGCGCAGACTGTGACACAGACAACACTTAAATAATGTTAGAGTAACCAGAACATACCATAGCACAGACTGTGACACAGACAACACTTAAATGTTAGAGTAACCAGAGCATACCATAGCGCAGACTGTGACACAGATAACACCTAAATAATGTTAGAGTAACCAGAACATACCATAGCACAGACTTGACACAGACAACACTTAAATGTTAGAGTAACCAGAGCATAGCGCAGACTGTGACACAGACAACACTTAAATAATGTTAGAGTAACCAGAACATACCATAGCACAGACTGTGACACAGACAACACTTAAATGTTAGAGTAACTAGAGCATACCATAGCGCAGACTGTGACACAGACAACACTTAAATAATGTTAGAGTAACCAGAACATACCATAGCACAGACTTGACACAGACAACACTTAAATGTTAGAGTAACCAGAGCATACCATAGCGCAGACTGTGACACAGATAACACCTAAATAATGTTAGAGTAACCAGAACATACCATAGCACAGACTTGACACAGACAACACTTAAATGTTAGAGTAACTAGAGCATACCATAGCGCAGACTGTGACACAGATAACACCTAAATAATGTTAGAGTAACCAGAGCATACCATAGCACAGACTGTGACACAGACAACACTTAAATGTTAGAGTAACTAGAGCATACCATAGCGCAGACTGTGACACAGACAACACTTAAATGTTAGAGTAACTAGAGCATACCATAGCACAGACTGTGACACAGACCACGCACTTGTCATTAGAAAAGTGAAGGCAACCACCAAAAGGTTTTACAAATCTAGAGAACCATCCAGGCCTAGGATCAATATCGCTGCAACAAAATTATCTGTCAACCAAGTCCTGTTCACGAATACCTTCCAGAAATGCATGGAGAAAGCAGAAGACCTAGACAATATTGATGATTCATGGAACCGGCTACAAATCATTGATTGTGCAATCTGTTCTTATTGAAAAGAGCAACACTCCACAAAGGATTGGGTTCAAGAAAACTCGATGAAACTCATGCCACTTGTAGAGAAGAAGAAGAGGGCTTTCCTAGCCTTAAAGAATTACCCATGCCAGAATACAAAAGATACATTCAAACAAGCAAGATCAGAAGTACAAAGGAAATCAAGGAGATGGTCGAATGAGTACTGGTCAAATCTGTGCTCTACGATCCAGAAAGCTGCTGAGCTGGGTGATTCACGAACTATGTACAACAACATCAGGATTGCTCTAGGCCCAAACATCTCAAAAATTGCTCCTTTAAAAGATGCTAACGGTGAGTCTATCAGTGACAAAACTAAACAGCTGGAAAGATGGGTCGAACATGACTCAAGTCTATGTTCTGTAGACAGACCAGCATGCCCACTCCTAGACCAGCTAGTCCCACATGACTCAAGTCTATATTCTGTAGACAGACCAGCAAGCCCACTCCTAGACCAGCTAGTCCCACATGACTCAAGTCTATATTCTGTAGACACACCAGCAAGCCCACTCCTAGACCAGCTAGTCCCACATGACTCAAGTCTATATTCTGTAGACAGACCAGCATGCCCACTCCTAGACCAGCTAGTCCCAAAATACTCAGTGCTGACTGAACTGGACAATGAACCTACTGAGAAAGAACTTCATGATGTCATCCATGACCTCTCAGTGCTGACTGAACTGGACAATGAACCTACTGAGAAAGAACTTCATGATGTCATCAATGACCTCGCAGTGCTGACTGAACTGGACAATGAACCTACTGAGAAAGAACTTCATGATGTCATCAATGACCTCGCAGTGCTGACTGAACTGGACAATGAACCTACTGAGAAAGAACTTCATGATGTCATCCGCAATATCTGAAGTGGAAAAGCTTCTGGTAACGACAACATCCCAGCCGAGATACTGAAGGAAAACCTTGAAATATTCCTGCCTCACCTCTACAAACTCCTTGTCCAATGTTGACGAAGTGGCGATATACCTCAAGACATGAAAGATGCCAAGATTGTAACGTTATGTAAAAATAATGGAGACAAGGACGATTGCAACAATTATAGGGGTACATCCCTCCTGAGTATAAGTCTAAAGGCATTAGCAAGAATTGTTTTAAAGCGCTTACATCAATTGACGGAACGTATCCCTCCTGAGTATAACTCTAAAGGCATTAGCAAGAATTGTTTTAAAGCGATTACATCAATTGACGGAACGTATCCCTCCTGAGTCCCAGTGTGGGTTTAGAGCTGGACGGTCAACCACAGATATGATTTTTACTCTCCGCCAGTTGGATGAAAAATGCAAGGAACAGAGTAGACCTATATTTATAGCCTTTGTTGATCTCACAAAGGTGTTTGACACCGTGAGCAGAGTAGGTCTATACAAGGTGTTGGAAAATGTTGGCTGTCCTCCTACATTGATCTCACAAAGCTGTTTGACACCGTGAGCAGAGCAGGTGGAAAATGTTGGCTGCCCTCCTACATTGATCTCACAAAGCTGTTTGACACCGTGAGCAGAGCAGGTGGAAAATGTTGGCTGCCCTCCTACATTGATCTCACAAAGCTGTTTGACACCGTGAGCAGAGCAGGTGGAAAATGTTGGCTGCCACCCTACATTACTTGAGCTGATCACGTCGTTTCACAACAATTTGTCTGCCATCGTCCAGTTCGACGGTAAATCTTCTCAACCCTTTGAGATGAACTGTGGAGTCAAGGATGTGTCCTTGACCTTACTCTATTCGACATATTTTCCGCTGCCCTTCTACACAGTGTGTTTTAAACCGTCTCTGGAGACATCAACATCCGTACAAGATCTGACGGCTCCTTATTCAATCTTGCACGTCTGGGGTCAAAATTAAAAAGTACTGAGACCCAAATCAAGGAGCTTCTATTCGCTGATGACGCAGCACTGGTTGCTCATGATGAATCCGTCCTGCAGTCAATGATTGATAATCTGGCTAGATCATGTGAATTATTATCCCTATCAATAAGTATCAAGAAGACTGTGGTGCTTCAACAAGGTGTAGCCAGCCCCGCAGCTATATCATTAAAAACATACCCTTGAACCTGTGAGAAAGTTCACCTATCTCGGTGCTATGGTCTCCCTTGAAGAAAAAATAAATTCCCGAATCAGAAAGGCAGCTTGCACATTTGGTAAACTTAAAGATAGAGCATGGGCCAACACCAAATTAACACTCAGGACTAAGATTCAAATTTACCAAAGTTGTATGCTTAGTACACTTCTATACGGGTCAGAAACTTGGACTACCTATGCAGGGCAGGAGAAAAGGTTAAACAACTGTCATGTACGTTGCTTTCGCAAGATCATGAACATCAAATGGCAGGACAAAGTAACTAACGCTAATGTCTCACAACGAACCAAACTCCCATCCATCATGGCAACACTTAGGATTCGTAGACTAAGGTGGCTGGGCCATGTAAGAAGAATGTCAAACAATCGTATTCCCAAACAAATATTGTATGGAGAACTTCAGGTCGGAAAGAGACCAAAGGGCAGACCAGTGCTGAAATATAAGGATGTTTGTAGGACTTCCTTGAGGGAATTTTCTATATGTGAAAGGAACTGGGAAAATGTGGCTGCGGGTCGTAGCACATGGAGAGCTAACATAAAAAATGGCACAGCAACTTTCGCGACAGTGCTGATGTCAAATTCAGAAGACAAAAGGCGCAAGAGAAAGGAGGCAAACCGAGTACCGCGGGTACACCTTGCTCGTTCTGTGGATGGATCTGTCTGTCCAGGATTGGTAAATTCAGCTACGAGAGAAGATGTTCAGTAAACCGGCACCCAGTGTTAGGCACTAATGCTTTGCCAAACTGACTTATCATGATTGCTTGCTACCAACCGTCTGTCAAGACGCCAAAGGCCATATATGTCATATTGTCCATGATTCACATCCATATGTCAAGACTGGCTCTACATAACATTTAAGAACTCGTTTTCTTGTTTCTATTGTCAAAAATGGATTGCATAGTATCTTGCTCATTTTTTGGAAAGCTGCTTTTGCCTGAGCCATTCTGCATCTCACCTCTGTTGTACATCGTCCGTCTGAGGCTAACAAAGTTCCCAAATATTTCAATTCATTTACCTGTTTTAATATTGTTTCACTTATTTTTATTTTGCAATACGAATTTACCTGTATTTATGAAAGCCACCACTTCAGCCCCAAACCCTGCTATGCTCCACGCTTTGAGCGTCACCGTGTAATTTCTGCCCTCGATTATTCCAGTAAAGTCACATTTGCCTCTCCCCTCTCGTTAAAATCTGAAACAATATCAAGATATAGGCATCCTGTGTTATCATTAAAGGGAGAAAACTAAAGTTGCCTAATATGTTAAATTTGACAACCCGGTTATTGCCACTAATATGTTAAATACTTATCATTTCAAGGCATAGGAAAGACCTCTTTTTTTCTTTCTCCAAATAGGACAACATATGAAGCGAGGATTAACGTGGGGTACAGATCTTTTAGAATGAATGCGGAGGTCAACGGTCTCATCTGGGATAACACCGATAAGAAAGATATAGTCATTATACAGACGGATCTGTAATACGACATCAAAGGAATGCCGAGCATTTACAGCACGCTCGGCAGGCAGAATAGTCAAGGAAGACAGTGGTGTATTCGTCATGACCACGAGTAGCATGACAATGGAGGCGATGGCAGTGACCAAGGCATTCATCTGGTTAGAGTCACAAGACTACACCCACGCATGTATACTGAGTGATTCGATGAGCTTGATAAGAAAAGTGGAGGCGGGCTCTGTACGCATGCAATGGGTGGAGTCGTTGCAGAAATCCAAAATACGTAGGGTCACCTTTGTCTACGTCCCTGGACATGCGGGGGGCACCGGGAAATTAAAAAAAGCTAGCTGCGCTGTCGTTGAGGACGGTCAACCAATGGATCGGGCGGACATCATCAATGCCCTCCGATATGTGTGAAGGGCATAGGACTTCGACAACCATGAGTCCACGCCACTCCTTCGGATGAAAGAGATGGGAGTTAAGATGGTCACAGCCAGAAACGAGAAACTTAGTGGCCGTGTAAGAAGACTTATCAACCAACATAGAACTGGAGTCATCAGCCGCTGGACACTGCGAGACTTGCTGAGGAGGGGATCTGAGCACCTATGGACATGTTCGGAGTGCAATGATGATTCTTTCGTGAACTTCTTCATTGGTGTATGTTTTCTGAATACTTATAATTTAACTAAGCTTTAACTACTACTACTACTACTACTACTACTACTACTACTACCACTACTACTACTACTACTTCTACTACTTTTTCTTCTTGATCGTTCAGGTTTTGTGACCATTCAAACTTAACCCTGTGACCTGTTTCATGTTGGAGGGGTAAGAACAACATCATGACACACGATGAGCTGGTCGCATGGTCGGTACTCGTATATGGAGGGGTAAGAACAGCATCATGACACACGATGAACTGGTCGCATGGTCGGTACTCGTATATGGAGGGGTAAGAACAACATCATGACACAAGATGAGCTGGTCGCATGGTCGGTACTCGTATATGGAGGGGTAAGAACAACATCATGACACACGATGAGCTGGTCACATGGTCAGTACTTGTATATGGAGGGGTAAGAACAACATCATGACACACGATGAACTGGTCGCAGGGTTGGTACTCGTATATGGAGAGGTAGGAACAACATCATGACACACGATGAACTGGTCGCAGGGTTGGTACTCGTATATGGAGAGGTAGGAACAACATCATGACACACGATGAACTGGTCGCAGGGTTGGTACTCGTATATGGAGAGGTAGGAACAACATCATGACACACGATGAACTGGTCGCATGGTCGGTACTCGTATATGGAGGGGTAAGAACAACATCATGACACACGATGAACTGGTCGCAGGGTCGGTACTCGTATATGCGTGTGTGTTCTGATGTTTACTCTAAACCTGTGCCGTGGCTGACACTTTATCTTCAGCAGGCTGGATCTTGGTTTGATGTAGGAGTTTTCCTTCTCGTAGGGTGGATACCGTCCAGGGTTGTTGGGTCACCCAGCCCATGGTGGATACCGTCCAGGGTTGTTGGGTCACCCAGCCCATGGTGGATACAGTCCAGGGTTGTTGGGTCACCCAGCCCATGGTGGATACCGTCCAGGGTTGTTGGGTCACCCAGCCCATGGTGGATACAGTCCAGGGTTGTTGGGTCACCCAGCCCATGGTGGATACCGTCCAGGGTTGTTGGGTCACCCAGCCCATGGTGGATACAGTCCAGGGTTGTTGGGTCACCCAGCCCATGGTGGATACCGTCCAGGGTTGTTGGGTCACCCAGCCCATGGTGGATACCGTCCAGGGTTGTTGGGTCACCCAGCCCATGGTGGATACCGTCCAGGGTTGTTGGGTCACCCAGCCCATGGTGGATACAGTCCAGGGTTGTTGGGTCACCCAGCCCATGATGGATACCGTCCAGGGTTGTTGGGTCACCCAGCCCATGGTGGATACCGTCCAGGGTTGTTGGGTCACCCAGCCCATGATGGATACCGTCCAGCGTTGTTGGGTCACCCAGCTCATGGTGGATACCGTCCAAGATTGTTGGGTCCACCCAGCCCATGATGGATACCGTCCAGCGTTGTTGGGTCACCCAGCTCATGGTGGATACCGTCCAAGATTGTTGGGTCCACCCAGCCCGTGGTTTCTGTCTGGGTGTTCTCCCATAGCCTTTCATTCTCCTGATGGTGACTAATAGGCAGCTGTGGTTTGTTTTCCGGGGTGTTCTCCCCTGGATAGAGCTTTAGATGCATCTCTAACACACACGGCCTCTCTCGTCGTTGGACCCAGGAACTTTATTTAATTGGTGCAACAGTTATACCTGCTTGAAGTTCGGGGTTTTATTTTTTTACGAAATCAGGACTGACGTATTTCTGACCATCAAATATCATGAGGTCTCTTTATGGAGCCTAGACCGCAGAAAGTGTATTCTTGGACTTTTTTTCTAAACTTCTTTTCATATAAGCATATTATGGTATTGGGCAGCTAGATTAACAGAGAAACAAAACAAACTACTACAACGTTTCGGCAAAAAGCCTTCATCAGGTAAAAAGAAACTATAGATATTAAACACAGAAATTCTATTCGGAAAACACAACACAGCTCTAAAGAAATGGTGGTATAGAAGTTGGCCAGGATTTAAGTAGAGTCTCGTTCTTCTTTTGCTTCTTCTATCCTTCCTCTGCTGCCGTTGGCGTCGAGGGGGAGAAACAATCTGCGATTCTTTTTTCTTCTGTTGGCCTTTTCTGATGTTATCCCTCCTAGTGACTCTAGTATTCCCTTTATCCATCTCTTTCTCGGTCTTCCTCTTAATCTGGCGTTTTCGTAGCGTTTATTTAAGGCTCTTTGAGTCATTGTTAGTTCTTTTTGTCTTGTTATGTGGCCGAACCAATTTATCTGTTGTTTCTTTATGTATTCGATGGCTGGTTCAATTTCGAGTTTCTTCCTCAGGTCAGTGTTTCTTACTCTGTCCCTTAAGCTGTTTCCTGTCATTCTTCTGACACATTTCATTTCGGTGGTCGTTATCTTTCTTATTGTTCTAGAGTCCAGCGTTCAATTCTGACACTGATAACTCAGAGTTGGTAGAAAAATTGATTTGTATATTGCCCTTTTTGCTTCCGTAGTTATTGCTTTGTTTTTCAATAGTGTTGATACTTGGCCTATAACGTGGCATACTTTGTTACACCTTATATCTATCTCTGTCTCTTGATTATTGTCTTGTGTTAACGTGCTACCCAGATATTTAAAATTGTCTCCTTGCTTCAAAGTCGTATTATCTATTATGATGTTTAGTTTTTCTTTCTTTCTCGCTATTGCCATTACTTTGGTTTTGTTTATGTTGATCTTCATGTTGTATTGTTTACAAGTGTTGTTTAGCCTTTTGATATGTTCTTGTAGGTCCTCAGTTGTTTCATGTATCAGAACTTGGTCGTCTGCAAATAGTATTTCATTTATTTCTTTCTCTCTTCTGTTGTTTTCTGGTACGTATATTTCGTTCACTTTTGTGTTATCGCTTGTTATCATCCGTGTTGGTATATTTCCTTTGATTGGGCATGCTAATTTGCATATATTGTCCATATATGTGATGAAAAGTAAAGGGGAAAGCACGCAGCCTTGTCTTACTCCGGAGTTAATGGTGAAGTGTTTAGAGTAGCCTGCTGAAGATCTTACTGTAGTGCGACTACTTTCATAGACGCTCTTGCATATCTCTACTAGGTGTGACTCACTCCGTACAAGGGCAATACGGACCACAGTTGTTCCCTGTCCACCCTATCGAACGCCTTTTCTTGGTCAATAAAAGCTGTATATAGTGTTTTATTATGCTCTATAGTTTTATCCGCTAGTTGTTTTATGATAAATAGGGCATCTGTGCAACCTCTGTTCCTCCTGAAGCCCATCTGAGCATTGCTTAGTTGTGGGTCTATAATTGGTCTCAATCTTTTTTCAACTACCTTGGCATATAACTTCCCTGTGTGGCTTAATAGTGATATTCCTCTATATTGGTTGCAGTCTCTTCTGCTGCCCTTCTTTTCCATATTGGTAATATAATGGACTGTTTCCAATCGTCTGGGACTTGCTGTTGTATCCATGCAGCGTTGAATATTCTGTGTAGCCATTTACATCCTGCCTCTCCCGCTGCTGTTAGCATTTCTACTGGGATGTTATCGATTCCGGGGGCTTTGTTTCTTGGTGCTAGTCGTAATGTTTCTTCTATTTCTTCCATTAGTATATTTGGTTCTTTATCGCCAACTATTAGTTGCTTTTTGTGTGTTTTTGGACTCGCTGTTTCTACATTCAAAAGTTCTTCGAAATATTCTTTCCATCTCGTTAAGAGTTGCGCTTTGTTTGTTATTGCTTGGCCTCGTTTATCATTGACGATTTCAGTTGGGTCATAATTGTCATTCTTTTGTCTTATGGCTTTAATTGTTCTATAGAAATCTCTGGATGCTGATTTGTGATTGTTACTAATCATTTCTCCAAATTTTATCCATGCTTTATGTTTTTCTTCTTTGATTAATTTCTTCACTTCTCTTCTTTCTATTCTGTATATATCATAATCGCTTGGCTTTTTAGTTTTTAGCCAGATTTTGTATAGTTTTTTCCTTTCTTTTTATGGCGTTCTTGACTATATCATTCCACATGGCGTTCTTGACTATATCATTCCACATGGCGTTCTTGACTATATCATTCCACATGGCGTTCTTGACTATATCATTCCACATGGCGTTCTTGACTATATCATTCCACATGACGTTCTTGACTATATCATTCCACATGGCGTTCTTGACTATATAATTCCACATGACGTTCTTGACTATATCATTCCACATGACGTTCTTGACTATATCATTCCACATAACGTTCTTGACTATATCATTCCACATGGCGTTCTTGACTATATCATTCCACATGACGTTCTTGACTATATCATTCCACATGGCGTTCTTGACTATATCATTCCACATGGCGTTCTTGACTATATCATTCCACATGACGTTCTTGACTATATCATTCCACATGACGTTCTTGACTATATCATTCCACCATGGAGTGCTCATCTTTCCCTCCTTCTTCCTTTGCTTCGTTCCGCATATTGTGGTTGCTTTTTTCGTCAATGATTTTTTTAATATGAGCCACTCGCTATCTACTGTAGTTATTTGTTGTGGTAGTTGTTTAAATTGGCTTTCTAGTTGTTTTTCTATTTCTTTCTTTTTATCTTCTGTTTTAAGTTGGTTTAATTTTATTGTCCTTTCGGATTGTTTTCGTGTTTTCAATTGGTTTTTGTTGTCTTGTTTTGCTTTCTGGATGGTTATTAGCACCATTTTATGGTCTGTATCATTTGTGATGTTAGGTACTGCTCTGCTGTCTCTGATTTTCCTCTTCCTTTGTGTTCTCGCTAGGATGAAATCTATTTGACTTTTACAATTGTTATCGTTCCATTTATACCAGGTGTATATTTGTGAGTCTTTATGTTTAAAGAAAGTGTTAGTTATGCATAATTCATGTTGATTGCATAATTCAAGCATTCGGTTGCCATTTTCGTTCTTTCTATTTGTGTTATCTCCAAAAGGGCCCAGATATTTGGAGTTCTCATAATTGCGTTTCCCTGGTCTCCCGTTAAAGTCCCCCATCACCAGTAGATCTTCATTCTTATTTACTTTGTTTATGATTTCGTTAAGTGTTTCGTAGAATTCTTCGCTCTCTTCGTCGTTGTTGTTGCAAGGTGCATATATTTGGATGTATGTTATATTGACGTTGTTTTCTATTACTCTTAGGGTAATTATCCTTTCTGAATGTTGATGTATTTCTATAATGTTTTTGGACGTTTCTGGGTCTACAATGAATCCTACTCCGTGTTTTGCTACTTCGTTGGTGTTAACTCCTGAGTTTATTATGGTATAATTCATGTACGCTTTCCTTGTTTGTTTCTCCTTCAGTCTTGTGTCTGCTACTTCGTTGGTGTTAACTCCTGAGTTTATTATGGTATAATTCATGTACGCTTTCCTTGTTTGTTTCTCCTTCAGTCTTGTGTCTGCTACTTCGTTGGTGTTAACTCCTGAGTTTATTATGGTATAATTCATGTACGCTTTCCTTGTTTGTTTCTCCTTCAGTCTTGTGTCTGCTACTTCGTTGGTGTTAACTCCTGAGTTTATTATGGTATAATTCATGTACGCTTTCCTTGTTTGTTTCTCCTTCAGTCTTGTGTCTGCTACTTCGTTGGTGTTAACTCCTGAGTTTATTATGGTATAATTCATGTACACTTTCCTTGTTTGTTTCTCCTTCAGTCTTGTGTCTGCTACTTCGTTGGTGTTAACTCCTGAGTTTATTATGGTATAATTCATGTACGCTTTCCTTGTTTGTTTCTCCTTCAGTCTTGTGTCTGCTACTTCGTTGGTGTTAACTCCTGAGTTTATTATGGTATAATTCATGTACGCTTTCCTTGTTTGTTTCTCCTTCAGTCTTGTGTCTGCTACTTCGTTGGTATTAACTCCTGAGTTTATTATGGTATAATTCATGTACGCTTTCCTTGTTTGTTTCTCCTTCAGTCTTGTGTCTGCTACTTCGTTGGTGTTAACTCCTGAGTTTATTATGGTATAATTCATGTACACTTTCCTTGTTTGTTTCTCCTTCAGTCTTGTGTCTGCTACTTCGTTGGTGTTAACTCCTGAGTTTATTATGGTATAATTCATGTACACTTTCCTTGTTTGTTTCTCCTTCAGTCTTGTGTCTGCTACTTCGTTGGTGTTAACTCCTGAGTTTATTATGGTATAATTCATGTACACTTTCCTTGTTTGTTTCTCCTTCAGTCTTGTGTCTGCTACTTCGTTGGTGTTAACTCCTGAGTTTATTATGGTATAATTCATGTACGCTTTCCTTGTTTGTTTCTCCTTCAGTCTTGTGTCTGCTACTTCGTTGGTGTTAACTCCTGAGTTTATTATGGTATAATTCATGTACGCTTTCCTTGTTTGTTTCTCCTTCAGTCTTGTGTCTGCTACTCCAAGTATTTTGATTCTTCTTTTTATCATTGCGTTGATTAATTGTTCTTCTTTGTCTCTGATACCGCAAATATTGATGGTTGCAATTTTATTTACGTTGTGTTTGTATGATCGCGATTGTTTCTCCATTATTTTGGCTCTGAGCACTGTTGTGTGTGTGTTACATTGTCCTCTGAGCACTGTTGTGTGTGTGTTACATTGTCCTCTGAGCACTGTTGTGTGTATGTCACATTGTCCTCTGAGCACTGTTGTGTGTGTGTTACATTGTTCTCTGAGCACTGTTGTGTGTGTGTTACATTGTTCTCTGAGCACTGTTGTGTGTGTGTTACATTGTCCTCTGAGCACTGTTGTGTGTATATCACATTGTCCTCTGAGCACTGTTGTGTATGTGTTACATTGTTTTCTGAGCACTGTTGTGTGTGTGTTACATTGTCCTCTGAGCACTGTTGTGTGTGTGTGTTACATTGTCCTCTGAGCACTGTTGTGTGTATATCACATTGTCCTCTGAACACTGTTGTGTGTGTGTTACATTGTCCTCTGAACACTGTTGTGTATGTGTTACATTGTCCTCTGAGCACTGTTGTGTGTATGTGTTACATTGTCCTCTGAGCACTGTTGTGTATGTGTTACATTGTCCTCTGAGCACTGATGTGTATGTGTTACATTGTCCTCTGAGCACTGTTGTGTATGTGTTACATTGTCCTCTGAGCACTGATGTGTATGTGTTACATTGTCCTCTGAGCACTGTTGTGTGTGTGTTACATTGTCCTCTGAGCACTGTTGTGTATGTGTTACATTGTCCTCTGAGCACTGATGTGTATGTGTTACATTGTCCTCTGAGCACTGTTGTGTGTGTGTTACATTGTCCTCTGAGCACTGTTGTGTATGTGTTACATTGTCCTCTGCCGCTGTGCTAGTTCTGTCGCAGAGTAAGGGCTGTTGTTTATGCTACCAGTGCGTGCCCGCCCATTGTGGTCACTGATGGCCGTGACCCATTTTCTACTCGTGTTGTTTCTCTACATTTTTGTTGTTTTCACACACAAACTGTTATTAAAGACTCTTAAAAAACCAAAAATTCTATATGTCTATCCTGCTTAATGAAATTTTAGATCACATTATATCATTCTCTGGAATTGGAAACTTGACACACAGAGTCTCGTTAAGATATTAATAGACAATAGGGCAGGTAGGATTTAATTTAGACCAAAGGAGCCAAACAGGGAAAAGATTTGAAAAATTGAAAACAAATTATAGATGCCCCATTGGGTACGAAGATAATTAAAAGAAACAACCTTTGCAGATTGCATATTTAATATTTTGTATATTTCATATCTTCACTATATCTTTATCAAATCTGTCTTCACTATATCTTTATCAAATCTGTCATCACTATATCTTTATCAAATCTGTCTTCACTATATCTTTATCAAATCTGTCTTCACTATATCTTTATCAAATCTGTCTTCACTATATCTTTATCAAATCTGTCTTCACTATATCTTTATCAAATCTGTCTTCACTATATCTTTATCAAATCTGTCTTCACTATATCTTTATCAAATCTGTCTTCACTATATCTTTATCAAATCTGTCTTCACTATATCTTTATCAAATCTGTCTTCACTATATCTTTATCAAATTTATTTTCACTATATCTTTATCAAATCTGTCTTCACTATATCTTTATCAAATCTGTCTTCACTATATCTTTATCAAATCTGTCTTCACTATATCTTTATCAAATCTGTCTTCACTATATCTTTATCAAATCTGTCTTCACTATATCTTTATCAAATCTGTCTTCACTATATCTTTATCAAATCTGTCTTCACTATATCTTTATCAAATCTGTCTTCACTATATCTTTATCAAATCTGTCTTCACTATATCTTTATCAAATCTGTCTTCACTATATCTTTATCAAATCTGTCTTCACTATATCTTTATCAAATCTGTCTTCACTATATCTTTATCAAATCTGTCTTCACTATATCTTTATCAAATCTGTCTTCACTATATCTTTATCAAATCTGTCTTCACTATATCTTTATCAAATCTGTCTTCACTATATCTTTATCAAATCTGTCTTCACTATATCTTTATCAAATCTGTCTTCACTATATCTTTATCAAATCTATCTTCACTATATCTTTATCAAATCTATCTTCACTATATCTTTATCAAATCTGTCTTCACTATATCTTTATCAAATCTGTCTTCACTATATCTTTATCAAATTTATTTTCACTATATCTTTATCAAATCTATCTTCACTATATCATTATCAAATTTATTTTCACTATATCTTTATCAAATCTATCTTCACTATATCTTTATCAAATTTATTTTCACTATATCTTTATCAAATCTATCTTCACTCTATCTTTATCAAATTTATTTTACTATATATTTATCAATTCTGTCTTCACTATATCTTTATCAAATTTATTTTCACTATATCTTTATCAAATCTGTCTTCACTATATCTTTATCAAATTTATTTTCACTATATCTTTATCAAATCTATTTTCACTATATCTTTATCAAATTTATTTTCACTATATCTTTATCAAATCTATTTTCACTATAACTTTATCAATCTATTTTCACTATATCTTTATCAAATCTATCTTCACTATATCTTTATCAAATTCTTAATAATAAAGTAATATAAAATAATAGTAATATCTTTATCGTCTTCCTTTACTACACATTTACTAAATCTCCCTTTTCTACACATTTACCAAAACTCCCTTTACTACACATTTACTAAATCTCCCTTTTCTACACATTTATTAAATCTCCCTTTTCTACACATTTACCAAAACTCCCTTTACTACAAATTTACTAAATCTTCCCTCACTACACACTTACTAAATCTCCCTTTACTACACATTTACCAAAACTTCCTTTAGTACACATTTACTAATTCTTCCCTTACTACACATTTACTAAATCTCCTTTATTGTATCATCAACTAAATATCTCTCATTGTATTTTGCTACATACCCCCCATCCGTTGATACTCTGAACCGTCTGTAGTCCCAGACTTGTCCGGCAGCAATCTGTAGGAAGCCATGACGTACGAAGCTGGAGGCGTGTCATTGCTGTGAGCGACTTTCACAAACAGGACGATCTCATCAGGCCCCGCCCACGCCGGTCGAAATGTGACAGGAGGCGGAGCAACTGCCAATGAAATGTAAATAAATTACTTAAGTTAAGAACTAACGGGCCGTTTATAAAGGCTTCACTATCGGAAAGATAGTAGATGATATATCAGAATGGCATCGAGAAATTTAGTTTGTCAATTTAGTGAGACTTGAAGGTGTGAAGGTAAGAAAGGTTGATCGTACGCCATTAATAGGAAATCAGCTACACTATACGATAGTAAAACATTAAAGGAAAGATAATCATTATGTGTAATATAAAAATATCAATTGTGTAATACTCTCTGTTGGCTTCCTCAATATGTGTCCTATTCAGCGCCATCGTCTTCGCTGTATCTCTTTATCCACTGGTATTTGACTTGTACATTTCCATAACTCTATGTTAGTGGTTTAGTCCTGCCATTTCCATCCTTTTATTCTGCGTAAGCATCCATTAATGAAAGTCTGTATCTTCATAATTGTCATTTTTGTTGTTCTCCATGTTTCACAGCCATATAATAGGACTGATTTAACTTTGGAGTTGTACATTTTTATTTTTTGGTATTTAACCTACTTCTTTGGACTTCCATTTGTTTCCCAGTGCAACAAATGATCCTCTTGTTTTTGATATCCTTATTTTGGTATCATTTTCTGTTCTTCCCTCTTTGTCTATATTACTGCCCAGATATATGTAAGATTGTACGTCTAGTAGAGGCATTTCTCCTATTATTATTTGGTTATTGCCAACTGCATTAATTCTCATAATGTTGGTCTTATTTCTATTAATCTTCAGTCTTAGCTGTTGTGATCTCTCATCAAGTATGCTCATTTTATCCTGCATCTGTTGATGGCTGTGTGATAGGAGAGCTATGTCATCAGCAAAGTCTAAATCATCAAGTTGTTTGGTCAGTGACCACTGGATCCCATTTCTGTTGTTTTGAGTTATTTTCATAATCCAATCTATGGCCAGTAGAAAAAGAAATGGAGATAGAAGGCATCCCTGCCTTACTCCTATTCTTATTTCAAATGCTTCTGTAAGCTGTCCTTCATGCACCACACTACATTTCGTTCCTTCATACATTGCTCTTATCAGGTCTTGTTGCAGGAGCTACTGAGTTCAGTGCACACGGTGAGCTGTGTGACTCATCGATTGTTTGTGATGAATGATGATATCGTAAGACAGGGATAGTTGACTGTGTTTACTTTCTGTGCTGTTTCGCCTTATGTCTTGTGGCGTGTGCTGGGACTGCTATGATGGGGACTAGTTACCTTTCTTTGTTTGGGAGATGAGATATTAATTCGGATGATTCCACTGGCACGGGCGGTTGAGCAATTATGGATTTTAATTCGTTGGCGGTGATATCGGTGCCTTCCATAAGCATAACATTCTTATGATGCTAATAAAATATATAGCAATACAAAATGTTACATCGAGTCCACGCGCTGCTGTACAAATTAACAATAAACTATATGGTAGCTTTTCAGTTTGTTGACGTTCACCCTATGGGTACTTCGTGGGTTCGGCGGTAAGACGTCGGCCTCTAGACAAGAAGGTCCCGTGTTCGATTCTCATTACAGACGGTCGAAAGTAAAGTTATTTTTTAAAAAAATTACTTCGAATCCGTGGCTTTACCCTCCCCTGGTCTCTGGGTAGTGAGATCCCATGTCTAGCCCTCTCTGGGTAGTGAGATCCCATGTCTAGCCCTCTCTGGGTAGTGAGATCTCATGTCTAGCCCTCTCTGGGTTGTGAGATTCCATGTCTAGCCCTCTCTGGGTAGCGAGATTGCATGTCTAGCCCTCTCTGGGTAGTGAGATTCCATGTCTAGCCCTCTCTGGGTAGTGAGATCTCATGTCTAGTCCTCTCTGGGTAGCGAGATTCCATGTCTAGCCCTCTCTGGGTAGTGAGATCTCATGTCTAGCCCTCTCTGGGTTGTGAGATCCCATGTCTAGCCCTCTCTGGGTAGCGAGATTCCATGTCTAGCCCTCTCTGGGTAGTGAGATTCCATGTCTAGCCCTCTCTGGGTAGTGAGATCTCATGTCTAGTCCTCTCTGGGTAGCGAGATTCCATGTCTAGCCATCTCTGGGTAGTGAGACCCCATGTCTAGCCCTCTCTGGGTAGTGAGATCCCATGTCTAGTCCTCTCTGGGTAGTGAGATTCCATGTCTAGCCCTCTCTGGGTAGTGAGACCCCATGTCTAGCCCTCTCTGGGTAGTGAGACCCCATGTCTAGCCTTATCTGGGTAGTGAGATTCCATGTCTAACCCTCTCTGGGTAGTGAGACCCCATGTCTAGTCCTCTCTGGGTAGTGAGACCCCATGTCTAGTCCTCTCTGGGTAGTGAGACCCCATGTCTAGTCCTCTCTGGGTAGTGAGACCTCATGTCTAGCCCTCTCTGGGTAGTGAGATCCCATGTCTAGCCCTCTCTGGGTAGTGAGACCCCATGTCTAGCCTTATCTGGGTAGTGAGATTCCATGTCTAACCCTCTCTGGGTAGTGAGACCCCATGTCTAGTCCTCTCTGGGTAGTGAGATCCCATGTCTAGCCCTCTCGGAAAACGTCGGAAAACAGGAAGTCTCGTGTGAATTTTGAACATATTAAAGAACCCTTGGAAGTTGGAAATCTAAAAGAAAAGGCCAAAAATGGACGCCGCCCGGGCAAAATTAATGGGAAAAATGTACCAAAAACGTTAGAACGACAATACAAATGTGAGACTACATATGAAGTCTGAGATTATCTGTCTGTGTGGATGGAGACAACTCAGGCTGCCAGAATGAACATTTTATATTCACGCAAAATTCAGTTAGTCGGAGCGTCGCTAGGGATATAAAGCTGGCGAAACAAACACCCGATGGGTAGGAGAGGTTGAATAGCATATCCTTCACATCCGTCCTAAAAATGGCGTTACTAGTAGCCTCCGTTAGTCGTAGTTGACTGTAGTAGCCTCCGTCAGTCATAGTTGACTGTATTAGCCTCCAACAGTCATAGTTGACTGTATTAGCCTCCAACAGTCGTAGTTGACTGTAGTAGCCTCCGTCAGTCGTAGTTGACTGTATTAGCCTCCAGCAGTCATAGTTGACTGTATTAGCCTCCAACAGTCATATTGGCTGTATTAGCCTCCATCAGTCATAGTTGACTGTATTAGCTTCCAACAGTCATAGTTGACTGTATTAGCCTCCAACAGTCATAGTTGACTGTATTAGCCTCCAACAGTCGTAGTTGACTGTAGTAGCCTCCGTCAGTCGTAGTTGACTGTATTAGCCTCCAGCAGTCATAGTTGACTGTATTAGCCTCCAACAGTCATATTGGCTGTATTAGCCTCCATCAGTCATAGTTGACTGTATTAGCTTCCAACAGTCATAGTTGACTGTATTAGCCTCCAAAAGTCATAGTTGACTGTATTAGCCTCCAACAGTGATAGTTGACTGTATTAGCTACCAAGTCATATTTGACTGTATTAGCTTCCAACAGTCATAGTTGACTGTATTAGCCTCCAACAGTCATAGTTGTCTGTAGTAGCCTCCATCAGTCGTAGTTGACCGCAGTAGCCTACGTTAGTCGTAGTTGACTGTAGTAGCCTCCATTAGACGTAGTTGACTGCAGTAGCCTCCGTTAGTCGTAGCTGACTGTAGTAGCCTCCGTTAGTCGTAGTTGACTGTAGTAGCCTCCGTTAGTCGTAGTTGACTGTAGTAGCCTCTGTTAGTCGTAGTTGACTGTAGTAGCCTCCGTTAGTCGTAGTAGACTGTAGTAGCCTCTGTTAGTCGTTGTTGACTGTAATAGCCTCTGTTAGTCGTAGTTGACTGTAGTAGCCTCCGTTAGTCGTAGTTGACTGTAGTAGCCTCTGTTAGTCGTAGTTGACTGTAGTAGCCTCTGTTAGTCGTAGTTGACTGTAGTAGCCTCCGTTAGTCGTAGTTGACTGTAGTAGCCTCT
The DNA here is from genome assembly GCA_032433765.1 of Megaustenia siamemsis. Lineage (NCBI taxonomy): Eukaryota > Metazoa > Mollusca > Gastropoda > Stylommatophora > Ariophantidae > Megaustenia > Megaustenia siamemsis. The sequence goes on along the minus strand of JAVIAB010000099.1, from coordinate 4,018,632 downwards.
GTTAGTCGTTGTTGACTGTAGTAGCCTCTGTTAGTCGTAGTTAACTGTAGTAGCCTATGTTAGTCGTAGTTGACTGTAGTAGCCTCTGTTAGTCATAGTTGACTGTAGTAGCCTCTGTTAGTCGTAGTTGACTGTAGTAGCCTCCGTTAGTCGTAGTTGACTGTAGTAGCCTCTGTTAGTCGTAGTTGACTGTAGTAGCCTCCGTTAGTCGTAGTTGACTGTAGTAGTCTCCATTAGTCGTAGTTGACTGTAGTAGCCTCTGTTAGTCGTAGTTGACTGTAGTAGCCTCTGTTAGTCGTAGTTGACTGTAGTAGCCTCTGTTAGTCGTAGTTGACTGTAGTAGCCTCCATTAGTCGTAGTTGACTGTAGTAGACTCTGTTAGTCGTAGTTGACTGTAGTAGCCTCCGTTGGTCGTAGTTGACTGTAGTAGCCTCTCTTAGTCGTAGTTGACTGTAGTAGCCTCCGTTAGTCGTAGTTGACTGTAGTAGCCTCTGTTAGTCGTAGTTTACTGTAGTAGCCTCTGTTAGTCGTTGTTGACTGTAGTAGCCTCTGTTAGTCATAGTTGACTGTAGTAGCCTCTGTTAGTCGTAGTTGACTGTAGTAGCATCTGTTAGTCGTAGTTGACTGTAGTAGCCTCTGTTTGTCGTAGTTGACTGTAGTAGCCTCGTTAGTCGTAGTTGACTGTAGTAGCCTCTGTTAGTCGTAGTTGACTGTAGTAGCCTCTGTTAGTCATAGTTGACTGTAGTAGCCTCCGTTAGTCGTAGTTAACTGTAGTAGCCTCCGTTAGTCATAGTTGACTGTAGTAGCCTCTGTTAGTCGTAGTTGACAGTAGTAGCCTCTGTTAGTCGTAGTTGACTGTAGTAGCCTCCATTAGTCGTAGTTTACTGTAGTAGCCTCTGTTAGTCGTAGTTGACTGTAGTAGCCTCTGTTAGTCGTAGTTGACTGTAGTAGCCTCCATTAGTCGTAGTTTACTGTAGTAGCCTCTGTTAGTCGTAATTGACTGTAGTAGCCTCTGTTAGTCATATTTGACTGTAGTAGCCTCCGTTGGTCGTAGTTGACTGTAGTAGCCTCCATTAGTCGTAGTTTACTGTAGTAGCCTCTGTTAGTCGTAGTTAACTGTAGTAGCCTCCGTTAGTCGTAGTTGACTGTAGTAGCCTCCATTAGTCGTAGTTTACTGTAGTAGACTCTGTTAGTCGTAGTTGACTGTAGTAGCCTCCATTAGTCGTAGTTTACTGTAGTAGCCTCTGTTAGTCGTAGTTGACTGTAGTAGCCTCTGTTAGTCATATTTGACTGTAGTAGCCTCTGTTAGTCGTAGTTTACTGTAGTAGCCTCTGTTAGTCGTAGTTAACTGTAGTAGCCTCCGTTAGTCGTAGTTGACTGTAGTAGCCTCCATTAGTCGTAGTTTACTGTAGTAGCCTCTGTTAGTCGTAGTTAACTGTAGTAGCCTCCGTTAGTCGTAGTTGACTGTAGTAGCCTCCATTAGTCGTAGTTTACTGTAGTAGACTCTGTTAGTCGTAGTTGACTGTAGTAGCCTCCGTTAGTCGTAGTTGACTGTAGTAGCCTCTGTTAGTCGTTGTTGACTGTAGTAGCCTCTGTTAGTCGTAGTTGACTGTAGTAGCTTCCGTTAGTCGTAGTTGACTGTAGCAGCCTCTGTTAGTCGTAGTTGACTGTAGTAGCCTCTGTTAGTCGTAATTGACTGTAGTAGCCTCCGTTAGTCGTAGTTGACTGTAGTAGCCTCTGTTAGTCGTAGTTGACTGTAGTAGCCTCCGTTAGTCGTAGTTGACTGTAGTAGCCTCTGTTAGTCGTAGTTGACTGTAGTAGCCTCTGTTAGTCGTAGTTGACTGTAGTAGCCTCCATTAGTCGTAGTTGACTGTAGTAGCCTCTGTTAGTCGTAGTTGACTGTAGTAGCCTCCGTTAGTCGTAGTTGACTGTAGTAGCCTCTGTTAGTCGTAGTTGACTGTAGTAGCCTCCATTAGTCGTAGATGACTTTAGTAGCTTCTGTTAGTCGTTGTTGACTGTAGTAGCCTCCGTCAGTTGTAGTTGACTGTAGTAACCTCTGTTAGTCGTAGTTGACTGTAGTAGCCTCCGTTAGTCGATGTTGACTGTAGTAGCCTCTGTTAGTCGAAGCTGACTGTAGTAGCCTCCATTAGTCGTAGCTGACTATAGTAACCTCTGTTAGTCGTAGTTGACTGTAGTAGTCTCTGCTAGTCGTAGTTGACTGTAGTAACCTCCATCAGTCATAGTTGACTGTAGTAGCCTCTGTTAGTCGTAGCTGACTGTAGTAGCCTCCATTAGTCGTAGCTGACTTTAGTAACCTCTGTTAGTCGTAGCTAACTGTAGTAGCCTCTGCTAGTCGTAGTTGACTGTAGTAACCTCCATCAGTCATAGTTGACTGTAGTAGCCTCTGTTAGTCGTAGCTGACTGTAGTAGCCTCCATTAGTCGTAGCTGACTATAGTAACCTCTGTTAGTCGTAGCTAACTGTAGTAGCATCTGCTAGTCGTAGTTGACTGTAGTAGCCTCCGTCAGTGATAGTTGACTGTAGTAGCCTCCGTCAGTCACAGTTGACTGTAGTAGCCTCCGTCAGTCGTAGTTGACTGTAGTAGCCTCCATCAGTCGTAGTTGACTGTATTAGCCTCCAACAGTCATAGTTGACTGTATTAGCCTCCAACAGGCATAGTTGACTGTAGTAGCCTCCGTCAGTCATAGTTGACTACTAGCCTCCGTCAGTCGTAGTTGACTGTAGTAGCCTCCGTCAGTCGTAGTTGACTGTATTAGCCTCCAGCAGTCATAGTTGCCTGTATTAGCCTCCAACAGTCATAGTTGACTAGTTGACTGTAGTAGCCTCAAACAGTCATAGTTGACTGTATTAGCTTCAAACAGTCATAGTTGACTGTATTAGCCTCTAACAGTCATAGTTGACTGTATTAGCCTCCATCAGTCATAGTTGACTGTATTAGCCTCCAACAGTCATAGTGGACTGTATTAGCCTCCAACAGTCATAGTTGACTGTATTAGCTTCCAAAAGTCATAGTTGACTGTATTAGCTTCCAACAGTCATAGTTGACTGTATTAGCCTCCAAAAGTCATAGTTGACTGTATTAGCTTCCAACAGTCATAGTTGACTGTATTAGCCTCCAACAGTCATAGTTGACTGTAGTAGCCTCTGTTAGTCGTAGTTGACTGTAGTAGCCTCTGTTAGTCGTAGTTGACTGTAGTAGCCTCCGTTAGTCGTAGTTGACTGTAGCAGCCTCTGTTAGTCGTAGTTGACTGTAGTAGCCTCTGTTAGTCGTAGTTGACTGTAGTAGCCTCCGTTAGTCGTAGTTGACTGTAGTAGCCTCCGTTAGTCGTTGTTGACTGTAGTAGCCTCCATTAGTCGTAGTTGACTGTAGTAGCCTCTGTTAGTCGTAGTTGACTGTAGTAGCCTCTGTTAGTCGTAGTTGACTGTAGTAGCCTCCGTTAGTCGTTGTTGACTGTAGTAGCCTCCATTAGTCGTCGTTGACTGTAGTAGCCTCCATTAGTCGTTGTTGACTGTAGTAGCCTCCGTTAGTCGTTGTTGACTGTAGTAGCCTTCGTTAGTCATAGTTGACTGTAGCAGCCTCTGTTAGTCGTTGTTGACTGTAGTAGCCTCCGTTAGTCGTAGTTGACTGTTGTAGCCTCTGCTAGTCGTAGTTGACTGTAGTAGCATCTGTTAGTCGTAGCTGACTGTAGTAGCCTCCATTAGTCGTAGCTGACTGTAGTAGCCTCCATCAATCATAGTTGACTGTAGTAGCATCTGTTAGTCGTAGCTGACTGTAGTAGCCTCCATTAGTCGTAGCTGACTATAGTAACCTCTGTTAGTCGTAGTTGACTGTAGTAGCCTCTGCTAGTCGTAGTTGATTGTAGTAGCCTCCGTCAGTCATAGTTGACTGTAGTAGCCTCCGTCAGTCATAGTTGACTGTAGTAGCCTCCATCAGTCATAGTTGACTGTAGTAGCCTCCGTCAATCGTAGTTGACTGTAGTAGCCTCCAACAGTCATAGTTGACTGTATTAGCCTCCGTCAGTCATAGTTGACTGAATGAGCCTCTGTCAGTCATAGTTGACTGTAGTAGCATCCGTCAGTCATAGTTAACTGTAGTAGCCTCCGTCAGTCGTAGTTGACTGTAGTAGCCTCCAACAGTCATAGTTGACTGTAGTAGCCTCCGTCAGTCATAGTTGACTGTATTAGCCTCCAACAGTCATAGTTGACTGTGGTATCCACCGCCAGTCATAGTTGACTGTAGTATCCTCCATCAGTCATAGTTGACTGTAGTAGCCTCCATCAGTCATAGTTGACTGTAGTAGCCTCCATCAGTCATAGTTAACTATGGATTTTTCAGCGTCCCTGGAAATTTTTATTTTTTTCCTTTACTCTCTCCGTGTATTCTCTTTTTTCTATGAATCTGCTTCTTGTTTGAGTTGCAGCTTTAGAGTATGTTTCCAAAGATTGCGGTCTGCAGCTATGTCTTTCCAGGCTGCAGGGTTTATGTTCAGTCTTCATGTCACGCTTACACACGTCTATAAATCCTCGTTTTTGGCGAATCTTGTTCTTTTGCCATCTGTTTGTTGTCCATAAAATATATCTTTTTGAATGCCGCCATCTTTCATACGCTGTAAGTAACCAAGGTAACCTACGTTGTTTTAGCAGCGTGTAGATGTTCGGGAGGCCTGTGGTAGTGAGGACCTCCACGTTTGTTATTTTGTCCTTTTGTGTGATGCCAAGAATACGGTACTGACATCGCATGTGGAATTAATTTAACTTTCTCTCCTGCTTGGAATAAGTTGTCCATTATTCACTGCTATATAAAAGCATACTGATTATCATCATCATCAAGTACCGGGCCTGCTGGCGTAGGTGATCATGTCTCTCCACAACTTTCTATCTCGACAGTTATTTATCATTTCTGCTGTTGACCTTCTGCCAAGCCATTCTCTTAAGCTGTCTCTCTTTGCTTCCATCTATCTCTTCGTTCCCTCAATTTTTCCAGTTGTCACAATATATTCCAGTTGTTCTCTTCTCATTACATGGCCAAAAAATGATGATTGTTTCTTCCTAATATTGGAAATTAGCTCTCTTTTTGCTTTGGCCTCTTTCAGAACATTTTCATTATTCTTCTTAGTTGTCCATGATATTCTCAACATTCTTCTGTAAAATCACACTTCTACAGACACCGGTGATTTTATTGCCTGTTGTCCTATTGTCCATGATTCACATCCATATGTTAAGACTGGCTCTACATAACATTTAAGAACTCTTTTTCTCGATTCTATTGTCAAAAATACTGATTATACAGGCATTGTAAACTATGACCTTTATTTTAGTTAAACGTGTAAGTAGATGTAAACGTGCTGTGTTTATTTAAGTTTTCTGGCCAAACACATCCGACTTCAGAGCGGAATTTTTTAGTACTGGGCTGCCTTCCCTCATTGATCCCTGCTTGCTTTGCCGAGACTAGATAATATGTCTCCAGGAACATTGCCAGGAGGTGGAGAGGGATCTCGATCAGCTCCAATTTTTTTTCAAATACTGGCGCATACAGTCAGCTGTGGGGCACTGATCGCATTCAACCAAAATGATATAAATGGAAGTATTTCAGTTAAACTCAACCCAAATGATATAAATGGAAGTTTTTTCAGTTAAACTCAATCCAAAAGATATAAATGGAAGTATTTCAGTTAAACTCAACCCAAATGATATAAATGGAAGTATTTCAGTTAAACTTAAACCAAAAGGATATAAATGGAAGTATTTTAGTTAAACTCAACCCAAATGATATAAATGGAAGTTTTTTCAGTTAAACTCAATCCAAAAGATATAAATGGAAGTATTTCAGTTAAACTCAACCCAAATGATATAAATGGAAGTATTTCAGTTAAACTAAACCCAAATGATATAAATGGAAGTATTTTAGTTAAACTAAACCCAAATGATATAAATGGAAGTTTTTTCAGTTAAACTAAATCCAAAAGATAAATGGAAGTATTTCAGTTAAACTCAACCCAAATGATATAAATGGAAGTTTTTTTCAGTTAAACTCAATCCAAAAGATATAAATGGAAGTATTTCAGTTAAACTCAACCCAAATGATATAAATGGAAGTATTTCAGTTAAACTTAAACCAAAAGGATATAAATGGAAGTATTTTAGTTAAACTCAACCCAAATGATATAAATGGAAGTTTTTTTCAGTTAAACTCAATCCAAAAGACATAAATGGAAGTATTTCAGTTAAACTCAACCCAAATTATATAAATGGAAGTATTTCAGTTAAACTTAACCCAAATGATATAAATGGAGTATTTTAGTTAAACTTAAACCAAATGATATAAATGGAAGTATTTTAGTTAAACTAAACCCAAATGATATAAATGGAAGTTTTTTTCTGTTAAACTCAATCCAAAAGATATAAATGGAAGTATTTCAGTTAAACTCAACCCAAATGATATAAATGGAAGTTTTTTCAGTTAAACTCAATCAAAAATATATAAATGGAAGTATTTCAGTTAAACTCAACCCAAATGATATAAATGGAAGTATTTCAGTTAAACTCAACCTAAATGATACAAATGGAAGTCTTTTTCAGCTAAACTCAACCCAAATAATATAAATGGAAGTTTTTCAATTAAACTCAACCCAAATGATATAAATGGAAGTATTTCAGTTTATATTTTCCTGTAATCATATTCATCAGAGATGGGATACATTTCTTAATTTTCCTCTGCGGGCTGCGAGAGAAATCTCGGAAAGACCCAAGGTTTATGACGTTTTCAGCTATGCGAGCTACAGACGGTTGACGTTTTACCCGCAAGCGCCCTTCTCGCAAAGCTGAAAACGTCACAAACGTTGGGTCATTCTTTTCAACCCGCGGGCCTTATCAGCACTATAGATTACTATTGCGTGGAAAACTTACAAATTACTTCCAGTCAATATGGCGAATAGGCGGCAGGAACCAGTGAAGCACAGTCTGAAAAGTGTTACTTGTTGCAGTTTCCTCATATTCCTAGTCCGACTTGTTGCAGTTTCCTCATATTCCTAGTCCGACTTGATGTCGGAGCTACTGAGTTTTGTCCTCTGTGCACAACGTGAGTTGTGTTTTTCATCCGGATCGTGTTACAATATCCCGATTGCTTACGATGAATGATGATATCGAATGATGAAGGACAGTTCAGCTGCGTACACTTTCGGTGCCGTTACGCTTTATGTCTTTTGGTGTGTGCTGTAGCTGCTATGATACGAACTGCAGCCGTCTTTCTTTGTTTGAATCATTCAATGAGATGAGTTTTAATTCGGATGATTCCACCGGCACGGGCGGTTAAGCAATTATGGATTTTAATTCGTTCGCAGTGATACCGGGACCTTCGACTAGTCACGACAATAACTTACAAATGTGCCGAACATGGAATTCGTGTAGCAGAATGCTGCCAATTCTGTTCTCTGCGCTGCAAGTATAGATTCCTGGACCATCAGATAACAAGTCTTTAATCTGGAGATAACATTTGTGTCATTAGTTTTACTATTAATAAAATACAATAGAACATGTCTTCTTCATCTTCTCCTTCTCCATTTGCCATTCAGGCTCTATGAGATATAATTTGCGACCTTTGCTGTTCTGTTTGCCTCTGCTGCTATATTTCCTAGTGTTTCTAATGTGCCTCTGCTGCTATGTTTCCTAGTGTTTCTAATGTGCCTCTGCTGCTATGTTTCCTAGTGTTTCTAATGTGCCTCTGCTGCTATGTTTCCTACTGTTTCTAATGTGCCTCTGCTGCTATGTTTCCTAGTGTTTCTAATGTTCCGTCAATCCATTTGTTTCCTGGTCAACAAGAAGCACCGCGGAAAGGTGAAGTAGTAGGGCCCCTTTCTTTTGACCTGCCTAACTTCGATGATCTTTTTGTAACATTGCTACCACTAGAATAAGCAGCTCTTGGGGGTTTTCAGCACACAGGCTCATCTACCACTAGAATAAGCAGCTCTTGGGGGTTTTCAGCACACAGGCTCATCTACCACTAGAATAAGCAGCTCTTGGGGGTTTTCAGCACACAGGCTCATCTACCACTAGAATAAGCAGCTCTTGGGGGTTTTCAGCACACAGGCTCATCTACCACTAGAATAAGCAGCTCTTGGGGTTTTCAGCACACAGACTCATCTACCACTAGAATAACCAGCACTTAGAGGATATGGGCACACAGACTCATCTACCACTAGACTAACCAGCACTTAGAGGATATGGGCACACAGACTCATCTACCACTAGAATAAGCAGCTCTTGGGGGTTTTCAGCACACAGGCTCATCTACCACTAGACTAGCCAGCACTTGGGGGATATGGGCACACAGACTCCTCTACCACTAGACTAACCAGCTCTTAGAGGATATGGGCACACAGGCTCATCTACCACTAGAATAACCAGCTCTTGGGGGATATGGGCACACAGGCTCCTCTACTACTACATTAACCAGCTCTTGGAGATATGGACACACAGGCATCTCTACCACTACATTAACCAGCTCTTGGAGATATGGACACACAGGCTTCTCTACCACTATATTAACCAGCTCTTGGAGATATGGACACACAGGCATCTCTACCACAACATTAACCAGCTATTGGAGAAATGGACACACAGTCTTCTCTACCACTAGACTAAACATCTCTTGGATATATATGGGCACACAGGCTCATCTACCACTAGAATAACCAGCTCTTGGGGTTTTCAGCACACAGGCTCATCTACCACTAGACTAACCAGCACTTAGAGGATATGGGCACACAGGCTCATCTACCACTAGAATAACCAGCTCTTGGGGGATATGGGCACACAGGCTCCTCTACCACTAGACTAACCAGCTCTTGGGGGATATGGGCACACAGGCTCCTCTACCACTAGACTAACCAGCTCTTGGGGGATATGGACACACAAGCTCCTTTACCACTAGACCGACCATTTATAGGAGATAAGGCACACAGGCTTTTCTACCACTAGATTTACCAGCTCTTGGGGAATATGGGCACACTGGCTCCTCTACCACTTGACTAACCAGTTCTTGGAGATATGTCACACAGGCTCCTCTACCACTAGATTAAGGAGCTCTTGGGGGATATGGGCACATATGCTTCTCTACCACTATATTAAGCAAATCTTGGGGGATATAGACACACAGCCTCCTCTACCCTTAGACTAACCAGCTTTTGGGGAATATGGGCACACAGGCCCCTCTTCCTCTAGACTAACTAGCTATTGGGGGATATAGGGACACAGGCTCCTCTACCACTAGACTAACCAGCTCTTGGGGGATATGGACACACATGCTCCTCTACCACTAGGCTAACTAGCTCTTGGGGATATGGGCACACAGGCTCCTCTACCACTAGGCTAACCAGTTCTTGGGGATATGGGCACAGAGACTCTTCTACCACTAGACTAACCAGTTCTTGGGGATATGGGCACAGAGACTCTTCTACCACTAGACCTACCAACTCTTGGGGATATGGGCACAGAGACTCTCTTACCACTAGACTAACCAGCTCTTGATGATATGGGCACAGAGACTCTCTTACCACTAGACTAACCAGCTCTTGGGGGATATGGGCACACAGGCTCCTCTACCACTAAGCTAACCAGCTCTTGGGGGATATGGGCATTCAGGCTCCTCTACCACTAGACTAACCAGCTCTTGGGGGATATGGGCACACAGGCTCATCTACCACTAGGCTAACCAGCTCTTGGGGGATATGGGAACACAGGCTCCTCTACGACTAGGCTAACCAGCTCTTGGGGGTATGGACACACACGCTCCTCTACCACTAGACTAACCAGCTCTTGTTGGATATGTGCACACAGGCTCCTATCACTAGACTAACCAGCTCTTTGGGGATATGGGCACACACGCTCCTCTACCACTAGACTAACCAGCTCTTGGAGATATGGCACACAGGCTCGTCTACCATTAGACTAACCAGCTCTTGGGGATATGGACACACAGGCTCCTTTACCACTAGACTAACCAGTTATTGGGCGATATGGGCACACATGCTCCTCTACCACTAGATTAAGCAGCTCTTGGGGATATAGACACACAGCCTCCTCTACCACTAGACTAAACAGTTTTTGGGGAATATGTGCTGACAGGCTCCTCTACCACTAGACTAACCAGCATTGGGGAATATGTGCTGAGAGGCTCCTCTACCACTAGACTAGCAAGCTCTTGGGGGATATAGGGACACAGTCTCCTCTACCACTAGACTAACCAGCTCTTGCGGGATATGGACACACATGCTCCTCTACCACTAGACTAACCAGCTCTTGAAGATGAGGCACACAGGCTTCTCTACTTATAGACTAACTAGCTCTTGGGGATATGTGCACACAGGCTCTTCTACCACTAGACTAACCAGCTCTTGGAGATATGTGCACACAGGCTCTTCTACCACTAGACTAACCAGCTCTTGAAGATGAGGCACACAGGCTTCTCTACTTATAGACTAACTAGCTCTTGGGGATATGGGCACAGAGACTCTTCTACCACTAGACTAACTAGCTCTTGGGGATATGGGCACAGAGACTCTTCTACCACTAGACTAACTAGCTCTTGGGATATGTGCACACAGGCTCTTCTACCACTAGACTAACTAGCTCTTGGGGATATGGGCACAGAGACTCTTCTACCACTAGACTAACTAGCTCTTGGGGATATGGGCACAGAGACTCTTCTACCACTAGACTAACTAGCTCTTGGGGATATGTGCACACAGGCTCTTCTACCACTAGACTAACCAGCTCTTGGAGATATGTGCACACAGGCTCTTCTACCACTAGACTAACCAGCTCTTGGGGATATGTGCACACAGGCTCTTCTACACTAGACTAACCAGCTCTTGGAGATATGTGCACACAGGCTCTTCTACACTAGACTAACCAGCTCTTGGAGATATGTGCACACAGGCTCTTCTACCTCTAGACTAACCAGCTCTTGGAGATATGTGCACACATGCTCTTCTACACTAGACTAACCAGCTCTTGGAGATATGTGCACACAGGCTCCTCTACCACTAGACTAACTAGCTCTTGGGATATGGGCACAGAGACTCTTCTACCACTAGACTAACTAGCTCTTGGAGATATGGGCACAGAGACTCTTCTACCACTAGACTAACTAGCTCTTGGGGATATGGGCACAGAGACTCTTCTACCACTAGACTAACTAGCTCTTGGGGATATGGGCACAGAGACTCTTCTACCACTAGACTAACTAGCTCTTGGGGATATGGGCACAGAGACTCTTCTACCACTAGACTAACTAGCTCTTGGAGATATGGGCACAGAGACTCTTCTACCACTAGACTAACTAGCTCTTGGGGATATGGGCACAGAGACTCTTCTACCACTAGACTAACTAGCTCTTGGAGATATGGGCACAGAGACTCTTCTACCACTAGACTAACTAGCTCATGGGGATATGGGCACACAGTCTCCTCTACCACTAGACTAACTAGCTCTTGGAGATATGGGCACAGAGACTCTTCTACCACTAGACTAACTAGCTCTTGGGGATATGGGCACACAGTCTCCTCTACCACTAGACTAACTAGCTCTTGGAGATATGGGCACAGAGACTCTTCTACCACTAGACTAACTAGCTCTTGGGGATATGGGCACAGAGACTCTTCTACCACTAGACTAACCAGCTCTTGGGGATATGGGCACAGAGACTCTTCTACCACTAGACTAACCAGCTCTTGGGGATATGGGCACAGAGACTCTTCTACCACTAGACCAACCAACTCTTGGGTATATGGGCACAGAGACTCTCCTACCACTAGACTAACCAGCTCTTGGGGATATGGGCACATAGACTCTTCTACCACTAGAGCAACCAACTCTTGGGGATATGGGCACATAGACTCTTCTACCACTAGACTAACCAGCTCTTGGGGATATGGGCACACAGGCTCCTCTACCATTAGACTAACCAGTTCTTGGAGATATGGCACACAGGCTCCTCTACCATTAGACTAACCAGTTCTTGGAGATATGGCACACATGCTCCTCTACCATTAGACTAACCAGTTCTTGGAGATATGGCACACAGGCTCCTCTACCATTAGACTAACCAGTTCTTGGAGATATGGCACACAGGCTTCTCTACCACTAGAATAACCAGCTCTTGGGGGATATGGGCACACAGGCTCCTCTACCACTAGACTAACCAGCTCTTGGGGGATATGGGCACACAGGCTCCTCTACCACTAGACTAACCAGCTCTTGGGGATAGGGGCACACAGGCTCCTCTACCACTTTATGGTTTAGTCACATGTAGGGAGCACATTTGTACAGATGCTCTAGTCGTACCGTTTTATGGCATAAAACCGCATTTTGTAGTAGAACATCTATTGGTTTATAATGTTGCGCTATTGTTGGGTTATAATGTTGCGTTATTATTGTGTTATAATGGTGCATTATTGTTTGGTTATAATGTTGCATTATTGTTGGGTTATAATGGAGCCACAAGACTACACCCACGCCTGTATGGTAAATGATTCGACGAGGATGATAAGAAAAGTGCAGACGAGTTGTCTAGGCAGGCAGTAGGTCGGGTTGTGTAGGCAGGCAGTAGGTCGGGTTGTGTAGGCAGGCAGTAGGTCGGGTTGTGTAGGCAGGTAGTAGGTCGGGTTGTGTAGGCAGGCAGTAGGTCGGGTTGTGTAGGCAGGCAGTAGCTCGGGTTGTGTAGGCAGGCAGTAGGTCGGGTTGTGTAGGCAGGTAGTAGGTCGGGTTGTGTAGGCAGGTAGTAGGTCGGGTTGTGTAGGCAGGTAGTAGGTCGGGTTGTGTAGGCAGGCAGTAGGTCGGGTTGTGTAGGCAGGCAGTAGCTCGGGTTGTGTAGGCAGGCAGTAGGTCGGGTTGTGTAGGCAGGCAGTAGGTCGGGTTGTGTAGGCAGGCAGTAGGTCGGGTTGTGTAGGCAGGCAGTAGGTCGGGTTGTGTAGGCAGGCAGTAGGTCGGGTTGTGTAGGCAGGCAGTAGGTCGGGTTGTGTACGCAGGCAGTAGGTCGGGTTGTGTAGGCAGGCAGTAGGTTGGGTTGTGTACGCAGGCAGTAGGTCGGCTTATTATGAAGAATACGCACAATCACCGTTGTCTATGTCCCTGTACATGCAGGAGTACGGAGAATTGATGGAGCGGACAGACTGGCTAGGTGTGCTGTCGTTTAAGACGGTCAACCAATAGATCAGGCAGATGTTATTAATGACCTCCGATTTGCTGGAAGGGCACAGGACTTCGACAACCATGAGTCCATGTCTCTCCTGCGGATGAAAGAGATGGGAGTCAAGTTGGGCACAGCCAGAAACGAGAAACTTAGTGGCCGTGTAAGAAGACTTATCAACCAACATAGAACTGGAGTCGTCAGTCGCTGGACACCGCGGGACTTGCTGAGGACGGGATCTGAGCACCTTGTTCGGAGTTGTTGACATGTTCGGAGTGCAATGATGATAACTATCAAAGAACTCAATAACTCAATGATGATAACTATCAAAGAACTCAATAACTCAATGATGATAACTATCAAAGAACTCAATAACTCAATGATGATAACTATCAAAGAACTCAATAACTCAATGATGATAACCCACTAAGAAATCAGTTTCTGAATGATGATAACTCACAAAGAACTAAGTAACTCAATGACAACTCACAAAGAACTAATTAGCTCAATGATGATAGCGCAGAAAGAACTCAATAATTCAATGATGATAACTAAACACAGAACTAAATAATTCAATGATGCTAACTCACATAGAACTCAATGATGATAACTCGCAAAGAACTCAGGAACTCAATATAACACGTTGTGGGGTCTGATCGGTGACGGCTGAGCCGTCACACTTGGCTCCTGTCATAATAAAGATCTAAGACACAAAGCACAAATGCCAACATGAGGACTTACCCAGCAAGTGGACACAATCTCGGGCCCATAAACCCACTCCTCGAGAGATCTGCATTTAAAGGACTGCCCATTATGAGTCCATGTGACCTCAGGTAAGTTGTTACCTGTTGCTATACAGGTAAGGTTGGTACTGTGCCCTTCCCACCAGTTGACAACTATGGGAAACTTATGTGTGGACACACCCCTTGGCGGAACTGTAACAAATGACATGTTTGATTTAAAACCCATTAACGCATTCTCATTGGATGGCGTAATATCACTAGCGTACTTTCATTAATTAGTGCAAACTTGTTTGTGCAATCTCATTGGTTGGCGCAATTTCATTACCGCCTTATATATACAGTGTATATATATATATATATATATATATATATATATATATATATATATATATATATATATATATATAAATGTATAGCAAAAAAACACGAATCATCATCATGTGACATACCGCACACACTTATATAACACACAAGAACTCTTACACATAAACTTAGGTAGCATATAAACATCATCATCATCATCAAGTACTGGCGTAGATGATCATGTCTCTCCACAACCTTCGATCTCGGCAGCTATTTATCATTTCTGTTGTTGACCTTCTGCCAAGCCATTCTTTTAAGCTGTCTGTTATTTTTTCTCTTTGCTTCCCTCTATCTCTTCATTCCGCAATTTTTCCAGTTGTTTCAATATATTCAAGTTGTTCTCTTCTCATTACATGGCCAAAAAATGATGATTGTTTCTCCCTAATATTGGAAATTAGCTCTCTTTTTGCTTTGACCTCTCTCAGAACATTTTCATTACTCTTCTTAGCTGTCCATGGTATTCTCAACATTTTTCTGTAAAACCACATTTCTACACAGACTCCAGTGATTTTCTTGTCTGTTGTCCTATTGTCTATGATTCGCATCCATATGTTAAAACTGGCTCTACATAACATTTAAGAACTCTTTTTCTTGTTTCTATTGTCAAAAATGGATTGCATAGTATCTTCCTCCTTTTTTTGGAAAGCTGCTTTTGCCTGAGCCATTCTACATCTCACCTCTTTTGTACATCTTCCGTCTAAGGTTAACAAAGGTCCCAAATATTTAAATTCATTTGCCTGTTTTAATATTGTTCCACTTGTCTTTATTTTGCACTGAGGTGATGTCTTTTTCTTTGTTGTTACCATTACCTCTGTCTTTTTGCTATTAAGGCGAGTCCTTTATTTTTGCTTTCTTTCACTATAATGTCTAACATTTCTTGTAACTCATTTTCACTCTTAGCGATTAAGACTGTATCATCAGCATACCTTAGATTATTTATATTATGACCTCCAATTGTTATTCCAGGCATGTCCCTTATGGATCTTAAAATAATCTCACTATAAATATTAAACAAATCTGGTGACAGCACACAACCTTGTCTAACACCCTGTTTTATTTGTTGAAACATTCCCAATTGGTTTCCAGTTCTTATGGTCGCTGTTTGTTGCCAGTACATGTTCTTTATTATTCTTAGATCTTTGCTGTCTACGTTTATGCTTTCTAAAGTTTTGATTATTTCTTGGTGCTTTACTTGTCAAATGCCTTGGTGTAATCTATGAAACATAGGTATAGATCTGTTTTCACCTCTATGGCTCTTTTTACTAAAGATCTTATGATATAAATGGCATTGCTTGTTCCTTTATCTCTAACAAAACCACACTGTTCATCGCTAATTTCTGGACTGATTTTTTTCGCACTTTTCACATGATGATTCTTAGTAATATCTTAGTCATGTGACTCATAAGGCTTATTGTGCGAAGATCATCGCATTCAATCGCACCCGATTTCTTTGGTAGGGCTATGAATATTGATTTGAGCATGTCGTCTGGTATATATCCGCTGTTGTAGATATCATTCAATATTTTGTTATTATTGCTATTCCAAAATCACCCATGGCTTCAATCTCTTCTTTAGTTATATTATCTGGTCCATGAGCTTTGCCTGCTTTCATATTGCGCAAGGCGTCTTCCACTTCTTCTCTGAGTATTTCTGGTCCTTCTCCATTATCCTTAATATTTACTTCCGTTCGTTCATCATCATAAAGATCTTTAATGTATTCTGTCCATCGTTCCCTTATATTTACTTGATCATATAAACATACGTAGCGCATAAACTTAGGTAGCATAAACTTATGTAGCACATAACTTAAATACCGCTTTAGGTAGCACACAAACGTAAGTAGCGATCAAATGTAAGTAGCACATACACGTAAGTAGCACGTAAACGTAAGTACCACACAACCGTAAGTAGTACACAACCGTAAGTAGCACACAAACGTAAGTAGTGCACAACCGTAAGTAGCACACAAACGTAAGTAGCACGAAAACGTAAGTAGCACATAAACGTAAGTAGCACATAAACGTAAGTAGCACACAACCATAAGTAGCACACAACCGTAAGTAGCACACAAACGTAAGTACCACACAACCGTAAGTAGCACACAACCGTTGTAGCACAGAACCGTAAGTAGCACATAAACGTGAGTAGCACATAACCGTAAGTAGCACACAACCGTAAGTAGCACACAACCGTAAGTAGCACACAACCGTAAGTAGCACACAACCGTAAGTAGAACACAAACCTAAGTAGCACATAAACGTAAGTAGCACATAAACGTAATTAGCACATAAACGTAAGTAGCACATAAACGTAATTAGCACATAAACGTGAGTAGCACACAACCGTAAGTAGCACACAACCGTAAGTAGGACATAAACGTGAGTAGCACATAAACTTAAGTAGCACACAACCGTAAGTAGGACATACACGTGAGTAGCACATAAACTTAAGTAGCACACAACCGTAAGTAGGACATACACGTGAGTAGCACATAAACTTAAGTAGCACACAACCGTAAGTAGCACACAACCGTAAGTAGCACATAAACGTGAGTAGCACACACCCGTATGTAGCACACACATTTATATAGTGCACACAAACTTTGTTTGCACACAAACGTAGACCCAGAGAGCACACAAAACATATGTAGATTACACATTTATGTAGCACACAAAACATATGTAGATTACACATTTATGTAGCATACAAAACATATGTATATTACACATTTATGTAGCATACAAAACATATGTAGACTACACATTTATGTAGCACACAAAACATATGTAGATTACACATTTATGTAGCACACAAAACATATGTAGATTACACATTTATGTAGCACACAAAACATATGTATATTACACATTTATGTAGCACACAAAACATATGTAGATTACACATTTATGTAGCATACAAAACATATGTATATTACACATTTATGTAGCATACAAAACATATGTAGACTACACATTTATGTAGCACACAAAACATATGTAGACTACACATTTATGTAGCACACAAAACATATGTAGATTACACATTTATGTAGCACACAAAACATATGTAGACTACACATTTATGTAGCACACAAAGCATATGTAGATTACACATTTATGTAGCACACAAAACATATGTATATTACACATTTATGTAGCACACAAAACATATGTAGACTACACATTTATGTAGCACACAAAACATATGTAGACTACACATTTATGTAGCACACAAAACATATGTAGATTACACATTTGTGTAGCACACAAAACATATGTAGACTACACATTTGTGTAGCACACAAAACATATGTAGACTACACATTTATGTAGCACACAAAACATATGTAGACTACACATTTATGTAGCACACAAACGTAGACCTAGATAGCACATAAACTTTGTAGCGCACACACTTAGGTAGCATACGATCTTGGTTAGCACACAATCATGGTTAGCACACATTCTTGGCTAGAACACAATCTTGGCTAGCACACAATCTTGGCTAGCATACAATCTTGGCTAGCACACAGTCTTTGCTAGCATTCAATCTTGGCTAGCACACAATCTTGGCTAGCACACAATCTTTGCTAGTATTCAATCTTGGCTAGCATACAATCTTGCCTAGCACACAATCTTGGCTAGCATACAATCGTAGGTAGCACAAACAAACCAACACAAGACTCACAATGAACATCCAGTATGACCGTGTCTCTACCACTACCAACTTCATTAAAAGCCATACAGATGACGTTGCCCAAATCCTTGAATGTGATTGGCTGGAAATACAAGACACTCTCAAACATCTCCTCGCCTAGAGCTCGTTCAACGGAGTACAACCTCTTCTCTGACGTCATCTAATGTGTGATTAAAAAAATTTTAAACAACAAAACCAGTGTCCGGTCAAAAATTCATCATCATCATCTTTATCATCTACAACAGTCATCTTTTAATTTTCATAAAAAAAATTATCAAATTCTAGGTGGTCTAGTGATTAAAATATAAACCTCCTGACAAGAAGGTTCCGAGTTTTGATTTCTACCACAGGCGGTAACCTTACTTTTCATACAGTGTTTTCCTTGCTTGTTCCAGTGTTTTCCCTGAATCTTTAAATATTTTTCCTGATTATTAAAATGTTTTCTTCTATTTGTTCGAATGTTGTCCGTTTGTTGTTCGAATATTTCCCTTCCGAGGGACGAAGAGATAGAGGGAGCAAAGAGAAAACAAATACCACACAGCTTACGAGAATGGCTTGGTAGAAGGTCAACAACAGAAATGACAAATAACTGTCTTGATTGAAAGTTGTGGAGAGACATGATCACCTACGCCAGCAAGCCCGGTACTTGATCATGATGATGATTTTCCTTATATTTGTTCGAATGTTTTCACTATCTGTTTTCCCCTGTTTTTATAATATTTCCCCTGTTGAATGTTTCCCTACTTGTTCAAATGTTTTCCTTAAATCTTAGAATGTTTTCTCGGAATATTCGAATGTTTTTCTGTTTTTCTAGTGTAATGAATATTTCTTGGAATATTTTCCTCACATTTCTTCAATGTTTTCCTTATATTATTTGGCAATTTTTCAATTTTTTGGGGAATTTGTTGGGTCCTGTTCCAATGTTTTCTTATTGGTTTTCCATGTTTGCTGGAATATTTTCTCTAAATATATTTGAATGTTTTCTCCTCTTTGCTGGAATGTTTTACCTCTTTGTTCACACTTTTTCTCATGTTTGTCCAATATTTTCCATGTCTAGTCTTTGACGTCATCAGTCTACTTCTCATTTATCTACCTCTAAGTTTACAACTCATCACTTCTCTCTTAGACTGACTAAATCTCTTCACTTCTCTCTTAGACTGACTAAATCTCTTCACTTCTCTCTTAGACTGACTAAATCTCTTCACTTCTCTCTTAGACTGACTAAGCCTCTTCACTTCTCCCTGAGACTGACTAAACCTCTTCACTTCTCTCTTAGACTGACTAAACCTCTTCAATTCTCTCTTAGACTGACTAAACCTCTTCACTTCTCTCTTAGACTTACTAAACCTCTTCACTTCTCTCTTAGACTGACTAAACCTCTTAACTTCTCCCTGAGACTGACTAAACCTCTTAACTTCTCTCTTAGACTGACTAAACCTCTTAACTTCTCTCTTATACTGACTAGACCTCTTCACTTCTCCCTGAGACTGACTAAACCTCTTCACTTCTCTCTTAGACTGACTAAACCTCTCCACTTCTCTCTTAGACTGACTAAACCTCTTCACTTCTCTCTTAGACTGACTAAACCTCTTCACTTCTCCCTGAGACTGACTAAACCTCTTCACTTCTCTCTTAGACTGACTAAACCTCTTCACTTCTCCCTGAGACTGACTAAACCTCTTCACTTCTCTCTTAGACTGACTAAACCTCTTCACTTCTCTCTTAGACTGACTAAACCTCTCCACTTCTCTCTTAGACTGACTAAACCTCTTAACTTCTCCCTGAGACTGACTAAACCTCTTCACTTCTCTCTTAGACTGACTAAACCTCTTCACTTCTCTCTTAGACTGACTAAACCTCTTCACTTCTCCCTGAGACTGACTAAACCTCTTAACTTCTCCCTGAGACTGACTAAACCTCTTAACTTCTCCCTGAGACTGACTAAACCTCTTAACTTCTCCCTGAGACTGACTAAACCTCTTCACTTCTCCCTGAGACTGACTAAACTGCTTCATTTCTCTCTTACTAGACACTCAGTATATGTGACAAACACTTTCCAGTAGACTTTTGTGGACTACATTATCTGCCATAATTATATGCCGCACAGCAATAGAATTACATGGGCTCCATCATCAGCGAGAAAATATCTCTAAAACTATCTTTATACTGGCGCAGGTAGAGACAGAGTTTGATACTGGCGCTGGTAGAGACAGAATTTGATAATGGCGCTGGTAGAGACAGAGTTTGATAATGGCGCAGGTAGAGACAGAGTTTGATACTGGCGCTGGTAGAGACAGAGTTTGATAATGGCGCTGGTAGAGACAAAGTTTGATAATGGCGCTGGTAGAGACAGAGTTTGATACTGGCGCTGGTAGAGACAGAGTTTGATACTGGCGCAGGTAGAGACAGAATTTGATAATGGCGCTGGTAGAGACAGAGTTTGATAATGGCGCTGGTAGAGACAGAGTTTGATACTGGCGCAGGTAGAGACAGAGTTTGATAATGGCGCTGGTAGAGACAAAGTTTGATAATGGCGCTGGTAGAGACAGAGTTTGATTCTGGCGCTGGTAGAGACAGAGTTTGATACTGGCGCAGGTAGAGACAGAGTTTGATACTGGCGCTGGTAGAGACAGAGTTTGATACTGGCGCAGGTAGAGACAGAGTTTGATACTGGCGCTGGTAGAGACAGAGTTTGATACTGGCGCAGGTAGAGACAGAGTTTGATACTGGCGCTGGTAGAGACAGAGTTTGATACTGGCGCTGGTAGAGACAGAGTTTGATACTGGCGCAGGTAGAGACAGAGTTTGATACTGGCGCAGGTAGAGACAGAGTTTGATAATGGCGCAGGTAGAGACAGAGTTTGATAATGGCGCAGGTAGAGACAGAGTTTGATACTGGCGCAGGTAGAGACAGAGTTTGATACTGTCAATTCTATTAAAAAAATAGATACAAAAGTGGTATAGTGGCAGCTTTACATGGTAATGGACAAAACAAAAGTCGACGTTTCGGCCAAGTAGGGCTTCAGCTGGAACAACAAACAACAAACAACAAACACAAAAAATACATATAAGGATATGTAAACAAATCTAACTACATGGCGATAATATGTTAGTTACTCAAGAAATGAAATAAAAAATGGTCACTTTTGTGGGTACAAGATATGTATAACAACCTCCCAATATTTTTATAACCCTTCCGTTCGGTCTTCTCGCCAGACTGTCTGGTCAGTGAGATATATAGTTGGTCATCGCCTGACTGCCTGGTCAGTGAGATATATAGTTGGTCATCGCCTGACTGCCTGGTCAGTGAGATATATAGTTGGTCATTGCCTGACTGCCTGGTCAGTGAGATATATAGTTGGTCATCGCCTGACTGTCTGGTCAGTGAGATATATAGTTGGTCATTGCCTGACTGCCTGGTCAGTGAGATATATAGTTGGTCATTGCCTGACTGCCTGGTCAGTGAGATATATAGTTGGTCATTGTCTGACTGCCTGGTCAGTGAGATATATAGTTGGTCATCGCCTGACTGCCTGGTCAGTGAGATATATAGTTGGTCATTGCCTGACTGCCTGGTCAGTGAGATATATAGTTGGTCATTGCCTGACTGCCTGGTCAGTGAGATATATAGTTGGTCATTGCCTGACTGCCTGGTCAGTGAGATATATAGTTGGTCATTGCCTGACTACCTGGTCAGTGAGATATATAGTTGGTCATTGCCTGACTGCCTGGTCAGTGAGATATATAGTTGGTCATTGTCTGACTGCCTGGTCAGTGAGATATATAGTTGGTCATTGCCTGACTGCCTGGTCAGTGAGATATATAGTTGGTCATTGCCTGACTGCCTGGTCAGTGAGATATATAGTTGGTCATTGCCTGACTGCCTGGTCAGTGAGATATATAGTTGGTCATCGCCTGACTGCCTGCTCAGTGAGATATATAGTTAGTCATTGCCTGACTGCCTGGTCAGTGAGATATATAGTTGGTCATCACCTGACTGCCTGGTCAGTAAGATATATAGTTGGTCATCACCTGACTGCCTGGTCAGTGAGATATATAGTTGGTCATTGCCTGACTGCCTGGTCAGTGAGATATATAGTTGGTCATCACCTGACTGCCTGGTCAGTGAGATATATAGTTGGTCATCACCTGACTGCCTGGTCAGTGAGATATATAGTTGGTCATTGCCTGACTGCCTGGTCAGTGAGATATATAATTGGTCATCACCTGACTGCCTGGTCAGTGAGATATATAGTTGGTCATCACCTGACTGCCTGGTCAGTGAGATATATAGTTGGTCATTGTCTGACTGCCTGGTCAGTGAGATATATAGTTGGTCATCCCACCTTCTCGCCTGACTGCCTGGTCAGTGAGATATATAGTTGGTCATTGCCTGACTGCCTGGTCAGTGAGATATATAGTTGGTCATCACCTGACTGCCTGGTCAGTGAGATATATAGTTGGTCATTGCCTGACTGCCTGGTCAGTGAGATATATAGTTGGTCATCGCCTGACTGCCTGGTCAGTGAGATATATAGTTGGTCATCACCTGACTGTCTGGTCAGTGAGATATATAGTTGGTCATTGCCTGACTGCCTGGTCAGTGAGATATATAGTTGGTCATTGTCTGACTGCCTGGTCAGTGAGATATATAGTTGGTCATCACCTGACTGCCTGGTCAGTGAGATATATAGTTGGTCATCGCCTGACTGCCTGGTCAGTGAGATATATAGTTGGTCATCACCTGACTGCCTGGTCAGTGAGATATATAGTTGGTCATCACCTGACTGCCTGGTCAGTGAGATATATAGTTGGTCATCCCACCTTCTCGCCTGACTGCCTGGTCAGTGAGATATATAGTTGGTCATTGCCTGACTGCCTGGTCAGTGAGATATATAGTTGGTCATCACCTGACTGCCTGGTCAGTGAGATATATAGTTGGTCATCACCTGACTGCCTGGTCAATGAGATATATAGTTGGTCATCACCTGACTGCCTGGTCAGTGAGATATATAGTTGGTCATCGCCTGACTGCCTGGTCAGTGAGATATATAGTTGGTCATTGCCTGACTGCCTGGTCAGTGAGATATATAGTTGGTCATCACCTGACTGCCTGGTCAATGAGATATATAGTTGGTCATCCCACCTTCTCGCCTGACTGCCTGGTCAGTGAGATATATAGTTGGTCATTGCCTGACTGCCTGGTCAGTGAGATATATAGTTGGTCATCACCTGACTGTCTGGTCAGTGAGATATATAGTTGGTCATCACCTGACTGCCTGGTCAATGAGATATATAGTTGGTCATCACCTGACTGCCTGGTCAGTGAGATATATAGTTGGTCATCGCCTGACTGTCTGGTCAGTGAGATATATAGTTGGTCATTGTCTGACTGCCTGGTCAGTGAGATATATAGTTGGTCATCACCTGACTGCCTGGTCAGTGAGATATATAGTTGTTCATTGTCTGACTGCCTGGTCAGTGAGATATATAGTTGGTCATCGCCTGACTGCCTGGTCAGTGAGATATATAGTTGGTCATTGCCTGACTGCCTGGTCAGTGAGATATATAGTTGGTCATTGCCTGACTGCCTGGTCAATGAGATATATAGTTGGTCATTGTCTGACTGCCTGGTCAGTGAGATATATAGTTGGTCATCACCTGACTGCCTGGTCAGTGAGATATATAATTGGTCATCCCACCTTCTCGCCTGACTGCCTGGTCAGTGAGATATATAGTTGGTCATTGCCTGACTGCCTGGTCAGTGAGATATATAGTTGGTCATTGCCTGACTGCCTGGTCAGTGAGATATATAGTTGGTCATTGCCTGACTGCCTGGTCAGTGAGATATATAGTTGGTCATTGTCTGACTGCCTGGTCAGTGAGATATATAGTTGGTCATTGCCTGACTGCCTGGTCAGTGAGATATATAGTTGGTCATTGTCTGACTGCCTGGTCAGTGAGATATATAGTTGGTCATTGCCTGACTGCCTGGTCAATGAGATATATAGTTGGTCATTGCCTGACTGCCTGGTCAGTGAGATATATAGTTGGTCATTGCCTGACTGCCTGGTCAATGAGATATATAGTTGGTCATTGCCTGACTGCCTGGTCAATGAGATATATAGTTGGTCATTGCCTGACTGCCTGGTCAATGAGATATATAGTTGGTCATTGCCTGACTGCCTGGTCAATGAGATATATAGTTGGTCATTGCCTGACTGCCTGGTCAGTGAGATATATAGTTGGTCATTGCCTGACTGCCTGCTCAGTGAGATATATAGTTGGTCATTGCCTGACTGCCTGGTCAGTGAGATATATAGTTGGTCATCCCACCTTCTCGCCTGACTGCCTGGTCAGTGAGATATATAGTTGGTCATTGCCTGACTGCCTGGTCAGTGAGATATATAGTTGGTCATCACCTGACTGCCTGGTCAGTGAGATATATAGTTGGTCATTGCCTGACTGCCTGGTCAGTGAGATATATAGTTGGTCATCACCTGACTACCTGGTCAGTGAGATATATAGTTGGTCATTGCCTGACTGCCTGGTCAGTGAGATATATAGTTGGTCATCCCACCTTCTCGCCTGACTGCCTGGTCAGTGAGATATATAGTTGGTCATTGCCTGACTGCCTGGTCAGTGAGATATATAGTTGGTCATCCCACCTTCTCGCCTGACTGCCTGGTCAGTGAGATATATAGTTGGTCATTGCCTGACTGCCTGGTCAGTGAGATATATAGTTGGTCATTGCCTGACTGCCTGGTCAGTGAGATATATAGTTGGTCATTGCCTGACTGCCTGGTCAGTGAGATATATAGTTGGTCATTGCCTGACTGCCTGGTCAGTGAGATATATAGTTGGTCATTGCCTGACTGCCTGGTCAGTGAGATATATAGTTGGTCATTGTCTGACTGCCTGGTCAGTGAGATATATAGTTGGTCATCACCTGACTGCCTGGTCAGTGAGATATATAGTTGGTCATCGCCTGACTGCCTGGTCAGTGAGATATATAGTTGGTCATTGCCTGACTGCCTGGTCAGTGAGATATATAGTTGGTCATCACCTGACTGCCTGGTCAATGAGATATATAGTTGGTCATCGCCTGACTGCCTGGTCAATGAGATATATAGTTGGTCATCGCCTGACTGTCTGGTCAGTGAGATATATAGTTGGTCATCGCCTGACTGCCTGTTCAGTGAGATATATAGTTGGTCATCGCCTGACTGTCTGGTCAGTGAGATATATAGTTGGTCATCGCCTGACTGCCTGGTCAGTGAGATATATAGTTGATCATCCCGCCATCTCATTGTAGTCCATTCAGTAGCTGACCACGCTCTGGAACACAGGAAAGTGACCTTTTTTTAAATTTCTTTTCTTGAGTAAGTAATATATTATCGCCATGTAGTTAGATTTGTTTACATATCCTCATATATATATTTTTTGTGTTGTTTGTTGTTCCAGCTGAAGGCCTACTTGGCCGAAACGTCGACTTTTATTTTGTCCATTACCACGTATAGCTGTCACCATACCACTTGTTTCTCCTTTTTTAAAATATAGAATTGCTATTATCGTCAGCTTTACAGCAGGCTGGCATTTGTACGCGTCTTGATGCCTTTACTTCTTGACTTGATGCTGGCTCAGGTAAAGCTGCTACCACCTTCGCCCGTCTTTTTACGCGCATTTGGCAAAACAGCAAACTGACAACTTAAAAAAAAGGCCGCAGTTTACATCGCCTATATGATCTGTATCCTTTTATATGGCAGTGAATCATGGACAACTTATGCAAAGCAGGAGAGAAGGCTAAATACATTCCATATGTGATGTCAGCGCCATATTCTTGGTATCACCTGGGAGGATAAAGTGACAAACATGGAGGTCCTCATTCGCACAGCCCCCCCCCCCCCCCCCCCCGAACATCTACACGCTGCTCAAACAACGTAGGTTACTCTGGTTTTGCAACTGACACCGGATGAAAGGTAGCAGCATACCAAAATATATACTGTACTGGACAACTAGCAGATGGTAAAAAGTGCGCACAAAATTCTGATTTATTGGCGTATGTGAACATGACATGAAGACTCTGAACATAAACTCTGCGCTTGCGTCCAAGCCATGTAAACAATGTTGACTTTCCTTGTTTTCAACGGTTTATCTCATTCTGTTAGAGAATTTCACGCAGTCTGTTACCACAGTGAGATGGCGGATTTTTTAAAAATGTAAACACGGGTTTGATAATAAATGTGTGTACACAGTTCGTTAACCATCGCTGTAGATCAAGTCTTTATTCACTGGCTTCGTTAGCAACAATGGAAGCTAATGACCTTACTTGTGCAGCCGGTTGGTTTGGGACAAATTGTAAGTTACAATGTCACTGCTATAATGGCTTAGTTTGTGACAAAACTACAGGGACATGCCCAAACAATGACAGTTGTCAGCACAAAATTTTCGCACCCCAGTGTCAGTACTTGGATTTTATTTGCAAATATGCCCAAAAATCTGAACCTACTTTCCTGTTTGATCGCAACGACACCTCATGTAATCCGGACACAGATTCTACATCAGTTGAGGCAACTCTCAATCAATCTTTGCCGTGCTCCTGGTTTAGGATTTATGCGAATGACTTAAAATATCCGGACAGTTTCACGGTAAAACTGAATGGTTCTGCCTCATGTAACAATGTATCAAGGTTTGTAGTTAGTCCGCACGAGATTGATGCCTTCTGCCCTGGGGCTGGTCTGATCAACAAGTTACGGATTGAAAGGGCGATAGTTGCAAATATCTGCTCCAACTACATTGGCGGGGGTAGGAAACTGGCTCTCAAACAGAACACAAACCAGACCGATTTAATGCACAAAACATTTGATGCTTGTTATACAGGAGACGGATGTGGACCAGAGGCCGCAGTTAATAGCAAAACAAAGACCAATCTCTATGACAATGACTGCACACACACACAATTGAGAAGTGGAACCAATTCTGTTTACTGGTATCTGAGCTTTGCAACGCCCCAGAAGACTCACATCATTCGAATCTATCATCGAGCTAGCACTATGATTCGGGTAAAGAAGGACACTCTAAGGGCTTTCTCTGACAGTGGCGGAGTAGTGTTCCAGTATAATGATATATCCTACCCTAATTTATCTGTGAAAACTATTGTAGTCAAAACACAAACGTCAATGGCACACATTAAGATTGAGTTCTCACCGACCATTTCGCAGGCCGACAGTGCACTGACGGTGAGTGAGGTGCAAACATTTACAGACACCTATTGTCTGGACGAGCAGTCTTGTCGTTTTGTGCAGTGTGTAGTGGGTGTAGTAAAGGCTGCAATGTCATCATCGGTACTTGTCACGGCTACTGTTCACATGGGATCTATGGACACGACTGTTCCGGGTCTTGTCTCAGTGTCTGTCCTTTATTTGAGGAAAAATCTGGAAAATGCCTACATTGTAAACATCTTGGCTATACCTGTAATGACACTTGTCCATATGGTAATTTTGGGCTACAGTGCGAACAGATGTGTTTTGATGGCTGTGACATCATATGTACTCTCAAATGTCCGGGCAACTGTTTCAACGACACCTGTCAACAGTCGATCGGAATCTGTACATGCTTCAGAACGTTCTATGGGTCAGACTGCACTCTCAAAACTCCGGACAACTGTTTAACGAAACCTGTGATTCCCACGTTCAGAAGAGTCTGCCGACTACAACAAGCCCAAGCATATGGACACTTTAATGTGTTTCTGTGCTAGACATGGTTCACTTTTTGGTGTTTTTTGGTGAAGCCATGGCTCATATCTTTTTTGTGTTTCTGTCCTAGCCATGGCTCATATCTTAGCTTGTGTGTGCTGGCCATGGCTCATATCTTGGTGTGTGTCATGTTAGTCATATCTCATATCACGATGTGTCCGTGCTAATCATGTCTCATATCTTTATGTGTGTCTGTGTTTAGTCATATCTCATATCTTAGTGTGTACCAGTGTTAGTCATATGTCATATCTTTGTGTGTGCATGTCTGGGTTAGTGATATCTCATATCTTTGTGTGCATGTTTATGTTAGTCATATCTCATATCTTTGTGTGTGCATGTCTGTGTTTGTCACATCTCATATCCTTGTGTGTGCATGGCTATGTTAGTCCATCTCATATCTTTGTGTGTGCATATCTATGTTAGTCATATCTCTTATCTTTGTGTGCATGTCTATGTTAGGCATGTGTCATATCTTTGTGTGTGCATGTCAATGTCATTTATATCTCATATCTTTATGTGCATGTTTATGTTAGTCATGTGTCATATATCTTGATGTGTGTCAGTGTTAGTCATGCCTCGTATCGCTGTGTGCATGTCTGTATTAGTCACATCTCATATCTTTGTGTGTGCATGTCTGTGTTAGTCACATCTCACATCTTTGTGTGTGCATGTCTGTGTTAGTCACATCTCACATCTTTGTGTGTGCATGTCTGTGTTAGTCACATCTCATATCTTTGTGTGTGCATGTCTGTATTAGTCACATCTCATATCTTTGTGTGTGTATGTCTGTGTTAGTCACATCTCCTATCTTTGTGTGTGCATGTCTGTGTTAGTCACCTCTAGTGACTCGGGCAGATGGTGCTCGTAAACCTGGGAGGGCCGACCATCTAAGGGCAGAATCCCCCTACAGAAAAGATCATCTGCTGCCTTGCAGGAAGATTGGGGACAATCAAAGGCTAGGGAAAGCAAACCCGAATAAAATGCTGGCTGAAATCGGATGCACTGGGCCACTGGCGCATAACACTGTGCAACGTATTAACGGGTGTTCAGTCAGAGTGGATCTGACACACTCTAATTGTGATGTTCTGTCTGTGGGGGCGATCAACACACTTAGCCTGACAGCTGACTTCATGTGAGAGTCTGGGATCCTACTCTGATTGAGTCCTGAACGCAGAGAGAGAGAGAGATAAACTCTGCAGCCTGGGAAGACATAGCTGCAGACCGCAATCTTTGAAACACACTCTAAAGCTGCAACTCAAACAAGAAGGGGACAGATTTATAGAAATAAAGAATACACCGCGAAAGAAATTAAACAAAATAACATTTCCTAGGCGTGCCTCAAAATCCACAGTCAACTGTTAATGACGGAGGCTACTACTACTATCATATGTCATATTTCTTCATTATATTTCATTACAACACACAACTAATGTATACTCTAAGTATGATTATTTCTGTTACAATAGAACAAGACATTTAAAAGTCTTACATTATCTGAAGTCAACTTCATAGATCGTATCCGCTGATTGCCACTCGTAAACCACTGAAATGAAGGTCGTGGTAGACCACGTGATCTGCAAACTATCTCCTGATTGGTCAGTTCCATTAATGTTAAATTACTTGGTGATATAATTTTACATTCAGGCTGTACTGAAAGGATTTCAAATTAATATTTAAATTAGTTACTACATACAACATTATAATAATACTAATATGTTTATTTAATACGGACTCCCAGTCTAAGAGATGTATGACGCAATCCGGAGAAAGCCGCAAGAGTCCGAGTCACCGACTCAACATTGAATACCTGGAAATCCTCCAGCACAACAGGCCCTTTTTGGAATCCCCAGAGGAAGAGAGAAAGAGAAAAATGAAAGTGTTTATTGAGAACCTATGCTCCACAGTGAGCTGAAAGTGTTTTTTTAAGAACCTATGCTCCACAGTGAGCTGAAGGTGTTTACTGACGACCTATTCTCCACATAAGCCTGAAAGTGTTTATTAAAGACCTATGCTCCACAGGGAACTGAAAGTGTTTATTGAAGACCTATGCTACACAGGAGCTGAAAGTGTTTATTAAAGATCTATACTCCACCTGTAGCTGAAAGTGTTTATTGAAGGCCTATGCTCCACACCTTGTCAGCTGAAAGTGTTTGTTGAAGACCTTTGCTCCACATGGAGCTGAATGTGTTTGTTGAAGACCTATGCTCCACATGGAGTTGAAAGTGTTTATTGAAGACCTATGCTCCACCTGTAGCTGAAAGTGTTTGTTGAAGACCTATGCTCCACATGGAGCTGAAAGTGTTTGTTGAAGACCTATGCTCCACCTGTAGCTGAAAGTGTTTGTTGAAGACCTATGCTCCACATGGAGCTGAAAGTGTTTGTTGAAGACCTATGCTCCACATGGAGCTGAAAGTGTTTGTTGAAAACCTATGCTCCACAGGGAGCTGAAAGTGTTTATTGAAGACCTATGCTCCACATGGAGCTGATAGTGTTTGTTGAAGACCTATGCTCCACTGGGAGCTGAAAGTGTTTATTGAAGATGATGTTGACATGAAGATGATTTGTTGGAAATGATGATTATGATGTTGAAAATGAAGATGACAATGTTGAAAATAAAGATGATGACGTTGAAAATGATGATTATGATGTTGACATGTAGATGATTTGTTGAAAATGAAGATGATTATGAAAATGAATAAGATGTTAAATATTAAAAAGATGTTGACAATTTAGATGATGTTGAAAATGAAGATGTTGAAAGTGAAGATGATGTTCAAAATAAACAATTTTATAAAGGTGGAGAATGAAGACTATTCTTGTAATGAAGATGATGTTGGAAATAAAGATGATATTTAAGCTGAAGTTAATGAAAATGAAGATGATGTTGGAAATAAAGATGATATTTAAGCTGAAGTTATTGAAAATGAAGATGATGTTGGAAATAAAGATGATATTTAAGCTGAAGTTAATGAAAATGAAGATGATGTTGGAAATAAAGATGATATTTAAGCTGAAGTTAATGAAAATGAAGATGATGTTGAAAATGAAGAAGTTGAAATGAAGATGTTGAAAATGAAGATGTTTATGAAGGAGAAGATGCTTATAATGTAGATGATGTTGAAAATAAAAATGATGTTGAAAATGAAGATGTTAAAAATGAAGAAGATGTTGAAAATGAACAATTTTATAAAGGCGACGATGCTTATAATGTAGATGATGTTGAAAAGGAAGATGTTGAAAATGAAGATGTTAAAATGAAGATGTTTATAAGGGAGAAGATGCCTGTAATGTAGATGATGTTGAAAATGAAGATGTTAAAAATGAAGATGTTTATAATGAAGATGTTTATAATGAAGATGTTTAAAATGAAGATGTTTATAAGGGAGAAGATGCTTATAATGTAGATGGTGTTGAAAATGAAGATGTTTAAAATGAAGAAGATGTTGACAATGAAGATGTTTAAAATGAAGAAGATGTTGACAATGAAGATGCTTAAAATGAAGAAGATGTTGACAATGAAGATGTTTAAAATGAAGAAGATGTCTGTAATGTAGATGATGTTGAAATAAAACACCTACTCATAACCAGCAGTGTGACTGTGATGATATCAACTCCGAATGGGTTCTTGGCGATGCACGTGTAGTTGCCACCATCCTCGACCTGTGCGTGGAATATCCTCAGGGCGTTCGTGTCTCCGTTCACAGAGAACCGGTTTCCATACACGTTGACAGCCTATAATGGAGGGTCGAGTTGAGAGAGAAGAAGAGAATAGAGTACACAAATAACAATGAGAGATAAAGAAAGAAAGACAATTAATAAAATGTGCATTGATAAAACAAAAAGCCAACCCAAAATCATCTTCAACAGTGAAGCTTTGAATATCTGGGATCTGTAGTAACTAACAATGAAGACTGTCAGAAAGAGATCTGTAGTAACTAACAATGGAGACTGTCAGAGAGAGATCTGTAGTAACTAACAATGATGACTGTCAGAAAGAGATCTGTAGTAACTAACAATGAAGACTGTCAGAAAGAGATCTGTAGTAACTAACAATGAAGACTGTCAGAAAGAGATCTGTAGCAACTAACAATAGAGACTGTCAGAGAGAGATCTGTAGTAACTAACAATGGAGACTGTCAGAAAGAGATCTGTAGTAACTAACAATGAAGACTGTCAGAAAGAGATCTGTAGTAACTAACAATGAAGACTGTCAGAAAGAGATCTGTAGTAACTAACAATGAAGACTGTCAGAAAGAGATCTGTAGTAACTAACAATGAAGACTGTCAGAAAGAGATCTGTAGTAACTAACAATGAAGACTGTCAGAAAGAGATCTGTAGCAACTAACAATAGAGACTGTCAGAGAGAGATCTGTAGCAACTAACAATAGAGACTGTCAGAGAGAGATCTGTAGTAACTAACAATGGAGACTGTCAGAAAGAGATCTGTAGTAACTAACAATGAAGACTGTCAGAAAGAGATATGTAGTAACTAACAATGAAGACTGTCAGAAATAGATCTGTAGTAACTAACAATGGAGACTGTCAGAAAGAGATCTGTAGTAACTAACAATGAAGACTGTCAGAAAGAGATCTGTAGTAACTAACAATGAAGACTGTCAGAAAGAGATCTGTAGTAACTAACAATGAAGACTGTCAGAAAGAGATCTGTAGTAACTAACAATGAAGACTGTCAGAAAGAGATCTGTAGTAACTAACAATGAAGACTGTCAGAAAGAGATCTGTAGTAACTAACAATGCAGACTGTCAGAAAGAGATCTGCAGCAACTAACAATAGAGACTGTCAGAAAGAGATCTGTAGTAACTAACAATGGAGACTGTCAGAAAGAGATCTGTAGTAACTAACAATGGAGACTGTCAGAAAGAGATCTGTAGTAACTAACAATGGAGACTGTCAGAAAGAGATCTGTAGTAACTAACAATGAAGACTGTCAGAAAGAGATCTGTAGTAACTAACAATGGAAACTGACAGAAAGAGATCTGTAGTAACTAACAATGGAGACTGTCAGAAAGAGATCTGTAGTAACTAACAATGGAGACTGTCAGTAAGAGATCTGTAGTAACTAACAATGGAGACTGTCTGAAAGAGATCTGTAGTAACTAACAATGGAGACTGTCAGAAAGAGATCTGTAGTAACTAACAATGAAGACTGTCAGAAAGAGATCTGTAGTAACTAACAATGAAGACTGTCAGAAAGAGATCTGCAGTAACTAACAATGAAGACTGCCAGAAAGAGATCTGTAGTAACTAACAATGGAGACTGTCAGAAAGAGATCTGTAGTAACTAACAATGAAGACTGTCAGAAAGAGATCTGTAGCAACTAACAATGGAGACTGCCAGAAAGAGATCTGTAGTAACTAACAATGAAGACTGTCAGAAAGAGATCTGTAGTAACTAACAATGGAGACTGTTAGAAAGAGATCTGTAGTAACTAACAATGGAGACTGCCAGAAAGAGATCTGTAGTAACTAACAATGAAGACTGTCAGAAAGAGATCTGTAGTAACTAACAATGGAGACTGTCAGAAAGAGATCTGTAGTAACTAACAATGAAGACTGTCAGAAAGAGATCTGTAGTAACTAACAATGAAGACTGTCAGAAAGAGATCTGTAGTAACTAACAATGGAAGCTGCCAGAAAGAGATCTGTAGTAACTAACAATGAAGACTGTCAGAAAGAGATCTGTAGTAACTAACAATGAAGACTGTCAGAAAGAGATCTGTAGTAACTAACAATGAGACTGTCAGAAAGAGATCTGTAGTAACTAACAATGGAGACTGTCAGAAAGAGATCTGTAGTAACTAACAATGCAGACTGTCAGAAAGAGATCTGCAGCAACTAACAATAGAGACTGTCAGAAAGAGATCTGTAGTAACTAACAATGGAGACTGTCAGAAAGAGATCTGTAGTAACTAACAATGGAGACTGTCAGAAAGAGATCTGTAGTAACTAACAATGGAGACTGTCAGAAAGAGATCTGTAGTAACTAACAATGAAGACTGTCAGAAAGAGATCTGTAGTAACTAACAATGGAAACTGACAGAAAGAGATCTGTAGTAACTAACAATGGAGACTGTCAGAAAGAGATCTGTAGTAACTAACAATGGAGACTGTCAGTAAGAGATCTGTAGTAACTAACAATGGAGACTGTCTGAAAGAGATCTGTAGTAACTAACAATGGAGACTGTCAGAAAGAGATCTGTAGTAACTAACAATGAAGACTGTCAGAAAGAGATCTGTAGTAACTAACAATGAAGACTGTCAGAAAGAGATCTGTAGTAACTAACAATGAAGACTGCCAGAAAGAGATCTGTAGTAACTAACAATGGAGACTGTCAGAAAGAGATCTGTAGTAACTAACAATGAAGACTGTCAGAAAGAGATCTGTAGCAACTAACAATGGAGACTGCCAGAAAGAGATCTGTAGTAACTAACAATGAAGACTGTCAGAAAGAGATCTGTAGTAACTAACAATGGAGACTGTCAGAAAGAGATCTGTAGTAACTAACAATGGAGACTGCCAGAAAGAGATCTGTAGTAACTAACAATGAAGACTGTCAGAAAGAGATCTGTAGTAACTAACAATGGAGACTGTCAGAAAGAGATCTGTAGTAACTAACAATGAAGACTGTCAGAAAGAGATCTGTAGTAACTAACAATGAAGACTGTCAGAAAGAGATCTGTAGTAACTAACAATGGAGGCTGCCAGAAAGAGATCTGTAGTAACTAACAATGAAGACTGTCAGAAAGAGATCTGTAGTAACTAACAATGAAGACTGTCAGAAAGAGATCTGTAGTAACTAACAATGGAGGCTGCCAGAAAGAGATCTGTAGTAACTAACAATGAAGACTGTCAGAAAGAGATCTGTAGTAACTAACAATGAAGACTGTCAGAAAGAGATCTGTAGTAACTAACAATGAGACTGTCAGAAAGAGATCTGCAGCAACTAACAATAGAGACTGTCAGAAAGAGATCTGTAGTAACTAACAATGGAGACTGTCAGAAAGAGATCTGTAGTAACTAACAATGGAGACTGTCAGAAAGAGATCTGTAGTAACTAACAATGGAGACTGTCAGAAAGAGATCTGTAGTAACTAACAATGAAGACTGTCAGAAAGAGATCTGTAGTAACTAACAATGGAAACTGACAGAAAGAGATCTGTAGTAACTAACAATGGAGACTGTCAGAAAGAGATCTGTAGTAACTAACAATGGAGACTGTCAGTAAGAGATCTGTAGTAACTAACAATGGAGACTGTCTGAAAGAGATCTGTAGTAACTAACAATGGAGACTGTCAGAAAGAGATCTGTAGTAACTAACAATGAAGACTGTCAGAAAGAGATCTGTAGTAACTAACAATGAAGACTGTCAGAAAGAGATCTGTAGTAACTAACAATGAAGACTGCCAGAAAGAGATCTGTAGTAACTAACAATGGAGACTGTCAGAAAGAGATCTGTAGTAACTAACAATGAAGACTGTCAGAAAGAGATCTGTAGCAACTAACAATGGAGACTGCCAGAAAGAGATCTGTAGTAACTAACAATGAAGACTGTCAGAAAGAGATCTGTAGTAACTAACAATGGAGACTGTCAGAAAGAGATCTGTAGTAACTAACAATGGAGACTGCCAGAAAGAGATCTGTAGTAACTAACAATGAAGACTGTCAGAAAGAGATCTGTAGTAACTAACAATGGAGACTGTCAGAAAGAGATCTGTAGTAACTAACAATGAAGACTGTCAGAAAGAGATCTGTAGTAACTAACAATGAAGACTGTCAGAAAGAGATCTGTAGTAACTAACAATGGAGGCTGCCAGAAAGAGATCTGTAGTAACTAACAATGAAGACTGTCAGAAAGAGATCTGTAGTAACTAACAATGAAGACTGTCAGAAAGAGATCTGTAGTAACTAACAATGGAGGCTGCCAGAAAGAGATCTGTAGTAACTAACAATGAAGACTGTCAGAAAGAGATCTGTAGTAACTAACAATGAAGACTGTCAGAAAGAGATCTGTAGTAACTAACAATGAAGACTGTCAGAAAGAGATCTGTAGTAACTAACAATGAAGACTGTCAGAAAGAGATCTGTAGTAACTAACAATGAGACTGTCAGAAAGAGATCTGTAGTAACTAACAATGGAGACTGTCAGAAAGAGATCTGTAGTAACTAACAATGCAGACTGTCAGAAAGAGATCTGCAGCAACTAACAATAGAGACTGTCAGAAAGAGATCTGTAGTAACTAACAATGGAGACTGTCAGAAAGAGATCTGTAGTAACTAACAATGGAGACTGTCAGAAAGAGATCTGTAGTAACTAACAATGGAGACTGTCAGAAAGAGATCTGTAGTAACTAACAATGAAGACTGTCAGAAAGAGATCTGTAGTAACTAACAATGGAAACTGACAGAAAGAGATCTGTAGTAACTAACAATGGAGACTGTCAGAAAGAGATCTGTAGTAACTAACAATGGAGACTGTCAGTAAGAGATCTGTAGTAACTAACAATGGAGACTGTCTGAAAGAGATCTGTAGTAACTAACAATGGAGACTGTCAGAAAGAGATCTGTAGTAACTAACAATGAAGACTGTCAGAAAGAGATCTGTAGTAACTAACAATGAAGACTGTCAGAAAGAGATCTGTAGTAACTAACAATGAAGACTGCCAGAAAGAGATCTGTAGTAACTAACAATGGAGACTGTCAGAAAGAGATCTGTAGTAACTAACAATGAAGACTGTCAGAAAGAGATCTGTAGCAACTAACAATGGAGACTGCCAGAAAGAGATCTGTAGTAACTAACAATGAAGACTGTCAGAAAGAGATCTGTAGTAACTAACAATGGAGACTGTCAGAAAGAGATCTGTAGTAACTAACAATGGAGACTGCCAGAAAGAGATCTGTAGTAACTAACAATGAAGACTGTCAGAAAGAGATCTGTAGTAACTAACAATGGAGACTGTCAGAAAGAGATCTGTAGTAACTAACAATGAAGACTGTCAGAAAGAGATCTGTAGTAACTAACAATGAAGACTGTCAGAAAGAGATCTGTAGTAACTAACAATGGAGGCTGCCAGAAAGAGATCTGTAGTAACTAACAATGAAGACTGTCAGAAAGAGATCTGTAGTAACTAACAATGAAGACTGTCAGAAAGAGATCTGTAGTAACTAACAATGAGACTGTCAGAAAGAGATCTGTAGTAACTAACAATGGAGACTGTCAGAAAGAGATCTGTAGTAACTAACAATGAAGACTGTCAGAAAGAGATCAAAAGGAGATTAGCAATAGCAACACAAACATTAAATGTCATGAAGAACATGTGGCACAATTCCAGCAACGCAGTAATTAAAATTACTGAGGGCATGTAGCAGCAAATGGTTGTGCATCATGGACAATCTTGAAACAGCAAGGAAGAAAATCGATTCATTCGAAACAAACTGCTAAAAAAATCCCTAAGATACCTTCAAAAAAGGAATAATGAAGATAAAAAGATTAAAACATGAAAAAAGAACTGCCTTATAAACAGGCATTCTACAGAGGAAATTAAAATACTATGGCCACGTCAAAAAGCACAGCGGGCTGGACAGAACAATAATGGGAGGTATGGTTCCTTGGCGACGTATTAGAGGCAGACCAAGTAAAAGGTGGTTTCAAGACATTAAGGAGACCTTGAAGATGACAACAGAAGAAGTAGGAGATCTGGATAGAGACAGAGATTCTTTACTACGAGCTGTGGTGAATGTAATGTTCTGTGGGAGATCTGGCTAGAGACAGAGATTCTTTACTACGAGCTGTGGTGAATGTAATGTTCTGTGGGAGATCTGGATAGAGACAGAGATTCTTTACTACGAGCTGTGGTGAATGTAATGTTCTGTGGGAGATCTGGCTAGAGACAGAGATTCTTTACTACGAGCTGTGGTGAATGTAATGTTCTGTGGGAGATCTGGATAGAGACAGAGATTCTTTACTACGAGCTGTGGTGAATGTAATGTTCTGTGGGAGATCTGGCTAGAGACAGAGATTCTTTACTACGAGCTGTGGTGAATGTAACGTTATGTGGGAGATCTGACTAGAGACAGAGATTCTTTACTACGAGCTGTGGTGAATGTAATGTTCTGTGGGAGATCTGGCTAGAGACAGAGATTCTTTACTACGAGCTGTGGTGAATGTAATGTTCTGTGGGAGATCTGACTAGAGACAGAGATTCTTTACTACGAGCTGTGGTGAATGTAATGTTCTGTGGGAGATCTGACTAGAGACAGAGATTCTTTACTACGAGCTGTGGTGAATGTAATGTTCTGTGGGAGATCTGGATAGAGACAGAGATTCTTTACTACGAGCTGTGGTGAATGTAATGTTCTGTGGGAGATCTGCCTAGAGACAGAGATTCTTTACTACGAGCTGTGGTGAATGTAATGTTCTGTGGGAGATCTGGCTAGAGACAGAGATTCTTTACTACGAGCTGTGGTGAATGTAATGTTCTGTGGGAGATCTGGCTAGAGACAGAGATTCTTTACTACGAGCTGTGGTGAATGTAACATTATGTGGGAGATCTGACTAGAGACAGAGATACTTTCAAACGGGCTGTGGTGAATGTAACGTTCGGCAAAGGAGATGAAATCTAATGATGATGTTGAGGTTAGAAATGAGCAGATAAAGTGGTTGTCACATCACAAGGCTAGTGACAGAGATGATTGGTACAGCAGTGTTTTAACGACTATTTTTACTTTTCCGTCATTTTTGTGCTCGAAACGTGATATTCATGTGATACATACTTAAAAGGACGTTTGTGTGTTTGTATGTTTGTATGTGTGTTTGTATGTTTGTATGCTTGTATGTTTGTATGTTTGTATGCGTGTTTGTATGTTTGTATGCTTGCATGCTTGTATGTTTGTATTTTTGTATGCTTGCATGTTTGCGTGTTTGCGTGTTTGTATGTGTGTTTGTAATGTTTGTATGTTTGTATGTTTGTATGCTTGTATGCTTGTATGTTTGTATGTTTATATGAGTGTATGTATGCATCTCTGTATGCTTGTATGTTTGTATGCTTGTATGTTTATATATTTGTATGTGTGTATGCTTGTATGTTTGTATGTTTGAATGTGTGTATGCTTGTATGTTTGTATGCTTGTATGTTTGTATGTTTGTATGCTTGTATGTTTGTATGCTTGTATGTTTGTATGCTTGTATGTTTGTATGCTTGTATGCTTGTATGTTTGTATGTTTGTATGTTTGTATGCTTGTATGCTTGTATCTTTGTATGTTTGTATGCTTGTATGCTTGTATGCTTGCATGCTTGTATGCTTGTATGTTTGTATGCTTGTATGTTTGTATGTTTGTGTTATATCGCCAGCTTTATAACTCTAGTGAAGACCCTCTAGGAGTGACAGCATTTTGCGTGAATATTTTTTTTCATTTTTCTATTTTTTCACAACGGTAGTCGTGTGCTTAGGTGCGCCCCCCCCCCTTCCCCCCATTTTACAGGCAGTTATCTGCAACTTCAGAGGTACTCTCTTTTTTGTCGAGAGTTTTAACGTTTTGGGGACATATATTTTCTCCTATTAATTTTGCCCGGACACCGGCAATTTTTGGCCCACTCTTTTCGATTTCCAACTGCCATGGGTTATTTAACGTGCGCATAATGCACACGGCAGTAGCGGTTTTTCGCCCCTATCTGGCTAGATATCGGATCTGACTACCTAGAGGCCAGGTGAGGTTAAAGTCACGAAGAAACCACGGATTCCATTATTTAAAAAAAAAATCCACTTCCTGTGGTGGGAATCGAACAGGCGACCTTGTTGTCTAGAGCCCGACGTGTAACCAATAGACCAGCCAGCCCCCACGGGGACTTCAAGTAAGTGTAGATAACTTATGTTGTGGTTTATATACGCCTTTCGACCCGACACATTCGATTTCAGCACGACATTTTTTAGCATCGGATTGCATTCCCTCTTCGATCTCTACTTTTTTGGCCAGACGGGACTGGTTGTGTGCTACTAGAGGCATCGCGAAGAGCTGGAGAATGGGGTTACGTGCCTCTTGATCTGTTAAGCTTGGATAAACCCTGGGTATCATTGCTACTACAAGAACAGCTCACGGGGATATGGGCACACAGGCTCCTCTACCACAAGAACAGCTCACGGGGATATGGGCACACAGGCTCCTCTACCACAAGAACAGCTCACGGGGATATGGGCACACAGGCTCCTCTACCACAAGAACAGCTCACGGGGATATGGGCACACAGGCTCCTCTACCACAAGAACAGCTCACGGGGTATGGGCACACAGGCTCCTCTACCACAAGAACAGCTCACGGGGATATGGGCACACAGGCTCCACAACCACAAGAACAGCTCACGGGGATATGGGCACACAGGCTCCTCAACCACAAGAACAGCTCAACGGGATATGGGCACACAGGCTCCTCTACCACTAGGACAGCTCTTGGGGATATGGGCACACAGGCTCCTCTACCACTAGGACAGCTCTTGGGGATATGGTCACACAGGCTCCTCTACTACTAGGACAGCTCTTGGGGATATGGGCACACAGGCTCCTCTACCACTAGGACAGCTCTTGGGGATATGGGCACACAGGCTCCTCTACTACTAGGACAGCTCTTGGGGATATGGGCACACAGGCTCCTCTACCACTAGAGCAGCTCTTGGGGATATGGGCACACAGGCTCCTCTACCACTAGGACAGCTCTTGGGGATATGGGCACACAGGCTCCTCTACCACTAGAGCAGCTCTTGGGGATATGGGCACACAGGCTCCTCTACTACTAGGACAGCTCTTGGGGATATGGGCACAAAGACTCCTCTACTACTAGGACAGCTCTTGGGGATATGGGCACACAGGCTCCTCTACTACTAGGACAGCTCTTGGGGATATGGTCACACAGGCTCCTCTACTACTAGGACAGCTCTTGGGGATATGGTCACACAGGCTCCTCTACTACTAGGACAGCTCTTGGGGATATGGTCACACAGGCTCCTCTACTACTAGGACAGCTCTTGGGGATATGGTCACACAGGCTCCTCTATCACAGGACAGCTCTTGGGGATATGGGCACACAGGCTCACAACCACTAGGACAGCTCGGGAAATATGGGCACACAGGCTCCTCTACCACTAAGACCAGAAGAGACATGGCTGAGGCCGTCACAGCTGGCTCATGGTGTCAGATCTGATCAGACATAGCAGAGGCAGTCACACCTAGCTCATGGGGTCAGATCTGATCAGACATGGCTGAGGCCGTCACAGCTGGCTCATGGTGTCAGATCTGATCAGACATAGCAGAGGCAGTCACACCTAGCTCATGGGGTCAGATCTGATCAGACATAGCAGAGGCAGTCACACCTAGCTCATGGGGTCAGATCTGATCAGACATAGCAGAGGCAGTCACAGCTGGCTCATGGTGTCAGATCTGATCAGACATAGCAGAGGCAGTCACACCTAGCTCATGGGGTCAGATCTGATCAGACATAGCAGAGGCAGTCACAGCTGGCTCATGGTGTCAGATCTGATCAGACATAGCAGAGGCAGTCACACCTAGCTCATGGGGTCAGATCTGATCAGAAATGGCTGTGGCAGTCACAGCTGGCTCATGGGGTCAGATCTGATCAGACACGGCTGAGGCCGTCACAGCTGGCTCATAGCGTCAGATCTGATCAGACACGGCTGAGGTTTTTACAGCAGGCTCGTGGGGTAAGTTCTGATCAGACACGGCTGAGGCCGTCACAGCTGGCTCATAGTGTCAGATCTGATCAGACACGGCTGAGGTTGTTACAGCAGGCTCGTGGGGTAAGATCTGATCAGACATGGCTGAGGCAGTCATAGCTGGCTCATGGTGTCAGATCTGATTTTCTGGGGTTGTAATAGCTGGCTCATGGTGTTAGATGTGATTGGCTGAGGTTGTCACAGCTGGCGCATAGTGTCAGATCTGATCAGTCATGGCTGAGGTAGTCACATCAAACTCATGGGGTCAGATCTGATCAGATATGGCTGAGGCTGTCACAGCTGGCTCATGGGGTCAGATCAGTTCACACATGGCTGAGGTAGTCACAGCTGGCTCATCGGGTCAGATCTGATCAGTCATGGCTTAGGTTGTCACCGCTGGCTCATAGTGACAGATCTGATCAGTCATGGCTGAAGAAGTCACAGCTGGCTCATGGTCTCAGATCTGATTGGCTGAGGTTGTCACAGCTGGCGCATACTGCCTGATCTAATCATGGCTCAGGCAGTTATAGCTGGCTCATGGTGTCAGATCGAATCAGTCATGGCTGAGGTTGTCACAGCTGACTAATGGTATCAGATCTGATCAGTCATGACTCATGTTGCCACAGCTGACTCATGGTGTCAGATCTGATCAGTCATGGCTGAGGTTGTCACAGCTGATTCATGGTGTCAGATCTGATCAGTCATGGCTGAGGTTGTCACAGCTGGCTCATAGTGTCAGATCAGATCAGTCATGTCTGATGTTGTCACAGCTGGCGCATAGTGTCAGATCTGATCAGTCATGGCTGAGGTTGTCACAGCTGACTCATGGTGTAGGATCTGATCAGTCATGGCTGATGTTGTCACAGCTGGCGCATAGTGTCAGATCTGATCAGTCATGGCTGAGGTTGTCACAGCTGGCGCATAGTGTCAGATTTGATCAGTCAGGGCTGAGATTGTCACAGCTGACGCATAGTGTCAGATCTGATCAGTCATGGCTGAGATTGTCACAGCTGGCGCATAGAGTCTGATCTGATCAGTCATGGCTGAGATTGTCACAGCTGGCGCATAGTGTCAGATCTGATCAGTCATAGCTGAGATTGTCACAGCTGGCGCATAGTATCAGATCTGATCAGTAATGGCTGAGGTTGTCACAGCTGGCGCATAGTGTCAGATCTGATCAGTCATGGCTGAGGTTGTCACAGCTGCCGCATAGTGTCAGATCTGATCAGTCATGCCTGAGGTTGTCACAGCTGGCGCATAGTGTCAGATTTGATCAGTCATGGCTGAGGTTGTCACAGCCGGCGCATAGTGTCAGATCTAATCAGTCATGGCTGAGGTTGTCACAGCTGGCGCATAGTGTCAGATCTGATCAGTCATGGCTGAGGTTGTCACAGCTGGCGCATAGTGTCAGATCTGATCAGTCATGCCTGAGGTTGTCACAGCTGGCGCATAGTGTCAGATTTGATCAGTCATGGCTGAGGTTGTCACAGCTGGCGCATAGTGTCAGATCTGATCAGTCATGGCTGAGGTTGTCACAGCTGGCGCATAGTGTCAGATCTGATCAGTCATGGCTGATGTTGTCACAGCTGGCGCATAGTGTCAGATCTGATCAGTCATGGCTGAGGTTGTCACAGCTGGCGCATAGTGTCAGATCTGATCAGTCATGGCTGAGGTTGCCACAGCTGGCGCATTGTGTCAGATCTGACCAGTCATGGCTGAGATTGTCACAGCTGGCGCATTGTGTCAGATCTGATCAGTCATGGCTGAGGTTGTCACAGCTGGCGCATTGTGTCAAATCTGACCAGTCATGGCTGAGGTTGTCACAGCTGGCTCATAGTGTCAGATCTGATCAGTCATGGCTGAGGTTGTCACAGCTGGCTCATAGTGTCAGATCTGATCAGTCATGTCTGATGTTGTCACAGCTGGCGCATAGTGTCAGATCTGATCAGTCATGGCTGAGATTGTCACAGCTGGCGCGTAGTGTCAGATCTGATCAGTGATGGCGGAGGTTGTCACAGCCGACTCATGTTGTAAGATCTAATCAGTCATGTCTGAGGCAGTCACATCTGGCTCATGGGGTCAGATCAGATCAGACATGGCTGAGGCAGTCACAGTTGGCTCATGGTGTCAGATCTGATTTACTGAGGTTGTCACAGCTGGCGCACACTGCCTGATCTAATCATGGCTCAGGCAGTTATAGCTGGCTCATGGTATCAGATCTGATCAGTCATGGCTGAGGTTGTCACAGCTGGCGCATAGTGTCAGATCTAATCAGTCATGCCTGAGGTTGTCACAGCTGGCGCATAGTGTCAGATCTGATCAGTCATGGCTGAGCTTGTCACAGCTGGCTCATAGTGTCAGATCTGATCAGTCATGGCTCAGGTTGTCACAGCTGGCGCATAGTATCAGATCTGATCAGTCATGGCAGAGGTTGTCACAGCTGGCTCATGGGGTCAGATCTGATCAGTCATGGCTGAGTTTGTCACAGCTGGCGCATTGTGTCAGATCTGATCAGTCATGGCTGAGGTTGTCACAGCTGGCGCATAGTGTCAGATCTGATCAGTCATGTCTGAGGTTGTCACAGCTGGCTCATAGTGTCAGATCTGATCAGTCATGGCTGAGGTCGTCACAGCTGGCGCAAGTGTCAGATCTGATCAGTGATGGCTGAGATTGTCACAGCTGGCTCATAGTGTCAGATCTGATCAGTCATGTCTGATGTTGTCACAGCTGGCGCATAGTGTCAGATCTGATCAGTCATGGCTGAGGTTGTCATAGCTGGCGCATTGTGTCAGATCTGACCAGTCATGGCTGAGATTGTCACAGCTGGCGCATTGTGTCAGATCTGATCAGTCATGGCTGAGGTTGTCACAGCTGGCGCATTGTGTCAGATCTGACCAGTCATGGCTGAGGTTGTCACAGCTGCCGCATAGTGTCAGATCTGATCAGTCATGTCTGATGTTGTCACAGCTGGCGCATATTGTCAGATCTGATCAGTCGTGGCTGAGGTTGTCACAGCTGACTCATGGCGTAGGATCTGATCAGTCATGGCTGATGTTGTCACAGCTGGCGCATAGTGTCAGATCTGATCAGTCATGGCTGACGTTGTCACAGCCGGCGCATAGTGTCAGATCTAATCAGTCATGGCTGATGTTGTCACAGCTGGCGCATAGTGTCAGATCTGATCAGTCATGGCTGAGGTTGTCACAGCTGGCTCATAGTGTCAGATCTGATCAGTCATGGCTGAGATTGTCACAGCTGGCGCATTGTGTCAGATCTGATCAGTCATGGCTGAGGTTGTCACAGCTGGCGCATTGTGTCAGATCTGACCAGTCATGGCTGAGGTTGTCACAGCTGGCGCATAGTGTCAGATCTGATCAGTCATGTCTGATGTTGTCACAGCTGGCGCATATTGTCAGATCTGATCAGTCATGGCTGAGGTTGTCAAAGCTGACTCATGGCGTAGGATCTGATCAGTCATG
Source organism: Megaustenia siamemsis (assembly GCA_032433765.1). NCBI lineage: Eukaryota > Metazoa > Mollusca > Gastropoda > Stylommatophora > Ariophantidae > Megaustenia > Megaustenia siamemsis. The sequence goes on along the minus strand of JAVIAB010000099.1, from coordinate 3,973,649 downwards.
GCTGATGTTGTCACAGCTGGCGCATAGTGTCAGATCTGATCAGTCATGGCTGACGTTGTCACAGCCGGCGCATAGTGTCAGATCTAATCAGTCATGGCTGATGTTGTCACAGCTGGCGCATAGTGTCAGATCTGATCAGTCATGGCTGAGGTTGTCACAGCTGGCTCATAGTGTCAGATCTGATCAGTCATGGCTGAGGTTGTCACAGCTGGCTCATAGTGTCAGATCTGATCAGTCATGCCTGAGGTTGTCACAGCTGGCGCATAGTGTCAGATCTGATCAGACATGGCTGAATTCGTCACAGCTGACTCATAGTTTCAGATCTGATTGGCATGGAGACAAATAATAATAAATGAATATTATTATAGAGGGAAACATCCGAGGCGATAATTCAGCGAATCTTAGAAGGAAGAGGTATGTTTTACAGCACTCGGAAACAATGACAAATAAACAATAACAGAAAAAAAACAAAGAACACCATATGGTCCGAAGCAGGATCGAACCAGTACTCCTTGGCATGCTCCTTGCCACGAGAAGCCGAACGCTAGGGAACACAGCCACTCAGTTAACTAAAACAATTAGCTATCGTGGACGATGTCTTTCACGCAGGTTTTCTCGTGACTATAGCATGGGTTACTATCACAGCTCGGGAATAAATTGTATTTCTATATTTTCCTATTAATACAAGTATCCTCCGGTAGGGCTGAATACTTGTGTTGTACACAAACAATTTTAGGATAAAATCATAGTCATAGTCCTGAGAACACCTACATGAAAGACATCGTTCACGATAGCTAATTTTTTTTTAGTTAGCTGAGTGGCAGTGTTCCCTAGCGTTCGGCTTCTTGTGGCAAGGCGCAGTGCCAAGGAGTACGGGTTCGATCCTACTTCTGACCATATATTGTTCTTTGTTTTTTTCCCGTTGTTTATTTGTCATTGTTTCTGAGTGCTGTAAAACATACCACTTCCTCCTATGATTTTCTGATTGACAAGGCTGAGGTTGTCATAGTTGGCTCATGGTGTTAGATCTGATTGACATGGCTGAGGTTGTCACATTTGGCTCATGGTGTTAGATCTAATTGACAAGGCGGAGATTGTCATAGTTGACACATGGTGTTAGATCTAATTGACAAGGCTGAGGTTGTCACAGTTGGCTCATGGTGTTATATCTGATTGACATGGCTGAGGTCGTCACAGCTGGCTCAAGGTGGTATATCTGATTGACATGGCTGAGGTTATCACAGTTGGCTCATGGTGTTAGATCTGATTGACATGGCTGAAGTCGCCACAGTTGGCTCATGGTGTTATATCTGATTGACATGGCTGAGGTCGTCACAGCTGGCTCATGGTGTTAGATCTGATTGACAAGGCTGAGGTTGTCACAGTTGGCTCATGGTGTTAGATCTGATTGACAAGGCTGAGGTTGTCACAGCTGGCTCATAGTGTTAGATCTGATTGGCAAGGCTGAGGTCGTCACAGTTGGCTCATGGTATTAGATCTGATTGGCAAGGCTGAGGTCGTCACAGTTGGCTCATGGTGTTAGATCTGATTGATATGGCTCAGTTTGTTACAGCTGGCTCATGGTGTTAGATCTGATTGTTAGATCTGATTGACATGGCTGAGGTCGTCACAGCTGGCTCATGGTGTTAGATCTGATTAACAAGGCTGAGTTTGTCACAGCTGGCTCATGGTGTTAGATCTGATTGGCTTGGCTGAGGTTGTCACATTTGGCTCATGGTGTTAGATCTGATTGACATGGCTGAGGTCGTCACAGTTGGCTCATGGTGTTAGATCTGATTAACAAGGCTGAGTTTGTCACAGCTGGCTCATGGTGTTAGATCTGATTGGCAAGGCTTAGGTCGTCACAGTTGGCTCATGGTGTTAGATCTTATTGACAAGGCTGAGGTCGTCACAGCTGGCTCATGGTGTTAGATCTGATTGACAAGGCTGAGGTTGTCACAGTTGGCTCATGGTGTTGGATCTAATTGACAAGGCTGATGTTGTCACATTTGGCTCATGGTGTTAGATCTGATTGACATGGCTGAGGTCGTCACAGTTGGCTCATGGTGTTAGATCTTATTGACAAGGCTGAGGTTGTCACAGCTGGCTCATGGTGTTAGATCTGATTGACATGGCTGAGGTCGTCACAGCTGACTCATGGTGTTAGATCTGATTGGCAAAGCTGAGGTCGTCACAGCTGACTCATGGTGTTAGATCTTATTGACAAGGCTGAGGTTGTCACAGCTGACTCATGGTGTTAGATCTGATTGACATGGCTGAGGTCGTCACAGCTGACTCATGGTGTTAGATCTGATTGGCAAGGCTGAGGTCGTCACAGTTGGCTCATGGTGTTAGATCTTATTGACAAGGCTGAGGTTGTCACAGCTGGCTCATGGTGTTAGATCTGATTGACATGGCTGAGGTCGTCACAGCTGACTCATGGTGTTAGATCTGATTGGCAAAGCTGAGGTCGTCACAGCTGACTCATGGTATCAGATCTTTCTGACAAGGCTGAGGTTGTCACAGCTGGCTCAAACCAATCTTCCACATTTCAGTGAGCTGTAAAATAATTTCTTTGTTGGCGTTGGCGTGATGACACTTCCTTAGTGGTGTAAGATGAATCGGTAAGGTGGACTGATTGGTCTCGAGGCAAGACGCCGGTCTCGAGACAGAGAGGTTGTGAGTTTAAATCCTGGTTGTACCAGTTAGGATTTTTATTTATGCTTTTTCTCTGCGGCAACCACCCCTGGTCTCAACAGCGAGGCCCGGCTTGAAACGTTAATTACTCATCGACGGAAAAAATATGAGTACCTCAGAAGAAGGAGCTATCTGCCTGTGCGGTGAGGACCTTATGCACATAGCTGCCTGGGCATATTAACACCCGAAATCCAGTTCCTAGTCTCTATCGACGTCGCAAGAGGTGAAAGCTGGCGAACTTAAAGAAAACACAGAAAAAAAATTAAACAGTTAACATAGTGGCACTGTGAGGTTAAACAGTTAACATAGCGGTACTGTGAGGTTAAACAGTTAACATAGTGGCACTGTGAGGTTAAACAGTTAACATAGCGGTACTGTGAGGTTAAACAGTTAACATAGTGGCACTGTGAGGTTAAACAGTTAACATAGTGGCACTGTGAGGTTAAACAGTTAACATAGCGGCACTGTGAGGTTAAACAGTTAACATAGTGGCACTGTGAGGTTAAACAGTTAACATAGCGGTACTGTGAGGTTAAACAGTTAACATAGTGGCACTGTGAGATTAAACAGTTAACATAGCGGTACTGTGAGGTTAAACAGTTAACATAGTGGCACTGTGAGGTTAAACAGTTAACATAGCGGTACTGTGAGGTTAAACAGTTAACATAGCATTACTGTGAGGTTAAACAGTTAACATAGTGGCACTGTGAAGTTAAACAGTTAACATTACAGTTAACAAAACCGCTTGAGTAGTCTTAAATTACGCTAATTATAGACGCGTGATGTCACTTTATTCACAGCGTAACAGCATTGTAGGTTCATGATTTCACATATGTGTACTCTGAGGTTCGAGATTCCACATATGTGTACTCTGAGGTTCAAGATTCCACATGTGTACTCTGAGGTTCAAGATTCCACATATGTGTACTCTGAGGTTCAAGATTCCACATATGTGTACTCTGAGGTTCAAGATTCCACATATGTGTACTCTGAGGTTCAATATTCCACATATGTGTGCTCTGAGGTTTAAGATTTCACATTTTAGAAATATGAGGTTTAAGATTTCATATTGTGTACCTTAAAACAATCTCACACAATGACACGTCAGATACAAACTAACATTGAGACACAAAGGTGGATTTAGAAAACATAACAATAAATACAAATATGTCAAGATTCAACATCATGTGCCATACCGGTTGGCGTAAGAAACGTAAAAGTCAAGTAACCAGTGACCTACTTTTATACTGGTAACAAATAATAATACATAAATATTATTATATGGGGAACTTCCGAGGCGATAATAGGGAATAATAGAACAAATAAGTATGTGTTAGCACTCGGAAAAATTAACAGACAAACAACAACAGAAAAAAACAAAGAACAATATATGGTCCGAAGTGGGATCGAACCCGTACTCCCTGGCACCGCGCCTTGCCACGAGAGGCCGAACGCTTGGCACACTGCCACTCAGCCAACTAAAAAATTGGCTATTGTAGTAGTGTCTTCCACGAAAGGCTCATCTGTTAATTTTTCCGAGTGCTAACACATACTTATTTGTTCTATTATGACCTACTTTTATACTAGTCTTGTAACCAGTGACCTACTGTTATAATAGTCTTGTAACCAGTGACCCACTTTTATAATAGTCTTGCAACCAGTGACCTACTTTTATAATAGTCAAGTAACCAATGGTCCATTTTTATTATCATCATCATGTGCCATACATCTTCTCCGCGATCTCTCTTTCCCTGTATTTTGCCAGTTGTAACCAAGTATTCCAACTTTCCTCTTCTCATGATGTTCCAGAAAAAATGTATTGTTTCTTTCTCTTCTTTCTCATGTTTTTTTATGAGCTCTCTTTTTGTGTTGGCCTCTTTGAGAATGTCCTCATTGGTCTTTTTAGCTGTCCAGGGAACTTTCAACATTCTTTTGAGAAATCCCATCTCTGTGGTCTCTAATCGTCTTTTCTTGTGTTTGTCTACTGTCCATAATTTATTTCCATAGGTCAGAATTGGCTCTATATAGCATAGATAAACTCTCTTTCTCACACCTATTGATACAGACTTGTTACACAAAATGTTTTTTCATTTTCTGAAATGCTATTTTGGCCTGAGCTATTCTGCTTTTTGTTTATGTGGTGCATCTTCCATTTGATGTTATTATTGTGCCCAAGTATTTGACGCGTTGCACTTGTTTCAAATTTGTCCTGTTTATTTTTATGCTGCATGATAGTGATGATTGTTTCTTCGATATAACCATTACTTCTGTTTCCTTACTATTCAGACTGAGACCTTTCTTGTTGCTTTCTTTTACTATTATGTCTATCATTTCTTGTAGCTCATTCTCTGTCTCTGCTATTAAGACTGTGTCATCCGCTTATCGCAAAATTTATGTTGTGACCGTTGACTTCAATTCCTTTTTTGTCTACTATTGATCTCATAATGTTCGCTGTAAAGTGAAAACAAATCCGGCGACAGAATACAGCCTTTCTCCTTGTTTTATATATTGGAGCTGTTCTGTTTGGTTGTTCATTCTAATATCTGCTGTTTGTTGCCAGCACATGAGTAAAGATTAGTGACAACTAAAGCATCATTACCAAACCGTCTCTCTCCCACATGATGGACGGACTGGGGGTCCCTGTCGCCTCACAGGTCATGTAGACCTTCGAACCTGGGATCGCCTTCAGGAGGGATCCAACTGTTCTGATCTCTGGGGCTGAAGAGTGGAGGAATGGAAAGATGTGGAAGTAAGCACAAATATCAAAATGTACGAAATATAAAATATTATATAAATATGAAATATTATCTAAATATGAAATATTATATAAATATGAAATATTATATAAATATGAAATATTAGCTAAATATGGAACACTGCCTGAAATATGTAATATTATATAAATATGAAATATTATCTAAATATGAAATATTATCTAAATATGCTATTCTGCCTGATATATGAAATATTATCTAAATATGAAATATTATCTAAATATGAAATATTATCTAAACATTAAATATTATCTAAATATTAAATACTATCTAAATATGAAATATTATCTAAATATGAAATATTATCTAAATATGAAATATTATCTAAATATGAAATATCCAAATATGAAATATTATCTAAATATTCAATACTGCCTAAATATGAAATACTGTCTGAAAATGAAATACTCTTTTAGAGATCTAAATATTAAATACTATTTTGTTTCATTTCTATCGTTTATTGCCTAGAACCACTGTTCTGCTAGCTGAAAAGCCGACGTACGGTGTTCGAAGCCCGCGGTAGACAGAAAGGATTTTTTCTATCGGGGGTGAAATAAAAATCCTGAGTCTCACACGTCGTGGCGACTTCTTGACCAAGCGGCCTTTATCCCTCTGGTTCTATCGTTGCCCCCCCCCCCCCCCCGTCATACACCAGCAATGGTACTATGTGACGTAATGATAGTTTTTTTTTTATTGCTTATTTTCTGACTTGGAATCTTCTTTCTCTTCCACTCTTTCTCCACTTCCTCTTGTGCCCGTTTGGATGTCGAGGGAGATACAAAGTTCTGGTTCTCACCCTTTTAGCGGCCTCACTCATCAGTTGATGTTGTAGAGTTTATTTTGGTAGCACAGTGTTGGCATGAATTTACTCTCAACAGAAGATTGAGTTATTTGCGGGTCATCATCATTGCACTCCGAACATGTCCATAGGTGCTCAGATCCCCTCCTCAGCAATTCTCTTAGTGTCCAGCGACTGACGACTCCAGTTCTATGTTGGTTGATAAGTCTTCTTACACGGCCACTAAGTTTCTCATTTCTGGCTGTGCCCACCTTAACTCCCATTTCCATCATCCGAAGAAGTGACGTGGATGTGTGTTTGTTGAAGTCCTGTACAGAAGATATTTCTGGCTGTGCCCATCTTAACTCCCATTCCCATCATCCGAAGAAGTGACGTGGATCTATGTTTGTCGAAGTCCTGTACAGAAGATATTTCTGGCTGTGCCCATTTTAACTCCCATTCCCATCATCCGAAGAAGTGACGTGGATCTATGTTTGTTGAAGTCCTGTACAGAAGATATTTCTGGCTGTGCCCAACTCCCATTCCCATCATCCGAAGAAGTGACGTGGATCTGTGTTTGTCGAAGTCCTGTACAGAAGATATCTCTGGGTGGTAATAGGTATTTCCATGTGTTGAAGTATCGGGGGTAGCTGTCCCAATATTGAATTTACCTTGTTCCATCGGATGTCTACTTCAGAGAATGGGGGGCTGGTTGGTCTCGAGGAAGAGAGGTTGTGGGAGGCAAGACGCCGGCCTCGAGACAGAGAGGTTGTGGGAGGCAAGACGCCGGCCTCGAGACAGAGAGGTTGTGGGAGGCAAGACGCCGGCCTCGAGACAGTGAGGTTGTGGGAGGCAAGACGCCGGCCTCGAGACAGAGAGGTTGTGGGAGGCAAGACGCCGGCCTCGAGACAGTGAGGTTGTGGGAGGCAAGACGCCGGCCTCGAGACAGAGAGGTTGTGGGAGGCAAGACGCCGGCCTCGAGACAGAGAGGTTGTGGGAGGCAAGACGCCGGCCTCGAGACAGAGAGGTTGTGGGAGGCAAGACGCCGGCCTCGAGACAGAGAGGTTGTGGGAGGAAAGACGCCGGCCTCGAGACAGAGAGGTTGTGGGAGGCAAGACGCCGGCCTCGAGACAGAGAGGTTGTGGGAGGCAAGACGCCGGCCTCGAGACAGAGAGGTTGTGGGAGGCAAGACGCCGGCCTCGAGACAGAGAGGTTGTGGGAGGCAAGACGCCGGCCTCGAGACAGAGAGGTTGTGGGAGGCAAGACGCCGGCCTCGAGACAGAGAGGTTGTGGGAGGCAAGACGCCGGCCTCGAGACAGAGAGGTTGTGGTTTTAAATCCCGGCCGCACCAGTTGATATTATTATTTATGATTTCTCTGTGCGGTAATCACCTCAGCAGCTGGACCCGGCTTCAAACGTCAATTACTCATGGACGGAAAAAAATATGAGTACCTCCGAAGACAGAGTTATCTGCCTTTACGACGAGGGCCCCTGTGAACACGGCAGCCAGGGAAAAAAGCGGATTAACACGCAAAATTCACATGCCTGTCTCTAGGGACCTAGTCAGATGTAGAAGCTGGCAAACACGCACAAAAAAACAAAAACAAAATCATTAGACAAGAGGTGTTCTCTGATATTTAAAGTTTATTTCTTGTATACACTATAACCCCAACACTTACAACATCAACACTACAATATCAACACTACAATCCCAACACAACAACCTCAACACTACAACCCCAACACTACAACATCAACACTACAACATCACCAATACAACACCAACACTAAAACACAAACTCTACATCAACACTTCAACCCCAGCACTACACACCAATACTACAATCCCAACACCACAATCCCAATACTTTAATCCCAACACTACAACCTCAACACTAAACCACCAACACTAAAACACCAACACTACAACATCAACACTACAACATCAACACTACAACACTAACACTATAACACCAAAACTACAAACCAAAAACAACACCAACACTTTAACGCAAACACTACAACACCAACACTACAACTCCAACACTACAACCTAAACATTACCACACCAACACTACAAAATCAGCACTACATCAACACTACAACCCCAAAAGTACAACATCAACACTACAACCCCAATACAACAGCACCAACACTAATACACAAACACTACAATATCAACACTACAATCCCAACACTACAACACCAACTCTACACCCACAACAGTAAAAGATCAACACTACAAAACCAACACTACACCTCCAACACTACAACCACCAACACTATAACACCAAGACTACAACCCCAACATTACAACCCCATCGCTACAAAACCAACACTACAACACCAACATGATAACATCAACACTACAATACCAATACTAGAACCCCAACACTATAACACCAACACTACAACCCCAACAGGATAACACCAACACTACAACACCAACATTATAACACACCAACACCAACATTACAACATCAACACTACAATATCAACTATACAACACCAATACTACAACACCAACACTTCAACTCTAACACACAAACACTACAATACCAACACTACATCACCAACATTACAACATCTACACTACAACCCCAATACTACAACACCAACACTAAAGCACTACAACTTCAACACTACACTACTACCCGACCAATACTACAACACCAACACTACAGCACTACAACACCAACACTTCAACACCAACACTATAACACCATCACTACAACTCCACAACACCAAAACTACAACTCAAACACTACAACACCAACACTATTCCACCAACACTACAACACAAACACTACAATACCAACACTACAACACCAACACTACAACACCAACACTACAAATCCAACAAGTGTGCACTAATACTACAATTCCAACACTACAACATTAACACTACAACATCAACTCTAGAATACAAACAATACAGCACCAACTTCAATACTACAACACCAACACTACTACATGAACACAACAACATCAACACTACAACATCAACATTCCAACACCAACAATCCAACATCAACACTACAACATCAACACTACAACACCAACACTCCAACACTACAAATCCAACACTAATACTACAATTCCAACACTACAACTCCAACACTACAACATCAACTCTAGAATACAAACAATACACCAACACTAACTTCAATACTACAACATTAACACTACAACATTAACACTACAACCTCAACACTAAAACACCAACACTACAACACCAAAACTACAACATCAAGACTACAAACCAAAAACAACAACACGAACACTATGACGCAAACACCACAGCCCCAACACTACAACCTAAACATTACCACACCAACACTACAACATCAACACTACAACACCAACGTTACAACATTAATACTACAACACCAACACTACAACGTCAACAATACAACAACAATACAAAAACACCAAAACTACAACACCAACACTACAACACCAATACTACAATATCAACACTACAACCCCAACAGTACAACACCAACACTACAACACCTACACTACAACACCTACACTACAACATCAACATTACAACACCAACACTACAACACCAACACTAAAACTTAAACACTACAACCCCAACACTACAACACCAACACTACAACATCTACACTACACCCCCAACACTACAACCCCAAAACTTCAACACCAACACTTCTTCCCCAACAATACCACACCAACATTACAAAATAAACACTACAACACAAACACTACACACCCAACACTACAACCTCAACACTACAACCCCAACACTACCACACAAACATCACAACATCAAATCTACACCCCCAACACTACAAATTTAACAATACAACACAGACACTAAAGCACTACAACCCAACACTACACCACTACACGACCAATACACGAACACCTCAACCCCAACATTTCTGCCCAACAATACAATGCGAACACTACAACACCAACACTACAACACCAACACTACAACACCAACACTACAACACCAACACTACAACACCAACACTACAACACCAACACTACAACACCAACACTACAACACCAACACTACAACACCAACACTACAACACCAGCACTACAACACCAACACTACAACACCAACACTACAACACCAACACTACAACACCAACACTACAACACCAACACTACAACACCAACACTACAACACTAACACTACAACACCAACACTACAACACCAACACTACAACACCAACACTACAACACCAACACTACAACACCAACACTACAACACCAGCACTACAACACCAACACTACAACACCAACACTACAACACCAACACTACAACACCAACACTACAACACCAACACTACAACACCAACACTACAACACCAACACTACAACACCAACACTACAACACCAACACTACAACACCAACACTTCAACACTATCTCTGATACGTTTACCAACCTCTTCCTGCACCAACAAACACCACCACAGCTCCAAACATCATCATGTGCCAAATATCCATTCTTGTAGGCACAGAAAATAACACCACTCGTGTCAAATTGATGATCTAGCTTGTCTTTGTTGTCAAATGTTGTCCAGCTATCCCTGTCTGCAACGATTTTTTTGCTGATTAAACAGCAGTGTTCTTTTTGCACATCAGCACTGAGCACACGGCATCTATTACTTTAAAAACAAAACAGCTTTCGGATGATTACACAAAGCCTTTTTGGTTACACAACAGTTTGTCGGTGTGTAGATTTCACAACAGTTTGTTTATGATTACACAACAGTTTGTTTATGATTACACAACAGTTTGTTTGTTTGTGACTACATACCAGTTTGTCTGTTTATGATTACAGAACAGTTTGTCTGTTTGTGAATACACAACAGTTTGTCTGTTTGTGAATACACAACAGTTTATCTGTTTGTGAATACACAACAGTTTGTCTGTTTGTGAATACACAACAGTTTGTCTGTTTGTGAATACACAACAGTTTGTCTGTTTGTAGAATACACGCCGTAACTATTTTGATTTTTATCCAAATACTGTTTCGATTATTTATGAAGAATTATTTCACAATTTAACAAACGTTGACTCCACAAATTCATTACCGCTATTGTAGCTACTTCACAAAAAGCTATTGTAGCTACTTCACAAAAAACTATTGTATCTACCTCATAAACGCTATTGTATCTACTTCACAAAAAGCAATTGTACCTACCTCATAAACGCTATTGTATCTACTTCACAAAAAGCTATTGTAGCTATTTCACAAAAAGCTATTGTATCTACTTCACAAAAAGCTATTGTAGCTACTTCACAAAAAGCTATTGTATCTACTTCACAAAAAGCTATTGTAGCTACTTCACAAAAAGCTATTGTAGCTACTTCACAAAAAGCTATTGTATCTACTTCACAAAAAGCTATTGTAGCTACTTCACAAAAAGCTATTGTATCTACTTCACAAAAAGCTATTGTATCTACTTCACAAAAAGCTATTGTAGCTACTTCACAAAAAGCTATTGTAGCTACTTCACAAAAAGCTATTGTATCTACTTCACAAAAAGCTATTGTAGCTACTTCACAAAAAGCTATTGTATCTACTTCACAAAAAGCTATTGTAGCTACTTCACAAAAAGCTATTGTATTTACTTCACAAAAAGCTATTGTAGCTTCTTCACAAAAAACTATTGTATCTACCTCATAAACGCTATTGTATTTACTTCACAAAAAACTGCTGTGGCTACTTCACAAAAAAACTATTGTATCTACCTCATAAACGCTATTGTATCTACTTCACAAAAAGCAATTGTATCAACCTCATAAACGCTATTTATCTACTTCACAAAAAGCAATTGTATCAACCTCATAAACGCTATTATATCTACTTCACAAAAAGCAATTGTATCAACCTCATAAACGCTATTGTATCTACTTCACAAAAAGCAATTGTATCAACCTCATAAACGCTATTGTAACTACTTCACAAAAAGCAATTGTATCAACCTCATAAACGCTATTGTATCTACTTCACAAAAAGGAATTGTATCTTCCATCATAAACGCTATTGTATCTACTTCACAAAAGCTATTGTAGCTATTTCACAAAAAGCTATTGTATCTACTTCACAAAAGCTATTGTAGCTACTTCACAAAAAGCTATTGTATCTACTTCACAAAAAGCTATTGTAGCTACTTCACAAAAAGCTATTGTAGCTACTTCACAAAAAGCTATTGTATTTACTTCACAAAAAGCAATTGTATCTACCTCATAAAAGCTATTGTATTTACTTCACAAAAAAAACAATTGTATCTACCTCATAAAAGCTATTGTATTTACTTCACAAAAAAACAATTGTATCTACCTCATAAATGCTATTGTATTCACTTCACAAAAAAACAATTGTATCTACCTCATAATGCTATTGTATTCACTTCACAAAAAACTGCTGTGGCTACTTCACAACAAGCAATTGTATCTACCTCATAAACGCTATTGTATCTACTTCACAAAAAGCAATTGTACCTTCCATCATAAACGCTATTGTATCTACTTCACAAAAAGCAATTGTACCTTCCATCATAAACGCTATTGTAATTACTTCACAAAAAGCAATTGTATCAACCTCATAAACGCTATTGTATCTACTTCACAAAAAGCTATTGTAGCTACTTCACAAAAAGCTATTGTATTTACTTCACAAAAAGCTATTGTAGCTTCTTCACAAAAAACTATTGTATCTACCTCATAAACGCTATTGTATTTACTTCACAAAAGCTATTGTAGCTTCTTCACAAAAAAACTATTGTATCTACCTCATAAACGCTATTGTATCTACTTCACAAAAAGCAATTGTATCAACCTCATAAACGCTATTTATCTACTTCACAAAAAGCAATTGTATCAACCTCATAAACGCTATTATATCTACTTCACAAAAAGCAATTGTATCAACCTCATAAACGCTATTGTATCTACTTCACAAAAAGCAATTGTATCAACCTCATAAACGCTATTGTAACTACTTCACAAAAAGCAATTGTATCAACCTCATAAACGCTATTGTATCTACTTCACAAAAAGGAATTGTATCTTCCATCATAAACGCTATTGTATCTACTTCACAAAAAGCTATTGTAGCTATTTCACAAAAGCTATTGTATCTACTTCACAAAAAGCTATTGTAGCTACTTCACAAAAAGCTATTGTATCTACTTCACAAAAAGCTATTGTAGCTACTTCACAAAAAGCTATTGTAGCTACTTCACAAAAAGCTATTGTATTTACTTCACAAAAAGCAATTGTATCTACCTCATAAAAGCTATTGTATTTACTTCACAAAAAAACAATTGTATCTACCTCATAAAAGCTATTGTATTTACTTCACAAAAAAACAATTGTATCTACCTCATAAATGCTATTGTATTCACTTCACAAAAAAACAATTGTATCTACCTCATAATTGCTATTGTATTCACTTCACAAAAAACTGCTGTGGCTACTTCACAACAAGCAATTGTATCTACCTCATAAACGCTATTGTATCTACTTCACAAAAAGCAATTGTACCTTCCATCATAAACGCTATTGTATCTACTTCACAAAAAGCAATTGTACCTTCCATCATAAACGCTATTGTAACTACTTCACAAAAAGCAATTGTATCAACCTCATAAACGCTATTGTATCTACTTCACAAAAAGCAATTGTATCTTCCATCATAAACGCTATTGTATCTACTTCACAACAAGCAATTGTATCTACTTCATAAACGCTATTGTATCTACTTCACAAAAAGCAATTGTATCAACCTCATAAACGCTATTGTAACTACTTCACAAAAAGCAATTGTACCAACCTCATAAACGCTATTGTAACTACTTCACAAAAAGCAATTGTATCAACCTCATAAACGCTATTGTAACTACTTCACAAAAAGCAATTGTATCTTCCATCATAAACGCTATTGTATCTACTTCACAAAAAGCAATTGTATCTACTTCATAAACGCTATTGTATCTACTTCACAAAAAGCAATTGTATCAACCTCATAAACGCTATTGTAACTACTTCACAAAAAGCAATTGTACCAACCTCATAAACGCTATTGTAACTACTTCACAAAAAGCAATTGTACCAACCTCATAAACGCTATTGTAACTACTTCACAAAAAGCAATTGTATCAACCTCATAAACGCTATTGTAACTACTTCACAAAAAGCAATTGTATCAACCTCATAAACGCTATTGTATCTACTTCACAAAAAGCAATTGTATCAACCTCATAAACGCTATTGTATCTACTTCACAAAAAGCAATTGTATCAACCTCATAAACGCTATTGTATCTACTTCACAAAAAGCAATTGTATCAACCCCATAAACGCTATTGTATCTACTTCACAAAAAGCAATTGTATCAACCTCATAAACGCTATTGTATCTACTTCACAAAAAGCAATTGTATCTAAAACATAAACGCTATTGTATCTACTTCACAAAAAGCAATTGTATCTTCTTCATAAACGCCATTGTAGCTACTTCACAAAAAGCAATTGTATCTAAAACATAAACGCTATTGTATCTACTTCACAAAAAGCAATTGTATCTACTTCATAAACGCCATTGTAGCTACTTCATAAACGCCATTGTAGCTACTTCATAAACGATGCTATAACAATCATCTATACTTTTACTCTTTTACACTAACGTTAATTTTTGTTTACTTTCTCACAGACACCGCATCATCGAGAAGACATATTACATAGACACAAAGTGGCGCCAAACAGTTCAACTAATATATAGTTACTTGTCGTATACGCTTCTTGTTTACTTAACGTGCTTTCTGCAGTTTTGCTCTTCAGATTATACTACGGAATTGCTTCACTACAGACGGGGCATTCCTAAATCTGCTCAGCCCCCGTTTCAGCAACCAAAAAATGATCATCCTGATCGTTCACACTGTTCTATTGAACGTGTCGCGTTAAACTGCACAAATGGCGCGCAGCTCAAAATGGACACTTCCGAGTCGCTCGGAACGACCGTCACGGGCAGCTCTACTTTCGGTTCTAGTAATAAGTCAAGAGCCCCATCATACCAAGTGGCGTATAGGCAATATGGTGTTAGCGATCATCATTTTTACAGACCTTCAGCACATATTTTTATCGAGTAATATAGTCGGTATTACGCCCGAGCTGATTTACTTTCCCAGAAAAAAATCCAGTACTCATATAAAGCTGGGTGTACCCGGAAGCCGTCGATCAAAATCGAATCCGACCTCTTATACTTACGGCCCTACATAGTATTTAATATTTGTGCTTATCTCCAGTCGAGCAAACAGTATTTGCAACTCATAACTGACCGTCTGCGATGTTAAACTTCACAATGAAGAAATTAATACAAAAGTGTGATCCGATATGTCCACAAATAGAATCACAACGAAAACATAACAACTTTATTTTACGAGATGCTCGCACGGAAAATATTTTTGGAACTTGAAATTCAAGTCAGATGAAGTTACGGCCCCTGCGTTATTTAACTTTTTCTGTAGGGAAACTTTTTATCGACGCAACGGAAGAGATTTCAGAGACAAAATTGTTCATGGTTTTAAGAATCAATCTACATATTTATATTTATCTAACATATAACATATTATAAATGAATGTTTAGATAATTGAACAAGGTATTAGATTTCACCAATATCAAGATGATACAAGATGTGTAAAAAGAATATGGTTTAATGGCGTTCACACTAATCAAATAAAGCGTGGCGCACTATGCGACGAAAGGTAAAAAAAAAGTAAAGTATCCCCGTCACACCAAGTGGCTTATAGGGAATATGGTGTTAGTGACCATAAATTTTACAGACCTTCGGCACATGATTTTTGGGGTAATGTGGTCGGTATTACGCCTGTGCCGCTTTATTTTCCCAGAAAAAAATTCGGTACCCATTTAAGGCTGGGTGAACCCGGAGCCGTCGGTTGAGATCGAACCTTACCTCTTGTCCTTTGTAGTCCAGTTCACTAACTACTGAGCTATCGCGGCTCCCTATGCGGCGAAACGTACGTTGCCGAAATCGGCATGACGCACAGTGCGGCGAAACGTACGTTGCCGAAATCGGCATGACGCACAGTGCGGCGAAACGTACGTTGCCGAAATCGGCATGACGCACAGTGCGGCGAAACGTACGTTGCCGAAATCGGCATGACGCACAGTGCGGCGAAACGTACGTTGCCGAAATCGGCATGACGCACAGTGCGGCGAAACGTACGTTGCCGAAATCGGCATGACGCACAGTGCGGCGAAACGTACGTTGCCGAAATCGGCATGACGCACAGTGCGGCGAAACGTACGTTGCCGAAATCGGCATGACGCACAGTGCGACGAAACGTACGTTGCCGAAATCGGCATGACGCACAGTGCGACGAAACGAACGGAAAGAGTTAAAACATACTTTAAGGATGTTTTTAAAAATACAGTTTTGCATAATCGGGCCAGTACACTTCTTAGTGAAATAATCAGCATAAAAATACAAGATATGGAGGTCAAATGTTATCGTAAGGTTTTGGGTATTCCTTACTTAGATCGTATCACAAATGTTATCATAACGTTTGGGCATCTCTTACTTAGATCGTATCACAAATGTTATCCTAAGGTTTTGGACATCTCTTACATAGATCGTATCACAAATGTTATATTAAGGTTTTAGGCATCTCTTACATAGATCGTATCACAAATGTTATATTAAGGTTTTGGGCATCTCTTACTTAGATCGTATCACAAATGTAAAAGTTCACAAAAGTATACAACAAACAATCGGTGTACGTGATGATCTTGTGACTTCTGTGAAGAAACAGAATGAAATGGTTTGCTCGCGTGTCTTGATTGTCTGGTCTGGAAACGGTCATTCTGTGGGGAATTGAGGAAGAGGGAGGAGTAGTGGGAGAAGGAGGAGTAGTGGGAGAAGGTGGAGTAGTGGGAGAAGGTGGAGTAGTGGGAGAAGGTGGAGTAGTGGGAGAAGGTGGAGTAGTGGGAGAAGGTGGAGTAGTGGGAGAAGGTGGAGTAGTGGGAGAAGGTGGAGTAGTGGGAGAAGGTGGAGTAGTGGGAGAAGGTGGAGTAGTGGGAGAAGGTGGAGTAGTGGGAGAAGGTGGAGTAGTGGGAGAAGGTGGAGTAGTGGGAGAAGGTGGAGTAGTGGGAGAAGGTGGAGTAGTGGGAGAAGGTGGAGTAGTGGGAGAAGGTGGAGTAGTGGGAGAAGGTGGAGTAGTGGGAGAAGGTGGAGTAGTGGGAGAAGGTGGAGTAGTGGGAGAAGGTGGAGTAGTGGGAGAAGGTGGAGTAGTGGGAGAAGGTGGAGTAGTGGGAGAAGGTGGAGTAGTGGGAGAAGGTGGAGTAGTGGGAGAAGGTGGAGTAGTGGGAGAAGGTGGAGTAGTGGGAGAAGGTGGAGTAGTGGGAGAAGGTGGAGTAGTGGGAGAAGGAGGAGTAGTAGTGGGAGAAGGTGGAGTAGTGGGAGAAGGTGGAGTAGTGGGAGAAGGTGGAGTAGTGGGAGAAGGAGGAGTAGTGGGAGAAGGAGGAGTAGTAGTGGGAGAAGGTGGAGTAGTGGGAGAAGGAGGAGTAGGGAGAGAAGGAGGAGTAGTGGGAGAAGGTGGAGTAGTGGGAGAAGGTGGAGTAGTGGGAGAAGGAGGAGTAGTAGTGGGAGAAGGTGGAGTAGTGGGAGAAGGTGGAGTAGTGGGAGAAGGTGGAGTAGTGGGAGAAGGAGGAGTAGTGGGAGAAGGAGGAGTAGTGGGAGAAGGAGGAGTAGTAGTGGGAGAAGGTGGAGTAGTGGGAGAAGGTGGAGTAGTGGGAGAAGGTGGAGTAGTGGGAGAAGGAGGAGTAGTGGGAGAAGGAGGAGTAGTGGGAGAAGGAGGAGTAGTGGGAGAAGGAGGAGTAGTGGGAGAAGGTGGAGTAGTGGGAGAAGGAGGAGTAGTGGGAGAAGGAGGAGTAGTGGGAGAAGGAGGAGTAGTGAGAGAAGGAGGAGTAGTAGTGGGAGAAGGTGGAGTAGTGGGAGAAGGAGGAGTAGTGGGAGAAGGAGGAGTAGTGGGAGAAGGAGGAGTAGTAGTGGGAGAAGGTGGAGTAGTGGGAGAAGGAGGAGTAGTGGGAGAAGGAGGAGTAGTGGGAGAAGGTGGAGTAGTGGGAGAAGGAGGAGTAGTGAGAGAAGGAGGAGTAGTGGGAGAAGGAGGAGTAGTGGGAGAAGGAGGAGTAGTGGGAGAAGGAGGAGTAGTGAGAGAAGGAGGAGTAGTGGGAGAAGGAGGAGTAGTGAGAGAAGGAGGAGTAGTGGGAGAAGGTGGAGTAGTGGGAGAAGGTGGAGTAGTGGGAGAAGGTGGAGTAGTGGGAGAAGGTGGAGTAGTGGGAGAAGGTGGAGTAGTGGGAGAAGGTGGAGTAGTGGGAGAAGGAGGAGTAGTGGGAGAAGGAGGAGTAGTGGGAGAAGGAGGAGTAGTGGGAGAAGTAGGAGTAGTGAGAGAAGGAGGAGTAGTGGGAGAAGGAGGAGTAGTGGGAGAAGGAGGAGTAGTGAGAGAAGGAGGAGTAGTGGGAGAAGGAGGAGTAGTGGGAGAAGGAGGAGTAGTAGTGGGAGAAGGTGGAGTAGTGGGAGAAGGAGGAGTAGTGGGAGAAGGAGGAGTAGTGAGAGAAGGAGGAGTAGTAGTGGGAGAAGGTGGAGTAGTGGGAGAAGGTGGAGTAGTGGGAGAAGGAGGAGTAGTGGGAGAAGGAGGAGTAGTGAGAGAAGGAGGAGTAGTGGGAGAAGGTGGAGTAGTGGGAGAAGGAGGAGTAGTGGGAGAAGGAGGAGTAGTGAGAGAAGGAGGAGTAGTAGTGGGAGAAGGAGGAGTAGTGAGAGAAGGTGGAGTAGTGGGAGAAGGTGGAGTAGTGGGAGAAGGAGGAGTAGTGGGAGAAGGAGGAGTAGTGAGAGAAGGAGGAGTAGTGGGAGAAGGTGGAGTAGTGGGAGAAGGAGTAGTAGTGGGAGAAGGAGGAGTAGTGAGAGAAGGTGGAGTAGTGGGAGAAGGTGGAGTAGTGGGAGAAGGAGGAGTAGTGGGAGAAGGAGGAGTAGTGAGAGAAGGAGGAGTAGTAGTGGGAGAAGGTGGAGTAGTGGGAGAAGGTGGAGTAGTGGGAGAAGGAGGAGTAGTGGGAGAAGGAGGAGTAGTGAGAGAAGGAGGAGTAGTAGTGGGAGAAGGTGGAGTAGTGAGAGAAGGAGGAGTAGTGGGAGAAGGAGGAGTATTGAGAGAAGGAGGAGTAGTAGTGGGAGAAGGTGGAGTAGTGAGAGAAGGTGGAGTAGTGAGAGAAGGAGGAGTAGTGGGAGAAGGAGGAGTAGTGGGAGAAGGAGGATTAGTGAGAGAAGGAGGAGTAGTGGGAGAAGGAGGAGTAGTGGGAGAAGGAGGAGTAGTGAGAGAAGGAGGAGTAGTAGTGGGAGAAGAGGAGTAGTGGGAGAAGGGAGTAGTGGGAGAAGGAGGAGTAGTGGGAGAAGGAGGAGTAGTGGGAGAAGGAGGAGTAGTGGGAGAAGGAGGAGTAGTGGGAGAAGGAGGAGTAGTGGGAGAAGGAGGAGTAGTGGGAGAAGGAGGAGTAGTGGGAGAAGGAGGAGTAGTGGGAGAAGGAGGAGTAGTGGGAGAAGGAGGAGTAGTGGGAGAAGGAGGAGTAGTGGGAGAAGGAGGAGTAGTGGGAGAAGGAGGAGTAGTGAGAGAAGGAGGAGTAGTAGTGGGAGAAGGAGGAGTAGTGGGAGAAGGAGGAGTAGTGGGAGAAGGAGGAGTAGTGGAGAAGGAGGAGTAGTGGGAGAAGGAGGAGTAGTGAGAGAAGGAGGAGTAGTAGTGGGAGAAGGTGGAGTAGTGAGAGAAGGAGGAGTAGTGGGAGAAGGAGGAGTAGTGAGAGAAGGAGGAGTAGTAGTGGGAGAAGGTGGAGTAGTGAGAGAAGGAGGAGTAGTGGGAGAAGGAGGAGTAGTGGGAGAAGGAGGAGTAGTGGGAGAAGGAGGAGTAGTGGGAGAAGGAGGAGTAGTGGGAGAAGGAGGAGTAGTGGGAGAAGGAGGAATAGTGGGAGAAGGAGGAGTAGTGGGAGAAGGAGGAGTAGTGAGAGAAGGAGGAGTAGTGGGAGAAGGAGGAATAGTGGGAGAAGGAGGAGTAGTGGGAGAAGGAGAAGTAGTGAGAGAAGGAGGAGTAGTGGGAGAAGGAGGAGTAGTGGGAGAAGGAGGAGTAGTGGGAGAAGGAGGAGTAGTGGGAGAAGGAGGAGTAGTGGGAGAAGGAGGAGTAGTGGGAGAAGGAGGAGTAGTGGGAAAAGGAGGAGAAACACTATTAGGAGAAGAAGGAGGAATAGTGGGAGAAGGAGGAGTAGTGAGAGAAGGAGGAGTAGTGGGAGAAGGAGGAGTAGTGGGAGAAGGAGGAGTAGTGGGAGAAGGAGGAGTAGTGGGAGAAGGAGGAGTAGTGGGAGAAGGAGGAGTAGTGGGAGAAGGAGGAGTAGTGGGAGAAGGAGGAATAGTGGGAGAAGGAGGAGTAGTGGGAGAAGGAGGAGTAGTGGGAGAAGGAGGAGTAGTGGGAGAAGGAGGAGTAGTGGGAGAAGGAGGAGTAGTGGGAGAAGGAGGAGTAGTTGGAAAAGGAGGAGAAACACTATTAGGAGAAGAAGGAGGAATAGTGGGAGAAGGAGGAGTAGTGAGAGAAGGAGGAGTAGTGGGAGAAGGAGGAGTAGTGGGAGAAGGAGGAGTAGTGGGAGAAGGAGGAGTAGTGGGAGAAGGAGGAGTAGTGGGAGAAGGAGGAGTAGTGGGAGAAGGAGGAGTAGTGGGAGAAGGAGGAGTAGTGGGAGAAGGAGGAGTAGTGGGAGAAGGAGGAGTAGTGGGAGAAGGAGGAGTAGTGGGAAAAGGAGGAGAAACACTATTAGGAGAAGAAGGAGATTTAGTGGGAAAAGGAGGATTATTTGAAGAAGGAGGAGAAACACTATTAGGAGAAGAAGGAGGAATAGTGGGAGAAGGAGGATTATTTGAAGAAGGAGGAGAAACACTATTAGGAGAAGAAGGAGGAATAGTGGGAGAAGGAGGAGTAGTGAGAGAAGGAGGAGTAGTGGGAGAAGGAGGAGTAGTGGGAGAAGGAGGAGTAGTGGGAGAAGGAGGAGTAGTGGGAGAAGGAGGAGTAGTGGGAGAAGGAGGAGTAGTGGGAGAAGGAGGAGTAGTGGGAAAAGGAGGAGAAACACTATTAGGAGAAGAAGGAGATTTAGTGGGAAAAGGAGGATTATTTGAAGAAGGAGGAGAAACACTATTAGGAGAAGAAGGAGGAATAGTGGGAGAAGGAGGATTATTTGAAGAAGGAGGAGAAACACTATTAGGAGAAGAAGGAGGAATAGTGGGAGAAGGAGGATTATTTGGAGAAGGAGGAGAAACACTAGTAGGAGAAGAAGGAGGAATAGTGGGAGAAGGAGGATTATTTGGAGAAGGAGGAGAAACACTAGTAGGAGAAGAAGGAGATTTAGTGGGAAAAGGAGGATTATTTGAAGAAGGAGGAGAAACACTATTAGGAGAAGAAGGAGGAATAGTGGGAGAAGGAGGAATAGTGGGAGAAGGAGGATTATTTGAAGAAGGAGGAGAAACACTATTAGGAGAAGAAGGAGGAATAGTGGGAGAAGGAGGAGTAGTGGGAGAAGGAGGAGAAACAGTAATAGGAGAAGAAGGAGGAATAGTGGGAGAAGTAACATGTAACATAACTAGGACAAAACTGAAACAATCATCACCATCATGCAACATAACTAGGACAAAACTGAAACAATCATCACCATCATGCAACATAACTAGGACAAATCTGAAACAATCATCACCATCATGCAACATAACTAGGACAAATCTGAAACAATCATCACCATCATGCAACATAACTAGGACAAAACTGAAACAATCATCACCATCATGCAACATAACTAGGACAAAACTGAAACAATCATCACCATCATGCAACATAACTAGGACAAAACTGAAACAATCATCACCATCATGCAACATAACTAGGACAAATCTGAAACAATCATCACCATCATGCAACATAACTAGGACAAATCTGAAACAATCATCACCATCATGCAACATAACTAGGACAAATCTGAAACAATTATCACCATCATGTAACATAACTAGGACAAATCTGAAACAATCATCACCATCATGTAACATAACTAGGACAAATCTGAAACATTCATCACCATCACCATCATGCAACATAAACATAAACAGAACAAATCTGAAACAATCATCACCATCATGATACATAAACAGAACACATCTGAAACAATCATCACCATCATACAACATAAACATAAACAGAACACATCTGAAACAATCATCACCATCATACAACATAAACATAAACAGGACAAATCTGAAACAATAATCACCATCATGCAACATAAACATAAACAGAACAAATCTGAAACAATCATCACCATCATGCAACATAAACATAAAGAGAACAAATCTGAAACAATCATCACCATCATGCAACATAAACAGGACAAATCTGAAACAAGTGCAACGCGTCAAATCCTTGGGCACAATAATAACATCAGATGGAAGATGTAGCACTGAAATAGCAAGCAGAATAGCTCAGGCAAAATAACTTTTCAGAAAACTACAAACGTCTTGTGCAATAAATATATATCAATAGAAATGAGAGAGTTCATCGGTACTATATAGAGCCAATTCTGACCTATAGAAGCGAATCATGTACAGTAAACAAACAAATGAAAAGCCAATTAGAGGCCACAGAGATGGGATTTCTTAGAATAATGTTGAATGTTCCCTGGACAGCTAAAACGACCAACGAGGAAATTCTCAGAGGCCAACACAAAAAGGGAGCTCCTGAAAACATTAAAAGAAACAGTCAACATGTTTCTGGCGCATCATGAAAACAGGAAAGTTGGAATACTTGGTTACAACAGGCAAAATACAGGCAAAGGGAGCTTGCGGACGACAAAGAGAGAAGATACCAGATAGCTTGGTGTCATGGCATGGAAAACAGTCAACAACAGAATTTGATACCATGCACTGTGGATAACAGATTGCGAAAAGGGCATGATCGCCTACGCCAACCGGTATGACACATGATGATGATGAACCTGTTCCATAGATTGGCACAATGAAAATCTCCCCGTAGAATGGCCACAAAAACATTGCTCTTAAATAATGACATCAAATGAGTCATTCGCATAATTGTGCGCACGCAACAATGATCCAAAGTTGTCCTCCTCAAAGAATTGTCCACAATTAGCCTCCTCAAAGAATTGTCCACAATTAGCCTCCTCAAAGAATTGTCCACAATTAGCCTCCTCAAAGAATTGTCCACAATTAGCCTCCTCAAAGAATTGTCCACAATTAGCCTCCTCAAAGAATTGTCCACAATTAGCCTCCTCAAAGAATTGTCCACAATTAGCCTCCTCAAAGAATTGTCCACAATTAGCCTCCTCAAAGTGTGGTCCCACAATTAGTGTCCTTCATAAAATGACCAAAAATTGGTTTCTTCAGAAAGTGACCCAACATTAGTCCATCACAGAATGATCCCAAAGTGACCCAACATTAGTCCATCACAGAATGATCCCAAAGTGACCCAACATTAGTCCATCACAGAATGATCCCAAAGTGACCCAACATTAGTCCATCACAGAATGATCCCAAAGTGACCCAACATTAGTCCATCACAGAATGATCCCAAAGTGACCCAACATTAGTCCATCACAGAATGATCCCAAGTGACCCAACATTAGTCCATCACAGAATGATCCCAAAGTGACCCAACATTAGTCCATCACAGAATGATCCCAAAGTGACCCAACATTAGTCCATCACAGAATGATCCCAAAGTGACCCAACATTAGTCCATCACAGAATGATCCCAAAGTGACCCAACATTAGTCCATCACAGAATGATCCCAAAGTGACCCAACATTAGTCCATCACAGAATGATCCCAAAGTGACCCAACATTAGTCCATCACAGAATGATCCCAAAGTGACCCAACATTAGTCCATCACAGAATGATCCCAAAGTGACCCAACATTAGTCCATCACAGAATGATCCCAAAGTGACCCAACATTAGTCCATCACAGAATGATCCCAAAGTGACCCAACATTAGTCCATCACAGAATGATCCCAAAGTGACCCAACATTAGTCCATCACAGAATGATCCCAAAGTGACCCAACATTAGTCCATCACAGAATGATCCCAAAGTGACCCAACATTAGTCCATCACAGAATGATCCAAAATTGGCCCTCTCACAGAATGATGATAGGTCCCACAAAATGACACCTACCTATCACCACCACACAATTATAGAGACCACAATTCTAGCGAGCACAATTATAGAGACCACAATTCTAGCGAGCACAAACCGACTATTTACGCTCAACGTAAAACCAGTGCACGCGAGAGAAAACACTGGCCAGGTTATGCCTCCCCTACCCCCTCTTTCTATCTCCCTACCCAAATGTGTGTGTGTTTGAAGTACAGGCCCCTGCTGCACAGTATTGTCGAGTTGTTTTTGCAGGGGGAGGGGCGTGATTGTTTACAAACGTGGAGACAAAATCGTTATCCCACCCACTAACAGTTGTCACAAAGTGAGAGAGACGATCTATCTATCTATCTATCTATCTATCTATCTATCTATCTATCTATCTATCTATCTATCTATCTATCTATCTATCTATCTATCTATCTATCTATCTATCTATCTATCTATCTATCTATCTATCTGTCTGTCTGTCTGTCTGTCTGTCTGTCTGTCTGTCTGTCTGTCTGTCTGTCTGTCTATCTATCTATCTATATGTCTGTCTGTCTATCTATCTCCATCTGTCTGTAGGCCTGCATGTCTGCTTGTCTGTCTGTCTGTCTCTCTCTCTCTCTCTCTCTCTCTCTGCGATCAGGACTCAATCAGAGTAGGATTCCAGACTCTCACATGAAGTCAGCTGTCAGGTTAAGTGTGTTGATCGCCCCCACAGACAGAACATCACAATTAGAGTCTGCCAGATCCACTCTGATTGAACACCCGTTAAAATGTTGCACTATGTTCTGCGCCAGTGGCCCAGTGCATCCGATTTCAGCCAGCATTTTATTCAGGTTTGCATTTCTTAGCCTTTGATTGTCCCCAATCTTCCTGCAAGGCAGCAGATGATCTTTTCTGTAGGGGGATTCTGCCCTTAGATGGTCTGCCCTCCCAGGTTTACGAGCACCATCTGCCCGAGTCACTAGAGGTGACTAACACAGACATGCACACACAAAGATAGGAGATGTGATCAACACAGACATGCACACAGCGATACGAGGCATGACTAACACTGACACACATCAATATATATGACTTATGACTAACATAAACATGCACATAAAGATATGAGCTATGACCAACATAGACATGCACACACAAAGATATGAGATGTGACTAACATAGCCATGCACACACAAGGATATGAGATGTGACATATACAGACATGCACACACAAAGATATGACACATGACTAACACAGATGCACACTAAGATATGAGATATGACTAAACACATACGCACATAAAGATATGAGACATGATTAACACGGACACACCAAGATATGAGATATGACTAACATGACACACACCAAGATGTGAGCCATGGCCAGTACACACACACGCTAAGATATGAGCCATGGCTAGAACAGAAACACATCAAGATATGAGCCATGGCTAGCACAGAAACACATCAAGATATGAGCCATGGTTTCACGGAAAAACACCAAGAAATGAACCATGTCCAGCACAGAAACACATTATCCTTATATTTGGGTTTGTTGTAGTCGGCAGACTCTTCTTAACGTGGGAATCATCGACATACGCGACGCAAGCCCCGATTAACTGTTCACAGGTTTCGTTCAAACAGTTGTCCGGAGATTTGAGAGTGCAGTCTGACCCGTAGAACGTTCCCTTGCATGTACAGTTCCCAGTTGACTGTTCACAGGTGTCGTTGAAACAGTTGTCCGGACATTTGAGAGTGCAGTCTGATCCGTAGTTCCCTTGCAGTTACAGTCTGTACTTTCCGGGTCACGTATGATGTCACAGCCATCAGAACACGTCTGTTTGCAATGTAGCCCAAAATTACCATCGGGACAAGTGTCATAACATGTATAGCCTGGATGTTTACATTGTAGGCATTTTCCGGATTTTTCCTCACATAAAGGACAGACACTGAGACAAGGCCTGGAACAGTCGTGTCCATAGATCACATGTGAACAGTTGCCGTGACACGTACCGGTGATGACGTTGTAGCCTTTGCAGCACCCACTACACACTGCACAAAACGACCAAGAATGCCCGTCCAGACAATAGGTGTCTGTAAATGTTTGCACCTCACTCACCGTCAGTGCACTGTCGGCCTGCGAAATGGTCGGTGAGAACTCAATCTTAATGTGTGTCATTGTCGCTTGTGTGGTGACTACAATAGTGTTCACATAAATATTTGTGTATGATATATCTTTATACTGGAACACTACACCGCCACTGTCAGAGAAAGCCTTTAGAGTGGCATTCTTTACCCGAATCATTGTGCTAGCTCGATGATCAATTCGAATGGTATGAGTCTTCTGGGGCGTGGCAAAGTTCAGATACCAGTAAACAGAATTGGTTCCACTGTCTGTCTGTCTCATAACAAGTGATTTCTCCTCAATTTCCCCTCACAAATAAATCTCCTCTCGAAATAAACAACCTCCTCTTACAACAGTCTCCCCTCACAACAGTCTCCCCTCACAACAGTCTCCCCTCACAATAGTCTCCCCTCACAACAGTCTCCCCTCACTACAGGTTATTTCTCCTCAATTTCCCCTCACAAATAAATCAGGAGGCGAAGGCGTGCCTAACCAGCACCAGAGCTGGAAGTTGTCAGCGACGCACGGCTGATGGCTTGCGCCAGGATCGGTGAACCAAAACCATCCAGACCCTGCTCCACCTCTCCGCTGTGCCTACAGTAACAGACTAACCTGTCTAGTCTGGCCAAGCGTAAAAAATGCTGTGCTGAAGTCGGATGTGTTGGGCCGAAAGGCGCAAATATAACAGTTATACTGCAAACCACAACACAACGCAGACACGTCCACTACGTCCTTGTAAGGGCGGATGATGAAGAGGAATATTCTAGTCTACCATGATGCTCTAGAATACTTTAGTAATCGGGCGAACGCAACCAACCAACCAAATAAATCTCCTCTCGAAATAAACAAACTCTTCTTACAACAATCTCCCTTTACAACAGTCTCCCCTCACAACAGTCTCCCCTCACAACAGTCTCCTCTAACAACAGTCACCCCTCACAATAGTCTCCCTTCACAACAGTCTGCCCTCACAACAGTCTCCCCTCACAACAGTTTGCCCTCACAACAGTCTGCCCTCACAATAGTCTCCCCTCACAACAGTCTGCCCTCACAACAGTTTCCCTCACAACAGTCTCCCCTCACAACAGTCTGCCCTCACAACAGTCTGCCCTCACAACAGTCTCCCCTCACAACAGTCTCCCCTCACAACAGTCTCTCCCCTCACAACAGTCTGCCCTCACAACAGTCTCCCCTCACAACAGTCTCCCCTCACAACAGTCTGCCCTCACAACAGTCTCCCCTCACAACAGTCTGCCCTCACAACAGTCTCCCCTCACAACAGTCTGCCCTCACAACAGGATATCGTCTCCATTTGTGTCCGCACCAGAACAGAAACACATTAAATCGTTGTCACGTGATAAATTCGCGGGATTTCCCGGCAATAAATACATCGGTGTTACCTTGTTATCGAATGATAACTGCCACGAGGGACTATATCAACCCAATCGTATCAACTCATAACTCGACCTTTTCTCCAATAGGCTGGGCACACTCCCGCGCGATGCCAGACCCGGTACATCACCATCTATAGACGTAAGCCTGGAGGCTGAAAGGGAAACCTTGACAAATCCCAGACTTGCGTGACGTTTTTACTGGAGACTAGTAATAATACATAAATATTTATGTGTGTATGTGTTTAGCCATATCTCATATCTTAGTGTGTATCTGTGTTAGTCATGTGTCATATCTTTGTGTGCATGTTTATGTTAGTCATATCTCATATCTTTGTGTGTGCATGTCTGTGTATGTCACATCTCATATCCTTGTGTGTGCATAGCTATTTTAGTCACATCTCATATCTTTGTGTGTGCATGTCTATGTTGATCATATCTCATATCTTTGTGTGCATGTCTATGTTAGGCTTGTGTCATATCTTTGTGCGTGCATGTCTATGGTCAGACATATCTCATATATTTATGTGCATGTCTATGTTAGTCATGTGTCATATATATTGATGTGTGTCAGTGTTAGTCATGCCTCGTATCGCTGTGTGCATGTCTGTGTCAGTCACATCTCATATCTTTGTGTGTGCATGTCTGTGTTAGTCACCTCTAGTGACTCGGGCAGATGGTGCTTGTAAACCTGGGAGGGCCGACCATCTAAGGGCAGAATCCCCCTACAGAAAAGATCATCTGCTGCCTTGCAGGAAGATTGGGGACAATCAAAGGCTAAGGAATGCAAACCTGAATAAAATGCTGGCTGAAATCGGATGCACTGGGCCACTGGCGCAGAACATAGTGCAACGTTTTAACGGGTGTTCAATCAGAGTGGATCTGGCGAACTCTACTTGTGATGTTCTGTCTGTGGGGGTGATCAACACACTTAACCTGACAGCTGACTTCATGTGAGAGTCTGGAATCCTACTCTGATTGAGTCCTGATCGCAGACAGAGACAGAGAGAGAGAGAGAGAGAGAGAGAGAGAGAGATAATTGTGGAGGAAAACTTCTCCGGCGATGGATCAGCGAATCATTTCAGGGGAAGAGGGTATGTTTATAACACTCGGGAAAATGGTATATCTTCTCAACATTCATATATGGTGCAGAAACATGGACATTAGACAAAAAAAAAGAACAGAGAATTGAAGCCTTTGGAATGTGGATTTATAGAAGAATATGTAGAATTGGATGGAAGGAAAAGAAGACAAACAATGAAGACTTAAAACAACTAAAAAGGAAAAGAGAACTACGAAACACAATTCAAACAAGACAAATGCGATTTTTGGGTCATGTTAAAAGACACAACAGTCTACTAAAAGTAATCATGGAGGGGAAAATACAAAGTAAAAGAGGCAGAGGCAGACCAAGACTAACATGGGCGAGTAACATCAAAAGATTGACAAACCACCCTATGACAACCTGCACCATCAAAGCAAGAGACAGAGTGGAATGGCACTCCATGGTAGCCAACCTTCGTTGCGGAGATGACACTCGATGATGATGAGTTTACCGTGACTTTTAGGTATGTTTACATCACTCAGGAAAAAAAAAATTCACAAATAATCAACAACAAAAATCAAACAAAAAACAAACGACATCTTTGCGAGCAGGAGCAGTATGTGGGTATAATGACGTCAACCGTCTTCCTATAGCTGATAGCGTCACGCTAGTATCGGTGTTTTGGGGTTTACTTTTAAGCCATCGGGCTTATTTCTATAGATGGCGATGCCTGGTCTATGCCATTGATCAATTGATAGTGCCAGAGAGAGAACTCCAACAACAGATAAGTGGCAGGGGAATTCCGGCATCAGAGTTGCTAATGGATAGCCTCCCTTTGTTATAGGTTGTTTGCGATCCCGCAACGATTATTCTTTTTCTAGTTTGTTTCAAAATGAGCGTTAATGCGTTGTGTCTTACTGTTGGTAATGCGTTGTGTCTTACTGTTGGTAATGCGTTGTGTCTTACTGTTGGTAATGCGTTGTGTCTTACTGTTGGTAATGCGTTGTGTCTTACTGTTGGTAATGCGTTGTGTCTTACTGTTGGTAATGCGTTGTGTCTTACTGTTGGTAATGCGTTGTGTCTTACTGTTGGTAATGCGTTGTGTCTTACTGTTGGTAATGCGTTGTGTCTTACTGTTGGTAATGCGTTGTGTCTTACTGTTGGTAATGCGTTGTGTCTTACTGTTGGTAATGCGTTGTGGCTTACTGTAGGTAATGCGTTGTGGCTTACTGTAGGTAATGCGTTGTGGCTTACGGTAGGTAATGCGTTGTGGCTTACGGTAGGTAATGAGTTGTGGCTTACTGTAGGTAATGCGTTGTGGCTTACGGTAGGTAATGCGTTGTGGCTTACTGTAGGTAATGAGTTGTGGCTTACTGTAGGTAATGCGTTGTGGCTTACTATAGGTAATGAGTTGTGGCTTACTGTAGGTAATGAGTTGTGGCTTACTGTAGGTAATGAGTTGTGGCTTACTGTAGGTAATGAGTTGTGGCTTACTGTAGGTAATGCGTTGTGGCTTACTGTAGGTAATGCGTTGTGGCTTACGGTAGGTAATGCGTTGTGGCTTACGGTAGGTAATGAGTTGTGGCTTACTGTAGTAATGCGTTGTGGCTTACGGTAGGTAATGCGTTGTGGCTTACGGTAGGTAATGAGTTGTGGCTTACGGTAGGTAATGAGTTGTGGCTTACGGTAGGTAATGCGTTGTCTTACTGTAGGTAATGCGTTGTGGCTTACTGTAGGTAATGCTTTGTGGCTTACTGTAGTTAATGCGTGGTGGCTTACGGTAGGTAATGCGTTGTGGCTTACGGTAGGTAATGAGTTGTGGCTTACGGTAGGTAATGAGTTGTGGCTTACGGTAGGTAATGCGTTGTAGCTTACGGTAGGTAATGAGTTGTGGCTTACGGTAGGTAATGAGTTGTGGCTTACTGTAGGTAATGAGTTGTGGCTTACGGTAGGTAATGCGTTGTGGCTTACGGTAGGTAATGAGTTGTGGCTTACGGTAGGTAATGAGTTGTGGCTTACGGTAGGTAATGCGTTGTCTTACTGTAGGTAATGCGTTGTGGCTTACTGTAGGTAATGCGTTGTGCCTTACTGTAGGTAATGCGTTGTGGCTTACTGTAGGTAATGTGTTGTGGCTTACGGTAGGTAATGCATTGTGGCTTACTGTAGGTAATGCGTTGTGGCTTACTGTAGGTAATGCGTTGTGGCTTACTGTAGGTAATGCGTTGTAGCTTACTGTAGGTAATGAGTTGTGGCTTACGGTAGGTAATGAGTTGTGGCTTACGGTAGGTAATGCGTTGTCTTACTGTACGTAATGCGTTGTGGCTTACTGTAGGTAATGAGTTGTGGCTTACTGTAGGTAATGCGTTGTGGCTTACGGTAGGTAATGCGTTGTGGCTTACTGTAGGTAATGCGTTGTGGCTTACTGTAGGTAATGCGTTGTCTTACGGTAGGTAATGCGTTGTAGCTTACTGTAGGTAATGAGTTGTGGCTTACGGTAGGTAATGTGTTGTGGCTTACTGTAGGTAATGAGTTGTGGCTTACGGTAGGTAATGCGTTGTGGCTTACTGTAGGTAATGCGTTGTCTTACGGTAGGTAATGAGTTGTGGCTTACGGTAGGTAATGTGTTGTGGCTTACTGTAGGTAATGCGTTGTGGCTTACGGTAGGTAATGTGTTGTGGCTTACGGTAGGTAATGAGTTGTGGCTTACTGTAGGTAATGAGTTGTGGCTTACGGTAGGTAATGTGTTGTGGCTTACGGTAGGTAATGCGTTGTGGCTTACGGTAGGTAATGTGTTGTGGCTTACTGTAGGTAATGCGTTGTGGCTTACTGTAGGTAATGCGTTGTCTTACGGTAGGTAATGCGTTGTAGCTTACTGTAGGTATTGCGTTGTGGCTTACTGTAGGTAGCGTTGTGGCTTACTGTAGGTAATGCGTTGTGGCTTACTGTAGGTAGCGTTGTGGCTTACTGTAGGTAGCGTTGTGGCTTACTGTAGGTAATGCGTTGTGTCTTACGGTAGGTAATGCGTTGTCTTACGGTAGGTAATGCGTTGTAGCTTACTGTAGGTAATGCGTTGTGGCTTACTGTAGGTAGCGTTGTGGCTTACTGTAGGTAATGCGTTGTGGCTTACTGTAGGTAGCGTTGTGGCTTACTGTAGGTAGCGTTGTGGCTTACTGTAGGTAGCGTTGTGGCTTACTGTAGGTAATGCGTTGTGGCTTACTGTAGGTAATGCGTTGTGGCTTACTGTAGGTAGCGTTGTGGCTTACTGTAGGTAATGCGTTGTGGCTTACTGTAGGTAATGCGTTGTGGCTTACTGTAGGTAGCGTTATGGCCGACTGTAGGTAATGCGTTGTGGCTTACTGTAGGTAGCGTTGTGGCTTACTGTAGGTAATGCGTTGTGGCTTACTGTAGGTAGCGTTGTGGCTTACTGTAGGTAATGCGTTGTGGCTTACTGTAGGTAATGCGTTGTGGCTTACTGTAGGTAGCGTTGTAGCTTACTGTAGGTAATGCGTTGTGGCTTACTGTAGGTAATGCGTTGTGGCTTACTGTAGGTAGCGTTGTGGCTTACTGTAGGTAATGCGTTGTGGCTTACTGTAGGTAATGCGTTGTGGCTTACGGTAGGTAGCGTTGTGGCTTACTGTAGGTAATGCGTTGTGGCTTACTGTAGGTAATGCGTTGTGGCTTACTGTAGGTAATGCGTTGAGGCTTACGGTAGGTAGCGATGTTTGACCTTTAGAAACAGTGAATCCAGTTTGAGCGCAGTATGTTTTTATACCGAGTTGTCTATCTCTCAGATGTCTGTCCCCGTAAGTCAGACATATCTGTCTATCTCTCAGATGTCTGTCCCCGTAACTCAGACATATCTGTCTATCTCTCAGATTCCTACCCTCGTAAGTCAGACATATCTGTCTATCTCTCAGATTCCTACTCCCGTAAGTCAGACATATCTGTCTATCTCTCAGATTCCTACCCTCGTAAGTCAGACATATCTGTCTATCTCTCAGATGTCTGTCCCCGTAAGTCAGACATATCTGTCTATCTCTCAGATGTCTGTCCCCGTAAGTCAGACATATCTGTCTATCTCTAAGATGTCTGTCCCCGTAAGTCAGACATGTCTGTCTATCTCTCAGATTCCTACCCTCGTAAGTCAGACATATCTGTCTATCTCTCAGATTTCTGTCCCGTAAGTCAGACATATCTGTCTATCTCTCAGATTCCTACCCTCGTAAGTCAGACATATCTGTCTATCTCTCAGATTCCTACCCTCGTAAGTCAGACATATCTGTCTATCTCTCAGATTTCTGTCCCCGTAAGTCAGACATATCTGTCTATCTCTCAGATTCCTACCCTCGTAAGTCAGACGTATCTGTCTATCTCTCAGATTCCTACCCTCGTAAGTCAGACATGTCTGTCTATCTCTCAGATTCCTACCCTCGTAAGTCAGACATATCTGTCTATCTCTCAGATTCCTACCCTCGTAAGTCAGACATATCTGTCTATCTCTCAGATTTCTGTCCCCGTAAGTCAGACATATCTGTCTATCTCTCAGATTCCTACTCCCGTAAGTCAGACATATCTGTCTATCTCTCAGATTCCTACTCTCGTAAGTCAGACATATCTGTCTATCTCTCAGATTTCTGTCCCCGTAAGTCAGACATATCTGTCTATCTCTCAGATTCCTACTCCCGTAAGTCAGACATATCTGTCTATCTCTCAGATTCCTACTCTCGTAAGTCAGACATATCTGTCTATCTCTCAGATTCCTACTCTCGTAAGTCAGACATATCTGTCTATCTCTCAGATTCCTACTCTCGTAAGTCAGACATATCTGTCTATCTCTCAGATTCCTACCCTCGTAAGTCAGACATATCTGTCTATCTCTCAGATTTCTGTCCCCGTAAGTCAGACATATCTGTCTATCTCTCAGATTCCTACCCTCGTAAGTCAGACATATCTGTCTATCTCTCAGATTTCTGTCCCCGTAAGTCAGACATATCTGTCTATCTCTCAGATTTCTGTCCCCGTAAGTCAGACATATCTGTCTATCTCTCAGATTCCTACTCCCGTAAGTCAGACATATCTGTCTATCTCTCAGATTCCTACTCTCGTAAGTCAGACATATCTGTCTATCTCTCAGATTCCTACCCTCGTAAGTCAGACATATCTGTCTATCTCTCAGATTTCTGTCCCCGTAAGTCAGACATATCTGTCTATCTCTCAGATTTCTGTCC
The DNA here is from genome assembly GCA_032433765.1 of Megaustenia siamemsis. Taxonomy (NCBI): domain Eukaryota; kingdom Metazoa; phylum Mollusca; class Gastropoda; order Stylommatophora; family Ariophantidae; genus Megaustenia; species Megaustenia siamemsis. Next base: position 3,939,400 of record JAVIAB010000099.1, on the reverse strand, counting down.
CCGTAAGTCAGACATATCTGTCTATCTCTCAGATTCCTACTCCCGTAAGTCAGACATATCTGTCTATCTCTCAGATTCCTACTCCCGTAAGTCAGACATATCTGTCTATCTCTCAGATTCCTACTCCCGTAAGTCAGACATATCTGTCTATCTCTCAGATTCCTACTCTCCGTAAGTCAGACATATCTGTCTATCTCTCAGATTCCTACTCCCGTAAGTCAGACATATCTGTCTATCTCTCAGATGTCTGTCCTCGTAAGTCAGACATGTCTCTCTATCTCTCAGATTCCTACCCTCGTAAGTCAGACATGTCTGTCTATCTCTCAGATTTCTGTCCCCGTAAGTCAGACATATCTGTCTATCTCTCAGATGTCTGTCCTCGTAAGTCAGACATGTCTGTCTATCTCTCAGATGTCTGTCCTCGTAAGTCAGACATGTCTCTCTATCTCTCAGATTCCTACCCTCGTAAGTCAGACATGTCTGTCTATCTCTCAGATTCCTACTCCGTAAGTCAGACATATCTGTCTATCTCTCAGATGTCTGTCCTCGTAAGTCAGACATGTCTCTCTATCTCTCAGATTCCTACCCTCGTAAGTCAGACATGTCTGTCTATCTCTCAGATTTCTGTCCCCGTAAGTCAGACATATCTGTCTATCTCTCAGATGTCTGTCCTCGTAAGTCAGACATGTCTGTCTATCTCTCAGATGTCTGTCCTCGTAAGTCAGACATGTCTCTCTATCTCTCAGATTCCTACCCTCGTAAGTCAGACATGTCTGTCTATCTCTTTATTTCTACCCTCTTAAGCCGGACATGTCTGTCTATCTCTCTGATCTGAGCACTGCTCATTTAAGTCCTACAGACAAGTCTGTTTTTAGAGCCGGAAAAAGAGGGAAGACCGAGAACCAGGACAGACCGAGAACCAGGACAGACCGAATTCCAGGACAGACCGAATACCAGGACAGACAAAAATACCAGAAATATTCTCAAACGTGACAAGAGAAAGGACCAACCAGAGAACAAAGGACCAATAATTTCATCTCCCCTCGACACGTAAACAAGAATTAAGAAGAACTAAAAACTCTGACATGGACACCTCGCGACGACAGCACTGGACATGTAATGTTTGTTATAGGGCCTCCATAAAAATTCTCGAGCTTTTTTTTTCGTATTTTCTTCCTCTTTTCACCGCATCAAGGAGTCGCGATAGCTCAGTGGTTAGTGAACTGGATTACAAAGGACAAGAGGTAGGGTTCGATCCCAACAACAGCTTCAGGGTTCACCCAGCCTTAAATGGGTACCCGATTTTTTTCTGGGAAAGTAAAGCGGCACGGGCGTAATACCGACCACATTACCCCAAAAATCATGTGCTAAAGGTCTGTAAGATTTATGGTCACTAACACCATATTCCCTATACGCCACTTGGCGTGACAGGGGCTCTTTACTTTACTTTACTTTACTTTACTTTACTTTACTTTACTTTACTTTACTTTACTTTACTTTCACCGCATCGCGGGTCGAGAGAGCTGCACAATTCTGGTTCTTGCTCTTCGGGCAGTCCTAATCATGACACTTGATGATATTGTGTAGTTTCTCTGATGATGGCTCTTCAGTGCAGTCTGGTTCAAACAAAGTGTATTTTTCTCTTTTTTTCAGGTTTCACTTCAAGAATGACCCACTGGTGCTAAGGAGGCCGTGCACCAGGCTGCGGTCTCATCTTTGAATCAGGTGGTTTGAATATGTCCTTTGTTGTAAAGTCGTTGAGACTACTACATCATGGTTTTGAAAATTGCTATGTAATCATCATTACTGTTGAATGCCGTCTACGCATCTAAGATTGACTACCATGGAGCGAAATTTCCGCTCTGTCTCTTGCTTTGATGTGCAGGCTGTGATAGGCTGACTTGTCCATCTTTTGATGTTACTTTTCTGCCTCTGCCTCTTTTGCCTTGCATTTTCCCTTCCAGGATCACTTTTAGTAGGCTGCTATGTCTTTTAACATGCCCCAACTTTTGCTTAAGTCTTGTTGAACCCAGAAACCGTAGATTAGGATCGAACCCAATCTCTTGTCCTTTGTAGTCCAGTTCTCTAACCACTGAGCTATCGCGGCTCTCTTAAAATACAAAGCAGCCTACGAAAAGTAATCTTGGAGGGGAAAATACAAGGTAAAAGAGGCAGACCAAAACTAACATGGACGAGTAACATGAAAAGATGGACAAGTCAGTTTATGATAACTTGCACTATCAAAGCAAGAGACAAAGCGGAATGGCGTCCCATGGAGCCAACCTTCGATGTGGAGATGGCACTCAATGGTGATGATGATAATACGTTTTATTTCTTGAAAATGTGTATTTTTGTCTGTGCCCAGACTTTACGGACACCATGTATAGCAGCGTGATGCCGAGCATATCACCCAAAGTCGTGCCGTTGTCACGGACAATGTGGACACTATCACCCAAAGTCGTGCCGTTGTCACGGACAATGTGGACACTATCACCCAAAGTCGTGCCGTTGTCACGGACAATGTGGACACTATCACCCAAAGTCGTGCCGTTGTCACGGACAATGTGGACACTATCACCCAAAGTCGTGCCGTTGTCACGGACAATGTGGACACTATCACCCAAAGTCGTGCCGTTGTCACGGACAATGTGGACACTATCACCCAAAGTCGTGCCGTTGTCACGGACAATGTGGACACTATCACCAAATTCCCCATACGACTAGCAAGGCAGGGGAGGGAATCCTTTCTTTACTTTTACTTTACAGCGTAAAGGGAATATTCCAAATATGTAGAGAGCAGGTTATTGTTTGTATTTTCATTTCCCTTTTAACATCTAAAGGTGCTCCATTTTTCGACCGGCCTGTTCCTGCGGGGATGGGAAGCTGGGCAACGCCACACCAGTGGCGGGTTCTCAGGCCAATGGGAGCCGTGACTGAAATATTCAGAAATCTCAGGGGCGGACCCGATGACAAGGTAGGCTGTATGTTTGGAAGCAATCCAGTGCGCCCGATAACCCTTCGCGCCAGGGCAGAAAACGGTTAACGATTCATAACTGACTGAGTCAGAATGATCAGTGAACTAGAGCTAACCAAGACCCTTCTCCAACTCAATGTGGTGGATCTGGAAACAGACTAACTTGTTTAGTGAAGCGGGTCTGCGTTTATTGATTGTTATTGATATAAAGTCATCAGCTGATGCGGGTAGGGTGCCCTTTCACTCACGTGGTGGGTTGTAACGGTTTTTTTACATTCGTTGGTCTTACTAGAGAAGTTGGAGTTCGTCTATCCTACACTGGGAAACTACTAGTCCAGTCCAGAGGTACTGGAATACCGTGTCCTCTATATCAGTAAGAGCCACCACAACAGAGAACACGGCGATCCTAGCTTCTTTGTTAGCCAGCCTGTTTTGACACAGGCTCAATGCTAGGTCTTCTATATCAGTAAGAACCACCACAACAGAGAACACGGCGATCCTAGCTTCTTTGTTAGCCAGCCTGTTTTGACACAGGTTCAATGCTAGGTCTTCTATATCAGTAAGAGCCACCACAACAGGGAACACGGCGATCCTAGCTTCTGTTAGCCAGCCTGTTTTGACACAGGCTCAATGCTAGGTCTTCTATATCAGTAAGAGCCACCACAACAGGGAACACGGCGATCCTAGCTTCTGTTAGCCAGCCTGTTTTGACACAGGCTCAATGCTAGGTCTTCTATATCAGTAAGAGCCACCACAACAGGGAACACGGCGATCCTAGCTTCTTTGTTAGCCAGCCTGTTTTGACACAGGCTCAATGCTAGGTCTTCTATATCAGTAAGAGCCACCACAACAGGGAACACGTCGATCCTAGCTTCTTTGTTAGCCAGCCTGTTTTGACACAGGCTCAATGCTAGGTCTTCTATATCAGTAAGAGCCACCACAACAGGGAACACGTCGATACTAGCTTCTGTTAGCCAGCCTGTTTTGACACAGGCTCAATGCTAGGTCTTCTATATCAGTAAGAACCACCACTACAGAGAACACGTCGCTCCTAGCTTCTGTTAGCCAGCCTGTTGTGACGCAGGCTATTATCGGGGGAGACCACGACGAGGTGGTACTGCTAGGTCTAGGCAGTTAATAGTGCGCCGACCCTGCTTTGAGACCGCAGGTTGTAGGCGCTTATGCTCCACCAGTGGGTAGGGAAAGACGAAGGAAGGCAACCCGGTACGTAATAATTTCTTTAAATAATGTCGGATATGCTGGGCCAAAAGGAGCAACATATCGCACTTTTCTGTAAATAACTCTTCAACGTACATTTAACGACTGAGGCAAAGTCGTCTGTTAGCGACATAACTTAAAGCAAACAACAGTCCATACGTGACTGCTTGCTCCAGGACAGGTGAACAAGAACTACCCAGATCTTACTCCATCTCTTCACGGTGCCCTTAGAAACAAGCTAACCTGCCTGATCAAGTAAGTAGGAATCGAGAGGGAAGGCAACCCAGGAGTCAAAAGCGCTTTATTGAAGTCGGATGCATTTGACCGAAAGGTGAAAATATCACAGCTCTAATGTAAACCGCAGGAAGGCGCGATAGCTCAGTGGTTAGTGAACTGAACTACAAAGGACAAGAGGTCGGGCTCGATGCTGTTCGACGGCTTCCGGATTCACCCAGTCTTAAAAGAGTACCAGATTTTTTTTCTGCGAAACTAAAGAGGCACGGGCGTAATGCTGACCAACATTACCCCAAAAATCATTGCCAAAGGCCTATACAAATCTATGGTCACTAACACCATATTCCCTTATACACCATGTGGCGTGATGGGGCTCTTTACTTTTTTTGTTTTAAAACTTACTGCAAACCGCAACACATCGACACATGTACGCTCTCTCTCTTCAGGGCGACGGAGAGGACGAAGTTCGTTTCTTGAGTTGTCTCCGGGTGATTGCGAGAAAGAAAACATAAAGATTAATAATTTAATATTTTTTTATCTACCTTTTTAAATAGCAAAACATGGGTGGAATTATTTGTTCTTTGTTGTTAGGATCATCATCACTGCACACCGAGCGAACCCATAGGTGCTCCGATAACTCTTTCGAGAATCTCGAGAAAATCCCAAGAGAATCCTGGCCCACGTGCACGAACTCCGTAGCACGGTTTGGGATCTACGATGTGGATAGGTTTCTGCTGACTATTTCGCCCGGGCAGCGGCACATAAATAAAAAGGGAACTCCTAAAAAACATCAGAAAGAAACAATCAACATTTTTCGGGCACATCATGAGAAGAGGAAAGTTGGAATACTTGGTTACAACTGGCAAAATAAGGGAAAGAGAGATCGGGGATGACAAAGAGAGAAAATACTGGACAGCTTGCTGTCATGGCATGGAAAACAGTCAACAACAGAACTGATACAATGAACGGTGGATAGAAGATTGTGGAAGGACATGATCGCCTACGCTAACCGGTATGGCACATGATGATGTTGATGAGCGGCACATATTTATGGCTTACTTCGTGAAATTGTAACTGTCAACGGATCTTTAACGTGCGCTAGTGCGCACGGGGGTAACTGTTTATTGCCGGTATCCGAGAGGGCTTGACATCGGATCTCACTATCCAAGAGATCAAGGGAGGTAACGTCAATAAAGCAACCACGGAGTACTTTTCCCTACTTTTGACAAACTACCACAGCTTCAGGTGGGCTTTGAAACTGGGTCTTTCTGTCCTGAGCCCGACGTCAAACCTCTAGACCACCCAGTCTCCATGTAAAGGAGTTGTCTAAGGTCAACGGTTTGTGTCGACCACGTGATATATTCCATCATCATGGTTTTCGACATATTCGGGATACATCCCACACCCCGAACCCCTCTTTCATGTTCCTTAATACGCCTCTGCACGACCTGGGTGTGACCCTGACCTTTATTCTGGTGTACCTGAGACAGGATGGTCTCACTTACTGTCAGGAACAGGAAAGGACAGGTCACCGTTGGTTGCGTCAACCGAAATGCCACGGTGTGGGTTATGGTCCTTGGTTCGCAATAAACTTGAGGTTTTACCACATATTGGGTGGAATGCAGTTTAATGGGCTTATTTTGCTTTCTGCTTAATAAGTTAGAGGAAGTGGTGTTGTCTTAGTTATGGTTGGGATACTGGTTATAAGTGGGAAATCTGTGAGCCATCTCATTGTAGGAGTGGTGGCGTGGAAACTGTCTCATCTGTTATAGGAGTGGTGACGTGGAATCTCCGAACAAAAAGTTGTAAGAGTGGTGACGTGGAATCTCCGAACAAAAGTTGTAGGAGTGGTGACGTGGAATCTCCGAACAAAAAGTTGTAGGAGTGGTGACGTGGAATCTCCGAACAAAAAGTTGTAAGAGTGGTGACGTGGAATCTCCGAACAAAAAGTTGTAGGAGTGGTGACGTGGAATCTCCGAACAAAAAGTTGTAGGAGTGGTGACGTGGAATCTCCGAACAAAAAGTTGTAGGAGTGGTGACGTGGAATCTCCGAACAAAAAGTTGTAGGAGTGGTGACGTGGAATCTCCGAACAAAAAGTTGTAAGAGTGGTGACGTGGATCTCCGAACAAAAGTTGTAGGAGTGGTGACGTGAATCTCCGAACAAAAAGTTGTAGGAGTGGTGACGTGGAATCTCCGAACAAAAAGTTGTAGGAGTGGTGACGTGAAATCTCCGAACAAAAAGTTGTAGGAGTGGTGACGTGGAATCTCCGACCCAAATGTTGTAGGAGTGGTGACGTGGAATCTCCGACCCAAATGTTGTAGGAGTGGTGACGTGGAATCTCCGACCCAAATTTTGTAGGAGTGGTGACGTGGAATCTCGACCCAAATGTTGTAGGAGTGGTGACGTGAAATCTCCGACCCAAATGTTGTAGGCGTTATAGCGTGGAATCTCCGACCAAAAAGTTGTAGGAGTGGTGACGTGGAATCTCCGACCCAAATGTTGTATGAGTGGTGACGTGGAATCTCCGACCCAAATGTTGTATGAGTGGTGACGTGGAATCTCCGACCCAAATGTTGTAGGAGCGGTGACGTGGAATCTCCGACCCAAATGTTGTATGAGTGGTGACGTGGAATCTCCGACAAAATGTTGTAAGAGTGTTGACGTGGAATCTCCGACCCAAATGTTGTATGAGTGGTGACGTGGAATCTCCGACCCAAATGTTGTAGGAGCGGTGACGTGGAATCTCCGACCAAATGTTGTAGGCGTTATAGCGTGGAATCTCCGACCAAAAAGTTGTAAGAGTGGTGACGTGGAATCTCCGACCCAAATGTTGTAGGAGTGGTGACGTGGAATCTCCGACCCAAATGTTGTATGAGTGGTGACGTGGAATCTCCGACCCAAATGTTGTAGGAGTGGACGTGGAATCTCCGACCCAAATGTTGTAGGAGTGGTGACGTGGAATCTCCGACCCAAATGTTGTAGGAGTGGTGACGTGGAATCTCCGACCCAAATGTTGTGTGTGTGTTACAGCGATATGAGGGTGAGTGATGGAGTGTAGCAGAAACCCCCACCCTCAACAAACATGGTGACATGTTTACAAAAGACAACAATACAAACCATTGACTTTCCGGACTACATGTCGGTTTTCCTTAGAAAACGGGGACAACAAAAACAAACGAACAACACAAGGAAGATGTGCTATACTACATACATGTATAAGGAAGATATGCTATACTACATATAAGGAAGATGTGCTATACTACATATAAGGAAGATGTGCTATACTACATATAAGGAAGATGTGCTATACTACATATAAGAAGATGTGCTATACTACATATAAGGAAGATATGCTATACTACATATAAGGAAGATATGCTATACTACATATAAGGAAGATGTGCTATACTACATATAAGAGAGATGTGCTATACTACATACAAGGAAGATGTGCTATACTACATATAAGGAAGATGTGCTATACTACATATAAGGAAGATGTGCTATACTACATAAAAGGAAGATATGCTATACTACATATAAGGAAGATGTGCTATACTACATATAAGGAAGATGTGCTATACTACATATAAGGAAGATGTGCTATACTACATATAAGGAAGATGTGCTATACTACATATAAGGAAGATGTGCTATACTACATATAAGGAAGATGTGCTATACTACATATAAGGAAGATGTGCTATACTACATATAGGAAGATGTGCTATACTACATATAAGGAAGATAGGCTATACTACATATAAGGAAGTAACTAAAAACAATAAATCAAAGAAGAAATGAATGAAAAAAAGACAAGTACAACGGCGGATAGTCAGAAGAGGCCACGACTCCTGTAATATTTGATCAGAATACATAAGCAATCACATCCCAGCTCAATGAGTTCAATGTCAGTGTACAACCAGCCACCGTATTCCCTAGTATAGCCGTGATATAGTTCAATGTCAGTGTACAACCAGCCACCGTATTCCCTAGTATAGCCGTGATATAGTTCAATATCAATGTACAACCAGCCATCGTATTCCTAGTATAGCCGTGATATAGTTCAATGTCAGTGTACAACCAGCCATCGTATTCCCTAGTATAGCCGTGATATAGTTCAATGTCAGTGTACAACCAGTCACCGTATTCCCTAATATAGCCGTGATATAGTTCAATGTCAGTGTACAACCAGCCACCGTATTCCCTAGTATAGCCGTGATATAGTTCAATGTCAGTGTACAACCAGCCATCGTATTCCCTAGTATAGCCGTGATATAGTTCAATGTCAGTGTACAACCAGTCACCGTATTCCCTAATATAGCCGTGATATAGTTCAATGTCAGTGTACAACCAGCCACCGTATTCCCTAGTATAGCCGTGATATAGTTCAATGTCAGTGTACAACCAGCCACCGTATTCCCTAGTATAGCCGTGATATAGTTCAATGTCAGTGTACAACCAGCCATCGTATTCCCTAGTATAGCCGTGATATAGTTTCATGTCAGTGTACAACCAGCCACCGTATTCCCTAGTATAGCCGTGATATAGTTCAATGTCAGTGTACAAACCAGCCACCGTATTCCCTATATAGCCGTGATATAGTTCAATGTCAGTGTACAACCAGCCATCGTATTCCCTAGTATAGCCGTGATATAGTTCAATGTCAGTGTACAACCAGCCACTATATTCCCTAGTATAGCCGTGATATAGTTCAATGTCAGTGTACAACCAGCCACCGTATTCCCTATATAGCCGTGATATATTTCAATGTCAGTGTACACCAGCCATAGTATTCCCTAGTATAGCCGTGATATAGTTCAAATAACTCAAGCCGTTACTAATAAATAGGCTTCAATGTCTATGGAGGTCAAACCTACTACAACCGTACAGCGGCATCTATCGACCTGACAATGTGTATGAGAACTAGGTTATCATCATCATTGAGTGCCGTGTCCGCATCGAAGATTGGCTACCATGGAGTGCCATTCCGCTCTGTCTCTTGCTTTGATGGTGCAGGTTGTCATAGAGTGACTTGTCCATCTTTTGATGTTACTCATTCACGCTAGTCTTTCTCTGCTTCTTTTACCTTGTATTTTCCCTTTCAAGATTACTTTTAGTAGGCTTTTGTGTCTTTTAACATGCCCAAAAATGTCATTTGTCTTGTTTGAATTGTATTTAGTATTTCTCTTTTCATTTTTAGTTGTTTTAAGACTTCATTTGTTTTCTTTTCTTCCCATCCAATTCTACTACTGAAAAATTAGGTAGGCCATTTTAATAATCAACTTCCCGTTGCTATGGCAACAGAAGACCAACTTATATGGTGGCATTCTATTTTTGTTATTGAAACATATAGAAGTAGAACCATTAGGAAGTGACCTTATCTAGGGCCCACTGTTTTGAGGTCAGTGTTTTGTTTTTCGTGCCTGGATTAAAAAAAAAAATTTTAATAGTTTGTGTTATGGAAGGCCCCGTATCACTGCAAACGAATTAAAATCCATAATTGCTCAACCGCCCGTGCCAGTGGAATCATCCGAATTAATATCTCATCTCCCAAACAAAAGAAAGGTAGCTGCAGTCCCCATCATAGCAGTCTCAGCATACGCTAAAAGACATGAGGCGAGACCGCACAGAAAGTGAACACAGCCATCTGTTCTCCATCATACGATATCATCATTCATTGTAAGCAATCGGAATATCGAAACACGATCAAAACAGATGAAACGCACAGCTCACGGTGTGCACAGAGCACTTAACTCAGTAGCTCATGCAGCAAGCCGGACTTGGAAAATGAGGAAACTGCAACATGGAAAACTGTTCAGACATAGCCATTAAAAATTCCTGCCGCATATCCACCATATTGACCGGTATTTCCATGACGACGTATCCTGCAATCAACACAGAACACACTATTGCTCTCACTGTAGAGGATTTCAGATCACATGCACGTAATCCGCTTCACGGGCGAATATCCCAACAGTGAAACTTCCTATCTACACACCTATCGACATTAGAAAGATAGAATTAGCCATCTTTCCTGCAAAAACGTAACAGTGAACGTTGACGCAAACATGACCGCGCCATCTTGAAACCGGAAGTCCAGTTTATGTGTTATACCTGATGAAGGTTTTTGCCGAAACGTCGTAGTTTGTTTTGTCTTTATATTAGTTTAGCTGCTTCATATCGTTTAATGTTTATTTGACATGAAAGATTCCCTGAGCTGCGACTTGATATATATATATATATATATATATATATAAACTTGAATCAGAGCAGAGGGAATAGACCTGGAGACAGTTCAGAACTACAACTACCTTGGACATACTATAACCAGTGATGGAAAATGTAAAACTGAAATAACAAAAGAATAGGATTGGCAAAAATGAATTTAATGCCATGAAGAACATACTAACATCAAAACAAATAACACCAGGGCTAAAACTAAGAATAGCAAAATGTTACATCTTCTCGACATTCTGTTTGGTGCAGAAACATGGACATTAGACAAGAAAACAGAGCAGAAAATTGAAACCTTTGAAATGTGGATATATAGAAGAATAGGTAGAATTGGATGGAAAGAAAAGAAAACAAACGACGAAGTCTTAAAACAACTAAAAAGGAAATGAGAACTACCAAACACAATAAAAACAAGACAAATTAGATTTCTGGGCTATGTTAAAAGACACAACAGTCTACTAAAAGTAATCTTGGAGGGGAAAATACAAGGTAAAAGAGGCAGACCAAGACAAACATGGGCGAGTAACATCAAAAGATAGACAATTCAACCTATGACAACCTGCACTATCAAAGCAAGAGACAGAGCTGAATGGCACTCCGTGGTAGCCAACCTTCGATGCGGAGACGGCACTCAATGATGATATAAATTGAGAACCAGAGGGTAGAAAAAAAAGGCAGACCAGAGAAACACTGATGCGAGAAACAACAGCAGCAGACATAGGTAACCTTGCCGAGGTTGAGAGAGGTCGCCCAGAACAGGGAGGTATGGTATGAGACATTGCGGTTACTGTGCGAGGTCTAACACTTGATAACAAAGATCATTACCACAGGAGAACAATCTGGTCAGCTACGATGAAGCCAAATCCATCATCAAAGGCCAGTACCATGAAAAATGGAAACAATAACACCCAAAGTATAACGAGAGGGATGGATACCTCCAACTATCAAGGGGGGATCAGTCATCATACTTCGTCTACGCAATGGCCAAAACAGAATGAGAAACCACATGTTTACCAAACTCAAAATAGGAACTACCAGCCAATGCCACTGTACACTGGACAACAAAACATGTTCTACAGGATTGTCCCCAGTACACAGACCTGAGAAGGGCAATGTGGTCCACACCCACTTCCCTGGAAGAGAAACTATATGGGGCAATCGATTCACTTAACAGACAGCTGCCTTCATGAGAGAGTCTGGAGTCCCAGTCTGTGTGGGCCATGATCGCAGAAGAGTAGAAGAAGATAACAAAGATAGGTGGACATTGAGAGTCTAGAATGTGTTGCCCTACGTGACGTCTTCAGCTCGAAAGGACAATAGACAGACAGACAAATAGATAGACAGACATATAGATTACTTACTCTTCCTGGTTACTTTAAATCAGTTCATCTTCTTTATCCTCTTCTTTCCTTCCTCATTTGCATTTCAGTGTCGAGGGGACTTCAAATTAATGGCATGTAAAGTTTACCAAACTAATACAAATCTATAACAAGAGATAACAATACATGTGACTGTGACGATACAACATAATGAAGATTACACCATAATGCCATTTATAATTATCATTTATTATTGTAATTGTTATTATTCACATATAAAAATGTTAACATTTGCAATGCTAAATATGCCAGGAACCACAAACTCTTTGAATCTCAATACAAGACCAGAGTATAACAAGTCAAAAAGTGACGTCATATATTTTTTTTCAGATGTCAGACATTAATGATACAGAACGATATTAAAATATTTAGCCTCAGATGGTAGATGTACAACAGAGGTGAGATGGTAGATGTACAACAGAGGTGAGATGGTAGATGTACAACAGAGGTGAGATGGTAGATGTACAACAGAGGTGAGATGGTAGATGTACAACAGAGGTGAGATGCAGAATGGCTCAGACAAAAGCAACTTTCCAAAAAAATTAAAGATGATACTGTGCAATCCATTTTTGACAATAGAGACAAGAAAAAGAGTTCTTAAATGTTATGTAGAGCCAGTCTTAACATATGGATGTGAATCATAGACACTAGGACGACAGACATGAAAATCACTGGATGCTGTAGAAATGTGGTTTACAGAAGAATGTTGAGAATACCATGGACAGCTAAGAGTAATGAAAACGTTCTGAAAGAGGCCAAAGCAAAAAAGAGAGCTAATGACCAATATAGGAAGAAACTATCATCATTTTTTTTGTTTTACTACTTGACTTTTCATTCCTAAAGAGCTTTGTTGGGATCCTACAAGATTGATTGGACCTAAAGCCTAAAATAGCACAGACTCATCCAAGAAACATTGAACAACTTATTCTAGGGTGACCATTTTTTTCCCCATTGTTTCCGGGGACATTTGTCATATTTTTTACATTTCAGAAATTTTTTTGCTTATTTCTGAGACTGTCCCACAAAATCGGGGACGAACGATATATATATACATATATATATTATTTATATATATATTTATAATATGTGTGGGTGGGTGTGTGACTGTGTGTGCGCAAGAAATTTTGTAGGTGCAAAAAAAAGATAACTTTAAATTTCATAATAACTGTTCATTTGCTGTTTGATTTTATTTGGTTAATATTCACGGTACTTATGCGATACACGCACTTAATGACATTACAATAGCTAGTTGAGTTTCTCAATTAAAAAAAAATATTTAAAATTAAAAAAATTAAACAACATATAGATATCAATTGCAGTATTAAAGTAATGTTTACAGTACCTTATTTATACTGAAGAGGTTGTTGCCTCGGCGTGGTACTTGTTTTTTGAGTGTATCTTTCTCAAGATCTCATGATTTGAAGCAGTTTTTCACTGAAGCTTTCACACGATAAATTAATGTTAGTTTTTACTGTTGGCGACTTTGGCGAGATACTTTGGCGGGAGATGTCCGGAAAGGCAGGGGTGGGGGGAGAGAGAGTGTCTGCTTTTTTTTAAAAATTAAACCCATCCCAATAGAAGTGAGTGGTGGGAATAGAAGTGACGTAGCACCGCGCTTCAAGAGTTCAAAGAGCTATCTCCGACACAACGCGTCCAAGTCTTCTCTTTTATCTTCTTGCTAATGCCGCTCAGTCTGGGATAAAGAAACACAACTCAGTAACGTCCTGAGTCCTAGTAAAGTAAAAAAAGTAAGTACCCCCCGTCACACCAAGTGCGTATAGGGAAATATGGTGTTAGTGACCCTATATTTTACAGACCTTCACACATGATTTTTGGGGTAATGTGGTCAGTATTACGCCCGTGCTGCTTTACTTTCCCAGAAAAAATCCGGTACCCATTTAAGCTGGGTGAACCCGAAAGCCGTCGGTTGGGATCGAACCCTACCCCTTGTCCGTGGTAGTCCAGTTCACTAACCACTGAGCTATCGCGGCTCCTGAGTCCTAGTGATTACTTTAAAGAGGGCCGATTCCGTGTATGACATTTATTTATTCACTGAATCGGGGACAAATTTCTTTCGGGACAGCTTCTACATTCCGGGGACTGTCCCCGGAATTCGGGGACGAATGGTCACCCTAACTTATGATCGCTTTCAGTAAAGACAGAACTATTCCAGCAGTGGATACCAGCACATTGTGGCTTCCCTGGAATCAAGAAAGCTGGCACACTTGCAAATGTAGGTGGGAGCCAGTACATTGTGGCTTCCCTGGAATCAAGAAAGCTGGCACCCTTGCAAATGTAGGTGGGAGCCAGCACATTGTGGCTTCCCTGGAATCAAGAAAGCTGGCACACTTGCAAATGTAGGTGGGAGCCAGCACATTGTGGCTTCCCTGGAATCAAGAAAGCTGGCACACTTGCAAATGTAGGTGGGAGCTTTCAACAGTCCAACCAACCCCCAGAGCCTCAAAGAAATAAAGACAATCCTGAATCAAGCTAAGCAAAAGAATGGAGGGAGTTATATGGAAATATGAGCTAGAACATCAGCTTAAACAAGCTAGGAAAGGAAATGGGGGAGTTATATGGGAAATATGAGCTAGAACATGACACTTAACAAACTGGAAAGGTGAATGGAGGGAGTTACATGGAAATATGAGCTAGAACATGACAGCTTAAACAAACTAGGAAAGGAGAATGGAGGGAGTTATATGGGAAATATTGGCCAGACATGACAGCTTAAACAAACTAGGAAAGGAAATGGAGGGAGTTATATGGGAAATATGAGCTAGAACATGACAGCTTAAAACAAGCTAGAAAGGAGATGGAGGGAGTTATATGGAAAATATGAGCTAGAACATGACAGCTTAAACAACTAGGAAAGGTGAATGGAGGAGTTATATGAAATATGAGCTAGAACATGACAGCTTAAACAACTTACCTGACATGAGCAGGCCAAGATATTCAGATTCAGAACAGGGCATTGTGTCCTCAGAGCAAACCTACACAATATAGGACTCAGTGACTTTGTGACACGTGGCTGTGGAGCATCCGGACAAACTCCAGAGCAAATCCTACAGGACTGTGGCATTCTCAACACCATAAGAACACAAATATGGCCCGCGAAACAACCCTACAATGATAAATTATGGGGAACCAGTGATGACTTCAAATGCACTGTCTTGTTCATGACCCTAGACCTGGTCTAAATGTCTAAACCCATAGCAATAGCTGATCTTGTTTGTGACAAAAGCTGGTCTAAATGTCAAAACACATAGCAAAAGCTGATCTTGTTGTGACTCAAGCTGGTCTAAATGTCTAAACACATAGCAATAGCTGATCTTGTTTGTGACTCAAGCTGGTCTAAATGTCTAAACATATAGCAATAGCTGATCTTGTTTGTGACTCAAGCTGGTCTAAATGTCCAAACACATAGCAATAGCTGATCTTGTTCATGACTCAAGCTGGTCTAAATGTCCAAACACATAGCAATAGCTGATCTTGTTCATGACTCAAGCCCTGTCTAAATGTCTAAACACATAGCAATAGCTGATCTTGTTCATGACTCAAGCTGGTCTAAATGTCTAAACACATAGCAATAGCTGATCTTGTTCATGACTCAAGCTGGTCTAAATGTCTAAACACATAGCAATAGCTGATCTTGTTCATGACTCAAGCTGGTCTAAATGTCTAAACACATAGCAATAGCTGATCTTGTTCATGACTCAAGCTGGTCTAAATGTCTAAACACATAGCAATAGCTGATCTTGTTCATGACTCAAGCTGGTCTAAATGTCTAAACACATAGCAATAGCTGATCTTGTTCATGACTCAAGCTGGTCTAAATGTCTAAACACATAGCAATAGCTGATCTTGTTCATGACTCAAGCTGGTCTAAATGTCTAAACACATAGCAATAGCTGATCTTGTTCATGACTCAAGCTGGTCTAAATGTCTAAACACATAGCAATAGCTGATCTTGTTCATGACTCAAGCTGGTCTAAATGTCTAAACACATAGCAATAGCTGATCTTGTTCATGACTCATGCTGGTCTAAATGTCTAAACACATAGCAATAGCTGATCTTGTTCATGACTCATGCTGGTCTAAATGTCTAACACATAGCAATAGCTGATCTTGTTCATGACTCATGCTGGTCTAAATGTCTAAACACATAGCAATAGCTGATCTTGTTCATGACTCATGCTGGTCTAAATGTCTAAACACATAGCAATAGCTGATCTTGTTCATGACTCAAGCTGGTCTAAATGTCTAAACACATAGCAATAGCTGATCTTGTTCATGACTCATGCTGGTCTAAATGTCTAAACACATAGCAATAGCTGATCTTGTTCATGACTCATGCTGGTCTAAATGTCTAAACACATAGCAATAGCTGATCTTGTTCATGACTCATGCTGGTCTAAATGTCTAAACACATAGCAATAGCTGATCTTGTTCATGACCATGCTGGTCTAAATGTCTAAACACATAGCAATAGCTGATCTTGTTCATGACTCATGCTGGTCTAAATGTCTAAACACATAGCAATAGCTGATCTTGTTCATGACTCATGCTGGTCTAAATGTCTAAACACATAGCAATAGCTGATCTTGTTCATGACTCATGCTGGTCTAAATGTCTAAACACATAGCAATAGCTGATCTTGTTCATGACTCATGCTGGTCTAAATGTCTAAACACATAGCAATAGCTGATCTTGTTCATGACTCAAGCTGGTCTAAATGTCTAAACACATAGCAATAGCTGATCTTGTTCATGACTCAAGCTGGTCTAAATGTCTAAACACATAGCAATAGCTGATCTTGTTCATGACTCAAGCTGGTCTAAATGTCTAAACACATAGCAATAGCTGATCTTGTTCATGACTCAAGCTGGTCTAAATGTCTAAACACATAGCAATAGCTGATCTTGTTCATGACTCAAGCTGGTCTAAATGTCTAAACACATAGCAATAGCTGATCTTGTTCATGACTCAAGCTGGTCTAAATGTCTAAACACATAGCAATAGCTGATCTTGTTCATGACTCAGCTGGTCTAAATGTCTAAACACATAGCAATAGCTGATCTTGTTCATGACTCAAGCTGGTCTAAATGTCTAAACACATAGCAATAGCTGATCTTGTTCATGACTCATGCTGGTCTAAATGTCTAAACACATAGCAATAGCTGATCTTGTTCATGACTCAAGCTGGTCTAAATGTCTAAACACATAGCAATAGCTGATCTTGTTCATGACTCAAGCTGGTCTAAATGTCTAAACACATAGCAATAGCTGATCTTGTTCATGACTCAAGCTGGTCTAAATGTCTAAACACATAGCAATAGCTGATCTTGTTCATGACTCAAGCTGGTCTAAATGTCTAAACACATAGCAATAGCTGATCTTGTTCATGACTCAAGCTGGTCTAAATGTCTAAACACATAGCAATAGCTGATCTTGTTCATGACTCAAGCTGGTCTAAATGTCTAAACACATAGCAATAGCTGATCTTGTTCATGACTCAAGCTGGTCTAAATGTCTAAACACATAGCAATAGCTGATCTTGTTCATGACTCATGCTGGTCTAAATGTCTAAACACATAGCAATAGCTGATCTTGTTCATGACTCAAGCTGGTCTAAATGTCTAAACACATAGCAATAGCTGATCTTGTTCATGACTCAAGCTGGTCTAAATGTCTAAACACATAGCAATAGCTGATCTTGTTCATGACTCAAGCTGGTCTAAATGTCTAAACACATAGCAATAGCTGATCTTGTTCATGACTCAAGCTGGTCTAAATGTCTAAACACATAGCAATAGCTGATCTTGTTCATGACTCAAGCTGGTCTAAATGTCTAAACACATAGCAATAGCTGATCTTGTTCATGACTCATGCTGGTCTAAATGTCTAAACACATAGCAATAGCTGATCTTGTTCATGACTCAAGCTGGTCTAAATGTCTAAACACATAGCAATAGCTGATCTTGTTCATGACTCATGCTGGTCTAAATGTCTAAACACATAGCAATAGCTGATCTTGTTCATGACTCATGCTGGTCTAAATGTCTAAACACATAGCAATAGCTGATCTTGTTCATGACTCATGCTGGTCTAAATGTCTAAACACATAGCAATAGCTGATCTTGTTCATGACTCAAGCTGGTCTAAATGTCTAAACACATAGCAATAGCTGATCTTGTTCATGACTCATGCTGGTCTAAATGTCTAAACACATAGCAATAGCTGATCTTGTTCATGACTCAAGCTGGTCTAAATGTCTAAACACATAGCAATAGCTGATCTTGTTCATGACTCAAGCTGGTCTAAATGTCTAAACACATAGCAATAGCTGATCTTGTTCATGACTCAAGCTGGTCTAAATGTCTAAACACATAGCAATAGCTGATCTTGTTCATGACTCAAGCTGGTCTAAATGTCTAAACACATAGCAATAGCTGATCTTGTTCATGACTCAAGCTGGTCTAAATGTCTAAACACATAGCAATAGCTGATCTTGTTCATGACTCAGCTGGTCTAAATGTCTAAACACATAGCAATAGCTGATCTTGTTCATGACTCAAGCTGGTCTAAATGTCTAAACACATAGCAATAGCTGATCTTGTTCATGACTCATGCTGGTCTAAATGTCTAAACACATAGCAATAGCTGATCTTGTTCATGACTCAAGCTGGTCTAAATGTCTAAACACATAGCAATAGCTGATCTTGTTCATGACTCAAGCTGGTCTAAATGTCTAAACACATAGCAATAGCTGATCTTGTTCATGACTCAAGCTGGTCTAAATGTCTAAACACATAGCAATAGCTGATCTTGTTCATGACTCAAGCTGGTCTAAATGTCTAAACACATAGCAATAGCTGATCTTGTTCATGACTCAAGCTGGTCTAAATGTCTAAACACATAGCAATAGCTGATCTTGTTCATGACTCAAGCTGGTCTAAATGTCTAAACACATAGCAATAGCTGATCTTGTTCATGACTCAAGCTGGTCTAAATGTCTAAACACATAGCAATAGCTGATCTTGTTCATGACTCAGCTGGTCTAAATGTCTAAACACATAGCAATAGCTGATCTTGTTCATGACTCAAGCTGGTCTAAATGTCTAAACACATAGCAATAGCTGATCTTGTTCATGACTCAAGCTGGTCTAAATGTCTAAACACATAGCAATAGCTGATCTTGTTCATGACTCAAGCTGGTCTAAATGTCTAAACACATAGCAATAGCTGATCTTGTTCATGACTCAAGCTGGTCTAAATGTCTAAACACATAGCAATAGCTGATCTTGTTCATGACTCAAGCTGGTCTAAATGTCTAAACACATAGCAATAGCTGATCTTGTTCATGACTCAAGCTGGTCTAAATGTCTAAACACATAGCAATAGCTGATCTTGTTCATGACTCATGCTGGTCTAAATGTCTAAACACATAGCAATAGCTGATCTTGTTCATGACTCAAGCTGGTCTAAATGTCTAAACACATAGCAATAGCTGATCTTGTTCATGACTCAAGCTGGTCTAAATGTCTAAACACATAGCAATAGCTGATCTTGTTCATGACTCATGCTGGTCTAAATGTCTAAACACATAGCAATAGCTGATCTTGTTCATGACTCAAGCTGGTCTAAATGTCTAAACACATAGCAATAGCTGATCTTGTTCATGACTCAAGCTGGTCTAAATGTCTAAACACATAGCAATAGCTGATCTTGTTCATGACTCAAGCTGGTCTAAATGTCTAAACACATAGCAATAGCTGATCTTGTTCATGACTCAAGCTGGTCTAAATGTCTAAACACATAGCAATAGCTGATCTTGTTCATGACTCAAGCTGGTCTAAATGTCTAAACACATAGCAATAGCTGATCTTGTTCATGACTCATGCTGGTCTAAATGTCTAAACACATAGCAATAGCTGATCTTGTTCATGACTCAAGCTGGTCTAAATGTCTAAACACATAGCAATAGCTGATCTTGTTCATGACTCAAGCTGGTCTAAATGTCTAAACACATAGCAATAGCTGATCTTGTTCATGACTCAAGCTGGTCTAAATGTCTAAACACATAGCAATAGCTGATCTTGTTCATGACTCATGCTGGTCTAAATGTCTAAACACATAGCAATAGCTGATCTTGTTCATGACTCATGCTGGTCTAAATGTCTAAACACATAGCAATAGCTGATCTTGTTCATGACTCAGCTGGTCTAAATGTCTAAACACATAGCAATAGCTGATCTTGTTCATGACTCATGCTGGTCTAAATGTCTAAACACATAGCAATAGCTGATCTTGTTCATGACTCAAGCTGGTCTAAATGTCTAAACACATAGCAATAGCTGATCTTGTTCATGACTCAAGCTGGTCTAAATGTCTAAACACATAGCAATAGCTGATCTTGTTCATGACTCAAGCTGGTCTAAATGTCTAAACACATAGCAATAGCTGATCTTGTTCATGACTCAAGCTGGTCTAAATGTCTAAACACATAGCAATAGCTGATCTTGTTCATGACTCAAGCTGGTCTAAATGTCTAAACACATAGCAATAGCTGATCTTGTTCATGACTCAAGCTGGTCTAAATGTCTAAACACATAGCAATAGCTGATCTTGTTCATGACTCAAGCTGGTCTAAATGTCTAAACACATAGCAATAGCTGATCTTGTTCATGACTCAAGCTGGTCTAAATGTCTAAACACATAGCAATAGCTGATCTTGTTCATGACTCAAGCTGGTCTAAATGTCTAAACACATAGCAATAGCTGATCTTGTTCATGACTCAAGCTGGTCTAAATGTCTAAACACATAGCAATAGCTGATCTTGTTCATGACTCAGCTGGTCTAAATGTCTAAACACATAGCAATAGCTGATCTTGTTCATGACTCAAGCTGGTCTAAATGTCTAAACACATAGCAATAGCTGATCTTGTTCATGACTCAAGCTGGTCTAAATGTCTAAACACATAGCAATAGCTGATCTTGTTCATGACTCAAGCTGGTCTAAATGTCTAAACACATAGCAATAGCTGATCTTGTTCATGACTCAAGCTGGTCTAAATGTCTAAACACATAGCAATAGCTGATCTTGTTCATGACTCATGCTGGTCTAAATGTCTAAACACATAGCAATAGCTGATCTTGTTCATGACTCATGCTGGTCTAAATGTCTAAACACATAGCAATAGCTGATCTTGTTCATGACTCATGCTGGTCTAAATGTCTAAACACATAGCAATAGCTGATCTTGTTCATGACTCAAGCTGGTCTAAATGTCTAAACACATAGCAATAGCTGATCTTGTTCATGACTCAAGCTGGTCTAAATGTCTAAACACATAGCAATAGCTGATCTTGTTCATGACTCAAGCTGGTCTAAATGTCTAAACACATAGCAATAGCTGATCTTGTTCATGACTCAAGCTGGTCTAAATGTCTAAACACATAGCAATAGCTGATCTTGTTCATGACTCAAGCTGGTCTAAATGTCTAAACACATAGCAATAGCTGATCTTGTTCATGACTCAAGCTGGTCTAAATGTCTAAACACATAGCAATAGCTGATCTTGTTCATGACTCAAGCTGGTCTAAATGTCTAAACACATAGCAATAGCTGATCTTGTTCATGACTCAAGCTGGTCTAAATGTCTAAACACATAGCAATAGCTGATCTTGTTCATGACTCATGCTGGTCTAAATGTCTAAACACATAGCAATAGCTGATCTTGTTCATGACTCATGCTGGTCTAAATGTCTAAACACATAGCAATAGCTGATCTTGTTCATGACTCAAGCTGGTCTAAATGTCTAAACACATAGCAATAGCTGATCTTGTTCATGACTCAAGCTGGTCTAAATGTCTAAACACATAGCAATAGCTGATCTTGTTCATGACTCAAGCTGGTCTAAATGTCTAAACACATAGCAATAGCTGATCTTGTTCATGACTCAAGCTGGTCTAAATGTCTAAACACATAGCAATAGCTGATCTTGTTCATGACTCAAGCTGGTCTAAATGTCTAAACACATAGCAATAGCTGATCTTGTTCATGACTCAAGCTGGTCTAAATGTCTAAACACATAGCAATAGCTGATCTTGTTCATGACTCAAGCTGGTCTAAATGTCTAAACACATAGCAATAGCTGATCTTGTTCATGACTCAAGCTGGTCTAAATGTCTAAACACATAGCAATAGCTGATCTTGTTCATGACTCAAGCTGGTCTAAATGTCTAAACACATAGCAATAGCTGATCTTGTTCATGACTCAAGCTGGTCTAAATGTCTAAACACATAGCAATAGCTGATCTTGTTCATGACTCATGCTGGTCTAAATGTCTAAACACATAGCAATAGCTGATCTTGTTCATGACTCATGCTGGTCTAAATGTCTAAACACATAGCAATAGCTGATCTTGTTCATGACTCAAGCTGGTCTAAATGTCTAAACACATAGCAATAGCTGATCTTGTTCATGACTCAAGCTGGTCTAAATGTCTAAACACATAGCAATAGCTGATCTTGTTCATGACTCAAGCTGGTCTAAATGTCTAAACACATAGCAATAGCTGATCTTGTTCATGACTCAAGCTGGTCTAAATGTCTAAACACATAGCAATAGCTGATCTTGTTCATGACTCAAGCTGGTCTAAATGTCTAAACACATAGCAATAGCTGATCTTGTTCATGACTCAAGCTGGTCTAAATGTCTAAACACATAGCAATAGCTGATCTTGTTCATGACTCAAGCTGGTCTAAATGTCTAAACACATAGCAATAGCTGATCTTGTTCATGACTCAAGCTGGTCTAAATGTCTAAACACATAGCAATAGCTGATCTTGTTCATGACTCAAGCTGGTCTAAATGTCTAAACACATAGCAATAGCTGATCTTGTTCATGACTCAAGCTGGTCTAAATGTCTAAACACATAGCAATAGCTGATCTTGTTCATGACTCAAGCTGGTCTAAATGTCTAAACACATAGCAATAGCTGATCTTGTTCATGACTCAAGCTGGTCTAAATGTCTAAACACATAGCAATAGCTGATCTTGTTCATGACTCAAGCTGGTCTAAATGTCTAAACACATAGCAATAGCTGATCTTGTTCATGACTCATGCTGGTCTAAATGTCTAAACACATAGCAATAGCTGATCTTGTTCATGACTCATGCTGGTCTAAATGTCTAAACACATAGCAATAGCTGATCTTGTTCATGACTCAAGCTGGTCTAAATGTCTAAACACATAGCAATAGCTGATCTTGTTCATGACTCAAGCTGGTCTAAATGTCTAAACACATAGCAATAGCTGATCTTGTTCATGACTCATGCTGGTCTAAATGTCTAAACACATAGCAATAGCTGATCTTGTTCATGACTCAAGCTGGTCTAAATGTCTAAACACATAGCAATAGCTGATCTTGTTCATGACTCAAGCTGGTCTAAATGTCTAAACACATAGCAATAGCTGATCTTGTTCATGACTCAAGCTGGTCTAAATGTCTAAACACATAGCAATAGCTGATCTTGTTCATGACTCAAGCTGGTCTAAATGTCTAAACACATAGCAATAGCTGATCTTGTTCATGACTCAAGCTGGTCTAAATGTCTAAACACATAGCAATAGCTGATCTTGTTCATGACTCAAGCTGGTCTAAATGTCTAAACACATAGCAATAGCTGATCTTGTTCATGACTCATGCTGGTCTAAATGTCTAAACACATAGCAATAGCTGATCTTGTTCATGACTCAAGCTGGTCTAAATGTCTAAACACATAGCAATAGCTGATCTTGTTCATGACTCAAGCTGGTCTAAATGTCTAAACACATAGCAATAGCTGATCTTGTTCATGACTCTCAGCTGGTCTAAATGTCTAAACACATAGCAATAGCTGATCTTGTTCATGACTCATGCTGGTCTAAATGTCTAAACACATAGCAATAGCTGATCTTGTTCATGACTCATGCTGGTCTAAATGTCTAAACACATAGCAATAGCTGATCTTGTTCATGACTCATGCTGGTCTAAATGTCTAAACACATAGCAATAGCTGATCTTGTTCATGACTCATGCTGGTCTAAATGTCTAAACACATAGCAATAGCTGATCTTGTTCATGACTCAAGCTGGTCTAAATGTCTAAACACATAGCAATAGCTGATCTTGTTCATGACTCAAGCTGGTCTAAATGTCTAAACACATAGCAATAGCTGATCTTGTTCATGACTCAAGCTGGTCTAAATGTCTAAACACATAGCAATAGCTGATCTTGTTCATGACTCAAGCTGGTCTAAATGTCTAAACACATAGCAATAGCTGATCTTGTTCATGACTCAAGCTGGTCTAAATGTCTAAACACATAGCAATAGCTGATCTTGTTCATGACTCAAGCTGGTCTAAATGTCTAAACACATAGCAATAGCTGATCTTGTTCATGACTCAAGCTGGTCTAAATGTCTAAACACATAGCAATAGCTGATCTTGTTCATGACTCAAGCTGGTCTAAATGTCTAAACACATAGCAATAGCTGATCTTGTTCATGACTCAAGCTGGTCTAAATGTCTAAACACATAGCAATAGCTGATCTTGTTCATGACTCATGCTGGTCTAAATGTCTAAACACATAGCAATAGCTGATCTTGTTCATGACTCAAGCTGGTCTAAATGTCTAAACACATAGCAATAGCTGATCTTGTTCATGACTCATGCTGGTCTAAATGTCTAAACACATAGCAATAGCTGATCTTGTTCATGACTCAAGCTGGTCTAAATGTCTAAACACATAGCAATAGCTGATCTTGTTCATGACTCAAGCTGGTCTAAATGTCTAAACACATAGCAATAGCTGATCTTGTTCATGACTCATGCTGGTCTAAATGTCTAAACACATAGCAATAGCTGATCTTGTTCATGACTCATGCTGGTCTAAATGTCTAAACACATAGCAATAGCTGATCTTGTTCATGACTCATGCTGGTCTAAATGTCTAAACACATAGCAATAGCTGATCTTGTTCATGACTCATGCTGGTCTAAATGTCTAAACACATAGCAATAGCTGATCTTGTTCATGACTCAAGCTGGTCTAAATGTCTAAACACATAGCAATAGCTGATCTTGTTCATGACTCAAGCTGGTCTAAATGTCTAAACACATAGCAATAGCTGATCTTGTTCATGACTCATGCTGGTCTAAATGTCTAAACACATAGCAATAGCTGATCTTGTTCATGACTCAAGCTGGTCTAAATGTCTAAACACATAGCAATAGCTGATCTTGTTCATGACTCATGCTGGTCTAAATGTCTAAACACATAGCAATAGCTGATCTTGTTCATGACTCAAGCTGGTCTAAATGTCTAAACACATAGCAATAGCTGATCTTGTTCATGACTCAAGCTGGTCTAAATGTCTAAACACATAGCAATAGCTGATCTTGTTCATGACTCAAGCTGGTCTAAATGTCTAAACACATAGCAATAGCTGATCTTGTTCATGACTCATGCTGGTCTAAATGTCTAAACACATAGCAATAGCTGATCTTGTTCATGACTCATGCTGGTCTAAATGTCTAAACACATAGCAATAGCTGATCTTGTTCATGACTCATGCTGGTCTAAATGTCTAAACACATAGCAATAGCTGATCTTGTTCATGACTCAAGCTGGTCTAAATGTCTAAACACATAGCAATAGCTGATCTTGTTCATGACTCATGCTGGTCTAAATGTCTAAACACATAGCAATAGCTGATCTTGTTCATGACTCAAGCTGGTCTAAATGTCTAAACACATAGCAATAGCTGATCTTGTTCATGACTCAAGCTGGTCTAAATGTCTAAACACATAGCAATAGCTGATCTTGTTCATGACTCAAGCTGGTCTAAATGTCTAAACACATAGCAATAGCTGATCTTGTTCATGACTCAAGCTGGTCTAAATGTCTAAACACATAGCAATAGCTGATCTTGTTCATGACTCAAGCTGGTCTAAATGTCTAAACACATAGCAATAGCTGATCTTGTTCATGACTCAAGCTGGTCTAAATGTCTAAACACATAGCAATAGCTGATCTTGTTCATGACTCAAGCTGGTCTAAATGTCTAAACACATAGCAATAGCTGATCTTGTTCATGACTCAAGCTGGTCTAAATGTCTAAACACATAGCAATAGCTGATCTTGTTCATGACTCAAGCTGGTCTAAATGTCTAAACACATAGCAATAGCTGATCTTGTTCATGACTCAAGCTGGTCTAAATGTCTAAACACATAGCAATAGCTGATCTTGTTCATGACTCAAGCTGGTCTAAATGTCTAAACACATAGCAATAGCTGATCTTGTTCATGACTCAAGCTGGTCTAAATGTCTAAACACATAGCAATAGCTGATCTTGTTCATGACTCAAGCTGGTCTAAATGTCTAAACACATAGCAATAGCTGATCTTGTTCATGACTCATGCTGGTCTAAATGTCTAAACACATAGCAATAGCTGATCTTGTTCATGACTCATGCTGGTCTAAATGTCTAAACACATAGCAATAGCTGATCTTGTTCATGACTCATGCTGGTCTAAATGTCTAAACACATAGCAATAGCTGATCTTGTTCATGACTCATGCTGGTCTAAATGTCTAAACACATAGCAATAGCTGATCTTGTTCATGACTCATGCTGGTCTAAATGTCTAAACACATAGCAATAGCTGATCTTGTTCATGACTCAAGCTGGTCTAAATGTCTAAACACATAGCAATAGCTGATCTTGTTCATGACTCAAGCTGGTCTAAATGTCTAAACACATAGCAATAGCTGATCTTGTTCATGACTCAAGCTGGTCTAAATGTCTAAACACATAGCAATAGCTGATCTTGTTCATGACTCAAGCTGGTCTAAATGTCTAAACACATAGCAATAGCTGATCTTGTTCATGACTCAGCTGGTCTAAATGTCTAAACACATAGCAATAGCTGATCTTGTTCATGACTCAAGCTGGTCTAAATGTCTAAACACATAGCAATAGCTGATCTTGTTCATGACTCAAGCTGGTCTAAATGTCTAAACACATAGCAATAGCTGATCTTGTTCATGACTCAAGCTGGTCTAAATGTCTAAACACATAGCAATAGCTGATCTTGTTCATGACTCAAGCTGGTCTAAATGTCTAAACACATAGCAATAGCTGATCTTGTTCATGACTCATGCTGGTCTAAATGTCTAAACACATAGCAATAGCTGATCTTGTTCATGACTCATGCTGGTCTAAATGTCTAAACACATAGCAATAGCTGATCTTGTTCATGACTCATGCTGGTCTAAATGTCTAAACACATAGCAATAGCTGATCTTGTTCATGACTCATGCTGGTCTAAATGTCTAAACACATAGCAATAGCTGATCTTGTTCATGACTCATGCTGGTCTAAATGTCTAAACACATAGCAATAGCTGATCTTGTTCATGACTCAAGCTGGTCTAAATGTCTAAACACATAGCAATAGCTGATCTTGTTCATGACTCAAGCTGGTCTAAATGTCTAAACACATAGCAATAGCTGATCTTGTTCATGACTCAAGCTGGTCTAAATGTCTAAACACATAGCAATAGCTGATCTTGTTCATGACTCAAGCTGGTCTAAATGTCTAAACACATAGCAATAGCTGATCTTGTTCATGACTCAAGCTGGTCTAAATGTCTAAACACATAGCAATAGCTGATCTTGTTCATGACTCAAGCTGGTCTAAATGTCTAAACACATAGCAATAGCTGATCTTGTTCATGACTCAAGCTGGTCTAAATGTCTAAACACATAGCAATAGCTGATCTTGTTCATGACTCAAGCTGGTCTAAATGTCTAAACACATAGCAATAGCTGATCTTGTTCATGACTCAAGCTGGTCTAAATGTCTAAACACATAGCAATAGCTGATCTTGTTCATGACTCAAGCTGGTCTAAATGTCTAAACACATAGCAATAGCTGATCTTGTTCATGACTCAAGCTGGTCTAAATGTCTAAACACATAGCAATAGCTGATCTTGTTCATGACTCAAGCTGGTCTAAATGTCTAAACACATAGCAATAGCTGATCTTGTTCATGACTCAAGCTGGTCTAAATGTCTAAACACATAGCAATAGCTGATCTTGTTCATGACTCAAGCTGGTCTAAATGTCTAAACACATAGCAATAGCTGATCTTGTTCATGACTCATGCTGGTCTAAATGTCTAAACACATAGCAATAGCTGATCTTGTTCATGACTCATGCTGGTCTAAATGTCTAAACACATAGCAATAGCTGATCTTGTTCATGACTCATGCTGGTCTAAATGTCTAAACACATAGCAATAGCTGATCTTGTTCATGACTCATGCTGGTCTAAATGTCTAAACACATAGCAATAGCTGATCTTGTTCATGACTCAAGCTGGTCTAAATGTCTAAACACATAGCAATAGCTGATCTTGTTCATGACTCATGCTGGTCTAAATGTCTAAACACATAGCAATAGCTGATCTTGTTCATGACTCATGCTGGTCTAAATGTCTAAACACATAGCAATAGCTGATCTTGTTCATGACTCATGCTGGTCTAAATGTCTAAACACATAGCAATAGCTGATCTTGTTCATGACTCAAGCTGGTCTAAATGTCTAAACACATAGCAATAGCTGATCTTGTTCATGACTCAAGCTGGTCTAAATGTCTAAACACATAGCAATAGCTGATCTTGTTCATGACTCATGCTGGTCTAAATGTCTAAACACATAGCAATAGCTGATCTTGTTCATGACTCATGCTGGTCTAAATGTCTAAACACATAGCAATAGCTGATCTTGTTCATGACTCATGCTGGTCTAAATGTCTAAACACATAGCAATAGCTGATCTTGTTCATGACTCATGCTGGTCTAAATGTCTAAACACATAGCAATAGCTGATCTTGTTCATGACTCATGCTGGTCTAAATGTCTAAACACATAGCAATAGCTGATCTTGTTCATGACTCAAGCTGGTCTAAATGTCTAAACACATAGCAATAGCTGATCTTGTTCATGACTCAAGCTGGTCTAAATGTCTAAACACATAGCAATAGCTGATCTTGTTCATGACTCAAGCTGGTCTAAATGTCTAAACACATAGCAATAGCTGATCTTGTTCATGACTCAAGCTGGTCTAAATGTCTAAACACATAGCAATAGCTGATCTTGTTCATGACTCAAGCTGGTCTAAATGTCTAAACACATAGCAATAGCTGATCTTGTTCATGACTCAAGCTGGTCTAAATGTCTAAACACATAGCAATAGCTGATCTTGTTCATGACTCAAGCTGGTCTAAATGTCTAAACACATAGCAATAGCTGATCTTGTTCATGACTCAAGCTGGTCTAAATGTCTAAACACATAGCAATAGCTGATCTTGTTCATGACTCAAGCTGGTCTAAATGTCTAAACACATAGCAATAGCTGATCTTGTTCATGACTCAAGCTGGTCTAAATGTCTAAACACATAGCAATAGCTGATCTTGTTCATGACTCAAGCTGGTCTAAATGTCTAAACACATAGCAATAGCTGATCTTGTTCATGACTCAAGCTGGTCTAAATGTCTAAACACATAGCAATAGCTGATCTTGTTCATGACTCAAGCTGGTCTAAATGTCTAAACACATAGCAATAGCTGATCTTGTTCATGACTCATGCTGGTCTAAATGTCTAAACACATAGCAATAGCTGATCTTGTTCATGACTCATGCTGGTCTAAATGTCTAAACACATAGCAATAGCTGATCTTGTTCATGACTCATGCTGGTCTAAATGTCTAAACACATAGCAATAGCTGATCTTGTTCATGACTCATGCTGGTCTAAATGTCTAAACACATAGCAATAGCTGATCTTGTTCATGACTCATGCTGGTCTAAATGTCTAAACACATAGCAATAGCTGATCTTGTTCATGACTCAAGCTGGTCTAAATGTCTAAACACATAGCAATAGCTGATCTTGTTCATGACTCAAGCTGGTCTAAATGTCTAAACACATAGCAATAGCTGATCTTGTTCATGACTCAAGCTGGTCTAAATGTCTAAACACATAGCAATAGCTGATCTTGTTCATGACTCAAGCTGGTCTAAATGTCTAAACACATAGCAATAGCTGATCTTGTTCATGACTCAAGCTGGTCTAAATGTCTAAACACATAGCAATAGCTGATCTTGTTCATGACTCAAGCTGGTCTAAATGTCTAAACACATAGCAATAGCTGATCTTGTTCATGACTCAAGCTGGTCTAAATGTCTAAACACATAGCAATAGCTGATCTTGTTCATGACTCAAGCTGGTCTAAATGTCTAAACACATAGCAATAGCTGATCTTGTTCATGACTCATGCTGGTCTAAATGTCTAAACACATAGCAATAGCTGATCTTGTTCATGACTCATGCTGGTCTAAATGTCTAAACACATAGCAATAGCTGATCTTGTTCATGACTCATGCTGGTCTAAATGTCTAAACACATAGCAATAGCTGATCTTGTTCATGACTCAAGCTGGTCTAAATGTCTAAACACATAGCAATAGCTGATCTTGTTCATGACTCATGCTGGTCTAAATGTCTAAACACATAGCAATAGCTGATCTTGTTCATGACTCATGCTGGTCTAAATGTCTAAACACATAGCAATAGCTGATCTTGTTCATGACTCAAGCTGGTCTAAATGTCTAAACACATAGCAATAGCTGATCTTGTTCATGACTCAAGCTGGTCTAAATGTCTAAACACATAGCAATAGCTGATCTTGTTCATGACTCAAGCTGGTCTAAATGTCTAAACACATAGCAATAGCTGATCTTGTTCATGACTCAAGCTGGTCTAAATGTCTAAACACATAGCAATAGCTGATCTTGTTCATGACTCAAGCTGGTCTAAATGTCTAAACACATAGCAATAGCTGATCTTGTTCATGACTCAAGCTGGTCTAAATGTCTAAACACATAGCAATAGCTGATCTTGTTCATGACTCAAGCTGGTCTAAATGTCTAAACACATAGCAATAGCTGATCTTGTTCATGACTCAAGCTGGTCTAAATGTCTAAACACATAGCAATAGCTGATCTTGTTCATGACTCAAGCTGGTCTAAATGTCTAAACACATAGCAATAGCTGATCTTGTTCATGACTCATGCTGGTCTAAATGTCTAAACACATAGCAATAGCTGATCTTGTTCATGACTCATGCTGGTCTAAATGTCTAAACACATAGCAATAGCTGATCTTGTTCATGACTCATGCTGGTCTAAATGTCTAAACACATAGCAATAGCTGATCTTGTTCATGACTCATGCTGGTCTAAATGTCTAAACACATAGCAATAGCTGATCTTGTTCATGACTCATGCTGGTCTAAATGTCTAAACACATAGCAATAGCTGATCTTGTTCATGACTCAAGCTGGTCTAAATGTCTAAACACATAGCAATAGCTGATCTTGTTCATGACTCAAGCTGGTCTAAATGTCTAAACACATAGCAATAGCTGATCTTGTTCATGACTCAAGCTGGTCTAAATGTCTAAACACATAGCAATAGCTGATCTTGTTCATGACTCAAGCTGGTCTAAATGTCTAAACACATAGCAATAGCTGATCTTGTTCATGACTCAAGCTGGTCTAAATGTCTAAACACATAGCAATAGCTGATCTTGTTCATGACTCAAGCTGGTCTAAATGTCTAAACACATAGCAATAGCTGATCTTGTTCATGACTCAAGCTGGTCTAAATGTCTAAACACATAGCAATAGCTGATCTTGTTCATGACTCATGCTGGTCTAAATGTCTAAACACATAGCAATAGCTGATCTTGTTCATGACTCAAGCTGGTCTAAATGTCTAAACACATAGCAATAGCTGATCTTGTTCATGACTCAAGCTGGTCTAAATGTCTAAACACATAGCAATAGCTGATCTTGTTCATGACTCAAGCTGGTCTAAATGTCTAAACACATAGCAATAGCTGATCTTGTTCATGACTCAAGCTGGTCTAAATGTCTAAACACATAGCAATAGCTGATCTTGTTCATGACTCATGCTGGTCTAAATGTCTAAACACATAGCAATAGCTGATCTTGTTCATGACTCATGCTGGTCTAAATGTCTAAACACATAGCAATAGCTGATCTTGTTCATGACTCATGCTGGTCTAAATGTCTAAACACATAGCAATAGCTGATCTTGTTCATGACTCAAGCTGGTCTAAATGTCTAAACACATAGCAATAGCTGATCTTGTTCATGACTCAAGCTGGTCTAAATGTCTAAACACATAGCAATAGCTGATCTTGTTCATGACTCAAGCTGGTCTAAATGTCTAAACACATAGCAATAGCTGATCTTGTTCATGACTCAAGCTGGTCTAAATGTCTAAACACATAGCAATAGCTGATCTTGTTCATGACTCAAGCTGGTCTAAATGTCTAAACACATAGCAATAGCTGATCTTGTTCATGACTCAAGCTGGTCTAAATGTCTAAACACATAGCAATAGCTGATCTTGTTCATGACTCAAGCTGGTCTAAATGTCTAAACACATAGCAATAGCTGATCTTGTTCATGACTCATGCTGGTCTAAATGTCTAAACACATAGCAATAGCTGATCTTGTTCATGACTCATGCTGGTCTAAATGTCTAAACACATAGCAATAGCTGATCTTGTTCATGACTCATGCTGGTCTAAATGTCTAAACACATAGCAATAGCTGATCTTGTTCATGACTCAAGCTGGTCTAAATGTCTAAACACATAGCAATAGCTGATCTTGTTCATGACTCAAGCTGGTCTAAATGTCTAAACACATAGCAATAGCTGATCTTGTTCATGACTCAAGCTGGTCTAAATGTCTAAACACATAGCAATAGCTGATCTTGTTCATGACTCAAGCTGGTCTAAATGTCTAAACACATAGCAATAGCTGATCTTGTTCATGACTCATGCTGGTCTAAATGTCTAAACACATAGCAATAGCTGATCTTGTTCATGACTCAAGCTGGTCTAAATGTCTAAACACATAGCAATAGCTGATCTTGTTCATGACTCAAGCTGGTCTAAATGTCTAAACACATAGCAATAGCTGATCTTGTTCATGACTCAAGCTGGTCTAAATGTCTAAACACATAGCAATAGCTGATCTTGTTCATGACTCAAGCTGGTCTAAATGTCTAAACACATAGCAATAGCTGATCTTGTTCATGACTCATGCTGGTCTAAATGTCTAAACACATAGCAATAGCTGATCTTGTTCATGACTCAAGCTGGTCTAAATGTCTAAACACATAGCAATAGCTGATCTTGTTCATGACTCAAGCTGGTCTAAATGTCTAAACACATAGCAATAGCTGATCTTGTTCATGACTCAAGCTGGTCTAAATGTCTAAACACATAGCAATAGCTGATCTTGTTCATGACTCAAGCTGGTCTAAATGTCTAAACACATAGCAATAGCTGATCTTGTTCATGACTCAAGCTGGTCTAAATGTCTAAACACATAGCAATAGCTGATCTTGTTCATGACTCAAGCTGGTCTAAATGTCTAAACACATAGCAATAGCTGATCTTGTTCATGACTCAAGCTGGTCTAAATGTCTAAACACATAGCAATAGCTGATCTTGTTCATGACTCAAGCTGGTCTAAATGTCTAAACACATAGCAATAGCTGATCTTGTTCATGACTCAAGCTGGTCTAAATGTCTAAACACATAGCAATAGCTGATCTTGTTCATGACTCAAGCTGGTCTAAATGTCTAAACACATAGCAATAGCTGATCTTGTTCATGACTCAAGCTGGTCTAAATGTCTAAACACATAGCAATAGCTGATCTTGTTCATGACTCAAGCTGGTCTAAATGTCTAAACACATAGCAATAGCTGATCTTGTTCATGACTCAAGCTGGTCTAAATGTCTAAACACATAGCAATAGCTGATCTTGTTCATGACTCATGCTGGTCTAAATGTCTAAACACATAGCAATAGCTGATCTTGTTCATGACTCAAGCTGGTCTAAATGTCTAAACACATAGCAATAGCTGATCTTGTTCATGACTCAAGCTGGTCTAAATGTCTAAACACATAGCAATAGCTGATCTTGTTCATGACTCATGCTGGTCTAAATGTCTAAACACATAGCAATAGCTGATCTTGTTCATGACTCAAGCTGGTCTAAATGTCTAAACACATAGCAATAGCTGATCTTGTTCATGACTCAAGCTGGTCTAAATGTCTAAACACATAGCAATAGCTGATCTTGTTCATGACTCAAGCTGGTCTAAATGTCTAAACACATAGCAATAGCTGATCTTGTTCATGACTCAAGCTGGTCTAAATGTCTAAACACATAGCAATAGCTGATCTTGTTCATGACTCAAGCTGGTCTAAATGTCTAAACACATAGCAATAGCTGATCTTGTTCATGACTCAAGCTGGTCTAAATGTCTAAACACATAGCAATAGCTGATCTTGTTCATGACTCAAGCTGGTCTAAATGTCTAAACACATAGCAATAGCTGATCTTGTTCATGACTCAAGCTGGTCTAAATGTCTAAACACATAGCAATAGCTGATCTTGTTCATGACTCAAGCTGGTCTAAATGTCTAAACACATAGCAATAGCTGATCTTGTTCATGACTCAAGCTGGTCTAAATGTCTAAACACATAGCAATAGCTGATCTTGTTCATGACTCATGCTGGTCTAAATGTCTAAACACATAGCAATAGCTGATCTTGTTCATGACTCAAGCTGGTCTAAATGTCTAAACACATAGCAATAGCTGATCTTGTTCATGACTCAAGCTGGTCTAAATGTCTAAACACATAGCAATAGCTGATCTTGTTCATGACTCAAGCTGGTCTAAATGTCTAAACACATAGCAATAGCTGATCTTGTTCATGACTCATGCTGGTCTAAATGTCTAAACACATAGCAATAGCTGATCTTGTTCATGACTCAAGCTGGTCTAAATGTCTAAACACATAGCAATAGCTGATCTTGTTCATGACTCAAGCTGGTCTAAATGTCTAAACACATAGCAATAGCTGATCTTGTTCATGACTCAAGCTGGTCTAAATGTCTAAACACATAGCAATAGCTGATCTTGTTCATGACTCATGCTGGTCTAAATGTCTAAACACATAGCAATAGCTGATCTTGTTCATGACTCAGCTGGTCTAAATGTCTAAACACATAGCAATAGCTGATCTTGTTCATGACTCATGCTGGTCTAAATGTCTAAACACATAGCAATAGCTGATCTTGTTCATGACTCAAGCTGGTCTAAATGTCTAAACACATAGCAATAGCTGATCTTGTTCATGACTCAAGCTGGTCTAAATGTCTAAACACATAGCAATAGCTGATCTTGTTCATGACTCAAGCTGGTCTAAATGTCTAAACACATAGCAATAGCTGATCTTGTTCATGACTCAAGCTGGTCTAAATGTCTAAACACATAGCAATAGCTGATCTTGTTCATGACTCAAGCTGGTCTAAATGTCTAAACACATAGCAATAGCTGATCTTGTTCATGACTCAAGCTGGTCTAAATGTCTAAACACATAGCAATAGCTGATCTTGTTCATGACTCATGCTGGTCTAAATGTCTAAACACATAGCAATAGCTGATCTTGTTCATGACTCAAGCTGGTCTAAATGTCTAAACACATAGCAATAGCTGATCTTGTTCATGACTCAAGCTGGTCTAAATGTCTAAACACATAGCAATAGCTGATCTTGTTCATGACTCAAGCTGGTCTAAATGTCTAAACACATAGCAATAGCTGATCTTGTTCATGACTCAAGCTGGTCTAAATGTCTAAACACATAGCAATAGCTGATCTTGTTCATGACTCAAGCTGGTCTAAATGTCTAAACACATAGCAATAGCTGATCTTGTTCATGACTCAAGCTGGTCTAAATGTCTAAACACATAGCAATAGCTGATCTTGTTCATGACTCAAGCTGGTCTAAATGTCTAAACACATAGCAATAGCTGATCTTGTTCATGACTCAAGCTGGTCTAAATGTCTAAACACATAGCAATAGCTGATCTTGTTCATGACTCATGCTGGTCTAAATGTCTAAACACATAGCAATAGCTGATCTTGTTCATGACTCATGCTGGTCTAAATGTCTAAACACATAGCAATAGCTGATCTTGTTCATGACTCATGCTGGTCTAAATGTCTAAACACATAGCAATAGCTGATCTTGTTCATGACTCATGCTGG
This sequence comes from Megaustenia siamemsis, assembly GCA_032433765.1. Classification (NCBI taxonomy): domain Eukaryota; kingdom Metazoa; phylum Mollusca; class Gastropoda; order Stylommatophora; family Ariophantidae; genus Megaustenia; species Megaustenia siamemsis. Next base: position 3,903,075 of record JAVIAB010000099.1, on the reverse strand, counting down.
TCTAAATGTCTAAACACATAGCAATAGCTGATCTTGTTCATGACTCATGCTGGTCTAAATGTCTAAACACATAGCAATAGCTGATCTTGTTCATGACTCATGCTGGTCTAAATGTCTAAACACATAGCAATAGCTGATCTTGTTCATGACTCATGCTGGTCTAAATGTCTAAACACATAGCAATAGCTGATCTTGTTCATGACTCATGCTGGTCTAAATGTCTAAACACATAGCAATAGCTGATCTTGTTCATGACTCATGCTGGTCTAAATGTCTAAACACATAGCAATAGCTGATCTTGTTCATGACTCAAGCTGGTCTAAATGTCTAAACACATAGCAATAGCTGATCTTGTTCATGACTCAAGCTGGTCTAAATGTCTAAACACATAGCAATAGCTGATCTTGTTCATGACTCATGCTGGTCTAAATGTCTAAACACATAGCAATAGCTGATCTTGTTCATGACTCATGCTGGTCTAAATGTCTAAACACATAGCAATAGCTGATCTTGTTCATGACTCATGCTGGTCTAAATGTCTAAACACATAGCAATAGCTGATCTTGTTCATGACTCAGCTGTCTAAATGTCTAAACACATAGCAATAGCTGATCTTGTTCATGACTCAAGCTGGTCTAAATGTCTAAACACATAGCAATAGCTGATCTTGTTCATGACTCAAGCTGGTCTAAATGTCTAAACACATAGCAATAGCTGATCTTGTTCATGACTCAAGCTGGTCTAAATGTCTAAACACATAGCAATAGCTGATCTTGTTCATGACTCAAGCTGGTCTAAATGTCTAAACACATAGCAATAGCTGATCTTGTTCATGACTCATGCTGGTCTAAATGTCTAAACACATAGCAATAGCTGATCTTGTTCATGACTCAAGCTGGTCTAAATGTCTAAACACATAGCAATAGCTGATCTTGTTCATGACTCAAGCTGGTCTAAATGTCTAAACACATAGCAATAGCTGATCTTGTTCATGACTCAAGCTGGTCTAAATGTCTAAACACATAGCAATAGCTGATCTTGTTCATGACTCAAGCTGGTCTAAATGTCTAAACACATAGCAATAGCTGATCTTGTTCATGACTCAAGCTGGTCTAAATGTCTAAACACATAGCAATAGCTGATCTTGTTCATGACTCAAGCTGGTCTAAATGTCTAAACACATAGCAATAGCTGATCTTGTTCATGACTCAAGCTGGTCTAAATGTCTAAACACATAGCAATAGCTGATCTTGTTCATGACTCAAGCTGGTCTAAATGTCTAAACACATAGCAATAGCTGATCTTGTTCATGACTCAAGCTGGTCTAAATGTCTAAACACATAGCAATAGCTGATCTTGTTCATGACTCAAGCTGGTCTAAATGTCTAAACACATAGCAATAGCTGATCTTGTTCATGACTCAAGCTGGTCTAAATGTCTAAACACATAGCAATAGCTGATCTTGTTCATGACTCAAGCTGGTCTAAATGTCTAAACACATAGCAATAGCTGATCTTGTTCATGACTCAAGCTGGTCTAAATGTCTAAACACATAGCAATAGCTGATCTTGTTCATGACTCAAGCTGGTCTAAATGTCTAAACACATAGCAATAGCTGATCTTGTTCATGACTCAAGCTGGTCTAAATGTCTAAACACATAGCAATAGCTGATCTTGTTCATGACTCAAGCTGGTCTAAATGTCTAAACACATAGCAATAGCTGATCTTGTTCATGACTCAAGCTGGTCTAAATGTCTAAACACATAGCAATAGCTGATCTTGTTCATGACTCAAGCTGGTCTAAATGTCTAAACACATAGCAATAGCTGATCTTGTTCATGACTCAAGCTGGTCTAAATGTCTAAACACATAGCAATAGCTGATCTTGTTCATGACTCAAGCTGGTCTAAATGTCTAAACACATAGCAATAGCTGATCTTGTTCATGACTCATGCTGGTCTAAATGTCTAAACACATAGCAATAGCTGATCTTGTTCATGACTCATGCTGGTCTAAATGTCTAAACACATAGCAATAGCTGATCTTGTTCATGACTCATGCTGGTCTAAATGTCTAAACACATAGCAATAGCTGATCTTGTTCATGACTCATGCTGGTCTAAATGTCTAAACACATAGCAATAGCTGATCTTGTTCATGACTCATGCTGGTCTAAATGTCTAAACACATAGCAATAGCTGATCTTGTTCATGACTCATGCTGGTCTAAATGTCTAAACACATAGCAATAGCTGATCTTGTTCATGACTCATGCTGGTCTAAATGTCTAAACACATAGCAATAGCTGATCTTGTTCATGACTCAAGCTGGTCTAAATGTCTAAACACATAGCAATAGCTGATCTTGTTCATGACTCAAGCTGGTCTAAATGTCTAAACACATAGCAATAGCTGATCTTGTTCATGACTCATGCTGGTCTAAATGTCTAAACACATAGCAATAGCTGATCTTGTTCATGACTCATGCTGGTCTAAATGTCTAAACACATAGCAATAGCTGATCTTGTTCATGACTCATGCTGGTCTAAATGTCTAAACACATAGCAATAGCTGATCTTGTTCATGACTCAAGCTGGTCTAAATGTCTAAACACATAGCAATAGCTGATCTTGTTCATGACTCATGCTGGTCTAAATGTCTAAACACATAGCAATAGCTGATCTTGTTCATGACTCAAGCTGGTCTAAATGTCTAAACACATAGCAATAGCTGATCTTGTTCATGACTCAAGCTGGTCTAAATGTCTAAACACATAGCAATAGCTGATCTTGTTCATGACTCAAGCTGGTCTAAATGTCTAAACACATAGCAATAGCTGATCTTGTTCATGACTCAAGCTGGTCTAAATGTCTAAACACATAGCAATAGCTGATCTTGTTCATGACTCAAGCTGGTCTAAATGTCTAAACACATAGCAATAGCTGATCTTGTTCATGACTCAAGCTGGTCTAAATGTCTAAACACATAGCAATAGCTGATCTTGTTCATGACTCAAGCTGGTCTAAATGTCTAAACACATAGCAATAGCTGATCTTGTTCATGACTCAAGCTGGTCTAAATGTCTAAACACATAGCAATAGCTGATCTTGTTCATGACTCATGCTGGTCTAAATGTCTAAACACATAGCAATAGCTGATCTTGTTCATGACTCATGCTGGTCTAAATGTCTAAACACATAGCAATAGCTGATCTTGTTCATGACTCATGCTGGTCTAAATGTCTAAACACATAGCAATAGCTGATCTTGTTCATGACTCATGCTGGTCTAAATGTCTAAACACATAGCAATAGCTGATCTTGTTCATGACTCATGCTGGTCTAAATGTCTAAACACATAGCAATAGCTGATCTTGTTCATGACTCATGCTGGTCTAAATGTCTAAACACATAGCAATAGCTGATCTTGTTCATGACTCATGCTGGTCTAAATGTCTAAACACATAGCAATAGCTGATCTTGTTCATGACTCATGCTGGTCTAAATGTCTAAACACATAGCAATAGCTGATCTTGTTCATGACTCAAGCTGGTCTAAATGTCTAAACACATAGCAATAGCTGATCTTGTTCATGACTCATGCTGGTCTAAATGTCTAAACACATAGCAATAGCTGATCTTGTTCATGACTCATGCTGGTCTAAATGTCTAAACACATAGCAATAGCTGATCTTGTTCATGACTCATGCTGGTCTAAATGTCTAAACACATAGCAATAGCTGATCTTGTTCATGACTCATGCTGGTCTAAATGTCTAAACACATAGCAATAGCTGATCTTGTTCATGACTCATGCTGGTCTAAAAACACATAGCAATAGCTGATCTTGTTCATGACTCAAGCTGGTCTAAATGTCTAAACACATAGCAATAGCTGATCTTGTTCATGACTCAAGCTGGTCTAAATGTCTAAACACATAGCAATAGCTGATCTTGTTCATGACTCAAGCTGGTCTAAATGTCTAAACACATAGCAATAGCTGATCTTGTTCATGACTCAAGCTGGTCTAAATGTCTAAACACATAGCAATAGCTGATCTTGTTCATGACTCAAGCTGGTCTAAATGTCTAAACACATAGCAATAGCTGATCTTGTTCATGACTCAAGCTGGTCTAAATGTCTAAACACATAGCAATAGCTGATCTTGTTCATGACTCAAGCTGGTCTAAATGTCTAAACACATAGCAATAGCTGATCTTGTTCATGACTCAAGCTGGTCTAAATGTCTAAACACATAGCAATAGCTGATCTTGTTCATGACTCAAGCTGGTCTAAATGTCTAAACACATAGCAATAGCTGATCTTGTTCATGACTCAAGCTGGTCTAAATGTCTAAACACATAGCAATAGCTGATCTTGTTCATGACTCAAGCTGGTCTAAATGTCTAAACACATAGCAATAGCTGATCTTGTTCATGACTCAAGCTGGTCTAAATGTCTAAACACATAGCAATAGCTGATCTTGTTCATGACTCAAGCTGGTCTAAATGTCTAAACACATAGCAATAGCTGATCTTGTTCATGACTCATGCTGGTCTAAATGTCTAAACACATAGCAATAGCTGATCTTGTTCATGACTCAAGCTGGTCTAAATGTCTAAACACATAGCAATAGCTGATCTTGTTCATGACTCAAGCTGGTCTAAATGTCTAAACACATAGCAATAGCTGATCTTGTTCATGACTCAAGCTGGTCTAAATGTCTAAACACATAGCAATAGCTGATCTTGTTCATGACTCAAGCTGGTCTAAATGTCTAAACACATAGCAATAGCTGATCTTGTTCATGACTCATGCTGGTCTAAATGTCTAAACCACATAGCAATAGCTGATCTTGTTCATGACTCAGCTGGTCTAAATGTCTAAACACATAGCAATAGCTGATCTTGTTCATGACTCAAGCTGGTCTAAATGTCTAAACACATAGCAATAGCTGATCTTGTTCATGACTCAAGCTGGTCTAAATGTCTAAACACATAGCAATAGCTGATCTTGTTCATGACTCAAGCTGGTCTAAATGTCTAAACACATAGCAATAGCTGATCTTGTTCATGACTCAAGCTGGTCTAAATGTCTAAACACATAGCAATAGCTGATCTTGTTCATGACTCAAGCTGGTCTAAATGTCTAAACACATAGCAATAGCTGATCTTGTTCATGACTCAAGCTGGTCTAAATGTCTAAACACATAGCAATAGCTGATCTTGTTCATGACTCAAGCTGGTCTAAATGTCTAAACACATAGCAATAGCTGATCTTGTTCATGACTCATGCTGGTCTAAATGTCTAAACACATAGCAATAGCTGATCTTGTTCATGACTCAAGCTGGTCTAAATGTCTAAACACATAGCAATAGCTGATCTTGTTCATGACTCAAGCTGGTCTAAATGTCTAAACACATAGCAATAGCTGATCTTGTTCATGACTCAAGCTGGTCTAAATGTCTAAACACATAGCAATAGCTGATCTTGTTCATGACTCAAGCTGGTCTAAATGTCTAAACACATAGCAATAGCTGATCTTGTTCATGACTCAAGCTGGTCTAAATGTCTAAACACATAGCAATAGCTGATCTTGTTCATGACTCAAGCTGGTCTAAATGTCTAAACACATAGCAATAGCTGATCTTGTTCATGACTCAAGCTGGTCTAAATGTCTAAACACATAGCAATAGCTGATCTTGTTCATGACTCAAGCTGGTCTAAATGTCTAAACACATAGCAATAGCTGATCTTGTTCATGACTCAAGCTGGTCTAAATGTCTAAACACATAGCAATAGCTGATCTTGTTCATGACTCAAGCTGGTCTAAATGTCTAAACACATAGCAATAGCTGATCTTGTTCATGACTCAAGCTGGTCTAAATGTCTAAACACATAGCAATAGCTGATCTTGTTCATGACTCAAGCTGGTCTAAATGTCTAAACACATAGCAATAGCTGATCTTGTTCATGACTCATGCTGGTCTAAATGTCTAAACACATAGCAATAGCTGATCTTGTTCATGACTCATGCTGGTCTAAATGTCTAAACACATAGCAATAGCTGATCTTGTTCATGACTCATGCTGGTCTAAATGTCTAAACACATAGCAATAGCTGATCTTGTTCATGACTCATGCTGGTCTAAATGTCTAAACACATAGCAATAGCTGATCTTGTTCATGACTCATGCTGGTCTAAATGTCTAAACACATAGCAATAGCTGATCTTGTTCATGACTCATGCTGGTCTAAATGTCTAAACACATAGCAATAGCTGATCTTGTTCATGACTCAAGCTGGTCTAAATGTCTAAACACATAGCAATAGCTGATCTTGTTCATGACTCAAGCTGGTCTAAATGTCTAAACACATAGCAATAGCTGATCTTGTTCATGACTCAAGCTGGTCTAAATGTCTAAACACATAGCAATAGCTGATCTTGTTCATGACTCATGCTGGTCTAAATGTCTAAACACATAGCAATAGCTGATCTTGTTCATGATCCTCAGCTGGTCTAAATGTCTAAACACATAGCAATAGCTGATCTTGTTCATGACTCAAGCTGGTCTAAATGTCTAAACACATAGCAATAGCTGATCTTGTTCATGACTCAAGCTGGTCTAAATGTCTAAACACATAGCAATAGCTGATCTTGTTCATGACTCAAGCTGGTCTAAATGTCTAAACACATAGCAATAGCTGATCTTGTTCATGACTCAAGCTGGTCTAAATGTCTAAACACATAGCAATAGCTGATCTTGTTCATGACTCAAGCTGGTCTAAATGTCTAAACACATAGCAATAGCTGATCTTGTTCATGACTCAAGCTGGTCTAAATGTCTAAACACATAGCAATAGCTGATCTTGTTCATGACTCAAGCTGGTCTAAATGTCTAAACACATAGCAATAGCTGATCTTGTTCATGACTCATGCTGGTCTAAATGTCTAAACACATAGCAATAGCTGATCTTGTTCATGACTCAAGCTGGTCTAAATGTCTAAACACATAGCAATAGCTGATCTTGTTCATGACTCAAGCTGGTCTAAATGTCTAAACACATAGCAATAGCTGATCTTGTTCATGACTCAAGCTGGTCTAAATGTCTAAACACATAGCAATAGCTGATCTTGTTCATGACTCAAGCTGGTCTAAATGTCTAAACACATAGCAATAGCTGATCTTGTTCATGACTCAAGCTGGTCTAAATGTCTAAACACATAGCAATAGCTGATCTTGTTCATGACTCAAGCTGGTCTAAATGTCTAAACACATAGCAATAGCTGATCTTGTTCATGACTCAAGCTGGTCTAAATGTCTAAACACATAGCAATAGCTGATCTTGTTCATGACTCAAGCTGGTCTAAATGTCTAAACACATAGCAATAGCTGATCTTGTTCATGACTCAAGCTGGTCTAAATGTCTAAACACATAGCAATAGCTGATCTTGTTCATGACTCATGCTGGTCTAAATGTCTAAACACATAGCAATAGCTGATCTTGTTCATGACTCATGCTGGTCTAAATGTCTAAACACATAGCAATAGCTGATCTTGTTCATGACTCATGCTGGTCTAAATGTCTAAACACATAGCAATAGCTGATCTTGTTCATGACTCATGCTGGTCTAAATGTCTAAACACATAGCAATAGCTGATCTTGTTCATGACTCATGCTGGTCTAAATGTCTAAACACATAGCAATAGCTGATCTTGTTCATGACTCATGCTGGTCTAAATGTCTAAACACATAGCAATAGCTGATCTTGTTCATGACTCATGCTGGTCTAAATGTCTAAACACATAGCAATAGCTGATCTTGTTCATGACTCATGCTGGTCTAAATGTCTAAACACATAGCAATAGCTGATCTTGTTCATGACTCATGCTGGTCTAAATGTCTAAACACATAGCAATAGCTGATCTTGTTCATGACTCAAGCTGGTCTAAATGTCTAAACACATAGCAATAGCTGATCTTGTTCATGACTCATGCTGGTCTAAATGTCTAAACACATAGCAATAGCTGATCTTGTTCATGACTCATGCTGGTCTAAATGTCTAAACACATAGCAATAGCTGATCTTGTTCATGACTCATGCTGGTCTAAATGTCTAAACACATAGCAATAGCTGATCTTGTTCATGACTCATGCTGGTCTAAATGTCTAAACACATAGCAATAGCTGATCTTGTTCATGACTCATGCTGGTCTAAACACATAGCAATAGCTGATCTTGTTCATGACTCAAGCTGGTCTAAATGTCTAAACACATAGCAATAGCTGATCTTGTTCATGACTCAAGCTGGTCTAAATGTCTAAACACATAGCAATAGCTGATCTTGTTCATGACTCAAGCTGGTCTAAATGTCTAAACACATAGCAATAGCTGATCTTGTTCATGACTCAAGCTGGTCTAAATGTCTAAACACATAGCAATAGCTGATCTTGTTCATGACTCATGCTTTCTAAATGTCTAAACACATAGCAATAGCTGATCTTGTTCATGACTCAGCTGGTCTAAATGTCTAAACACATAGCAATAGCTGATCTTGTTCATGACTCAAGCTGGTCTAAATGTCTAAACACATAGCAATAGCTGATCTTGTTCATGACTCAAGCTGGTCTAAATGTCAAAACACATAGCAATAGCTGATCTTGTTCATGACTCAAGCTGGTCATAAATGTCTAAACACATAGCAATAGCTGATCTTGTTCATGACTCAAGCTGGTCTAAATGTCTAAACACATAGCAATAGCTGATCTTGTTCATGACTCAAGCTGGTCTAAATGTCTAACCACATAGCAATAGCTGATCTTGTTCATGACTCAAGCTGGTCTAAATGTCTAAACACATAGCAATAGCTGATCTTGTTCATGACTCAAGCTGGTCTAAATGTCTAAACACATAGCAATAGCTGATCTTGTTCATGACTCAAGCTGGTCTAAATGTCTAAACACATAGCAATAGCTGATCTTGTTCATGACTCAAGCTGGTCTAAATGTCTAAACACATAGCAATAGCTGATCTTGTTCATGACTCATGCTGGTCTAAATGTCTAAACACATAGCAATAGCTGATCTTGTTCATGACTCAAGCTGGTCTAAATGTCTAAACACATAGCAATAGCTGATCTTGTTCATGACTCAAGCTGGTCTAAATGTCTAAACACATAGCAATAGCTGATCTTGTTCATGACTCAAGCTGGTCTAAATGTCTAAACACATAGCAATAGCTGATCTTGTTCATGACTCAAGCTGGTCTAAATGTCTAAACACATAGCAATAGCTGATCTTGTTCATGACTCAAGCTGGTCTAAATGTCTAAACACATAGCAATAGCTGATCTTGTTCATGACTCAAGCTGGTCTAAATGTCTAAACACATAGCAATAGCTGATCTTGTTCATGACTCATGCTGGTCTAAATGTCTAAACACATAGCAATAGCTGATCTTGTTCATGACTCAAGCTGGTCTAAATGTCTAAACACATAGCAATAGCTGATCTTGTTCATGACTCATGCTGGTCTAAATGTCTAAACACATAGCAATAGCTGATCTTGTTCATGACTCATGCTGGTCTAAATGTCTAAACACATAGCAATAGCTGATCTTGTTCATGACTCATGCTGGTCTAAATGTCTAAACACATAGCAATAGCTGATCTTGTTCATGACTCATGCTGGTCTAAATGTCTAAACACATAGCAATAGCTGATCTTGTTCATGACTCATGCTGGTCTAAATGTCTAAACACATAGCAATAGCTGATCTTGTTCATGACTCATGCTGGTCTAAATGTCTAAACACATAGCAATAGCTGATCTTGTTCATGACTCATGCTGGTCTAAATGTCTAAACACATAGCAATAGCTGATCTTGTTCATGACTCAAGCTGGTCTAAATGTCTAAACACATAGCAATAGCTGATCTTGTTCATGACCAAGCTGGTCTAAATGTCTAAACACATAGCAATAGCTGATCTTGTTCATGACTCAAGCTGGTCTAAATGTCAAAACTTATAGCAATAGCTGATCTTTTTTGTGACTCAAGCTGGCATAAATGTCTAAACACATAGCAATAGCTGATCTTGTTCATGACTCAAGCTGGCTAAATGTCTAAACACATAGCAATAGCTGATCTTGTTCATGACTCAAGCTGGTCTAAATGTCTAACCACATAGCAATAGCTGATCTTGTTCATGACTCAAGCTGGTCTAAATGTCTAAACACATAGCAATAGCTGATCTTGTTCATGACTCAAGCTGGTCTAAATGTCTAAACACATAGCAATAGCTGATCTTGTTCATGACTCATGCTGGTCTAAATGTCTAAACACATAGCAATAGCTGATCTTGTTCATGACTCAAGCTGGTCTAAATGTCTAAACACATAGCAATAGCTGATCTTGTTCATGACTCAAGCTGGTCTAAATGTCTAAACACATAGCAATAGCTGATCTTGTTCATGACTCAAGCTGGTCTAAATGTCTAAACACATAGCAATAGCTGATCTTGTTCATGACTCAAGCTGGTCTAAATGTCTAAACACATAGCAATAGCTGATCTTGTTCATGACTCAAGCTGGTCTAAATGTCTAAACACATAGCAATAGCTGATCTTGTTCATGACTCAAGCTCGTCTAAATGTCTAAACACATAGCAATAGCTGATCTTGTTCATGACTCAAGCTGGTCTAAATGTCTAAACACATAGCAATAGCTGATCTTGTTCATGACTCAAGCTGGTCTAAATGTCTAAACACATAGCAATAGCTGATCTTGTTCATGACTCATGCTGGTCTAAATGTCTAAACACATAGCAATAGCTGATCTTGTTCATGACTCATGCTGGTCTAAATGTCTAAACACATAGCAATAGCTGATCTTGTTCATGACTCATGCTGGTCTAAATGTCTAAACACATAGCAATAGCTGATCTTGTTCATGACTCATGCTGGTCTAAATGTCTAAACACATAGCAATAGCTGATCTTGTTCATGACTCATGCTGGTCTAAATGTCTAAACACATAGCAATAGCTGATCTTGTTCATGACTCATGCTGGTCTAAATGTCTAAACACATAGCAATAGCTGATCTTGTTCATGACTCAAGCTGGTCTAAATGTCTAAACACATAGCAATAGCTGATCTTGTTCATGACTCATGCTGGTCTAAATGTCTAAACACATAGCAATAGCTGATCTTGTTCATGACTCATGCTGGTCTAAATGTCTAAACACATAGCAATAGCTGATCTTGTTCATGACTCATGCTGGTCTAAACACATAGCAATAGCTGATCTTGTTCATGACTCAAGCTGGTCTAAATGTCAAACACATAGCAATAGCTGATCTTGTTCATGACTCAAGCTGGTCTAAATGTCTAAACACATAGCAATAGCTGATCTTGTTCATGACTCAAGCTGGTCTAAATGTCTAAACACATAGCAATAGCTGATCTTGTTCATGACTCAAGCTGGTCTAAATGTCTAAACACATAGCAATAGCTGATCTTGTTCATGACTCATGCTTTCTAAATGTCTAACCACATAGCAATAGCTGATCTTGTTCATGACTCAGCTGGTCTAAATGTCTAAACACATAGCAATAGCTGATCTTGTTCATGACTCAAGCTGGTCTAAATGTCTAAACACATAGCAATAGCTGATCTTGTTCATGACTCAAGATGGTCTAAATGTCAAAACTTATAGCAATAGCTGATCTTTTTTGTGACTCAAGCTGGCATAAATGTCTAAACACATAGCAATAGCTGATCTTGTTCATGACTCAAGCTGGCATAAATGTCTAAACACATAGCAATAGCTGATCTTGTTCATGACTCAAGCTGGTCTAAATGTCTAAACACATAGCAATAGCTGATCTTGTTCATGACTCAAGCTGGTCTAAATGTCTAAACACATAGCAATAGCTGATCTTGTTCATGACTCAAGCTGGTCTAAATGTCTAAACACATAGCAATAGCTGATCTTGTTCATGACTCATGCTGGTCTAAATGTCTAAACACATAGCAATAGCTGATCTTGTTCATGACTCAAGCTGGTCTAAATGTCTAAACACATAGCAATAGCTGATCTTGTTCATGACTCAAGCTGGTCTAAATGTCTAAACACATAGCAATAGCTGATCTTGTTCATGACTCAAGCTGGTCTAAATGTCTAAACACATAGCAATAGCTGATCTTGTTCATGACTCAAGCTGGTCTAAATGTCTAAACACATAGCAATAGCTGATCTTGTTCATGACTCAAGCTGGTCTAAATGTCTAAACACATAGCAATAGCTGATCTTGTTCATGACTCATGCTGGTCTAAATGTCTAAACACATAGCAATAGCTGATCTTGTTCATGACTCATGCTGGTCTAAATGTCTAAACACATAGCAATAGCTGATCTTGTTCATGACTCATGCTGGTCTAAATGTCTAAACACATAGCAATAGCTGATCTTGTTCATGACTCAAGCTGGTCTAAATGTCTAAACACATAGCAATAGCTGATCTTGTTCATGACTCAAGCTGGTCTAAATGTCTAAACACATAGCAATAGCTGATCTTGTTCATGACTCATGCTGGTCTAAATGTCTAAACACATAGCAATAGCTGATCTTGTTCATGACTCAAGCTGGTCTAAATGTCTAAACACATAGCAATAGCTGATCTTGTTCATGACTCAAGCTGGTCTAAATGTCTAAACACATAGCAATAGCTGATCTTGTTCATGACTCAAGCTGGTCTAAATGTCTAAACACATAGCAATAGCTGATCTTGTTCATGACTCATGCTGGTCTAAATGTCTAAACACATAGCAATAGCTGATCTTGTTCATGACTCATGCTGGTCTAAATGTCTAAACACATAGCAATAGCTGATCTTGTTCATGACTCATGCTGGTCTAAATGTCTAAACACATAGCAATAGCTGATCTTGTTCATGACTCATGCTGGTCTAAATGTCTAAACACATAGCAATAGCTGATCTTGTTCATGACTCATGCTGGTCTAAACACATAGCAATAGCTGATCTTGTTCATGACTCAAGCTGGTCTAAATGTCTAACCACATAGCAATAGCTGATCTTGTTCATGACTCAAGCTGGTCTAAATGTCTAAACACATAGCAATAGCTGATCTTGTTCATGACTCAAGCTGGTCTAAATGTCTAAACACATAGCAATAGCTGATCTTGTTCATGACTCAAGCTCGTCTAAATGTCTAAACACATAGCAATAGCTGATCTTGTTCATGACTCAAGCTGGTCTAAATGTCCAACACATAGCAATAGCTGATCTTGTTCATGACTCAAGCTGGTCTAAATGTCTAAACACATAGCAATAGCTGATCTTGTTCATGACTCAAGCTGGTCTAAATGTCTAAACACATAGCAATAGCTGATCTTGTTCATGACTCATGCTGGTCTAAATGTCTAAACACATAGCAATAGCTGATCTTGTTCATGACTCAAGCTGGTCTAAATGTCTAAACACATAGCAATAGCTGATCTTGTTCATGACTCAAGCTGGTCTAAATGTCTAAACACATAGCAATAGCTGATCTTGTTCATGACTCAAGCTGGTCTAAATGTCTAAACACATAGCAATAGCTGATCTTGTTCATGACTCAAGCTGGTCTAAATGTCTAAACACATAGCAATAGCTGATCTTGTTCATGACTCAAGCTGGTCTAAATGTCTAAACACATAGCAATAGCTGATCTTGTTCATGACTCATGCTGGTCTAAATGTCTAAACACATAGCAATAGCTGATCTTGTTCATGACTCATGCTGGTCTAAATGTCTAAACACATAGCAATAGCTGATCTTGTTCATGACTCAAGATGGTCTAAATGTCTAAACACATAGCAATAGCTGATCTTGTTCATGACTCGTGCTGGTCTAAATGTCTAAACACATAGCAATAGCTGATCTTGTTCATGACTCATGCTGGTCTAAATGTCTAAACACATAGCAATAGCTGATCTTGTTCATGACTCAAGCTGGTCTAAATGTCTAAACACATAGCAATAGCTGATCTTGTTCATGACTCAAGCTGGTCTAAATGTCTAAACACATAGCAATAGCTGATCTTGTTCATGACTCAAGCTCATCTAAATGTCTAAACACATAGCAATAGCTGATCTTGTTCATGACTCAAGCTGGTCTAAATGTCTAAACACATAGCAATAGCTGATCTTGTTCATGACTCAAGCTCATCTAAATGTCTAAACACATAGCAATAGCTGATCTTGTTCATGACTCAAGCTGGTCTAAATGTCTAAACACATAGCAATAGCTGATCTTGTTCATGACTCAAGCTGGTCTAAATGTCTAACCACATAGCAATAGCTGATCTTGTTCATGACTCAAGCTGGTCTAAATGTCTAAACACATAGCAATAGCTGATCTTGTTCATGACTCAAGCTGGTCTAAATGTCTAAACACATAGCAATAGCTGATCACTGAAGAAGAAGAAGATTGGACTTGTCTCCCCCCCCCCCCCCCCTTTCAATCCCTGGCATTCGAGTCTTGACAGGCCCCTCTTCAGCTGTGAGAAGGAAGCTTTCTACAGTCCATGTCTCTTGTACAAAGATGCATGTCTTTTTAGTTATTCTCATAAAAGGTGCACGACAGAAACAGAACTGAAATCTGCTAGCGACCCATAGTTGACCGCGTTCACCAGGATTGGTCAACATAAACTATCCAGACCCTACTCCACTTCTTCATCATGCCACTAGAAATAGAATAACTATTGCAGTCTCACTACTTCATCATGCCACTAGAAATAGAATAACTATTGCAGTCTCACTACTTCATCATGCCACTAGAAATAGAATAACTATTGCAGTCTCACTACTTCATCATGCCACTAGAAATAGAATAACTATTGCAGTCTCACTACTTCATCATGCCCTAGAAATAGAATAACTATTGCAGTCTCACTACTTCATCATGCCCTAGAAATAGAATAACTATTGCAGTCTCACTACTTCATCGTGTCACTAGAAATAGAATAACTATTGCAGTCTCACTACTTCATCATGCCCCTAAAAATAGAATAACTATTGCAGTCTCACTACTTCATCATGCCCCCTAGAAATAGAATAACTATTGCAGTCTCACTACTTCATCATGCAACTAGAAATAGACTAACCAGTCCAGTCTCACTACTTCATCATGCCCTAGAAATAGACTAACCAGTCCAGTCTCACTACTTCATCATGCCCCTAGAAATAGACTAACCAGTCCAGTCTCACTACTTCATCATGCCCCTAGAAAATAGACTAACCAGTCCAGTCTCACTACTTCATCATGCCCCTAGAAATAAGACTAACCAGTCCAGTCTCACTACATCATCATGCCCCCTAGAAATAGACTAACCAGTCCAGTCTCACTACTTCATCATGCCACTAGAAATAGACTAACCAGTCCAGTCTCACTACTTCATCGTGTCCATAGAAATAGACTAACCAGTCTAGTCTCACTTCTTCATCGTGTCCATAGAAATAGACTAACCAGTCGAGTCTCACTTCTTCATCATGCCCATAGAATAGACTAACCAGTCCAGTCTCACTACTTCATCATGCCCCTAGAAATAGAATAACCAGTCTAGTCTGGCAAAGTGAGTAGGGATCAAGAGAGAAGGCAACCCGATACTCAAAAATGCAGTGCTGAAGTTGGATGAGCTGAAGGGCACAAATATCACAGTTCTACTGCAAACCTCAACACAACGCCCACTTAATATAAGGACAGATGATGACGAGGTCTACTGTTCCTTTAGTCATCAAGTGAACATAAGAGAGATTATTGTTTTGATGAAGAAAACAATGTGTTCTCTTTGTATAATGTGTTGGGAGGACACTGATATCTTGGCTCCATTGTGGACGATATTGAGGAAAATAAAGAGGCCCACCACACCACCTGGTGGTATATAGGGAATATGTGTTTTAGCGCCCATATTGCCAACAGACCTTTCAGCACATACATTTGTTAGGTGACATGGTCAGCATTACATCAGTACTGTATTTCTTTCCCAGAAGAATCTGGTACCCATTTAAGACTGGGTGAACCTGGACTGATTTAAGACAGCACAAATGACAACAAATCCAAAGAGTGGCCTCAGTCAGTCATAGTTGACTGTTGTAGCCTACGTCAGTAAAAGTTGACTGTTGTAGCCTCCGTCAGTCATAGTTGACTGTTGTAGCCTCCGTCAGTCAAAGTTGCCTGTTGTAGCCTCCGTCAAAGTTGACTGTTGTAGCCTCCGTCAGTCATAGTTGACTGTTGTAGCCTCCGCCAGTCATAGTTGAATGTTGTAGCCTCCGTCAGTCAAAGTTGACTATGGATTTTGCAGCAACCCTAGGAAATATTATTTTTTTCTTTTCTTTCACAGTGTATTCTCTTTTTCTATGAATCTCAGGTACTACTTCTTTTCTCTTTCTCACTGATACCTAAAAGGTGTCGTGGTTTATATCATTTGTCGTTCTTGAGCTGCTCGAACTGTCTGAATTAGTGATTTTCCTTTGTTGTTACATGTCTCTGTCACTGCATCTATCCATCTTCTCTTTTCTCTTTCTCACTGATACCTAAAATGTGTCGTGGTTTATATCATTTGTCGTTCTTGAGCTGCTCGAACTGTCTGAATTAGTGATTTTCCTTTGTTGTTACATGTCTCTGTCACTGCATCTATCCATCTTCTTCTTTTCTCTTTCTCACTGATACCTAAAAGATGTCGTGGTTTATATCATTTGTCGTTCTTGAGCTGCTCGAACTGTCTGAATTAGTGATTTTCCTTTGTTGTTACATGTCTCTGTCACTGCATCTATCCATCTTCTTCTGGGTCTTTTTCCATGCATTCTCGAGAAGAAAGCCCTTGATGGTGATTGATAAGGATTCATTCTGACCAGGTGGCCAAACCATTTAAGTTGTTGAATGTATTCTTGGCAGGGTTTTGTTCCTACCATTTTTTCTTATGGTTTCATTTGGTATTCTATCTCTTCTTGTGTTGTTTGTTACTTTTCTCAAGCATCGCATCTCACATGTATTGATCTTTCTTAAATGTGATTTAGAAAGGGTCCATGTTTGACTTTCATAGCACAAAGTTGGTATGAAAATGCTATTTATCATTTGTTGTTTAGCTGGCATAGAAATGTTTGGATGTCTTAGCAATGGTGAAAGCTGGTATGTGACAGCATTTGCTTTTTGTACTCTCATGTCAATTTCTCTGTCTAGTTTTCCATCTTCTGTGAGCATTGTGCCTAAATACTTGAATTCCTCTACTTGTTTTATTTCTTTATCTTTGATCTTAATGTTTAATGGGTGTCTTAATTTGCCTATTCTTATAGCCTCTGTTTTTGCTGTGTTAATTTTCATACTGTACTCTGGTACTTATCCAATGAAATAATGAAAAGACTTCTCCCACTGAGGGAAGCTGCCCCTGGCATCAGGCCCTATGCCAAATGGGCAGAATGAGTTATAACCGTTAACTGCCGCCTCCCATGTTGTGTTGACACCAAAATGACTTAGCTGGAGTGTCTTCTCATGGGTGCAAGCTTGGGCAGAAGAAAAGTAAGAGACAAGTTGTTACCAAAGCAACATGTTTCTTCTCTCCACACAGCTGACCCCATACAACATGTTTCTTCTCTCCACACAGCTGACCCATACAACATGTTTCTTCTCTCCACACAGCCGAGCACATACAACATGCATCTTCTCTCCACACAGCCGAGCCCATACAACATGTTTCTTCTCTCCACGCAGCCGAGCCCATACAACATGTTTCTTCTCTCCACGCAGCCGACCCCATACAACATGTTTCTTCTCTCCACACAGCCAATCCCATACAACATGTTTCTTCTATCCACACAGCCAATCCCATACAACATGTTTCTTCTCTCCACACAGCCAATCCCATACAACATGTTTCTTCTCTCCACACAGCCGAGCCCATACAACATGTTTCTTCTATCCACACAGCTGAGCCCATACAACATGTTTCTTCTATCCACACAGCTGA
Source organism: Megaustenia siamemsis (assembly GCA_032433765.1). Taxonomy (NCBI): domain Eukaryota; kingdom Metazoa; phylum Mollusca; class Gastropoda; order Stylommatophora; family Ariophantidae; genus Megaustenia; species Megaustenia siamemsis. The sequence continues at coordinate 3,885,059 of JAVIAB010000099.1, read as the reverse complement.
GCCCATACAACATGTTTCTTCTATCCACACAGCTGAGCCCATACAACATGTTTCTTCTATCCACACAGCTGAGCCCATACAACATGTTTCTTCTCTCCACGCAGCCGAGACAATACAACATGTTTCTTCTATCCACACAGCTGAGCCCATACAACATGTTTTCTTCTATCCACACAGCCAATCCCATACAACATGTTTCTTCTCTCCACACAGCCGAGCCCATACAACATGTTTCTTCTATCCACACAGCCGAGCCCATACAACATGTTTCTTCTATCCACACAGCCGAGCCCATACAACATGTTTCTTCTATCCACACAGCCGAGCCCATACAACATGTTTCTTCTATCCACACAGCCAAGCCCCTGCGACATGTTTCTTCTATCCACACAGCCAAGCCCATACAACATGTTTCTTCTATCCACACAGCCAAGCCCATGCAACATGTTTCTTCTATCCACACAGCCGAGCCCATACAACATGTTTCTTCTATCCACACAGCCGAGCCCCTGCAACATGTTTCTTCTATCCACACAGCCAAGCCCATACAACATGTTTCTTCTATCCACACAGCCAAGCCCATGCAACATGTTTCTTCTATCCACACAGCCGAGCCCATACAACATGTTTCTTCTATCCACACAGCCAAGCCCCTGCAACATGTTTCTTCTATCCACACAGCCAAGCCCATACAACATGTTTCTTCTATCCACACAGCTGACCCCATACAACATGTTTCTTCTCTCCACACAGCCGAGCACATACAACATGCATCTTCTCTCCACACAGCCGAGCCCATACAACATGTTTCTTCTCTCCACGCAGCCGAGCCCATACAACATGTTTCTTCTCTCCACACAGCCGACCCCATACAACATGTTTCTTCTCTCCACACAGCCAATCCCATACAACATGTTTCTTCTATCCACACAGCCAATCCCATACAACATGTTTCTTCTATCCACACAGTCAAGCCCATACAACATGTTTCTTCTATCCACACAGCCGAGCCCATACAACATGTTTCTTCTATCCACACAGCCGAGCCCATACAACATGTTTCTTCTATCCACACAGCCAAGCCCCTGCGACATGTTTCTTCTATCCACACAGCCAAGCCCATACAACATGTTTCTTCTATCCACACAGCCAAGCCCCTGCAACATGTTTCTTCTATCCACACAGCCGAGCCCATACAACATGTTTCTTCTATCCACACAGCTGAGCCCATACAACATGTTTCTTCTATCCACACAGCCAAGCCCATACAACATGTTTCTTCTATCCACACAGCTGAGCCCATACAACATGTTTCTTCTATCCACACAGCTGAGCCCATACAACATGTTTCTTCTATCCACACAGCCAAGCCCATACAACATGTTTCTTCTATCCACACAGCCAAGCCCCTGCGACATGTTTATTCTATCCACACAGCCAAGCCCATACAACATGTTTCTTCTATCCACACAGCCGAGCCCATACAACATGTTTCTTCTATCCACACAGCCAATCCCATACAACATGTTCCTTCTATCCACACAGCCAATCCCATACAACATGTTTCTTCTATCCACACAGCTGAGCCCATACAACATGTTTCTTCTCTCCACGCAGCCGAGACAATACAACATGTTTCTTCTATCCACACAGCTGAGCCCATACAACATGTTTCTTCTATCCACACAGCTGAGCCCATACAACATGCTTCTTCTATCCACACAGTCAAGCCCATACAACATGTTCCTTCTATCCACACAGCCAATCCCATACAACATGTTTCTTCTATCCACACAGCCAAGCCCATACAACATGTTTCTTCTCTCCACACAGCCGAGCCCATACAACATGTTTCTTCTATCCACACAGCCGAGCCCATACAACATGTTTCTTCTATCCACACAGCCAAGCCCATACAACATGTTTCTTCTATCCACACAGCCAAGCCCCTGCGACATGTTTCTTCTATCCACACAGCCAAGCCCATACAACATGTTTCTTCTATCCACACAGCCAAGCCCATACAACATGTTTCTTCTATCCACACAGCCAATCCCATACAACATGTTTCTTCTATCCACACAGCCAAGCCCCTGCGACATGTTTCTTCTATCCACACAGCCGAGCCCATACAACATGCTTCTTCTATCCACACAGCCAATCCCATACAACATGTTTCTTCTATCCACACAGCCAAGCCCATACAACATGTTTCTTCTATCCACACAGCCAAGCCCATACAACATGTTTCTTCTATCCACACAGCCAAGCCCATACAACATGTTTCTTCTATCCACACAGCCAATCCCATACAACATGTTTTTTTCTATCTACACAGCCGAGCCCATACAAAATGTTTCTTCTATCCACACAGCCAATCCCATACAACATGTTTTCTTCTATCCACATAGCCGAGCCCATACAAAATGTTTCTTCTAACCACGCAGCCAAGCCCATACAACATGTTTTTTCTATCTACACAGCCGAGCCCATACAACATGTTTCTTCTATCCACGCAGCCAAGCCCATACAACATGTTTCTTCTATTCACACAGCCGAGCCCATACAACATGTTTCTTCTATCCACACAGCCAATCCCATACAACATGTTTTTTCTATCCACACAGCCGAGCCCATACAACATGTTTCTTCTATCCACACAGCCAAGCCATACAACATGTTTCTTCTCCCCACACAGTCGAGCCAATACAACATGTTTCTTCTCCCACACAGCCGAGCCCATGCAACATGTTTCTTCTCTCCACACAGCCGAGCCCATGCAACATGTTTCTTCTCTCCACACAGCCAAGCCCATGCAACATGTTTCTTCTATCCACGCAGCTGAGCCCATACAACATGTTTCTTCTTTCCACGCAGGCGAGCCCATACGACATGTTTCTTCTCTCCACGCAGCCGAGCAATCCAAAGGTCTGACAGGGCCAGAACAAGTTAGTGTCAACTGTGTCGCAGAAGTTGCCAGAGAAATGTTGAATCAACACTGAAGTACCTTAGGTACTCCATCTCTGGGTGTCCAAAAATATAATCCATAATAAAGAGAAGAAGGTGGTCATATGTTGGTCATGTGAAGAGAAGAGACAACAAGAGAAGAAGGTGGTCATATGTTGGTCATGTGAAGAGAAGAGACAACAAGAGAAGAAGGTGGTCATATGTTGGTCATGTGATGAGAAGAGACAACAAGAGAAGAAGGTGGTCATATGTTGGTCATGAGATGAGACGGGGCAACAAGAGAAGAAGGTGGTCATATGTTGGTCATGTGAAGAGAAGAGACAACAAGAGAAAAAGGTGGTTATATGTTGGTCATGTGATGAGAAGAGACAACAAGAGAAGAAGGTGGTCATATGTTGATCATGTGATGAGAAGAGACAACAAGAGAAGAAGGTGGTCATATGTTGGTCATGTGAAGAGAAGAGACAACAAGAGAAGAAGGTGGTCATATGTTGGTCATGTGAAGAGAAGAGACAACAAGAGAAGAAGGTGGTCATATGTTGGTCATGTGATGAGAAGAGACAACAAGAGAAGAAGGTGGTCATATGTTGGTCATGTGATGAGAAGAGGCAACAAGAGAAGAAGGTGGTCATATGTTGGTCATGAGAAGAGACGGGGCAACAAGAGAAGAAGGTGGTCATATGTTGGTCATGTGATGGGAAGAGACAACAAGAGAAGAAGGTGGTCATATGTTGGTCATGTGATGAGAAGAGACAACAAGAGAAGAAGGTGGTCATATGTTGGTCATGTGAAGAGAAGAGACAACAAGAGAAGAAGGTGGTCATATGTTGGTCATGTGAAGAGAAGAGACAACAAGAGAAGAAGGTGGTCATATGTTGGTCATGTGATGAGAAGAGACAACAAGAGAAGAAGGTGGTCATATGTTGGTCATGAGATGAGACGGGGCAACAAGAGAAGAAGGTGGTCATATGTTGGTCATGTGAAGAGAAGAGACAACAAGAGAAAAAGGTGGTTATATGTTGGTCATGTGATGAGAAGAGACAACAAGAGAAGAAGGTGGTCATATGTTGATCATGTGATGAGAAGAGACAACAAGAGAAGAAGGTGGTCATATGTTGGTCATGTGAAGAGAAGAGACAACAAGAGAAGAAGGTGGTCATATGTTGGTCATGTGAAGAGAAGAGACAACAAGAGAAGAAGGTGGTCATATGTTGGTCATGTGATGAGAAGAGACAACAAGAGAAGAAGGTGGTCATATGTTGGTCATGTGATGAGAAGAGACAACAAGAGAAGAAGGTGGTCATATGTTGGTCATGAGAAGAGACGGGGCAACAAGAGAAGAAGGTGGTCATATGTTGGTCATGTGATGGGAAGAGACAACAAGAGAAGAAGGTGGTCATATGTTGGTCATGTGATGAGAAGAGACAACAAGAGAAGAAGGTGGTCATATGTTGGTCATGTGAAGAGAAGAGACAACAAGAGAAGAAGGTGGTCATATGTTGGTCATGTGAAGAGAAGAGACAACAAGAGAAGAAGGTGGTCATATGTTGGTCATGTGATGAGAAGAGACAACAAGAGAAGAAGGTGGTCATATGTTGGTCATGAGATGAGACGGGGCAACAAGAGAAGAAGGTGGTCATATGTTGGTCATGTGATGGGAAGAGACAACAAGAGAAGAAGGTGGTCATATGTTGGTCATGTGATGAGAAGAGACAACAAGAGAAGAAGGTGGTCATATGTTGGTCATGTGATGGAAGAGACAACAAGAGAAGAAGGTGGTCATATGTTGGCCATGTGATGAGAAGAGACAACAAGAGAAGAAGGTGGTTATATGTTGGTCATGAGATGAGAAGAGACAACAAGAGAAGAAGGTGGTTATATGTTGGTCATGAGATGAGAAGAGACAACAAGAGAAGAAGGTGGTCATATGTTGGTCATGAGATGAGAAGAGACAACAAGAGAAGAAGGTGGTCATATGTTGGTCATGAGATGAGAAGAGACAACAAGAGAAGAAGGTGGTCATATGTTGGTCATGTGAAGAGAAGAGACAACAAGAGAAGAAGGTGGTTATATGTTGGTCATGCGATGAGAAGAGACAACAAGAGAAGAAGGTGGTCATATGTTGGGCATGTGATGGGAAGAGACAACAAGAGAAGAAGGTGGTCATATGTTGGTCATGTGATGGGAAGAGACAACAAGAGAAGAAGGTGGTCATTTGTTGGCCATGTGATGAGAAGAGACAACAAGAGAAGAAGGTGGTTATATGTTGGTCATGTGATGAGAAGAGACAACAAGAGAAGAAGGTGGTCATATGTTGGTCATGAGATGAGAAGAGACAACAAGAGAAGAAGGTGGTCATATGTTGGTCATGTGATGGGAAGAGACAACAAGAGAAGAAGGTGGTCATATGTTGGTCATGTGATGGGAAGAGACAACAAGAGAAGAAGGTGGTCACATGTTGGTCATGTGATGAGAAGAGACAACAAGAGAAGAAGGTGGTCATATGTTGGTCATGTGATGAGAAGAGACAACAAGAGAAGAAGGTGGTCACATGTTGGTCATATAACGAGAACAGGCAACGAGAGAATCTTAAAGCAGGCCCTCAGATGGGAATTTGAGGGCAAAAAACAGAAAACAGAAGCAGCCCTAAAGAAATATGAAGAAGAACACTGAGGTGAGAGACAAGAGCTGCATACATAAGCTCCCTTGGCACTGTTCAACAAGAACAGGGATATGTGGTGAAATACAATGTGGCTCCTGTGGGAGGTCTGACACTAAATAGCAAAGATCATAGGACATGGAGTCTAGAATTTCTGCCTTATGTGCCATCGAAAGGCCTGAAAGGACAATAGATAGATCCATATTTTTATAGATCCATATTTTTATAGATCCATATTTTTACAGATCCATATTTTTACAGATCCATATTTTTACAGATCCATATTTTTATAGATCCATATTTTTATAGATCAATATTTTTATTGTCCATATATTTTTAGATCCATATTTTTATAGATCCATATTTTTATAGATCCATATTTTTAAATAACTAAAGGCCATGTTATCACTATTATTGTTTCTCTACCATCCACAAAAGAAAAAATATGCTGGTACCCATTTTCAGGCAGAGGCTGAATGAGCCATAAAACTACCATTTGAGAAAGAAAAAAAGTGCACTTCTGTGATATGAGCGGCAGCATTCAGGACAGTACTGAACACACTACCTAATCAGTCACAATGGCGTAACTAAAAGTGAGTTTACACAAATATATTTACGTCATTTTTAACATGTTATAATCTAGCAACAGCATGTACAAAACTGCAAATTTAGAGCAGTAAAATGAGAACAAATGAATTGCATTTTACATGTATCAGTTAGGCACTCAATATTGTAACATAATATGAAAAAAATAGAGGATGTACAGTAACGTAAACTCACTTGCTACATCCAAGTTTGTCTTTACAGGTTTGGCAGCTTGAGTAATACAACCGGGCACAAGACATTCAACATCATGTGGACTAAATATGGTCAATGACATCTTCTTCTTAGGATTCACCCATTAAGTGTCGGAAGTTTATGGCAGAGACATAATATCTGCACCTTTTGGCCCGAAACATCCGTCTTTAGTATGGATAGATACGGTCAGGGTAAAGTACGAGCGAATTGGTGTTGTAGCATGTGGGTTTTCACCCATATGTGCTTGGCCACCTATTCAGAAGTGTTCGGAGACTTCTGGGCAGTGTCACTTCGGGCATCGTAACTCACGATGCGAGGCGGCATTCCTCACCTTCCCAGTGTACTACACTGGTACTCATTTCTGCCAGTGGCTGGGTGACTTCGGGGGTATTTTTTTCTCCAGCAATGAGTACAACTCACAGCGGGACTCAAACACGGGTTGCCCGAGTAACCCAGTCGAGTGGTTTTCTCAACTGGGTGATCAAGGCCCCCATGAATGGGTAGATTTTTACTGAACAATTTTGCCCTAGCAGGCCATTTTTGGACTACTCTTTTTAACAGCCAAGGGTGCTTTAACATGGGTGAGTACACATGGTGAGTACACATGGGACATCCTGTTTTTCACCGTTATCTGAGAGCACTAGACATCGGATCTCACTACCCAGAGAGCACTAGACATCAGATCTTACTACACAGAGAGCACTAGACATCGGATCTCACTACACAGAGAGCACTAGACATCGGATCTCACTACACAGAGAGCACTAGATATAGGATCTCACTACACAGAGAGCACTAGACATCGGATCTCACAACACAGAGAGCACTAGATATCGGATCTCACTACACAAAGAGAACTAGACATCGGATCTCACTACACAGAGAGCACTAGACATTGGATCTCACTACACAGAGAGCACTAGACATCGGAACTCACTACACAGAGAGCACTAGACATCGGATCTCACTACACAGAGAGCACTAGACATTGGATCTCACTACACATAGAGCACTAGACATCGGATCTCACTACACAGAGAGCACTAGACATCGGATCTCACTACACAGAGAGCACTAGACATAGGATCTCACTACACAGAGAGCACTAGACATCAGATCTCACTACACAGGGACCAGGGGATGGTAATCATCATTATCATGTGCCATACCAGTTAGCATAGGCAATCATGTCCTTCCACAATTTTCTATCAACAATACACGGTACCAATTCTGAAGACTGTTCATGCCACGACATGAAGCTATCTAGTATCTTCTTTTGCTATTATCCGTGATCTCTCTTTCCCTGTATTTTACCAGTTGTAACCAAGTATTCCAACTTGCCTCTTTTCATGATGCACCAGAAAAATGTAGACTGTTTCTTTCTGATGTTTTTCAGGAGCTCCCTTTTTGTGTTGGCCTCTTTGAGAATGTCCTCAATGATCTTTTTCGCTGTCCATGGAACTTTCAACATTCTTCTGAGAAATCCCATCTCTGTGGCCTCTAATTGTCTTTTTATTTGTTTGTCACTTGTCCATGATTTGCTTCCATAAGTCTGAATTGGCTCTATACAGCAACTCTGTGAAGGGTTAGATGTGAGGGCAAAGCCACAATGAAACCACAGGTTCAAAGTTAAAAATGTCCACTACCTGTAGTGGGTTTCATACCTGATACCTTTCAGTCTAGAGGCCAACGTTTTACCTCTAGACCATCCAGCCCCTTGTTCAGTGACTCTAAAATGAACTATAAATGACCAAGACCCTACTCCACCTTCTTGTGGTGGGGATTGGTAAAAGATTAACCAGCGTGGCCAAGAACAAAGAGGGAAGGCAATTGAGTACTGCCATGAAGTTGCATGTGCTGGCACAAGTGATACAAATATTGCAGCAAATCTATGTCATCTTTTAACTGCTGGATGATGAAGAGAAGCAGTCATTAGATGAAAGCAGAAGAAGAGTACGATCTTGATCTGACCAGCACCGCTCCATGTCACACAGGGCTAGAAGTACGATCTTGATCTGTCCAGCACCGCTCCATGTCACATAGGGCTAGAAGTACGATCTTGATCTTTCTAGCACCGCTTGATGTCACACAGGGCTAGAAGTACGATCTTGATCTGTCCAGCACCGCTCCATGTCACATAGGGCTAGAAGTACGATCTTGATCTGTCCAGCACCGCTTGATGTCACATAGGGCTAGAAGTATGATCTTGATCTTTCTAGCACCGCTTGATGTCACATAGGGCTAGAAGTATGATCTTGATCTTTCTAGCACCGCTCCATGTCACATAGGGCTAGAAGTACGATCTTGATCTGTCCAGCACCGCTCCATGTCACATAGGGCTAGAAGTATGATCTTGATCTTTCCAGCACCGCTCCATGTCACATAGGGCTAGAAGTACGATCTTGATCTGACCAGCACCGCTCCATGTCACATAGGGCTAGAAGTATGATCTTGATCTGTCCAGCACCGCTTGATGTCACATAGGGCTAGAAGTATGATCTTGATCTTTCTAGCACCGCTTGATGTCACATAGGGCTAGAAGTATGATCTTGATCTTTCTAGCACCGCTTGATGTCACATAGGGCTAGAAGTACGATCTTGATCTGTCCAGCACCGCTCCATGTCACATAGGGCTAGAAGTACGATCTTGATCTTTCTAGCACCGCTTGATGTCACATAGGGCTAGAAGTATGATCTTGATCTTTCTAGCACCGCTTGATGTCACATAGGGCTAGAAGTATGATCTTGATCTTTCTAGCACCGCTTGATGTCACATAGGGCTAGAAGTACGATCTTGATCTGTCCAGCACCGCTCGATGTCACATAGGGCTAGAAGTATGATCTTGATCTTTCTAGCACCGCTTGATGTCACATAGGGCTAGAAGTATGATCTTGATCTTTCTAGCACCGCTCCATGTCACATAGGGCTAGAAGTACAATCTTGATCTTTCCAGCACCGCTCGATGTCACATAGGGCTAGAAGTACGACCTTGATCTTTCCAGCACCGCTCGATGTCACATAGGGCTAGAAGTACGATCTTGATCTTTCCAGCACCGCTCCATGTCACATAGGGCTAGAAGTACGATCTTGATCTTTCCAGCACCGCTCCATGTCACATAGGGCTAGAAACGATTGTCATCATCCATCTCTGTTCTTGATGAGATGTTTGATCTTATCTAATGAGCTTATGCCTACCAAATTTGCTTCTTTTATAAGTGTTCTTTTTAGTGTCTCTCTAGGTCTTTCTCTTTTTCTGTATCCTGATGTTTCCCATAGAAGAGCCTGTTTTGAAATTCTCTTGTTGTCTCTTCTCAACACATGTCCGACATATGTCCATCTTCTCTTCCCAATTGTAGATGAGATTGTTGGTTGCACGACCATTTTTCTTATCTTTATATTAGTCTTGAATTTATTCCATTGTAGATGAGATCATTGGTTGCATGACCATTTCTCTTATCTCTATATTAGTCTTGAATTCATTCCATTGTAGGTGAGATCGCTGGTTGCATGACCATTTCTCTTATCTCTATATTAGTCTTGAATTTATTCCATTGTAGATGAGATTGCTGGTTGCATGACCATTTCTCTTATCTCTATATTAGTCTTGAATTCATTCCATTGTAGATGAGATCGTTGGTTGCATGACCATTTCTCTTATCTCTATATTAGTCTTGAATTCATTCCATTGTAGATGAGATCGTTGATTGCGTGGCCATTTCTCTTATCTCTATATTAGTCTTGAATTTATTCAATTGTAGATGAGATCGTTGATTGCGTGGCCATTTCTCTTATCTCTATATTAGTCTTGAATTCATTCCATTGTAGGTGAGATCGCTGGTTGCATGACCATTTCTCTTATCTCTATATTAGTCTTGAATTCATTCCATTGTAGGTGAGATCGCTGGTTGCATGACCATTTCTCTTATCTCTATATTAGTCTTGAATTTATTCCATTGTAGATGAGATTGCTGGTTGCATGACCATTTCTCTTATCTCTATATTAGTCTTGAATTCATTCCATTGTAGATGAGATCGTTGATTGCGTGGCCATTTCTCTTATCTCTATATTAGTCTTGAATTTATTAAATTGTAGATGAGATCGTTGATTGCGTGGCCATTTCTCTTATCTCTATATTAGTCTTGAATTCATTCCATTGTAGATGAGATCGTTGATTGCGTGGCCATTTCTCTTATCTCTATATTAGTCTTGAATTCATTCCATTGTAGATGAGATCGTTGATTGCATGACCATTTCTCTTATCTCTATATTAGTCTTGAATTCATTCCATTGTAGATGAGATCGTTGATTGCGTGGCCATTTCTCTTATCTCTATATTAGTCTTGAATTCATTCAATTGTAGATGAGATCGTTGATTGCGTGGCCATTTCTCTTATCTCTATATTAGTCTTGAATTCATTCCATTGTAGATGAGATCGTTGATTGCGTGGCCATTTCTCTTATCTCTATATTAGTCTTGAATTTATTCAATTGTAGATGAGATCGTTGATTGCGTGGCCATTTCTCTTATCTCTATATTAGTCTTGAATTCATTCCATTGTAGATGAGATCGTTGATTGCGTGGCCATTTCTCTTATCTCTATATTAGTCTTGAATTCATTCAATTGTAGATGAGATCGTTGATTGCGTGGCCATTTCTCTTATCTCTATATTAGTCTTGAATTCATTCAATTGTAGATGAGATCGTTGATTGCGTGGCCATTTCTCTTATCTCTATATTAGTCTTGAATTCATTCCATTGTACACAGAGTATTTTTCTTAGGCACTTGTCGTCACAAGTTTTCTCTCAATCTCTTTAGTTGTTTTCCAGTGTTCACATGCATAGATAAGTGTTGATAATACGTTTGAGTTAAATATTTTAGGTTTGGTTTTCTTGCTTAGTATTTTTGATAACCATATTCTGTCCAGGTTTTTAAAAATTTGTTGCTGAATTTTCTATCCTGATTCTGATCTCTTTCTTTGTTTCACCTTCTTGATCTATATTACTACCAAGATATATATTGTAGTCTACTCTTTTCAATATCTGACGATTTAGATATATTTTGCCCTCTGGGGTACGATTGCCAAAGTTATTTTAGAATTGTTTTTTTTCTCCACATGGCAAGTTTTAAATAGATGGACAGCTTTCTGCAGTAGGAAAACAAAAGGGGAAAAAAGCATCTTAGATATTTGACAGTAGAGAGAGCAAACATGTTTATCTTTGCAAGGTAGACCACACTGATCATTGCTAGGGAGCACACACACACTGATCTTTGCAAAGGAGATCACTCTAATTTTTAGCAAAAACAGATATATGATAACAAAAAAAGTGAAGATCCCAAGTGCACCATTCTGTGACCCTGAACATTTGGCAAAAGTTGATTGCTGATGAAGAAAATGAATGAATGATCTGAAGCTGACAAAAATCTTGTAGACACACAGTCTCCACTTTGTTTATGAACACATCTTTATAATAATTTTGAACATTGTTTGAGCTATCAACATTCAAATACACTAAACACTCAGTCATTTCAACTCACTAAACACTCAATTAGTCATCTCAACTCACTAAACACTCAATCAATTATTCATCTCAATTTAGAAAACACATCAAACAATTAGTCATCTCAACTCACTAAACACTCAAACAATTAGTCATCTCAACTCACTAAACACTCAAACAATTAGTCATCTCAACTCACTAAACACTCAATTAGTCATCTCAAGTGACTAAACACTCAATTAGTCATCTCAACTCACTAAACACTCAATTAGTCATCTCAAGTGACTAAACACTCAATTAGTCATCTCAACTCACTAAACACTCAATTAGTCATCTCAACTCACTAAACACTCAATTATTCACAAAATAAACTCATAAATCTCCATAACTGAACATAACAGCGTTGGTGAGGAGTGGATACCGGTGCCTACGTCATTCAAAGGGACTTTCTCATGTATTGTCACACTCGACAGGAAAAGTAGGGAACAGAACCTGATCGTGGTTAATGCTGAGGTCAACCGTCTCATCTGCGATAACACCGATGAGAAAGATGCAGTCATCTATACAGATGGATCTGTAAGACGACACGAAAGAAGTGCATGGGCATTTACAGCGCGCTCGGCAGGCAGAATAGCCAAGGAAGACAGTGGTGCATACGCCATGACCACGAGTAGCATGACAATGGAGGTGATGGCAGTGACCAAGACATTCAAATGGTTAGAGTCACAAGACTACACCCACACATGTATACTGAGTGATTCGATGAGCATGATAAAAAAAGTGGAGGTGGGCTTTGTACGCATGCAATGGGTAGAGTCGTTGCAGAAATCCAAATACGTAAGGTCACCTTTGTCTATGTCCCTGGACATGCAGGAGTACGGGGAAATGAGAGAGCGGACAGGTTGGCTAGCTGCGCTGTCGTTGAGGACGGGCAACCGATGGATCGGGCAGACATCATCAATGCACTCCGAGATGTGGGAAGAGCACAGGACTTCGACAAACACAGATCAACGTCACTTCTTCGGATGATGGAAATGGGAGTTAAGATGGGCACAGCCAGAAATGAGAAACTTAGTGGCCATGTAAGAAGACTTATCAACCAACATAGAACTGGAGTCGTCAGTCGCTGGACACTGCGGGAATTGCTGAGGAGTGGATCTGAGCACCTATGGACATGTTCGGAGTGCAATGATGATGACCCGCAAATAATTCAATAACTCAATAACTTATGTACACTGTCTTTTTGTGCAGAAAACAACTATTTCCCCTTATATTGCAACTATTCAACCTCTTATATTGCAACTATCCATCCCCTTATATTGCAACTATTTATCCCTTTATATTGCAACTATCCTTCCTCTTATACTGCAACTACTCAACCCCTTATATTGCAACTATTCTTCCTCTTATATTGCAACTATCCAACCCCTTATATTGCAACTATCCATCCCCTTACATTGCAACTATCCAACCTCTTATATTGCAACTATCCTTCCCATTATATTGCAACTATCCATCCCCTTATATTGCAACTATCCAACCCCTTATATTGCAACTATTCTTCCTCTTATATTGCAACTATCCAACCCCTTATATTGCAACTATCCATCCCCTTACATTGCAACTATCCAACCTCTTATATTGCAACTATCCTTCCCATTATATTGCAACTATCCATCCCCTTAAATTGCAACTATCCAACCCCTTATATTGCAACTATTCATCCCCTTATATTGCAACTATCCAACCCCTTATATTGCAACTATTCATCCCCTTATATTGCAACTATCCACCAAACCTCTGGCTCACTGTTCTACAACATCCTAGTCTATCTCCCACACACCCACGAGATCTCCATCTTTCTCAAACAAGATCTTCATCTTTTTCCCACAAGATCATCTTTCTCACACATTCCTAATAGATGATCATCTCTCTCCCACTTCCCCACAAGATCATCTTTCTCACACATTTCTAATAGATGATCATCTCTCTCCCACTTCCCCACAAGATCATCTTTCTCACACATTCCTAATAGATGATCCTCTCTCTCCCACTTCCCCACAAGATCATCTTTCTCACACATTTCTAATAGATGATCATCTCTCTCCCACTTCCCCACAAGATCATCTTTCTCACACATTCCTAATAGATGATCCTCTCTCTCCCACTTCCCCACAAGATCATCTTTCTCACACATTCCTAATAGATGATCATCTCTCTCCCACTTCCCCACAAGATCATCTTTCTCACACATTCCTAATAGATGATCATCTCTCTCCCACTTCCCCACAACATCTTTATCTTTCTCCCCCCATCTACAAAAGATCATCATCTTTCTTTCACATCTTCAAAAGATCTTCATCTTTCTCCTACAAGGACTTTATCTCCCCTCCTTCCCCTCAAGATCTTCACCTTTCTCCCACATTCCTGTAAGACTTTCATCTTTCTCCCAAATCTCCACAAGACCATCTTTCTCCCAAATCTCCACAAGACCTTCATCTTTCTCCCAAATTTCCACAAGACCTTCATCTTTCTCCCACAATCACATAAGTCAGTCATCATTCTCTCACATCCTCATCAAATCTTCAGTTTCATCTTGCACTGTCATTCTTGTCAAATCTTTAGTTTCATCTTTCACTGACATTCTCATCAAATCTTTAGTTTCATCTTTCACTGACATTCTCATCAGATCTCATTTTCATCCTTCTCCCACATCATGAATGCCTCTAACATCACTTGTGTCTATTTTAAGTTCTCCAGCCTCTGGACTTTCATCTGTGTCTCCTAAACTCTGATCTCCGCTGTCTTGAATGGAGACTCCCATGAACATCTGTGCAGAATTAAACAATCATTCTTCACATGTAATATCAATTATTTATAAAAGTCTATTAACAACACGAAACTAACACTAAAGACCAAACTCTTAATATATCAAACTTGTGTGCTTAGCACACTATTATATGTCTCTGAAACCTGGACAACATACTCAAATCATGCAGAAAGACTAAATATCTTCCACATGCGATGTCTCCGCAGAATAATGCACATCAAATGAGAAGGACAAACTAACCAACTTAAGTGTCCTGCAACATGCTAAGACCCCAACAATCATGTCGATGCTTAGATGTCTAAGACTAAGATGGCTGGGGCATGTCCAGCGAATGAAAGAAAAACGCATCTCCGAGCAAATACTATATGATGAACTAATACAATGGTGAACAAAATCAGTCCAGAAATTAGCGATGAACAGTGTGGTTTTGTTAGAGATAAAGGAACAAGCAATGCCAACCATATAATAAGATCTTTAGTAGAAAGAGCCATAGAGGTGAAAACAGATCTATACCTATGTTTCATAGATTACACCAAGGCATTTGACAAAGTAAAGCACCGAGAAATAATCAACATTTTTGAAAGCATAAACGTAGACAGCAAAGATCTAAGAATAATAAAGAACATGTACTGGCAACAAACAGCGGCCATAAGAACTGGAAACCAATTGGGAATGTTTCAACAAATAAAACAGGGTGTTAGACAAGGTTGTGTGCTGTCACCAGATTTGTTTAATATTTATAGTGAGATTATTTTAAGATCCATAAGGGGCATGCCTGGAATAACAATTGGAGGTCATAATATAAATAATCTAAGGTATGCTGATGATACAGTCTTAATCGCTAAGAGTGAAAATGAGTCACAAGAAATGTTGGACATTATAGTGAAAGAAACAAAAATAAAGAACTCAGCCTTAATAGCAAAAAGACAGAGGTAATGGTAACAACAAAGAAAAAGACATCACCTCAGTGCTGCAAAATAAAGACAAGTGGAACAATAATAAAACAGGTAAATGAATTTAAATAGTTGGGAACTTTGTTAACCTCAGACGGAAGATGTACAAAAGAGGTGAGATGTAGAATGGCTCAGGCAAAAGCAGCTTTCCAAAAATGAGGAAGATACTATGCAATCCATTTTTGACAATAGAAACAAGAAAAAGAGTTCTTAAATGTTATGTAGAGCCAATCTTAACATATGGATGTGAATCATGGACAATGGGACAACAGACACGAAAATCACAAGAGGCTGTAGAAATGTGATTTTACAGAAGAATGTTGAGAATACAATGGACAGCTAAGAAGAGTAATGAAAATGTTTTGAAAGAGGCCAAATCAAAAAGTGAGCTAATCTCCAATATTAGGAAGAAACTATCATCATTTTTTGGCCATGTAATGAGAAGAGAACAGCTGGAATATATTGTGACAGCTGGGAAAATTAAGGGATGAAGAGATAGAGGGAAGCAAAGAGAAAAGATACCAGACAGCTTAAGAGAATGGCTTGGCAGAAGGTCAACAACAGAAATAATAAATAACTATTGAGATCAAGAGTTGTGGAGATACATGATCACCTACGCCAATAGGCATGGCACTTGCTGATACAGTAACCAAAGCAGAATGAAGTAAACTATATTTATCAGTATAAATGTTATCATCATCATCATCGAGTGCCATTTCCACAACGTAGGTTGGCTACCATGGAGCGCCATTCTGTTCTGTCTCTTGCTTTGATGGTGCAGGTTGTCATAAGCTGATTTGTCCATCTTTTGATGTTACTTGTCCATGTTAGTCTTGGTCTGCCTCTTTTACCTTGTATTTCCCCTCCAGGATTACTTTTAGTAGGCTGTTGTGTCTTTTAACATAGTCCAAAAATTTCATTTGTCTTGTTTGAATTGTATTTAGTAGTTCTCTTTTTATTTTTAGTTGTTTTAAGACTTCATCGTTTGTTTTCTTTTCCTTCCATCCAATTCTACCTATTCTTCTATATATCCACATTTCTAAGGCTTCAATTCTCTGTTCTGTTTTCTTGTCTAATGTCCATGTTTCTGCACCATATAGGAATGTTGAGAAGATGTAACAGTTTGCTATTCTTAGTTTTAGCCCTGGTGTTATTTGTTTTGATGTTAGTATATTCATGTTATAGTATCTAAATAATGAGCACAGTAACAATTGACATTTTTGTTTCTTCCTTTCTTCACTTCCTCTTGTACACATTTGGCTGTCAAGGGAGATACAAAGTTCTGGTCCTCACCCTTTTGGTGGCTTCACTTATTGTCAATTGATGTTGTTGTAGCGTTTCTTTGATGTTGTCTGTCCATCTTACTCTGGGTCTGCCTTTTGCTCTTCTCCGTTCTCTCTTAATATAAGCTTTGTATGGTAAGGAATCACACGACATTCTTTCTAGATAGACAAACCAGTTTATTTGTTGTTTCTGTATGTAGCTTAGGATTGGTTCAATGTCTACACTTTCTCTTATAATATCATTTCTGATTCTGTCTTTTCTGGTCACTCCAAGCACTTTTCTCAGACATAGTATCTCTGCAGTGACAAGCTTTCTTTTATGCTTAGTTGCAAGTGTCCATGTTTGGCATTGGTAGCACAATGTTGGAATGAATATACTCTGTATAAGATGTTTCTTGGTGGTAAATTTTTGTGGGAGACTTTATTTTTAAATCCTATTCTTTCTGAAAATGCAAATAAAATATCTTATGCAACAAATCTATGTCAATAAAAATGAGAAAAAGAGTTCATCGGTGCTATATAGAACCAATTCTGGCCTATGGAAGCGAATCATGGACAGTAGACAAACAAATGAAAAGACGATTAGAGGCCACAGAGATGGGATTTCTCAGAAGAATGTTGAAAGTTCTCTGGACAGCTAAAAAGACCAATGAGGAAGTTCTCAAAGAGGCCAACACAAAAAGGGAGCTCTTAAAAAACATCAGAAAGAAGCAATCAACATTTTTTGGGCACATCATGAGATGAGGAAAGTTGGAATACTTGGTTCTTCTTCTTCTTCTTTTCTCTTTCTCACTGATACCTAAAAGGTGTCGTGGTTTATATCATTTGTCGTTCTTGAGCTGCTCGAATTGTCTGAATTAGTGATTTTTCTTTGTTGTTACATGTCTCTGTCACTGCATCTATCCATCTTCTTTTCTCTTTCCCACTGATACCTAAAAGGTGTCGTGGTTTATATCATTTGTCGTTCTTGAGCTGCTCGAACTGTCTGAATTAGTGATTTTCCTTTGTTGTTACATGTCTCTGTCACTGCATCTATCCATCTTCTTCTTTTCTCTTTCTCACTGATACCTAAAAGGTGTCGTGGTTTATATCATTTGTCGTTCTTGAGCTGCTCGAATTGTCTGAATTAGTGATTTTCCTTTGTTGTTACATGTCTCTGTCACTGCATCTATCCATCTTCTTCTGGGTCTTCCTCTTGGTCTTTTTCCATGCATTCTCGAGAAGAACACCCTTGATGGTGATTGGTGAGGATTCATTCTGACCAGGTGGCCAAACCATTTAAGTTGTTGTTGTTCTATATATTCTTGGCAGGGTTTTGTTCCTACCATTTTTCTTATGGTTTCATTTGGTATTCTATCTCTTCTTGTGTTGTTTGTTACTTTTCTCAAGCATCGCATCTCACATGTATTGATCTTTCTTAAATGTGATTTAGAAAGGGTCCATGTTTGACTTTCATAGCACAAAGTTGGTATGAAGATGCTATTTATCATTTGTTGTTTAGCTGGCATAGAAATGTTTGGATGTCTTAGCAATGGTGAAAGCTGGTATGTGACAGCATTCGCTTTTTGTATTCTCATGTCAATTTCTCTGTCTAGTTTTCCATCTTCTGTGAACATTGTGCCTAAATACTTGAAATTCCTCTACTTGTTTTATTTCTTTATCTTTGATCTTGATGTTTAATGGGTGTCTTAATTTGCTTATTCTTAAAGCCTCTGTTTTTGCTGTGTTAATTTTCATACTGTAGTTTGTGCAGCTTTTATCTAGAGATGTTAAATGCTGTTGTAGTAGTTTTCATCCTCATATATTAGGCATTGGTCATCTGCGAAGAGTAGCTCATTGATGTTGGAGTTTTCTACCTCTATGTTATTATTTGATTTGTCCTTGTTGTTGGTTGTTTCCTGATTTATTTTGTCCATATATATGATGAAGAGGAGTGGTGAGAGGACACATCCTTGTCTTACTCCTGTTGTAACCTGAAACCATTCTGACAGACCTTCCGATGTTCTGACGGCACTTCAACTGTTTTTTATATAATGCCATTATATTATCTAGTAGTTGTCCTGCTACCCCATATGTTTCTAAAGTTTGCCAAAGTACTTGGTTACAACTGACAAAATAAAAGGAAAGAGAGATTGCGGGCGACAAAGAGAGAAAATACTGGATAGCTTGGTGTCATGGCATGGAAAACAGTCAACAACAGAACTGATACGATGCACTGTAGATAAAAGATTGTGGAGGGACATGATCACCTACGCCAACCGGTATGGCAGATGATGATGATTCTTTCTAACATGGATGATAGGGTATCTGTGATATTGTGCATCATGTTGATATTGTGCATCATGTTGATATTGTGCATCATGTTGATATTGTGCATCATGTTGATATTGTGCATCATGTTGATATTGTGCATCATGTTGATATTGTGCATCATGTTGATATTGTCACTTAGGAGCAATATGTTAACTGCAAAATATAGATCTTCCAGGTCATCCTTGTTCTACCATTTAATGCCATTTATTGCATTTGCAGCATTCATTCCTTACTTAATCAATTCCAAACAGCAAAGGTTATAGTATAAATCCCCGTTTGACTCCTGTTTCAATTCAAAACCAATCACTCATTCCATCCTCTGTGTGAACTGCGCAAGTATAAAAAAGTACGTAAAGAGTCCCCATCATGCCAAGTGGTGTATAGGGAATATGGTGTTAGTGACCATAATTTTTACAGACTTTCGGAACATGATTTTCGGCACAATGTGGTCAGTATTATTTACTTTCCTTGAAAAAAATCTAGTACCCATTAAAGGCTGGGTGAACCCGGAAGCCATCGATCAGGATCAAACCTGACCTTTTGTTCTTTCTAGTCCAGTTCACTAACCACTGAGCTATCGTGGCTCCCTGCTGCACAAGTATAGCCATCATATATGTCTTTTATAATGTTGGTGATTTTTTTGTGATATTCCGTAATGTTTCAACATATTCTGGACAACCTATGTCTGCTGTCAAACACTTTTTAAAAATCAAAGAAATTGCAGCTTAATGGTTGCTGTTTTTCTGTACGTTCTTCTAGTATGTCGGCATTGTTTGCAAGTGGATTAGGCTAAGTTGTGACAGGATTAAGTTGTGATAGGATTAAGTTAAGTTGTGAGAGGATTAAGTTAAGTTGTGAGAGGATTAAGTTAAGTTGTGAGGGGATTAAGCTAAGTTGTGAGAGGATTAGGCTAAGTTGTGAGAGGATTAAGCTAAGTTGTGAGAGGATTAAGCTAAATTGTGAAAGGATTAAGTTAAGTTGTGAGAGGATTAAGTTAAGTTGTGAAAGGATTAAGTTAAGTTGTGAGAGGATTAAGTTAAGTTGTGAGAGGATTAAGTTAAGTTGTGAGAGGATTAAGTTAAGTTGTGAGAGAATTAAGTTAAGTTGTGAGAGGATTAAGTTAAGTTGTGAGAGGATTAAGTTAAGTTGTGAGAGGATTAAGTTAAGTTGTGAGAGGATTAAACTAAGTTGTGAAAGGATTAAGTTATGTTGTGAGAGGATTAGGCTTAGTTGTGAGAGGATTAAGTTAAGTTGTGAGAGGATTAAGTTAACTTTAAATTAAGTTGTGAGAGGATTAAGTTAAGTTGTGAAAGGATTAAGTTAAGTCATGAGAGAATTAAGTTAAGTTGTGAGAGGATTAAGTTAAGTTGTGAGAGAATTAAGCTAAGTTGTGAGAGGATTAAGTTAAGTTGTGAGAGGATTAAGTTAAGTTGTGAGAGAATTAAGTTAAGTTGTGAGAGGATTAAGTTAAGTTGTGAGAGGATTAAGTTAAGTTGTGAGAGGATTAAGTTAAGTTGTGAGAGGATTAGGCTTAGTTGTGAGAGGATTAAGTTAAGTTGTGAGAGGATTAAGTTAACTTTAAATTAAGTTGTGAGAGGATTAAGTTAAGTCATGAGAGAATTAAGTTAAGTTGTGAGAGGATTAAGTTAAGTTGTGAGAGGATTAAGTTAAGTTGTGAAAGGATTAAGTTAAGTTGTGAGAGGATTAAGTTAAGTTGTGAGAGGATTAAGTTAACTTTAAATTAAGTTGTGAGAGGATTAAGTTAAGTTGTGAGAGAATTAAGTTAAGTTGTGAAAGGATTAAGTTAAGTTGTGAGAGGATTAAGTTAAGTTGTGAGAGGATTAAGTTAAGTTGTGAGAGAATTAAGTTAAGTTGTGAGAGGATTAAGTTAAGTTGTGAGAAGATTAAGTTAAGTTGTGAAAGGATTAAGTTAAGTCATGAGAGAATTAAGTTAAGTTGTGAGAGGATTAAGTTAAGTTGTGAGAGAATTAAGTTAAGTTGTGAGAGGATTAAGTTAAGTTGTGAAAGGATTAAGTTAAGTCGTGAGAAGATTAAGTTAAGTTGTGAAAGGATTAAGTTAAGTCATGAGAGAATTAAGTTAAGTTGTGAGAGGATTAAGTTAAGTTGTGAAAGGATTAAGTTAAGTCATGAGAGAATTAAGTTAAGTTGTGAGAGGATTAAGTTAAGTCATGAGAGAATTAAGTTAAGTTGTGAGAGGATTAAGTTAAGTCATGAGAGAATTAAGTTAAGTTGTGAGAGGATTAAGTTAAGTTGTGAGAGAATTAAGTTAAGTTGTGAGAGGATTAAGTTAAGTCATGAGAGAATTAAGTTAAGTTGTGAGAGGATTAAGTTAAGTTGTGAGAGAATTAAGTTAAGTTGTGAAAGGATTAAGTTAAGCTGTGAGAAGATTAGGCTAAGTTGTGAAAGGATTAAGTTAAGCTGTGAGAAGATTAAGCGCAGTCAATTGAATGCCCTACCTGTCCGGCACCTCCAAGATGAAACGTACTGTGGGCTGTGTTGTTTGTGAGAGTCCCCAACTGAAGAGCTGCTGAAGCCGACATTGTGCTGAGATCAATGGGTGTGGCATTGATGCAGTTTGCAAACTGAAATATTCAGTAAGTATTCAATATACAAGGGAGCCATGATAGCTCAGTGGTTAGTGAACTGGACTACAAAGGACAAGGGTAGGGTTCGATCCCAACCAACGGCTTCTGGGTTCACCCAGCCTTAAATGGGTACCGGATTTTTTTCTGAGAAAGTAAAGCGACACGGGCGTAATACTGATCACATTACCCCAAAAATCATGTGCCGAAAGTCTGTAAAATTTATGGTCGCTAACACCATATTCCCTATAAGCCACCACTTGGCGTGACGGGGGTACTTTACTTTTTTTTTTTTTATTCAATATATAACTGTCTAACATTAAACATCTATTTACTATTAACAACACAAGTAAAGTAAAAGTAAAGTATAAATAAAAGTAAAGTAAAAGTAAAGTAAAGTAAAAGTAAAGTAAAGTATAAATAAAAGTAAAGTATAAATAAAAGTAAAGTATAAATAAAAGTAAAGTATAAATAAAAGTAAAGTATAAATAAAAGTAAAGTATAAATAAAAGTAAAGTATAAATAAAAGTAAAGTAAAGTGTGGTAGGTATGATAATGTAAAGTGAACCCTAGATAACAAGTACTGATCCCTAGATTACGATACCACAGTAAAAATTACCACCTTGAAGTGCAAATTCTTGGAATTTGACAGTCTGCCACAGGTAAACATCCCCCCCCCCCCCCAACCGTCCTAATTACTACTTCCAGTGACCTCTGAGTGTTGGCCTTGTTTCCCTTGATGTTGGATCAGACACAAACATGAGCACTGTAAAAAGTTCTAAACTATCGTACAAAAGGGGCCGTTATTTTTCTCTCATAAATTTAGCCAATATCCAAAAAAGGACCAAGTTGTACATGGGTTATCATCATCGAGTTATTTGTTGGTTGTCATCATCAAGTTATTTGTGAGTTATCATCATTTAGTTATTTATGGGTTATCATCATTGAGTATTTATGGGTTAGCATCATTGCATTTCGAACATGTCCATAGTTACTTAGATCCCTTCCTCAGCATGTCCCACAGTGTCCAGCTACTGATGACTCCAGTTCTCTGTTGGATGATAAGTCTTCTTACATGCCCACTAAATCTCTTGTTTGTGGCTGTACCCATTTTTACTCCACTCTCTTTCATCTAAAGGAAAGGCATGGACTCATGATTCTCGAAGTCCTGTGCCCTTCCCGCATCTTGGAGGGCATTATTGACATCTGCCTAATCCATTGGTTGACCGTCTTCAATGACAGCACAGCTAGCCAACCTGTCCAATCTTTCAATGCCCTGTACTCCCATATGTCCAGGGACATAGACAAAGGTGACTGCGTATTGTTGACTTCTGTAGTGACTTGACCCACAATCTGCATACGGAGCCCACCTCCACTTTTTTTAAATCATCGAGTCAGTATACATGCGTGGGTGTAGTCTTGTGACTCTAACCAGATGAATGCCCTGGTCACTGCCATCACCTCAATCGTCACGCTACTCGTGGTCATAATGTATGCACCACTGTCTTCCTTGACTATTCTGCCTGCTGAGCATGCTGTAAATGCCCATGCACTCCTCTGGTGTTGCATTATGGATCTGTCTGTATAGCTGACTGCATCTTCCTCGTCAGTGTTGGCCAAAATGATGGCATTGACCACGATATGTAGGGCAGAAAGGCACAGATGTCATGGCTTGTCATAAACTAGCAGATGTCATGGCTTGTTATAAACTAGCAGATGTCACGGCTTGTCATAAACTAGTGTCTTGGCTTGTCATAAACTAGCAGAAGTCATGGCTTGTCATAAACTAGCAAATGTCACGGCTTGTCATAAACTAGCAGATGTCATGGCTTGTCATAAACTAACAGATGTTATGGCTTGTCATAAACTAACAGATGTTATGGCTTGGTTATTTGGTTATGGAAGGCCTCGGTATCACTGCAAATGAATTAAAATCCATAATTGCTCAACCACCCATGCCAGCGTAACCATCCAAATCTCATCTCCCAAACAAAGAAAGGTGACTGCAGTCCCCATCATAGCAGTCTCAGCACATGCCAAAAGACATAAGGCGAAACCGCACAGAAAGTGAACACAGCCAACTGTTCCCTGTGATACAATATCATCATTCATCGAAAGCAATTGGAATATCGAAACATGATCAAAACGGATGAGACACACAGCTCACGGTGTGCACAGAGCACTTAACTCAGTAGCTCCTGCAACAAGCCAGACTTGGAATATGAGGAAACTGCAACAAGGAACACTTTTCATGCATAGCCTTCAATTGTTCCCACCGCCTATTGAAAATGATGATCGTCATATTTTTAAAAAATGTAGAGTGCTTGATGATATTAGGCCATCGTTGTTGACTCCAATTCCGAACATATAGACACACAGTTAGTCGTCAGATTATACCCATCGCACATCAAACAACCGACCGTAAGATTAGCGTACGGCCGGTCTAGAGTCTAGGGATGTACAATGAACTATTACGATGACGTAGCACACAAAAAATAAATGTCATACACACAATTTCGCTCCCTTTCGATTTCTGATTACTCTAGTAAAAGCAGCCTAAGACGAACAAAACACTGTGCAAATTCCGTAAAGAGATAAAACTGCGGCTGACGAAGTAGTTTACATTGATAAGTAACATGGAAATAACTTGCGCCAAGGAATTCCAACAACGGCCATGTACAGCACCAACGTGACGTAAAGCGCAGATCAAGTCTAGACGTGGAAGGTCACATTCACAACACTTGATTTGTCAAAAAGGGAATGTTGCCGGCATACAACATGGCTTTAGCGGCGCAGATGTAATAAGAAGATCATCACTTTCACTTTAACGCAGAAAAGTACAACGGAGAACCGAAATTAATCAGATCCCAAATGCGCTTACTGCAGCGATCAAGAGAACATGACCTAGAACAGATGTCATGGCTTGTCAT
The DNA here is from genome assembly GCA_032433765.1 of Megaustenia siamemsis. NCBI lineage: Eukaryota > Metazoa > Mollusca > Gastropoda > Stylommatophora > Ariophantidae > Megaustenia > Megaustenia siamemsis. Next base: position 3,860,221 of record JAVIAB010000099.1, on the reverse strand, counting down.
AAACTAACAGATGTCATGGCTTGTCATAAACTAGCAGATGTCATGGCTTGTCATAAACTAACAGATGTCATGGCCTGTCATAAACTAACAGATGTCACAGCTTGTTATAAACTAACAGATGTCATGGCTTGTCATAAACTAACAGATGTCACGGCTTGTCATAAACTAACAGATGTCATGGCCTGTCATAAACTAACAGATGTCATGGCCTGTCATAAACTAACAGATGTCATGGCCTGTCATAAACTAACAGATGTCACGGCTTGTCATAAACTAACAGATGTCACGGCTTGTCATAAACTAACAGATGTCACAGCTTGTCATAAACTAACAGATGTCACGGCTTGTCATAAACTAACAGATGTCACGGCTTGTCATAAACTAGCAGATGTCATGGCATGTCATAAACTAACAGATGTCATGGCTTGTCATAAACTAACAGATGTCATGGCCTGTCATAAACTAACAGATGTCACAGCTTGTCATAAACTAACAGATGTCACGGCTTGTCATAAACTAACAGATGTCATGGCCTGTCATAAACTAACAGATGTCATGGCCTGTCATAAACTAACAGATGTCATGGCCTGTCATAAACTAACAGATGTCACGGCTTGTCATAAACTAGCAGATGTCTTGGCTTGTCATAAACTAGCAGATGTCATGGCTTGTCATAAACTAGCAGATGTCATGGCTTGTCATAAACTAGCAGATGTCACGGCTTGTCATAAACTAGCAGATGTCACGGCTTGTCATAAACTAACAGATGTCACGGCTTGTCATAAACTAACAGATGTCACGGCTTGTCATATACTAACAGGTGTAACAAAGAAGACTAACAAGTAAACAAAGAAGAAGAAATGCAAAACAGCTTTATAGAAAAATGACACAACTACTTGTTGATCAATAAAGCCCTAATAAGGGAACAAAGATATAAACAAGAAGAACAAGGAAATTAAAATTATGACAATTTATACAAATTTGTATCCAAAAGCCGATGTATATGAAATGTCATCACCGAAAATGAAAGCGAATTATTTTTTTTTCAAAATCAACAAGGCTCCAGCTTCTTAAAATGGACACAAGTTATTTTTTTTGGAGAAGCAAGGCAGTTTTCAGGAAGAACAGATCATGTGCTGATCAAATAACTACTCTACGCATAATAGTTGAACAAAGTTTAGAACTAAAATCCCCACTTTATATTGGATTCATAGATTACGTAAAGGCATTTGATAGTTTAGACAGAGGAATGCTTTGGAAGTTGCTGAGTCATTACGGAATCCCCATAATGTTTATTAACCTGATAAAAACAATGTATGAAGGAACGAAATGTAGTGTGGTGCATGAAGGACAGCTTACAGAAGCATTTGAAATAAGAACAGGAGTAAGGCAGGGATGCCTTCTGTCTCCATTTCTCTTTCTACTGGCCATAGATTGGATTATGAAAATTACTCAAAACAACAGAAATGGAATCCAGTGGTCACTGACCAAACAACTTGATGATTTAGACTTTGCTGATGACATAGCTCTCCTATCACACAGCCATCAACAGATGCAGGATTAAATGAGTATATTAGATGAGAGATCACAACAGCTAGGACTGAAGATTAATAGAAATAAGACCAACATTATGAGAATTAATACAGTTGGCAATAACCAAATAAAACTAGGAGAAATACCTCTACTAGATGTACAATCTTACATATATCTGGGCAGTAATATAGATAAAGGGGGAGGAACAGAAAATGATACCAAAATTAGGATATCAAAAGCAAGAGGAGCTTTCATTGCACTGAGAAAAATATGGAAATCCAAAGAAATTAGGATACAAAAATAAACATTTTCAACTCAAATGTTAAGTAGGTCCTATTATATGGCTGTGAAACATCGAGAACAACAAAATTGACAATCACGAAGATACAGACTTTCATTAATGGATGCTTACACAGAATAGAAGGATGGAAATGGCCGGACAAAATCACTAACATAGAATTATGGAAATGTACTGGTCAAATACTAGTGGAGAAAGAGATACAGCTAACAAGACGATGGCACTGGATAAGGACACACACTACGGAAGCCAACTGAGAGACAGGACCTTTTTTGGAATCCCCAGGAGAAAAGACAATGAGGAAGACCAAGGAATTCTTGGAGAAGACAGATAGAAGCAGGGATGAAGATGGTGGGGAAGACATGGAATGACCTTAAAAGAATGGCAAAAAAACAGAATAACTTGGAAAGTGTTTGTTGAAGACCTATGCTCCACTGGGAGCTAAAAAGGTAGAAGAAGAAGGCAGTTTTCCGTGATATAAAAACATATAGTTAATAAAAATGTGTTCATAGTCACGACACATTTGGGCTAATTATAGACACTAACACCATATTCCCCACTGATGTTCCATGACAGCCAATGGGAGGCGCAGACATTGATAACAGGCAGATATTGAGCTGACAAGCTCGCTGGCACTGTGTATGGCCTGATTTTGGACAAAGTTGGACATCACCAAGTTTGCTCTTCATTCCTTAAGAGAAGAGGATGTTGGGTGGGACAAGGATGTATATATTGAGACTAATGAGTCTAAAGGTGGAAAAAGGGATCTGGTCGATCATGAGTGTTTAGTGAGGAAAGTAGATATAATGAACACTTTACAGGAACAGTCAGTTTGTATACACTTCGAGAAATGCTGGGACGGGCTTTTGTTCTTGCCTCTCACCTCCAGGTTATTTTTAATGTTTCTAATTTACACTTTTTCTTAATTATCACACTGGCAGCCATATGCTCAGGTGTCCCTCACCATCTGTCTATCTATCTATTGACCTTTCGAGCCACAGCCGGCCCATAGGGCGTAGACCAAGATACTCCTTCTCTTATCTGAATTTTTGTTCTAGCAGTTTTCAATTCTTTTAAAGATATTTTATATATCTCGCCATTTGTCTCTGTTCTATGCAAGCAGCTCTATCTCATTGAGGGAGCCGATTCCTGCTCCTTTTGCCTCTCTCAGCAATGTTCTTCTCAGTGTCTCTCTGGGTCTTCCTCTTTTCCTCTTACCTGTTGTTTCCCACAGGAGGGCTTGCATTGCCATTTGGTTATTATCTCTCCTCATCACATGTCCAACATATGACCATTGTCTTTTCTTTATTACTGAAGATATTAATGGTTGATTGGCGATTTCTCTAATTTTCTCGTTTGTTTTGAATACGTTCCACGCTATTCCAAGTATTTTCCTTAGACATTTATTTTTGAATGTGTTCAACTTTGTTTCTATATCTCTTGTTGTTTTCCAGCTTTCACACACATACGTAAGGGTTGATAGTACATTTGATTTGAATAGTCTAAGTTTTGTGTTTGTGCTGATGAGTTTTGATTTCCACAACTTTTCAAGGCTCCTGAAAGACATTGCTGCTTTAGCTATTCTGTTTCTAATTTCTTTGCTTGTATCCCTCACCATACAGGCAGATATTCTCTGACTTTAGATGTACTCTCATTTTTTTCGTCAAGAGTTTTAACATTTTGGGTAGATTTTTTCCAATTAATTTTGCCCAGGAAGCGGCCATTTTTTTTTCCAGTTGCTAAGGATTCTTCAATGTCCACAGAAAGCACATTGGACCTCCTGCCTTTTGCCGTTATCAGATAGGGCTAGACACCAAATCTCACTACCCAGATAGGGTTAGACACCAAATCTCACTACCCAGATAGGGCTAGACACCAAATCTCATACCCAGAGAGTGCTAGACACCAAATCTCACTACCCAGATAGGGCTAGACACCAAATCTCACTACCCAGATAGAGCTAGACACCAAATCTCACTACCCAGATAGGGCTAGACACCAAATCTCATACCCAGAGAGTGCTAGACACCAAATCTCACTACCCAGATAGGGCTAGACACCAAATCTCACTACCCAGATAGGGCTAGACACCAAATCTCACTACCCAGATAGAGGTAGACACCAAATCTCACTACCCAGATAGAGCTAGACACCAAATCTCACTACCCAGAGAGGGCTAGACACCAAATCTCACTACCCAGAGAGGGCTAGACGCCAAATCTCACTACCCAGAGAGGGCTAGACAGCAAATCTCACTACCCAGAGACCAGGGAAGGGTAGAGCCACGAAGTAATCATGGATTAATTTTTTGGGTAATTTTCCACCACCTGTAGTGGGAATTGAACTAATGACCTTCTTGTCCTGAGGCCAACATCTTACCTCTAGAGCACCCAGCCCACAAACTGGAACAAATGATAATGATGAACTTTGATGATGTGACATTTTACATGAAAAGAATAAATAAATAAATCCACAAACTCACCTGTAGTGGTGCAGAATATGGAGAAGCAAAGTTTAACGCCCCTAATGTCATAGGGGAGGCAGTAAGACCTGAGAAGTTGCCCACCCCAAACCCAAGCCCTGCCCCTGAAGAAGGTGAGAGAGCACTCAAGGGTAGGCTGAAGGGTAGAGGGGTAGGACCAGGGGCAAACACAAAACCATTTGATTGGAGGGCTTGTAGGTTCTCCAGGGTGATTGATGTAGGGTTGGGCGTGGCCATGGGTGCACTTGGAATGAGATGGCCATCAGGACCAAACTTCAGAACAACTGAAATAGATATTTTTAAAATCTGATATAGGTCACTTCAAGCAGTTTGTTATATAATATTTTAATCAACTTATTATTTTAAACTATTTATTTTGTTTGCAGTGATAATGGGGCTTTTGACTAACTACAACTACAACTATTTAAACTTTAGACTAGCATTTAAATGATAGATTATTACAAACTCAAATAGATCACTTATACCAATTACATTGAGTTATTAGTGGGTCATCATCATTGCACTCTGAACATGTCAATAGGTGCTTAGATCCCTTCCTCAGCAAGTCTCGCAGTGTCAGCAACTGACAACTCCATTTCTGTGTTGGTTGATAAGTCTTCTTACACGTCCACTAAGTTTTTCATTTCTGGCAGTGTCCATCTTAACTCCCATCTCTTTCATCCGAAGGAGTGACGTGGATCAATTACATAGATCATTAAAATCAATTACATAGATCATTTAAATCAATTACATTGATTATTTAAATCAATTGATCATTTAAAACAAATAGCAGATAATTTTAATCACCTTGAGCAGATCATTTAAATTATTGTTTTTTTCTATGAAACCACTTTTAAAAGACTATATGTTTTTCTATGAAACCACTAAAGACTATATGTTTTTCTATGAAACCACTAAAGACTATGTTTTTCTATGAAACCACTAAAGACTATATGTTTTTCTATGAAACAACTAAAGACTATATGTTTTTCTATGAAACCACTAAAGACTATATGTTTTTCTATGAAACCACTAAAGACTATATGTTTTTCTATGAAACCACTAAAGACTATATGTTTTTCTATGAAACCACTAAAAGACTATATGTTTTTCTATCAACCACTAAATATTGTATATGTTTTTCTAACTACTCTAACATTTTAATCTTGTTTTAACCAAAGTAATCAATTTATATAATAAATTCAAATACCTGGGATCAATAATAGCATCAGAAATTAGAAGCAGAATAGGACAAGCAAAGACAGAATTCCATGGATTAAAACACATCCTATGTAACAAATCTTCTGATAGCCAAACTTAAACTAAAAAGATATTCTAGGATAAGGGTAGAACAAATAATGAATACAACGAATAAGGGTAGAAAGTATTTCAATGTAGGGTTTCTTAAAGAACAAGGAATTGAAGAAAAATTTGCAGTCACAATATCAAACAAATACCAAGTCCTCCAACAACTAGAAAATACAAAAAATATAGAAGATCATTGGAAACAGGTAAAGGATATATGGAAAGAGACATGCGAAGAAACTCTAGGGAAAAGAGAACGCCAGAATAAGGCATGGATGACAGCAGAGACCCTGGATAAAATTAAAGAAAGAAAGAACAAGAAAGCAGACATAAATAAAAGCAAAACGAGAAGTAATAAAGTCAAGACACAGGAAGCTTACACAGAGGTGAACAAAGAAGTGAGAAGATGCATTAAAAGGGATAAGAAGAAATATATAGATGAACTAGCTAAAGAGGCAGAAGAAGCAGCAAATAAAGGGAATATGGAAGAACTGTACAACAGCACAAAGAAATTAAGTGGAAAATACAAACAGATCAATGCCTTTATCAAAGATAAGAAAGGAAATCTGCTTAGTAATATAATGGAACAAATGGAAAGAGCACTTTGAAGAACTTTTGAACAGACCCGGCTGAAATAATCCTCCAGATATACTACCAGCAGAAAAAGAGCTACATGTTAACTGTGGAAAACCAAGCAAAAAAGAAATAATGAAAGCCATGAAACTATTAAAAAATGGTAAAGCCACAGGACCAGATGAAATTCCTTCGGAAGCCATCAAAGCAGATATTAACACCTCTACCAAGATGCGACATAATCTATTAGATAAAATTTGGGAGAGGGAAGAAATACCTAAAGACTGGAAAGAAGGTTATATGATCAAACTACCAAAGAAAGGAAGTTTACAGGAGTGCAAAAATTATAGGGGAATTATGCTACTATCAGTGCCAGGAAAAATATTCAGCAGAATCATTCTGGAAAGACTAAAAGAGGCCATAAAAAAACATTTGAGAAATGAACAAGCAGGTTTTAGGAAGAACAGATCATGTGCTGATCAAATAACTACTCTACGTATAATAGTTGAACAAAGTTTAGAACTAAAATCCCCACTTTATATTGGATTCATAGATTACGAAAAGGCATTTGATAGTTTAGACACAAGAATGCTTTGGAAGTTGCTGAATCATTACGGAATCCCCATAAAGTTTATTAACCTGATAAAAACAATGTATGAAGGAATGAAATGTAGTGTGGTGCATGAAGGATTTACTTACAGAAGCATTTGAAATAAGAACAGGAGTAAGGCAGGGATGCCTTCTGTCTCCATTTCTCTTTCTACTGGCCATAGATTGGATTATGAAAATTACTCAAAACAACAGAAATGGAATCCAGCGGTCACTGACCAAACAACTTGATGATTTAGACTTTGCTGATGATATAGCTCTCCTATCACACAGCCATCAACAGATGCAGGATCAAATGAGCATACTTGATGAGAGATTACAACAGCTAGGACTGAAGATTAATAGAGATGAGACCAACATTATGAGAATTAATGCAGTTGGCAATAACCAAATAAAACTAGGAGAAATACCTCTACTAGATGTACAATCTTACATATACCTGGGCAGTAATATAAAGAGGGAGGAACAGAAAATGAAACCAAAATAAGGATATCAAAAGCAAGAGGAACTTTTGTTGCACTGGGAAACATATGGAAATCCAAAGAAATTATGTTAAATACAAAAATAAAAATTTTCAACTCAAATGTTAAGTCAGTATTATTATATGACTGTGAAAAATGGAGAACAACAAAATTGACAATCACGAAGATACAGACTTTCATTAATGAATGCTTACACAGAATAAAAGGATGGAAATGGCAGGATAAAATCACTAACATAGAATTATGGAAATGTACCAGTCAAATACAAGTGGTTAAAGAGATACAGTGAAGATGATGGCGCTGGATAGGACACACACTGCGGAAGCCAACTGAGAGTATTACACAACAGGCCCTTTTTTGGAATCCCCAGGGGAAAAGACAAAGAGAAAGACCAAGGAATTCTTGGAGAAGACAGATAAAAGCAGAGATGAAGATGATGGGGAAGACATGGAATGATCTTAAAAGAATGGCAAAAAAAACAGAACGACTTGGAAAGTGTTTGTTGAGGACCTATGCTCCACGGGGAGCTGAAAGGTAGAAGAAGAAGAATGTAACAAATCAATTTCAATTAATGTTAGAAAATGTGGCCTAAAGTGGTACATCAAACCTGTTCTACTATATATGAAGCGATTCATGGACGATAAGCAAGACAACACAAAGAACATTAGAGGCAGCTGAGATGTGGTTTATCAGAAGAATATTACGGTATAACAACATTTGAGACTGTTCTAAGACAGGACTTAGAAGAGAAGAGACTCATGAAAAAGGATGGTAAACCCTGTGGACCAGCGAGCCTGACCTGTTCATTATGTGACCGCGTGTGTTTGTCAAACATTGGTAGAATTAGCCACGAGAGAAGCTGTTCGGCAAAAACAATACCTCAAAAAAATACGCAATAGCCTCCACTAGACCGTCTGACAAGACGAAAAGGGCCATATATATTACGAATTCCATGGACAGCAAAAATGACAAATGAAGAATGTTTAAAACAAGCTCCAGAAACCAGAAATATAATCAAAATCATAAGAAAGAGACAATCTACATTTATTGGACATGTCATGTGACAAGAAGGCATTGAGAATACTTACAGGGTGTTTTTAAAGTCGCAGTGCAGTGAATTTCTACTCTCGGAAGAAAAACGTCACCAGAAATGCGGTTAACTAATGCGTCACACAAATTGTAAAATAAATGGTATTATTCAAATATACTTGACTGCTATCGGCGAGCTTATAATTGGTAATGTTGGTATTAACACAATAAAGTTGTGCCTAAAGCATATGTTGAAAATGTCCACCACGGGCCTCAAGACATGTCGCGATTCGTCTTTCCATATTTGCGAAAACCTTCAGAATAATGTCTGGTGATATTTGTTTAATCTTGTCTACTATTTCAGTCTTTAGGTCATTAATTGTCTGCGGATTATTTTCATAAACTTTCCCCTTCAATGCCCCCCACAGATAATAATCTGGGGGTGTTAGATCTGGTGAACGAGCAGGCCAGATTCCACGTGAAATAATGCGATTTGCAAATATGCTTTCTAAATAATTGAGTGTTGTTGTGGCTGTGTGTGCTGTTGCCCCATCCTGCTGAAACCAGGATTCCATAATTTCCCGTTCTGTAAGGTGTGCTATGAACGGTTCCAGAATTAAAGTACAGTAACGTTCTGCATTTATTGTTTCATTAAAAAATATAGGTCCTATTATCCGCATACGACTTATAGCGCACCACACTCCGACTTTTTGATCGTAAAGCGGCACTTGATGAAATTCATGGGGGTTTTCACTGCTCCACAGATTGTTCTGACTGTTCACATAACCGGATAAATGAAACCAGGCCTCATCAGTGAAAAAAGTGACGTCAAGGATGGCAGCGCCATGTTCATAAATAAAATTCTGAAACCACATGCAGTAGTTTAAACGGGATTCATAATCTCTTTCTTGGAGTTGAGACACTTCAGTTAATTTGTATGGACGATAGTGTAGTTCACTTCTTAAAACCTTGTGAACAGAACTCTTAGATATTTGCACCTGTTGAGACAAGTGGTTTAAAGATGCATTTGGACTCATTGTAATTCTGTCGTGGAGTTCCATAATTTGGTCTTGTGAAATTGAAGGTCTTTCAGATCGGTATGCATCTACCACACTACCGGTTTCACGAAACTTTTTGATCAATTTTGTAACAGAATTTCGGTGAGAGACTTGTGAGTCTGGAAATTTCCTCACGAATTGTCTAATGACCTCATCCGTATATTTACCGCCATTACGAAAGACATGCTCAACCAGAAATACCCTGTTTTCAATCGTCAACACCATTTCCTTCAAGCAATGAGACAGTGAAAGTAGCGTAGTGCCCGTCCTTTACGTAAATAAAACCTTAAAGGAAGCAGCGGTTTGTTCATAAATGTGGTTTACAAAATTGTGGTACGTAGATGATGATTACGTCATTTACTGAATATTAGAAATATTCACTGCACTGAGACTTTAAAAACACCCTGTATAACAACAGGCAGAATGAATGGAAAGAAGAGAGAGGAAAACCAAGAGAAAAAATATTGAACAGCTTATCCAAATGACATAATAAAAGATCAGCGACTGAAATTATGACATGCATGAAGGACCGAGTGATGTGGAGAGAGATGATCGCCTACGCCAAGTGATGTGGCACCTGATAATGAATTAATTTATATTATTTTTCTATGAAACTACTTAACCCTTTATATACTTTTCCTTCCACAAGCACAGTCAAACACGATTGTCAAACAAGATTTTCAAACAAGATTGTCAAACAAGATTTCCAAACATGATTGTCAAACAAGATTTCCAAACATGATTGTCAAACAAGATTTCAAAACAAAATTGTCAAACAAGATTTCCAAACATGATTGTCAAACAAGATTTCCAAACATGATTGTCAAACAAGATTTCCAAACAAAATTGTCAAACAAGATTTCCAAACTGAATCAAAGACTGTGTGAGAACTTACGGCCTCCATTAGTCATGAACCCCATGAGAGTGTCTGGTTGACCAGCCAGAGCTGTGTCTGTGGCAATGATCTGTTGCTGAGCTCTCTCAGCAGCTGAGGTTGCCATGACAGCTGCTGATGAGGTAGCTGCTGAGGTCATTGTCGTTTTCCTCGGAGACGTGGAGGTCATGACCTGTGGCTTAGGGAGTAACTCCTCCTCATCCTTGTCATCCTTCAAGCTGTTCGGCTGGATGGGCCAAAATCTTTGTTGAGGTTTGTTTCCAGGTTTGCTGGGTTTCTTGGCTTTAGCCTTGTCAAGATTTGAAGCCTCCAACATTGGCTGTGGAGATTATCGTCTGATGTTTAGATAAGTTTTCTTAGAACAAAAAATATCATCTCTGTAATGGCCCACGGCAATACAGAATATGGAGTTTGTGCCCATATTTTTGGGGGGTAATGTGGTCAGAACAGAGACAAATGGCGAGATTTGATAAAATATCTTTAAAAGAATTGAAGACTGCTAGAACAAAAATTCAGATAAAGAAAGAGAGTATCGTGGTCTACGCCCTATGGGCTGGATATGGCTCGAAAGGTCAATAGATAGATAGAATGTGGTCAGTATTAAATCAGTGCTGTATTTTCTTTTACTATGAAAATATCTGGCGCTCACTTAATTGATGATGATTCTAGAAGACATCGGTTGGGATTCAACCCAAACTCTTGTCCTTAACTGATGCTCTACCATGGCTTCCAAACTGTCTTTATGAATTTTAGACACAGACCCACACTACGTGGATTATGGGTCGACTGTGTGGTTCTCCAAAAGACAAAGAGCCACATAGAGTGGCCAATGACATTTTTTCCCAATTTGGAAATTCATTATAAATTTCTAACCTTTATAGCAAATACATTTTAGTACCTGATGCTTTTCGGGTGATCTATTTTCATGGGAAGAAAATAGCCATTATGAAACAATCTGAGCACACAAGAAAAAAACTTCAGTTTTTTGTTTTGCTACTTTAGAATTATACACACAAAAATTACTACCTCTTCCATTAATCGTTATAAAAGTGTTATTTCTGATTCGATTGTGATCAAATCACCACAAATTGTGTAAGTATTGATATATTATGTAAATAAGTTATATTTTAGTGTTACAATGAATATTTCATTTATGGATTAACTCACAAAAGACTGGTCAGAATGTTTGTCATTTCTTTTTTTCTATGAATTTTACTTTTCTTCTTAATTATTATTATTTTATTTTATTTATTTTGAGAGTTTGTTGAAAGTAAGCAGTTTCTACAATTTCTATTTACCAATCACCATGGGTTCATTTTCATGCACAAATTGAATACAGGACCTTCATCTATCATCTGTCTCTGATAGGGATTGGTACTAAATCTCACTCACTTTCAGCTCACTAAGACAAAAATCAAGAGATATCTATATCCCTGTCTCCAGAAAATGAAAAGTTTTTCACACAAACTAGCAATTGTGATTACAATCTTACACTGATGCCTACAAACTCTTCTAGTTGTACCTACAAATCCGTGCTTGTGTCTATAAATCTATGCTGTTATCTAAAACTCATAGTTTCATTCATAACAGAACACAGAACCAAGCTGCCCGTATCATCACTGGTGCTATAAAATCTACACCTATCAAGACTCTAGAAACAGTAACAGGTTTACAACCCTTAGATGACAGACGGGTCATTAAAGTATTGCAACAAGCGGAGAAATATAGAAGGCTCCTTAGCCACCCCATGTACCAAAGAATATCTGGTTCTGGAATTGTACGACTAAAGAGGAGCAACTTCGTTGCAATTGCCAATGAACTAACTACTGGAGACCCAGTTCTTTCCCAAACAATATCGAAACCCTTGGGACCATCTGATATGTCTCCTCATGGAAAACATAAAATACCAGAACTTCAGGAAAACATAACAGGAATCATGAAAAAAGGCACTCAATCAGACACAGAAAAAAAACACGTAGCAGAAAAACACATATCTTGGTGTGCCCGTATTAATCATGTCTCATATCTTTATGTGTGTATGTGTTTAGTCATATCTCATATCTTAGTGTGTATCTGTGTTAGTCATGTGTCATATCTTTGTGTGTGCATGTTTGGGTTAGTTATATCTCATATCTTTGTGTGCATGATTATGTTAGTCATATCTCATATCTTTGTGTGTGCATGTCTGTATATGTTACATCTCATATCCTTGTGTGTGCATGGCTATGTTAGTCACATCTCATATCTTTGTGTGTGCATGTCTATGTTGGTCATATCTCAATCTTTGTGTGCATGTCTGTGTTAGTCACCTCTAGTGACTCGGGCAGATGGTGCTTGTAAACCTGGGAGGGCCGACCATCTAAGGGCAGAATCCCCCTACAGAAAAGATCATCTGCTGTCTTGCAGGAAGATTGGGGACAATCAAAGGCTAAGGAAAGCTAACCTGAATAAAATGCTGGCTGATATCGGATGCACTGGGCCACTGGCGCAGAACACAGTGCAACGTTTTAATGGGTGTTCAATCAGAGTGGATCTGGCAGACTAATTGTGATGTTCTGTCTGTGGTGGGTGATCAACACACTTAACCTGACAGCTGACTTCATGTGAGAGTCTGGAATCCTACTCTGATTGAGTCCTGATCGCAGAGAGAGAGAGAGAGAGAGAGAGAGAATCCTTGTAAAGATATTTTATCAAATCTCGCCATTTGTCTCTGTTCTGTGCAAGCAGCTCTATCTCATTGAGGGAGCCATTTCCTGCTGCTTTTGTCTCTCTGATCAATGTTCTTCTCAGTGTCTCTCCTCAGTGGGTCGGCCTCTTTTCCTCTTACCTGTTGTTCCCCATATGAGGGCTTTCTTTGCTATTCGGTTATTATCTCTCCTCATCACATTTCCAACATATGACCATTGTCTTTTCTTTATTACTGAAGATATTAGTGGTTGATTGGCGATTTCTCTAATTTCCTCATTTGTTTTGAATTTGTTCCATGCTATACCAAGTATTTTCCTTAGACATTTTTTTTCAAATGCGTTCAACTTTGTTTCTATGTCTCTTGTTGTTTTCCAGCTCTCAAATGCATACGTAAGGGTTGATAGTACATTTAATTTGAATAGTCTAAATCTATGCTGGTGCCTAAAAGTCATAGTTCTGCTAACCAATCTACGCTTGCGTCTACAAATCTATGCTGGTGCCTACAAACTTGCAGTTGTATCTACAAACATATGCTGGTGCCTACAAACTTGCAGTTGTATCTACAAACATATGCTGGTGCCTACAAACTTGCAGTTGTATCTACAAATCTATGCTGGTGCCTACAAACTTGCAGTTGTATCTACAAATCTATGCTGGTGCCTATAAACATGCAGTTGTATCTACAAACATATGCTGGTGCCTACAAACTTGCAGTTGTATCTACAAACATATGCTGGTACCTACAAACTTGCAGTTGTATCTACAAACATATATATGCTGGTGCCTACAAACTTGCAGTTGTATCTACAAACATATGCTGGTGCCTACAAACTTTGCAGTTGTATCTACAAACATATGCTGGTGCCTACAAACTTGCAGTTGTACCAACAAATCTATGCTGGTGCCTATAAACTTGCAGTTGTATCTACAAATCTATGCTGGTGCCTACAAACTTGCAGTTGTACCAACAAATCTATGCTGGTGCCTATAAACTTGCAGTTGTACCAACAAATCTATGCTGGTACCTATAAACTTGCAGTTGTACCAACAAATCTATGCTAGTGCCTATAAACTTGCAGTTGTACCAACAAATCTATGCTGGTGCCTATAAACTTGCAGTTGTACCAACAAATCTATGCTAGTGCCTATAAACTTGCAGTTGTACCAACAAATCTATGCTGGTGCCTATAAACTTGCAGTTGTACCAACAAATCTATGCTGGTACCTATAAACTTGCAGTTGTACCAACAAATCTATGCTGGTGCCTATAAACTTGCAGTTGTACCAACAAATCTATGCTAGTGCCTATAAACTTGCAGTTGTACCAACAAATCTATGCTGGTACCTATAAACTTGCAGTTGTACCAACAAATCTATGCTGGTACCTATAAACTTGCAGTTGTACCAACAAATCTATGCTAGTGCCTATAAACTTGCAGTTGTACCAACAAATCTATGCTGGTACCTATAAACTTGCAGTTGTACCAACAAATCTATGCTGGTACCTATAAACTTGCAGTTGTACCAACAAATCTATGCTAGTGCCTATAAACTTGCAGTTGTACCAACAAATCTATGCTGGTACCTATAAACTTGCAGTTGTACCAACAAATCTATGCTGGTGTCTATAAACTTGCAGTTGTACCAACAAATCTATGCTAGTGCCTATAAACTTGCAGTTGTACCAACAAATCTATGCTGGTACCTATAAACTTGCAGTTGTACCAACAAATCTATGCTGGTACCTATAAACTTGCAGTTGTACCAACAAATCTATGCTAGTGCCTATAAACTTGCAGTTGTACCAACAAATCTATGCTAGTGCCTATAAACTTGCAGTTGTACCAACAAATCTATGCTGGTACCTATAAACTTGCAGTTGTACCAACAAATCTATGCTAGTGCCTATAAACTTGCAGTTGTACCAACAAATCTATGCTGGTACCTATAAACTTGCAGTTGTACCAACAAATCTATGCTGGTACCTATAAACTTGCAGTTGTACCAACAAATCTATGCTGGTGTCTACAAACTTATGATTGTGTGCACAAACCTGCAGAATCCTTCTCCGAGCATTGATGAACCAGTTGTTGACTTGCAGCAGTGTCAGGTTTGTCTGGGCAGCAATCTGTCGCTTCTCATCTTCAGTTGGGTACGGATGCTGTGAACAGAAAAGCCCTAAATGACATGAATGTAATCATAATATGGTATATTATATATTTACTCGTTCTGCTTCTTGAATCAGATTTTCCAATTTCCCTTCTTGATATAGAGTCCTAACATTGCAAGTACTTATTTTAAGATCTTTCCTCCGACATAAGTTCGAATTCCTCTCCATGGCTTCCTCTGGACTAGTACGTGATGAGGCTCAAATCTCTTTCACAGTGGTCAGCCACATTCGTCTTTTGTGTCCTGAACATGCCTTTTGTGAACCACACACTTTCCTGTTTTCGCTTTCTGGGCCATTGGTCGTTGCTGACTCTTCTGCCCCATCTACCGTTGCAGACTTTGTACCACTAGGGCTAAAACTAAGAATAGCAAAATGTTACATCTTCTCAATATTCCTATATGGTGCAGAAATATAGACATTAGACAAGAAAACAGAACAGAGAATTGAAGCCTTTGAAATGTGGATATATATAAAAGAGTAGGTAGAATTGGATGGAAGGAAAAGAAAACAAACGATGAAGTGTTAAAACAACTAAAAATAAAAAGAGAACTGCTAAACACAATTCAAACAAGACAAATGCGATTTTTGGGGCATGTTAAAACAGGGATGGCCAATAAGGTGCCCGCGGGCCACAAGCCCGCGACGTCCTTTTTTTGGCTCGCGACGGATACAAAATAATGTCAGGTTGCATTGAGCAAAATGTCCCGGGTAAAGTTGATTTAATATTTGTTACATTAAATTTTACCGTGGAGAAAGCTAACTCAAATATTCCCTAGTAGTTTGTTTAAAATAAAGTATAATTATTGGTGGAAACATCCGAGGTAAATCAAAGAAGAATAATAGTACAAGTAGACCTATGTTTAACACTCGGAACACTCTAGTAGTTAGTTTTACGTCGCCTTTCCATCATTACCGACCCATCCTTTTTTCCGTATGATCATCCTCCGATCGACTGAAACAAAGGAAGAAGCCGACAAATGGTTCTAGAACCGACTCTTGGTTTGGCGAGTTCAAACAATTTCTGCCAAGAAATACACCCACCTCCTCCTCCCCAACACATTCACCCCACAATTATTTTACTTTCAGTTTCTTTCTCTCCAATCCTCTTTTCATCAGTCAAAATTATATATCTGATATCTGATCTGATCATTCTGATTTTGTCGAGTTACAGTGAACAGTTCCATTTTTAACAGGAAACAGTGCTATTGTTGTAATCCGTGTTTTCATTGTCTGTTGCTTCTGTCGTGGTACACTATGAGCAATAAACGTCAATTAAATGAAAAAAAAATCAGATTTTTTCATGAGAAATGGGAACATGATTTTTTATTTATCAACAATAAGGATAGCAAACCGCAGTGCCTTGTGTGTTTGCAAGTGCTGTCTGTAAATAAAGAGTATAATCTTAAATGGCATTACACACAGCAGCACGCAGCTAAATACAAGGACTACATTGGTACAATACGTTCTACACTTGCGTGCGATTTGAAGAAAAAGGTTAGTGCTCAGAAATCTGTTTTTACTACATTAACAACAAAACAAACAAGTTCCTTAATGGCATCGTTTGTTGTAAGAGCAGAGATAGCGAAATAAAAAAAATCATTATGTGACAATGACTTCGAAAAGCTTTGTTCTATTAACATGGCGCGTGCATTTGGAGAAGAAAAATTTGCCAGTCATTTTGAGAACGTTCCACTAACAAAACAGACAGTCACTAGAAGGGTTGAGGAAATAAGTTCTCATATATCTAGCAAATTAAAGTGTGTCGTTAGAAATTCCGCTTACTTTTCTCTGGCTTTGGATGAATCTACTGACATATCAGACACAGCACAACTTTTAATTTTCATAAGAACTGTTTCAAAAGACTTTATTATCAATGAAGAGCTACTAGCTTTAGATTCATTGCATAATACGACCAAAGGTCAAGACATTTATGACTCAGTTATGAAAGTTGTTAACGGTATCGGTGACATAAACAGACTTTCAGCAATAGTGACAGATGGCGCTAAGTCTATGTGTGGTGCTTAAACAGGTTTAGTTGGATTATTAAGGAAGGCTGGAATCCAATGCCCAGCATTACACTGCATTATACACCAGGAGGCGCTGTGTGGCAAGATTCTAGACGTGGAGGATGTTATGAAAACTGTAATAAAGTGTGTGAATTTAATCAAAGGCGGGAATCGGGCTTTGACACACCGACCGTTTATAAATGTTCTATCAGAAGTTGAGGCGGAATATGGCGATTTGGTGCTCTACACACAAGTACGCTGGCTAAGCAGGGAGAATTGTTTGAGGCGGTTTTTTTCATTGAGAAACGAGATAATGCAGTTTTTAGAGAAACATGATGCCAACAAAGAACTGATCAGAAAAATGTCTGATCCACAGTTTAACAGCATATTGGCCTTTTTAACTTATATCACCTAGCACATGAATCAACTCAACATGAAGCTACAGGGACTTTCCCAAACAGTCTCAGATTTGGTAAGACACCTAGATGGATTTATAAGTCAACTAAAAGTTTTTAGATTTACCCTGGCCACAGAAAACTTCATTCATTTTCCTTCGTGCAAAGAATTGATTGAGGAGCGCTGTGACACTGATTTCAAATTTTCTGTATTAATTAATGTTAGACAAACTATTAGAACAATTCAATTAACAATTTTCTGACTTCAGTGGTGTATGACCAGAACTGACATTGTTTAACAACCCTATGAAGTGTGACATTTTCCAACAACATGACACTTTTCAGTTGGAGTTAAGTAACCTCCAAAGTGACCCCTTTTTCCAATCAAGGATGGATATAGAAGTTGACTTTTGGAAACTTGGGCCACGGGAAAAATATCCCGTATTGAGTGATTTCAGTTTGAAAATTACTTCTATGTTCGGAAGGACATATGTATGTGAATGCGCTTTTTTCAACAATGAAGGAGATTAAATCGTCACAAAGAAACCGACTCACTGATGGCCACCTTCAGGATTTATTACGAATATCATCATCATCTTTACACATTGACTTTGATGAACTTGCTGCACATGAACATCCACATTGTTCTCATTAAGGTTTGTTACATGTCAACTTTAAAATGACCTAACTAAAACATGTTTGTTAAACAATATAAATAGCAACTTTTATTCATTTTTATAAATCAACTAGGCATTTTTAACTCTGTTGCAACAAAATGATTTATGTAAGCAAATAATGCCGATAAATAACAAAACTATTACTTTAAAACAAATGCCAAGTTTATTTGTATTGATGTTGTTATGTGTGTGGCCCGCCACACAAAAAATAATTAAAAAGTGGCCCGCCATTTGAAAGAAATTGGCCATCCCTGTGTTAAAAGACACAACAGCCTACTAAATGTAATCCTGGAGGGGAAAATACAAGGTAAAAGAGGCAGAGGCAGACCAAGACTAACATGGGCGAGTAACATCAAAAGATGGACAAGTCAGCCTATGACAACCTGCACCATCAAAGCAAGAGACAGAGCAGAATTGCGCTCCATGGCAGCCAACCTTCTTTGCAGAGACAGCACTCAATGATGATGATGATATTATATATGGCTAGGGTCATTGCAGAAGTCAAAAATACACAGGGTCACCTTTGTCTACGTCCCTGGACATGCGGGAGTACAGCAGATATGAGCAGACCAAGATATTCAGATTCAGAACAAATCATTGTGGCCTCAGAGCACACCTACACAAGATAGAGATTTTTAAACTTCTGACTGTCAAGTATCCAGTCAAACTCCAGAGCGTATCCTACAGGAATCCAGCACTCTCAACACCCTAAGAACACAAATATGGCTCACAGAAACAACCCTACATGACAAATTAATGGGAACCTGTGAAGACCTCAAACATACTATCTTGTTTGTGACCCAAGCTGGTCTAAACATCTAAAAGCATAGCAGTAGCTGATCACTGAAGAAACAGACTTTAAATGCTGAAGTCATCCAACTAAGCTACAAGGATACACACAACCAACAAAAAATGAGCTGAAGTCATCCAACTAAGCTACAAGGATACACACAACCAACAAAAATGAGCTGAAGTCATCCAACTAAGCTACAAGGATACACACAACCAACAAAAATGAGCTGAAGTCATCCAACTAAGCTACAAGGATACACACAACCAACAAAAATGAGCTGAAGTCATCCAACTAAGCTACAAGGATACACACAACCAACAAAAATGAGCTGAAGTCATCCAACTAAGCTACAAGGATACACACAACCAACAAAAATGAGCTGAAGTCATCCAACTAAGCTACAAGGATACACACAACCAACAAAAATGTGATTTTAACTACAATATTTAAATAGCCGTGATCTAATATAGTTTCCTTTTCTCTTGTATAGTCTGGCCTAATTCTCATTTTCAGTTGTGTACGGATGTACCCAACTGTTCACACGCTTTTCTGTGATCGGCCACCCACTCTCAAGTTTATAGGCACCAGCACAGATTTGTAGATACAACCGCATGTGTATAGTTTCCTTTTCTCTTGCTCAAAGTAGGTGTTACATATTATCAGCCTGTTTTCTTCACAGAATTGTATTAATCTTTCTCCTCTGTCATTTCTTTTTCCTAAACCATGACTTCCTATAATGGTCTTTTATCTACCTTTTCCTACTTTAGCGTTCATGTCACCCATTACAATCAAGATGTCTGATAATTTTACTTGCTTCATAACTTTATTTAGGTCTTCATAGTATGCCTCTTTTTGTTCATCTGTGTAGTCTTGGTTGGTCAGGTCAGGTAATTTTACCAGCTACTGTATGCAGTAAACAGTACAATCTGTGGCTGCCCTGCTGCCTTGCAGGTAAGCTCAGGAGAGTAAAAGGGCTAAGGGAGGGTACCCAGAAGTAAAACAACCCCACTGCCTTGTGGGTGAGACTTTTTAGTCAAAGGCTAGCGGAGCCAACCGTAAACAAACTGACGGAAAGCAACAGAAAACCACCGCCATAACTTCTTTGTACAATCATGAATCGTCACAACAATAGAAATAACAACAACAACGTTAAGGGGGATTCCAATGGAAACCCTCATTCGGTAGGGGACATCATGTGCTACAGGTGATACCCGATCGTCATCAAGTTACTGTAAGCAAAATAAAAATAAAACAAACTCTAAATATGGGTACTTGGAATGTGAGAACACTCATGCAGAAGGGTAAACTAGAAAACATCATACAAGAAATGAAAAGAATGAGTTTACAATTACTGGGACTTTGCGAAATGAGATACACTGGATCAGGGGAGATGTATTCTGATAAACATAAAATAATCTATTCTGGAGGTACTGAACACCAAAGAGGAGTAGGTATCATCTTGGATGCAGAAAGAGCAAGAACAGTGAAAGGCTTTTACCCAATATCTGACAGAGTCCTTTTAGTGAAATTGAATGGAAAGCCAACAGACATAAATCTTATACAAGTTTATGCACCAACAGCAGACAGTCTAGAGGAAACAATTGATAAATTTTATGAGTTAAATGAGTCACTTCATAAATGCAAACCACATGAAAACACCATAGTTCTAGGGGATTTTGACGCAAAGTAGGAAAGGAATGAGTTGAGGAAGTAGTCGGTCATTATGGCTTAGGCGAGAGGAATGAAAGGTGAGAAACTTATTGACTGGGCAAGAACATACAACTTGATGATAGGAAACACCTGGTTTAAGCAACATCCAAGACGTCTGTGGACATGGAAAAGCCCTGGGGACAACGCACGTAATCAAATTGATTATATAATGATAAGCAATAGATTTAGAAACAGTCTGGTGTGTGTGAAAACTAGACCAGGGGCAGATTGCAATAGTGACCATGTACCAGTTGTGGGAAAGCTTAGAGTAAAATTAAAAACAACAAAATGAGCCTCAGTTAACATCAAGTTAAATTTAGATAATATATAAAATATTATATATATATAATTTAGATAAAATATATATAAGGGTATATTAACAAATCAAACTACATGGCGATAATATGCAAGACACTCAAGAGAGGAAAATTAAAAAAGAGGTCACTTCCCTGTGTTCCGGAGTGCGGTCAGTCTGAGAATCGACTCAAACTGCGAGGACGGAAGACCAACTATAAACAATCTCGCTAGCCAGGCGGTGAGGTGAGACGACGGAAAGGAAGGGTTCTAAAATTATGGGGAGGTGGGTACAGGATATGTATAAACTATGCAAATCTAACTATGTGTGAGTACCCCGGATCGATGTGTAAAAATAAGAATGTGTATGTAACAATGCATGCTAACAAGCATAAATCAGCATATATATTGCCACAAAGCCCACAGAAGGAACACCGAAATGAGCACAAATATGACAATAACCATGCAGACAAATATATCAGCATGCATAGGTGTAAGAAATGTGTAGTGGGTGTCCTATGTGTATGAGAGTGATATGTTCATACCCTGGGGGGACAGCGAACCCAATTGGGCAATAAGGCGATTCTCAAGGGCGAATCGGCTGCGATTGCTAGAGTGACAGAAGACAATGCCAGTAACTTGCATGTCCAGTTTGCCACTATGGCCAGGGAAGTTGAAATGGGCAGACACCGGGCTGCCAGTCTTTTGCTCAACATCACGAAGATGCTCACAAAATCTGTCACTCAAGCGTCGTCCACTTTCACCCACATACGTCATCTGGCAATGCTTACATATTATGGTGTAGATGATATTCCGCGACACACAAGTGAACCCCTCCTTGATGTCAAATTGCTTATTAGGGAACAAGACCGAATCGGTGCAAAGCACGTAGTTACAAGTTCTGCAAACTCGACGTCCACAACGAACAGTACCAGGGTGTTTGTGGTTTGAGCGGGGGAGGCGGCTCGTGACAAGAATGTCTCTCAGACTCCTGTCGCGTCTGAAGGCTACCATAGGAGGATCACTGAAAAGTAGGCGGGTAGTGGGATCTGAGTGGAGAATGGAGCGATACCGGTTAAGGATCCTCACCGCAGCCAAGTTGTGGGGGTGGTAGGTAAGGGTGAATATAGTCCTATCAGAGGGACAGCGGGTGGATGGGGTGAGTGCCACAGGACGGGGAATATCGAGAGCTCACTTAAAGGCAGATTGGAGAACCGAATCAGGATAGAGACGACACCTGAAAAAACTTAACATCAGGTGGGCCTGTTGGAGAAAATCTTGATCATCCTGGCAGATACGACGAAGACGTAATAATTGAGAATATGGAATGGAATCTCTGCAGTGAGATGGATGAGACGAGGTGTAGAGAAGATACCAGTGGGCATCCGTAGGTTTATAGAAGACGGAAGTGTGGAGGCTGGAGGTATATACTCTTTATCTATATCGTTTTGGTCGACTGCAAGAAGTATCAACAGTGAGCGTGGCCATTATGTGACAAAAATTTGATAAATAAACAATGAATATAAATTCAAAAATTTTCCAGCGTTTGAAACTTCGACCATGCCGGTATAAACAGAAAGGTCAAGCGAGAGAACTCTCCTACTTCCGGAAATCAAGTGTTGGTTGAAGTAAAAACGAAAATCAGTGAAAACGAATCAAATATTCAGCTACACCCAAAATAACCGAGGTGTCGGTGAGTGGTTAGAACTGATCATTTTCATAGAACCGAGGTGTCGGTGAGTGGTTAGAACTGATCAATTTCATAGAACCGAGGTGTCGGATAATAGTCTGGAAAGAGTTAAGAAAAAGAGTACAAGAAAAACGCAATCAAAAACTGGATGTATAAGTTCAAAAGAGGAAGAACTGTTGATTGAAGAAAACATAAGGGAACGATGGACAGAATACATTAAAGATCTTTATAATGATGAATGAACGTAAGTAAATATTAAGGATAATGGAGAAGGACCAGAAATACTCAGAGAAGAAGTGGAAGATGCCTTGCGCAATATGAAAGCAGGCAAAGCTCATGGACCAGATAATATAACTAAAGAAGAGATTGAAGCCATGGGTGATTTTGGAATAGATAATTTACAAAATATTGAATGATATCTACAACTGCGGATATATACCAGACGACATGCTCAAATCAATATTCATAGCCCTACCAAAGAAATTGGGTGCAATTGAATGCGATGATCATCGCACAATAAACCTTATGAGTCATATGACTAAGATATTACTAAGAATCATCATGCAAAGAGTGCGAAACAAAATCAGTCCAGAAATTAGCGATGAACAGTGTGGTTTTGTTAGAGATAAAGGAACAAGCAATGCCATTTATATCATAAGATCTTTAGTAGAAAGAGCCATAGAGGTGAAAACAGATCTATACCTATGTTTCATAGATTACACCAAGGCATTTGACAAAGTAAAGCACCAAGAAATAATCAAAATTTTTGAAAGCATAAACGTAGACAGCAAAGATCTAAGAATAATAAAGAACATATACTGGCAACAAACAGCGACCATAAGAACTGGAAACCAATTGGGAATGTTTCAACAAATAAAACAGGGTGTTAGACAAGGTTGTGTGCTGTCACCAGATTAGTTTAATAGTTATAGTGAGATTATTTTAAGATCCATAAGGGGCATGCCTGGAATAACAATTGGAGGTCATAACATAAATAATCTAAGGTATGCTGATGATACAGTCTTAATTGCTAAGAGTGAAAATGAGTTACAAGAAATATTGGACATTATAGTGAAAGAAAGCAAAAATAAGGGACTCAGTCTTAATAGCAAAAAGACAGAGGTAATGGTAACAACAAAGAAAAAGACATCACCTCAGTGCATAATAAAGACAAGTGGAACAATACTCATCATCATTGAGTGCCGTCTCCGCATCGAAGGTTGGCTACCATGGAGCGCCATTCTACTCTGTCTCTTGCTTTGAAGCTGCAGATTGCCTATAGGCTGACTTGTCCATCTTTTGATGTTACTCGTCCACGTTAGTCTTGGTCTGCCTCTGCCTCCTTTACCTTGTATTTTCCCTTCTAATATTACTTTTATTAGACTGTTGTGTCTTTTAACATGGCCCAAAAATGTCATTTGTCTTGCTCTAATTGTGTTTAGTAGTTCTTTCTTCATTTTTAGTTGTTTTAAAACGTCCTCGTTTGTTTTCTTTTCTTTCCATCCAATTCTACCTATTCTTCTATAAATCCACATTTCAAAGGTCTCAATTTTCTGCTCTGTTTTCTGGTATAATGTCCATGTTTCTGCACCATACAGGAATATTCAGAAGATGTAACATTTTGCTATTCTTAGTTTTAGCACTGGAACAATACTAAAAAACGGTAAATGAATTTAAATATTTGGGAACTTTGTTAACCTCAGACGGAAGATGTACAAAAGAGGTGAGATGCAGAATGGCTCAGGCAAAAGAAGCTTTCCAAAAAATGAGGAAGATACTATGCAATCCATTTTGACAATAGAAACAAGAAAAAAAGTTCTTAAATGTTATGTAGAGCCAGTCTTAACATATGGATGCGAATCATGGACAATAGGACAACAGACAAGAAAATCACTGGAGTCTGTAGAAATGTGGTTTTACAGAAGAATGTTGAGAGTACCATGGACAGCTAAGAAGAGTAATGGAGATGTTCTGAGAGAGGTCAAAGCAAAAAGAGAGCTAATTTCCAATATTAGGAAGAAACAATCATCATTTTTTTGCCATGTAATGAGAAGAGAACAACTGGAATATATTGTGACAACTGGAAAAATTGAGGGATGAAGAGATAGAGGGAAGCAAAGAGAAAGAGACAAAAATATCAGACAGCTTAAGACAATGGCTTGGCAGAAGGTCAACAACAGAAATGATAAATAGCTGCCAAGATGGAAAGTTGTGGAGAGACATGATCGCCTATGCCAGCAGGCATGGTACCTGATGATGATGATCTAATATAGAACAACAGAAGAACAATACACACCACAAAGTGGTGATTATAATTTTTTTTTTAAAAACTATCTTTACAGCATTTTCCCATTACTAGGGTCTGCGGGGAGGTGGGGGGATGGACACATATGAGACTGAAGAATATAGATCGCTTGTCCAGTGCAGTCCCCCACAAGGTGTTCAGGTCTTAGTTTATATTTCACTCCCCATTAAAAAACAAAAAACATGCGACTCTACCATTAATCGAACCAGCATTCTTCTGGCTTGGCAAATAACAAGCTACTAAATCGGCCACCCACTCTCCTGGTAAGTAGAATAAAATATACCACAATAGAGGTGAGAGTTCAAGAAACATACCACAATAGAGGTGAGAGTTCAAGAAACATACCACAATAGAGGTGAGAGTTCAAGAAACATACCACAATAGAGGTGAGAGTTCAAGAAACATACCACAATAGAGGTGAGAGTTCAAGAAACATACCACAATAGAGGTGAGAGCTCAAGAAACATACCACAATAGAGGTGAGAGTTCAAGAAACATACCACAATAGAGGTGAGAGCTCAAGAAACATACCACAATAGAGGTGAGAGTTCAAGAAACATACCACAATAGAGGTGAGAGCTCAAGAAACATACCACAATAGAGGTGAGAGTTCAAGAAACATACCACAATAGAGGTGAGAGCTCAAGAAACATACCACAATAGAGGTGAGAGTTCAAGAAACATACCACAATAGAGGTGAGAGCTCAAGAAACATACCACAATAGAGGTGAGAGTTCAAGAAACATACCACAATAGAGGTGAGAGCTCAAGAAACATACCACAATAGAGGTGAGAGTTCAAGAAACATACCACAATAGAGGTGAGAGCTCAAGAAACATACCACAATAGAGGTGAGAGTTCAAGAAACATACCACAATAGAGGTGAGAGCTCAAGAAACATACCACAATAGAGGTGAGAGTTCAAGAAACATACCACAATAGAGGTGAGAGTTCAAGAAACATACCACAATAGAGGTGAGAGTTCAAGAAACATACCACAATAGAGGTGAGAGTTCAAGAAACATACCACAATAGAGGTGAGAGTTCAAGAAACATACCACAATAGAGGTGAGAGCTCAAGAAACATACCACAATAGAGGTGAGAGTTCAAGAAACATACCACAATAGAGGTGAGAGCTCAAGAAACATACCACAATAGAGGTGAGAGTTCAAGAAACATACCACAATAGAGGTGAGAGCTCAAGAAACATACCACAATAGAGGTGAGAGTTCAAGAAACATACCACAATAGAGGTGAGAGTTCAAGAAACATACCACAATAGAGGTGAGAGCTCAAGAAACATACCACAATAGAGGTGAGAGTTCAAGAAACATACCACAATAGAGGTGAGAGCTCAAGAAACATACCACAATAGAGGTGAGAGTTCAAGAAACATACCACAATAGAGGTGAGAGTTCAAGAAACATACCACAATAGAGGTGAGAGCTCAAGAAACATACCACAATAGAGGTGAGAGTTCAAGAAACATACCACAATAGAGGTGAGAGCTCAAGAAACATACCACAATAGAGGTGAGAGTTCAAGAAACATACCACAATAGAGGTGAGAGCTCAAGAAACATACCACAATAGAGGTGAGAGTTCAAGAAACATACCACAATAGAGGTGAGAGCTCAAGAAACATACCACAATAGAGGTGAGAGTTCAAGAAACATACCACAATAGAGGTGAGAGCTCAAGAAACATACCACAATAGAGGTGAGAGCTCAAGAAACATACCACAATAGAGGTGAGAGCTCAAGAAACATACCACAATAGAGGTGAGAGCTCAAGAAACATACCACAATAGAGGTGAGAGCTCAAGAAACATACCACAATAGAGGTGAGAGTTCAAGAAACATACCACAATAGAGGTGAGAGCTCAAGAAACATACCACAATAGAGGTGAGAGCTCAAGAAACATACCACAATAGAGGTGAGAGCTCAAGAAACATACCACAATAGAGGTGAGAGTTCAAGAAACATACCACAATAGAGGTGAGAGCTCAAGAAACATACCACAATAGAGGTGAGAGTTCAAGAAACATACCACAATAGAGGTGAGAGCTCAAGAAACATACCACAATAGAGGTGAGAGTTCAAGAAACATACCACAATAGAGGTGAGAGTTCAAGAAACATACCACAATAGAGGTGAGAGTTCAAGAAACATACCACAATAGAGGTGAGAGTTCAAGAAACATACCACAATAGAGGTGAGAGTTCAAGAAACATACCACAATAGAGGTGAGAGCTCAAGAAACATACCACAATAGAGGTGAGAGCTCAAGAAACATACCACAATAGAGGTGAGAGTTCAAGAAACATACCACAATAGAGGTGAGAGTTCAAGAAACATACCACAATAGAGGTGAGAGTTCAAGAAACATACCACAATAGAGGTGAGAGTTCAAGAAACATACCACAATAGAGGTGAGAGCTCAAGAAACATACCACAATAGAGGTGAGAGCTCAAGAAACATACCACAATAGAGGTGAGAGCTCAAGAAACATACCACAATAGAGGTGAGAGCTCAAGAAACATACCACAATAGAGGTGAGAGCTCAAGAAACATACCACAATAGAGGTGAGAGTTCAAGAAACATACCACAATAGAGGTGAGAGCTCAAGAAACATACCACAATAGAGGTGAGAGCTCAAGAAACATACCACAATAGAGGTGAGAGCTCAAGAAACATACCACAATAGAGGTGAGAGTTCAAGAAACATACCACAATATGCTGAAACAGCCAGGATTTCATGATCTGTGTTGCTTGTTTTGGTAGTATTCCTCTTTTTTGCTTAGAGTTTCTATCTTCATCCTCATCTTCTGACATCCGATGGATGCCTGAAACAAGAACAGAATGCAGCATTACAACCCTCTGGAAAACAACAGATAACCAAAATGTATTTCTATATCTTTTTTTCTGGCATAACAGCTTCTATCAGAATAAATCATGCTCTTAACTCTTTCCGTACGTTTTGCTGCATTGTATACCATGTCGATTTTGGCCACATACGTTTTGCTGACTTATGCGCAACTCTCAATTTGATTAGTGTGAACCGCCATCAAACCATATTCTTTTTACACATCTTGTACCATCTTGGTATTGATGAAATCTAATACCTTGTTCAATTATCTAAACATTCATATTTGTTATGTTAGATAAATGTCAATAGTGTTGATTGATTCTTAAAACCATGACAAATGTTGTCTCTGAAATCTCTTCCGTTGTATGGATAACAAGTTTCCATAAGGGAAGAGTTAACCATCTGCCCTTAGCAGACGTGAGGTGGTCATAGCTGCATTGTGTTGGTTTATTTATGTCATTCAACCCAAAACATCCATCTTCAGCACAGCATCTTTGAGTACCAAGTTGCCTTTCCTCTTTGATCCCTGCTCACTTGGCCAGACTAGATAGTCTGCTTCCAGGAGCACTGTTAGGAGGTGGAGCTGGGTCTTGATCAGCTCTGTTGTTCGCTGATTCTGACACATTCTGTCAGGTGTGGGTCTCTAACCACTCTCAGCTCATTTGCTGGACAGGCGCCTTGGCTCCCTGTGGCTATAAAAGAGTGCAAAGGGACTAAAAGAAACAATGAGTGTGTATAGAACAACAGAGTGAAAATGCAAAACCTCTAATCTAAAATCTAAACATACAGAAAACAAAGATAATGTACATTGACAAAAAGGAAAAGAGATCTGTAGTAACTAACAATGAAGACTGTCAGAAAGAGATCTGTAGTAACTAACAATGAAGACTGTCAGAAAGAGATCTGTAGTAACTAACAATGAAGACTGTCAGAAAGAGATCTGTAGTAACTAACAATGGAGACTGTCAGAAAGAGATCTGTAGTAACTAACAATGGAGACTGTCAGAAAGAGATCTGTAGTAACTAACAATGGAGACTGTCAGAAAGAGATCTGTAGTAACTAACAATGAAGACTGTCAGAAAGAGATCTGTAGTAACTAACAATGAAGACTGTCAGAAAGAGATCTGTAGTAACTAACAATGAAGACTGTCAGAAAGAGATCTGTAGTAACTAACAATAGAGACTGTCAGAAAGAGATCTGTAGTAACTAACAATGGAGACTGTCAGAAAGAGATCTGTAGTAACTAACAATGGAGACTGTCAGAAAGAGATCTGTAGTAACTAACAATGAAGACTGTCAGAAAGAGATCTGTAGTAACTAACAATGAAGACTGTCAGATAGAGATCTGTAGTAACTAACAATGGAGACTGTCAGAAAGAGATCAACAGATGATTAGCAATAGCAACACAAACATTAAATGCCATGAAAAACATGTAGCACAATACCAGCATGGCAGTTAAATTAAAATTACTAAGGACTTGTATCTTCTCAGTAGCAACATACAGTTGTGAATTATTGATGTTCTCACAAACAGCAAGGAAGAAGATCAATTCATTCAAAACAAAATGCTTCAGAAAAATCCTTAGGATACTTTAGATAATGAAACAGAGCAATCAAGACTTACTAAAAGACCTAAACATTAAAAATAACTTTAACTCCATCTAAACATTACTTTCAACATTAACTTCACCCAAAAAAATTACTTTCAGCTGAATTCATCTGAAACTGTTTCAAGCTTGACCCCACACAAAATCCTTTCCCACCTCCACATCCCTCTACCACCTTCAACCAACACTGATATACCTACTAGGTTTTATGTCTGAATGCTGCTGTTGCGACTGCTGCTGTAAATGGTGCTGCTGTTGAACTTGCTGCGGCTGCTGCTGATGAGGTGGGGACGTCAGGGAGACCCCAATCTGAGAGAGGGGGGTACTACCATGGATAACTTGTTGGTTGAGAGGAGTTAGAGGCCCTTGAATCTTTAGCCCCCCAACAAACAGAACAAAAAAAATGATCAAAATTAGGTCAAATCATGAAAATAGAAATTATTTAAACAAATTTGTCATAAAACTGATCATCAATCCGTGGCCGACATCAACCCTATGACAAGGAAAACTCTGACATCAACCCTACGACAAGGAAAACTCTGACATCAACCCTACAACAAGGAAAACTCTGACATCAACCCTATGACAAGGAAAACTCTGACATCAACCCTACGACAAGGAAAACTCTGACATCAACCATACAACAAGGAAAACTCTGACATCAACCCTACGACAAGGAAAACTCTTACATCAACCCTACGACAAGGAAAAATCTTACATCAACCCTAAGATGAGGAAAACTCTTATATCAACCCGATGACAAGGAAAACTCTGACATCAACCCTATGACAAGGAAAACTCTGACATCAACCCTATGACAAGGAAAACTCTGACATCAACCCTATGACAAGGAAAACTCTGACATCAACCCTATGACAAGGAAAACTCTGACATCAACCCTGCAGCAAAGAAAACTCTGACATCAACCCTACGACAAGGAAAACTCTGACATCAACCCTACAACAAGGAAAACTCTGTCATCAAACCCTACGACAAGGAAAACTCTGACATCAACCCTATGACAAGAAAACTCTTACATCAACCCTACGACAAGGAAAAGTCTTACATCAACCCTAAGATGAGGAAAACTCTGACATCAACCCAATGACAAGGAAAACTCTGACATCAACCCTACGACAAGGAAAACTCTGACATCAACCCTACAACAAGGAAAACTCTGTCATCAAACCCTACGACAAGGAAAACTCTGACATCAACCATACAACAAGGAAAACTCTGACATCAACCCTACGACAAGGAAAACTCTGACATCAACCCTACGACAAGGAAAACTCTGACATCAACCCTACAACAAGGAAAATTCTTACATCAACCCTACGACAAGGTAAAGTCTTACATCAACCCTAAGATGAGGAAAACTCTGACATCAACCCGATGGCAAGGAAAACTCTGACATTTACCATACGACAAGGAAAACTCTGACATCTACCCTGCAACAAGGAAAACTCTGACATCAACCCTGCGGCAAGGAAAACTCTGACATTAACCCTACGACAAGGAAAACTCTGACATCAACCCTATGACAAGGAAAACTCTGACATCAACCCTATGACAAGGAAAACTCTGACATCAACCCAACGACAAAGGAAAACTCTGACATCAACCCTACAACAAAGAAAACTCTGACATCAACCCTGCAACAAGGAAAACTCTGCCATCAACCATACAACAAGGAAAACTCTGACATCAACCCTACAACAAAGAAAACTCTGACATCAACCCTGCAACAAGGAAAACTCTGCCATCAACCATACAACAAGGAAAACTCTGACATCAACCCTATGACAAAGAAAACTCTGACATCAACCCTATGACAAGGAAAACTCTGACATCAACTAAGATCTCACGGCCAAAGACATAATATGTCTGCTATGGTGCAGGTTTAAGGGGAAAAAAACCAGGACACATACAAGTACAGATCATACGAACAGCTCATCTTGTTTCATGTTGTTCCTATCCCTCCATATATGAGTACTGGCTATATGACCAGCTCATCTTGTGTCATGTTGTTCCTATCCCTCCATATATGAGTACTGACTATATGACCAGTTCATCTTGTGTCATGTTGTTCCTATCCCTCCATATATGAGTACTGACTATACGACCAGTTCATCTTGTTTCATGTTGTTCCTATCTCTCCATATATGAGTACTGGCTGTATGACCAGTTCATCTTGTGTCATGTTGTTCCTAACCCTCCATATATGAGTACTGGCTATATGACCAGTTCATCTTGTGTCATGTTGTTCCTATCCCTCCATATATGAGTACTGACTATCTGACCAGGTCATCTTGTTTCATGTTGTTCCTATCTCTCCATATATGAGTATTGACCATAAGACCAGCTCATTTCATGCCATGATGTAGTTCCTACCCCTCCATATACAAGTATTGACCATAATATCAGTTCATCTTGTGCCATGATGTTCCTACCCATCCATATATGAATGCCGACGACACAACCAGCTCATCTTATTTCGTAATATTGTTCCTATCTCTCCATTTATGAGTACTGGCAATATGACCAGCTCATCTTATGTCATATGTTGTTCCTATCCCTCCATATATGAGTACTGACAATACGACTAGCTCATCTTGTTTCATATGTTGTTCCTATCCCTCCATATATGGGTACTGGCAATATGACCAGTTCATCTTGTGTCATGTTGTTCCTATCTCTCCATATATGAGTACTGGCTATATGATCAGGTCATCTTGTGTCATGTTGTTCCTATCTCTCCATATATGAGTACTGGCTATATGATCAGGTCATCTTGTGTCATGTTGTTCCTATCTCTACATATATGAGTACTGACAATACGACCAGGTCATCTTGTTTCATATGTTGTTCCTATCCCTCCATATATGGGTACTGGCAATATGACCAGTTCATCTTATGTCATATGTTGTTCCTATCTCTCCATATATGAGTACAGACCATACGACCAGCTCATCTTGTTTCATGTTGTTCCTATCCCTCCATATATGAGTACTGGCTATATGACCAGGTCATCTTGTGTCATTTTGTTCCTATCCCTCCATATATGAGTACTGACAATACGACCAGGTCATCTTGTGTTATGCTGTTCCTATCCCTCAATATATGAGTACTGACAATCCGACCAGCTCATCTTATGTCATATGTTGTTCCTGTCCCTCCATATATGACTACTGACAATACGACCAGCTCATCTAGTGTCATATGTTGTTCCTGTCCCTCCATATATGAGTACTGACAATACGACCAGCTCATCTAGTGTCATATGTTGTTCCTGTCCCTCCATATATGAGTACTGACAATACGACCAGCTCATCTTGTGTCATATGTTGTTCCTATCTCTCCATATATGAGTACAGACCATACGACCAGGTCATCTTGTGTCATGTTGTTCCTATCTCTCCATATATGAGTACTGACTATACGACCAGGTCATCTTGTGTCATGTTGTTCCTATCTCTCCATATATGAGTACTGACTATACGACCAGGTCATCTTGTGTCATGTTGTTCCTATCTCTCCATATATGAGTATTGACCATAAGACCACCTCATTTCATGCCATGATGTTGTTCCTACCCCTCCATATACAAGTATTGACCATAATATCAGTTCATCTTGTGCCATGATGTTCCTACCCATCCATATATGAATGCCGACCACACGACCAACTCATCTTATGTCATATGTTGTTCCTATCCCTCCATATATGAGTATTGACAATACAACTAGCTCATCTTGTGTCATATGTTGTTCCTATCCCTCCATATATGAGTATTGACAATACAACCAGCTCATCTTGTGTCATATGTTGTTCCTATCCCTCAGTATGTTAAAAGATTGGACAGTGTATGTTAAAAGATTGGACAGTGTATGTTAAGAGATTGGATATTGTATGTTAAAAGATTGGATAGCATATATTAAAAGATTGTACAGTGTATGTTAAAAGATTGGATAGTGTATGTTAAAAGATTGGACAGTGTATGTTAAAAGAATGGACAGTGTATGTTAAAAGATTGGATAGTGTATGTTACAAAATTAGATAGTGTAGGTTAAAAGATTGGATAGTGTATGTTAAAAGATTGGATAGTGTATGTTAAAAGACAGGACAATGTATAGGTAAAGTGTGAAGATGATGCAAATGATGCATGTTAAGAAACATAGCTCTCATCTTGAATGGGTTTCTCTTAATTTGCAATGGTTTTCTACAAATTGGGCTTATAATTTCTATACGTTAATTTGTAAGGAAAGCACACCATTTGTGTGACTTTCTATATATTTTCTTATTTAAAATATATATACAAAATTACCAACAATTTCATTGACAATTAGGAAGAGAAGAAGGACATATGTTGGGTATGTGTTGAAAAGAGACAAGAAGAAAATTCTAAAACAGGCTCTTCTATAGAAACATCAGGATACAGGAAAAAGAGGAAGATCTAGAGAGATACTGAAAAGAACATTAATAAGAGATAAGCAAAGTTAGCAGGCATTGACACACTTGGTAAAATGTAACACCTCATGAAGAATAGAGATGGATGATGAAGTACACTACAAACCCTGAGTAACGTCCAGCAGCACTGAAGGGATCAAGTTGCAGAAATGCAAAAATAGCTGTGCTTATACAAGTGCTAACCAATAACAAACCCACATTTTAAACAGGCTATAAATGTGGGCAATAGGACAACAGACCAAAAAAATCACTGAAGTCTGTAGAAATGTGGTTTTACAGAAGAATGTTGAGAATACCATGGACAGCTAAGAAGAGTAATGAAAACGTTCTGATTGAGACCAAAGCAAAAAGAAAGCTAATTTCCAGTATTCGGTATAAACAATAAAAATTTTTTGGCCATGTAATGAGAAGGGAACAGCTGGAATATATTGTGACAACTGGGAAAATTGAGGGACGAAGAGATAGAGGGAAGCAAAGAGAAAAGATACCAGACAGGTTAACAGAATGGCTGGCAGAAAGTCAACAACAGAAATGATAAATAACTGTCGAGATCAAAAGTTGTGGAGAGACATGATCACCTATGTCAGCAGGCATGGTACTTGATGATGATGATGTGTAGAGAGCCACAGAACAAAGCCGTGAAATAAGACCCACATAAGCAGACCTCCAGTTACCTGTATTGGCTGGGCCACGATGCCTTGTGGTGTATGCACCATCTGGTAGACTGTGTTACCAGACACAATTTGTGGCTGTTGCTGTTGCTGTTGTAGGAGCATGTTGCCACCAACAACAGTGGAGGCCACCAGTGGAGGTTGAGGAACCTGAACAGCCGAGTTCATGGACACTATGTTTTGAGAGGCTATCAATAGATCATAGATTTATGTAGAATTTTATATCCATTTATAGTTTTACAAATTGTTCATTTATAGTTTTACAAATCAAATAAATTATAATTTTACATACAAAAGTAATTTATAGTTTTATAGATAAAGTTAACTTTTGTAAAGGTTCCCTTCACACCTTAACTAGGCGTATGGGAAATATGGGGAATCTATCTATCCTATCTTTCGTTCGCCTGAAGTATTGTCTATACCTGCAATGTCGTTTCCTGTATAAATGTTACTGTTTTTTGTCATTCTTGCAGTGGCCCATATAGTTTTGTCTGTGGTGTTGTATCTATGGACCAATGGATTTTCCTCATTCTACTACATTCAGTACAGTCTTGAAGTGTGTGTTCAGCAGTCTGGGGCGCCTGACCACATGTACAAGTAGTTGATGTATCGATCTTGAATTTTGTATACGTGTGACTATGGAGTCGATTGTGTCCTGTTCTTGAGACGTATAATGATAACTTGTTCATATCTATTCATATTATGAAAGGCATCCTGATTTGGGGCTTGTGGTCCTCTGATTGATTTGATTATCTGTTTCTTATGATGGTATGTAACTGGTGCATGTAGTTGTGTATCTGTTGCAACTTCTTTTACTAACTGATCTGCTCTCTCGTTTCCTGGTATTCCACAGTGAGATGGGATCTACTGCAGGCCGACCCTGTGGTGCTTGCAGAGCTCAGTCAATACAGTCTGCAAATGTGGTAATTTTCTGGACTGCAGTGCCTGGAGTACTGATCTTGCAAATATGGGGAAAAATTGACCAGATTTTTCCATGACCACGGCACATTTCTGCTGCCTTTACCTTTCAGAAAAAAATCTCTAGTACCCATTTTTAGAGGCTGGGTGAACCCCAGAGTCTTGTCAGTCCGAAAAAAAATCTGCCCACTTCTGGGAATTAAATCCAGACCCTTCAGATCAGGAAACAAAGTTGAACTGCTATCATCGACATCATCAAGTGCCATGCCTGCTGGCATAGGTGATCATGTCTCTCCACAACTTTCGACTTCGACAGTTATTTATCATTTCTGTTGTTGACCTTCTGCGAAGCCATTCTCTTAAGCTGTCTGGTATCTTTTCTCTTTGCTTCCCTCTATCACTTCATCCCTCAATTTTCCCAGTTGTTACAATATACTCCAGTTGTTCTCTTCTCATTACATGGCCAAAAATTGATTATTGTTTCTTCCTAATATTGGAAATTAGCTCTCTTTTTGCTTTGACCTCTTTCAGAACGCCTTCAGTACTCTTCTTAGCTGTCCATGGTATTCTGAACATTCTTCTGTAAAACCACATTTCTACAGCCTCCAGTGATTTTCTCGTCTATTATTCCTATTGTCCATGATTCACATCCATATGTTAAGACTGGCTCTACATAACATTTAAAAACTCTTTTTCTTGTTTCTATTGTCAAAAATGGATTGCACTGTATCTTCCTCATTAACTGCTCTTAATAATTGAATGTAAAATGCAAGATTAGACTACAGTTCGCACAGGTCAATAAAAATTCTTATATGATGGGGGCTGGGTGGTCTAGAGGTACGACGTCAGCCTCAAGACAAGATGGACCCAGGTTCAAAGCTCACTAAAAGCAGTGGTGATTATTTGTCGAATATAGAAAAATTAATCTGTGGTTTCTTTATGACGTTGTCCTCTCCTGATTTCTTTGGTAGTGAGATCTGATGTCCAGCCCTCTCTGGGTAGTGAGATCTGATGTCCAGCTCTCTCTGGGTAGTGAGATCTGATGTCTAGCTCTCTCTGGGTAGTGAGATCTGATGTCTAGCCCTCTCTGGGTAGTGAGATCTGATGTCTAGCCCTCTCTGGGTAGTGAGATCTGATGTCTAGCCCTCTCTGGGTAGTGAGATCTGATGTCTAGCCCTCTCTGGGTAGTGAGATCTGATGTCTAGCCGTCTCGGATAACAGCAATAAATAGGAGGTCCTGTATGCACATTAAATAACCCTTGGCAGTTCAAATATAAACAAGTAGGTCATAAATATGGCCACTGCCCAGGCAACATTGTCAGCACAAAGTGTGAGCCTACTCACACCATGGCTACCAGGTTGTTCATGCACATGGCCCAGGATTCTCCTTGGAATTTATAGAGATGGATATCGGAGCACCTATGGGTTCGTCTGGTGTGCAGTGATGATGATTCTAACAATATGTCTTCTCTTTGAGGACAGCAAAACATGCGCCTTGAATGCAGAACTGGACAGGAAAATAGATTCTATAGAAATGGTGTGTTACTGTACGATCCTAGGCATTTGATTCGGGGACCAGAAAAACAAACAAGAAAGTTAGTCCAAGTCTGGCTTGCTGCCGGAGCTACTGAGTTTAGTGCTCTGTGCACACTGTGAACTGTGTTTTTCATCAGGTTCATGTTTCGATATTCAAAATTGCTTACAATGAATGATGATATTGTATGACGATGGACAGTTCAGCTACATTCACTTTCAGTGCCATTTGACCTTATGTCTTTTGACATATGCTGTAGCTGCCCTGATGGGGACTTTAATTTTCTCATCCTTCAATGAGATGAGTTTTAATCCGGATGATTCCACTGGCACGGGCAGTTGAGCAGTTATGGATTTTAATTCATTTGCAGTGATACCAGGGCTTTCGACTAACCATAACTATAGTACAATCAACGTCAGTAATAGTGGTAGCTTTTATGTCAGTAAAAGAGAGGAAATCATGTGTCTGCAGGAATGACATCAATAAATCATTAGATACAGAAGGTTTATTACAAATTTTCGGACTTACATGCTGTCTTCGGTTCGAGAAGAACTGATAGGAAAAATAGGAGATTGAGTGGTCTAGAGGCAAGAAGTCAGACTCTCAACAAGAAGGTCCAAGATTCAAATCCAAAGGGAATTTCTCACATCATATCTGTGGTGTTTTCACATATTTACCCCCCCCCCCCCCCCAAATCTCTGGGTAATTCTTCTTTCCTTCCTCATTCAGCATTGAGGGGAGATATAATTTGCAGTCTTGTGCTCTTCTGTTTGCCTCTGTTATTGTTGTTTCCTAGTGTTTACAATATTTCGTCAATCCATCTTTTTCGTGATCGGTCTTTGGGTCTGGTGTTCTCGCAATGTTTATTGAAGGCTCATTGTGTTGTGTTTTGATCTTTCTGCCTTGTCATGTGGCCAAACCATTTTATCTGTTGTTTCTTTATATATTCTTTGGTGGTTGTTATTCCTAGCATTTTTATCAGTTCTTCATTTCTGATCTTATCTCTCAGGCTGTTTCCTGTCATTTGTCTAACACATTTCATCTCAGTAGAGGTTATTTTTCTTATTGTTCTTGCATCTAGTGTCCAGTTCTGGCGTTGGTAGCACAACGTTGGAATGAAAATTGTATTGTAGAGTCCAGGCCTGGCATTGGTAGCACAACATTGGGATGAAGATTGTATTGTAGAGTCCAGGACCGGCATTGGTAGCACAATGTTGGGATGAAGATTGTATTGTAGAGTCCAGGACCGGCATTGGTAGCACAATGTTGGGATGAAGATTGTATTGTAGAGTCCAGGACCGGCATTGGTAGCACAACGTTGGGATGAAGATTGTATTGTAGAGTCCAGGCCTGGCATTGGTAGCACAACGTTGGGATGAAGATTGTATTGTAGAGTCCAGGACCGGCATTGGTAGCACAACGTTGGGATGAAGATTGTATTGTAGAGTCCAGGCCTGGCATTGGTAGCACAACGTTGGGATGAAGATTGTATTGTAGAGTCCAGGACCGGCATTGGTAGCACAACGTTGGGATGAAGATTGTATTGTAGAGTCCAGGCCTGGCATTGGTAGCACAACATTGGGATGAAGATTGTATTGTAGAGTCCAGGACCGGCATTGGTAGCACAATGTTTGGATGAAGATTGTATTGTAGAGTCCAGGACCGGCATTGGTAGCACAATGTTTGGATGAAGATTGTATTGTAGAGTCCAGGACCGGCATTGGTAGCACAATGTTTGGATGAAGATTGTATTGTAGAGTCCAGGCCTGGCATTGGTAGCACAACGTTGGGATGAAGATTGTATTGTAGAGTCCAGGCCTGGCATTGGTAGCACAATGTTTGGATGAAGATTGTATTGTAGTGTCCAGGACTGGCATTGGTAGCACAACGTTGTATGAAAATTGTATTGTAGAGTCCAGGACTGGCACTGGTAGCACAACGTTGGGATGAAGATTGTATTGTAGAGTCCAGGACTGGCATTGGTAGCACAACGTTGGGATGAAGATTGTATTGTAGTGTCCAGGACTGGCATTGGTAGCACAACGTTGTATGAAAATTGTATTGTAGAGTCCAGGCCTGGCATTGGTAGCACAATGTTTGGATGAAGATTGTATTGTAGTGTCCAGGACTGGCATTGGTAGCACAACGTTGTATGAAAATTGTATTGTAGAGTCCAGGCCTGGCATTGGTAGCACAACGTTGGGATGAAGATTGTATTGCAGAGTCCAGGACTGGCATTGGTAGCTCTGGGAAGTGAGATCTGATATCTAGCCCTCTCAGATAACAGCAAAAAACAGGAGGTCCTCAATAGATTCTGTGCCTTTTAAAGAACTCTTTGCAGTTGTAAATAAAAAAGAGTATGCCAAAAAAGGCCATTTCCTGAGCAATACTGATAGGAAAAAGATCTATCTAAAATGTAAAAACTCTCTGTGATTTAAAAAAAATAAAACTACCTTTGAAGCTGGAGAATATCCGCAGATACCTAAGTACATGGACGATAGTGTGAAATATTGAAAAATGTGATCACACAAAATTCAGTCCAAAGGGACTTCACATGAGATATAAAGTAGGCGTGCGCAAACAAAAAAGTAAATAAAAATGGAATAATAATTAACTAGAAACAAACCACTCACTATCAAACCTAGAGTGACTTAAATCTTGAGGCTCCGGAGAGTCGCAGCCTTCCACGTGCAGCAATTGCTCCGAGGTCAGCTTTCCTTTCAGACAGGAAATATATCGGGTGCAGAAGTCTTTGCACAGTTCGTTGACCTTTTCTACTTCAAGCAAGTGAATCCGCAAGACTTGAATTGCTTTCACCATCTAGAATGTTGGATGAGATTCAATCTTATTAAAGTTTGACATCTAGAATGTTGGATGAACATTCAATCTTATTAAAGTTTGACATCTAGAATATTGGATGAGCATTCAATCTTATTAAAGTTTGACATCTAGAATGTTGGATGAGATTCAATGTTATTAAAATGTGACATCTAGAATATTGGATCATAATAAATCTTAAAATGTGACGTCTAGAATATTGGATCATAATCAATCTTAAAATGTGACATCTAGAATATTGGATTATAATCAATCGTATTAAAATGTGTTAAAATGATGGGATAAATCTAAATTTTGTAAAATTGATAAATTCATACTTTTCATTTTTTAAAAAGACCTGAAAAACAAGGAAATGTGCTTTTTGAAAGATATGAAAGACCAGTTTGTGAGACCACTTTGTGATTGTCATGTCAAATGTACTCTAACATCAAGTCAACATATTTTATTACTTCCTTAATTTCAATCCAACTTATTCCTTAATAAGTAATTACTTAAGCACTGGCAGTTGAGCAATTAAGGATTTTAATTCGTTTGCAGTGATACTGGGGCCTTCGACTACCTACTACTGTTTGTCCCTTCTCTTATTTCTATACACAATGTTTATAAATATTTAGGTACAGAGATCTTTAGATACAGAAATGTTTAGATACAGAGGTCTTTAGGTAAAGAGATCTTTAGGTACAGAAATCTTTAGATACAGAAATCTTTAGATACAGAGATCTTTAGATACAGAGATCTTTAGATACAGAAATGTTTAGATACAGAGATCTTTAGATACAGAAATGTTTAGATACAGAGATCTTTAGATACAGAAATGTTTAGATACAGAGGTCTTTAGGTAAAGAGATCTTTAGGTACAGAGGTGTTTAGATACAGAGATCTTTAGATAAAGAAATATTTAGGTACAGAGATCTTTAGGTACAGAGATCTTTAGGTACAAAAATGTTTAGATACAGAGATCTTTAGATAAAGAGATATTTAGATACAGAGATATTTAGGTACAGAGATCTTTAGGTATAGAGATCTTTAGATACAGAGATCTTTAGATAAAGAGATCTTTAGATAAAGAGATATTTAGGTACAGAGATCTTTAGGTACAAAAATGTTTAGATGCAGAGATCTTTAGATAAAGAGATATTTAGATACAGAGATATTTAGGTACAGAGATCTTTAGGTATAGAGATCTTTAGATACAGAGATCTTTTAGGTACAGAGATCTTTTAAGTACGGAGATTTTTAGATACAGAAGTTGACACCCGAATTGTTAAAGCAGCTACCACCTTCGCCTGTCTGTCTAGACGCACCTGGCAAAAGAGCAAACTGACAACTAAAACAGAGGCTGCAGTTTACAAGACCTGTAAACCTGTTCATCAGTATCCTTTTACAGTCGAACCTGTCTAAGGCGACCATTCACGGGACTTTCAAAAACTGGTCCCATAGGACAGGTGGTCCTGCCTCACAGGTTTCACATAATAAATAGAGCGATAAAAAAAATTTGATCCTAAGCACTATGAAAACTAACCTGCAAATCAGCGTAATCCATGAGTAGAACATAGTGCACATGTCGGTCTACAATAGCCACTGGTTGGACACTTTTCATAAAACACGATAGTTAAACACACAAAAATAAAACACACATACACAGATTCCACTTATACTGTACATGTATCACTTTTGACTTGAAAAAAAATCCAATATGGTAGTCTGTTGTTTGACAGATGAAATAAACGATAAGTTCAATTTTTCTCTCAAGTCCATGATAACGTCTAGTATGTCAGATCTCCCGTTTGTTATTGAATAGGTGCGCAGAAGCTCCACAGCATTATGTGCATCTGCGATAGTGTATGTTTTCTCAATGTCAGTAGAATCTTGTTCGTTGTCTGATTCACTATTCACATCCTCAGCAGCTAAAATTGCAGTGGCAGGAAGATCCCAGTTTGTTTCTATTGTGTTGCAAGTTTGGAGCCCTGAATCAATCATGGAGATGTCTGTCAATTGGTATCCAAACAATTCTTTTGAAAGGTTATCCAAAGCAGTAGAAATTGCAGTAGAAACAATTTGCACGTCGGTCTTTGATGCAGATTCCATGTGCGTCAGAGAATATGCGTGTGTTTCAGCAGGACAATGAAAACCTGCTTTACAGAAACACTTAAGGATGGTTGAGTTGTCCACTTCTTTCCATGCTGCAGCAATCCAGTAGACTACATCCAGTAAATTGACCTGTTTCATGAGTTCGGTTCCGGAAGCATCCTTGTTTGATTCCATGACTGTGATAAGATGTAGAAGCTGTTTTTGTCTAAACTTTAATTTAAATGTCTGAATGACACCCTGGTCTAGGGGTTGAACTAATGCAGTTGTGTTGGGTGGCAGAAACCGCAGCTTAACATTCTGTAGTTCGATCTTGGGATGACAGGTAGCGTTGTCAACAAATAAAATAATGTGGCGCTTTTTTTTCTGCATCTTACGGTCAAAACTTTTCAGCCAATCTTCAAATATAGCTGCAGTCATCCATGCCTTTTTGTTGTTTCTGTAAATCACTGGCAGTGTGTTTATGTTGATGTTTTTAAAAATCCTAGGGTTAGCTGCTTTCCCAATCACTAAAGCCGGTTCTCGTTCCCCCAACATGTTAGTGCATAGCATCACTGTTATTCGCTCTTTGCTTTTTTTACCCCCAGCGCATTT
Source organism: Megaustenia siamemsis (assembly GCA_032433765.1). NCBI lineage: Eukaryota > Metazoa > Mollusca > Gastropoda > Stylommatophora > Ariophantidae > Megaustenia > Megaustenia siamemsis. The sequence continues at coordinate 3,817,636 of JAVIAB010000099.1, read as the reverse complement.
TTCTCCTTTGACAAAAAATGTTTTGTCCGTAGTCGCTTTGAAAAATAACCCGGTTTCATCTAAATTAAAAATGTCTTGAGCAGCGTAACCATAGCATATCTCGGATAATTTAGAAGTCCAGTCAGCCGCAGCACTCATATCTGAATCACCGACTTCGCCACATTGCTTACCAAACACAAGATTGTGTCTTTTAATGAAGGCCTCTAACCAGCCGTTCGATGCTTTAAAGACTGAGTTTTCCAATTCTTTTGCAAACTGTAAAGCTCGTTCTTTGATCATCGGCCCAGATAACGGAATTTTTCGTGCAAGTGCTGATTGACACCATTTCCAACAAAGTGTATTTATGTCTTCATTTCCCGTTTTCCTGCTATTCCTTCTTTTCATACTTGGTGCATTATTTTCAAAGTCATTCATATACTCGGCTTTTCTCTTTAACGTACGTAAAATCTGTGTCTTTCCCACTCCAAACTGTTCTGCCAATAATCGCGAACTTTTTCCTTGCTGATTTTGTCGAATCACTGATATTCGTTCTTCCAGCGTTAATGCTTTTGGTTTTACACTTTTGACACTGGCCATTTCCTATATTGTGTGTAACACTTTTAAAATCCACAAAAATAATTCACTGAGATACTGTACATGTACGTGAATACACTCTAAGCGGGCAATGACTAATTCTTTAGTTAATTCCTGTAATTTATACGGGCCACGCAATGGTCTACTCTAGTCTAGACGGAACCGCGAAGTGATGTCACTTCACGAATCATAGATCTCTGTCTGCCGTGTTTCTCACACCAGTATTGACTGGTAAACGTAACACGTCCCACTGTAATCTGGAACTCACTAAATACGGGAAAACTTCGACACCTGAAGACACCTGTGTCGATCGTTTATGGCTCCCAGCGAGACGGAGAAGGACTGGCTGGTCAGTGTATCGTTATCAGTGTTACCCGCGTGTCGTAAACGGGATAAATAACATTGGCGGCGGTTAATTAGCCTGGTCTCTGGGCGCGTCATACGGTGAGCGCCGTAATCAGTGTTAGCATATAGTAAAAAACTCGGGGAAATTGTAGACCCGGTCCTATAACCAGGGAAACGCTTTAAACAGGTGGTCCTAAGACCAGGTTCGACTGTATATAGCAGTGAATCATGGATAACTTATGCAAAGCAGGAGAAAAGGTTAAATGCATTCCATATGCTATGCCAGTAGCGTATTCTTGATATCACATGGAAGGACAAAGTGATAAATGTGGAGGTCCTCACTCACACAGGCCTCCTGGACATCTACACGCAGCTCATACAATGTTGGTTACAATGGCCTGGCCACTTACACCATATAAAAGATGGCTGCATATTAATAGATATGGACAACTAGCAGATGGCAAAAGGGGGGCCCAAAACTCTGAATTGAAGACGTGTGTAAATGTAAGGTGAAGACTCTGAACATAAACCCTGCAGCCTGGGAAGACATAGCTGCAGATCACAATCTTTGGGAACACACTCTAAAGCTCCAACTCAAACAAGAAGCTGACAGATTCATAGAAAAAGAGAATACACAGAGAAAGAAAAGAAAAAAATATTTCCTAGGGGCGTGTCAAAATCCACAGCCTACTATGACTGGCGGAGGCTACTACTACTACTTCATGCTCTGTTTTCAAGTTCTACATGTTTTTCAACATGACCTACCAACTCATTGACTTCATCATTGGATCCTAGGACTGGTGTCTTGGAGCCCTCGTGATGTTTCATAAACGCCTGCAGCTCCTTCTCGAAGCTGTGAGAGGCCAGGTCAGGAGAGTATGTAGCGTGTTCACACTTGTCAAACACCATAGCCAGGAGAGGGAAGAGGGGATGGCTACAACACAATAAGATATTGCAAGATGAGTTAAAAACATTTATGTGCATTCAGAAGGAGACACACAGAAAGAAATTAGAAACAGAATAGCAAAGGCAGCAATGGCTTTCAGAAACCTTGATAAAATATGGAAATCAAAATTACTAAGTACAAAAAAAAAACAAAGTTCAGGAATTTCAAATCAAATGTATTATCCACCCCTTATTTATGCAAGAAACAAGCAAAAATATAATTCATCAACAAATCCACTAGATATAACAGCTTTAAATCAATAAGATATTAAAGATACCTATACAATACAAGTAAAAAACACATACCAGAAGCTACTAGAAGAAGGAATTGAGCAATACAGAAGAGAAAATCCTGATGAAAAAGTAACAACCAAATGGCAATGCATAAAGAAAAGCATACAAGAAACCTGCGATACCATACCCAAAAGAGATAAGAACAAAAACCAAAAATGGATAACTAACACCGTCTTAAAAAAAATGGAAGAAAGGAGACAAGCGAAGAACACTGCCCAATACAATAAAATAGATAATGAAATATGCAAAATGTGCAAAAAGGCAAAAGAAGACTGGCTCAGTCAAAAATGTATAGAAATAGAAACTATGGAAAGCAAACAAGACTTAAGAGGAATGCACACAGAAATAAAGAGAATGACTAATAAAAATAAAAAAGCCACAGAAGGTAGATGCATTGCAGACAAAAAAAGGAAAAATGCTAACAGACAATAAAGATATTATAGATAGATGGCAATAATATATAATAGAACTATTTCAGGATCAAAGGGACAAGAAACCAGTTATAAAATGTACATCAAGCTATAAAATCTTAAAATCTGAGGTGGAAAAAGCTATAAAAACAATGAAAAAGGGAAAAGCAGCAGGACCTGACAGCATACAGATAGAGATGATACAGGCACTAGAAGATTTTGGCATTGAAGTGATTACAGACATATGCAACGACATATACCACACAGGATACATACCAAATGAACTAAAAACATCAACTTTCATTGCATTGCCTAAAAAGAATGGTGCAGTTGAATGCAGTGACTTTAGAACTTTGGATTTAGGAAAAATAGCGGGACAAACGATGCCATATTCTGCATGAGAACATTAATCGAAAAGTACACAGAAGTAAACAAACCAATATATGCCTGCTTCATAAACTATACCAAAGCTTTTGATAGAGTACACCACAAACAACTTATAGAATGCCTAAAAGAGATACATCTAGATGACATGGACATGCGACTAATATGTAATCTATACTGGGAGCAAACAGCAATAATAAAATATAACAAAGAGAACTCTACACCCATTGATATAAAAACAGGAGTAAGACAGGGATGCATCCTATCACCAAGTTTGTTCAATCTATACACTGAGCAAATCTTTAAAAACATCATAGAGATGCCAGGCCTACAAATTAATGGAAAGATAATCAATAACCTAAGATATGCTGATGATACTGTACTACTAGCAGAAAATCCTAAAGATCTACAACAATTACTTAATGAAATAAACATGACAAGCAAAAAATATGGACTAGATATGAATATCAAAAAGACTAAAACTATGATCATAAACAAAGAAAATACTTAAAACCCACAAGTGTATATCAAAATTGAAGGAATAGACCTGGAGACAGTTCAGACCTACAACTACCTTGGATATACTATAACCAGTGATGGAAAATGTACAACTGAAATAAACAAAAGAATAGGAATGGCAACAAGTAATTTTAATGTCATGAAGAACATACTAACATCAAAACAAATAAAACCAGGGTTAAAACTAAGAATAGCAAAATGTTACATCTTTTCAATATTCCTATATGGTGTAGAAACATGGACATGGACAAGAAAACAGAACAGAGAATTGAAGCCTTTGAAATGTGGATATATAGAAGAATAGGTAGAATTGGATGGAACGAAAAGAAAACAAACGATGAAGTCTAAAAACAACTAAAAATAAAAAGAGAACTACTAAGCACAATTCAAACAAGACAAATGTGATTTTTGGGCCATGTTAAAAAGACACAACAGCCTACTAAAAGTAATCTTGGAGGGGAAAATACAAGGTAAAAGAGGCAGAGGCAGACCAAGACTAACATGGTTGAGTAACATCAAAAGATGGACAAATCAGCCTATGACAACCTGCATCACCAAAGCAAGAGACAGAGCAGAATGGCGCTCCATGGTAGCCAACCTTCGTTGAGGAGATGGCACTCGATCGTGATTTATGCATGCGAGAGCTGGAAAACAACTAAAGAAACAGAAAACTGAATGCATTTGAATAACAAATGCCTGAGGAAAATACTCTGTATACTATGGAATGAGTTCAAGACTAGTGCAAAAATAAGAGAAATGATAAAGCATCCAAAAATATAAAAATCAAGAGAAGAAGGTGGTCACATGTTGACCATGTGATGAGAAGAGACCAAAAAAAATAATCTTAAAGCAGGCCCTCAAATGGGAACCAGAGAGTAAAAGAAAAAGAGGCAGACCTAGAAAAACACTAAAAAGAACATTAAAAAGTGAAAGGCGAAAACAGAAGGTTCCCTTGCCAAAACTCCACATCTCACCCAGAACAAAGCCATGCAGCAACACACACTGCAGGTGCTGTGCAAGGTCTGACAGTTGAAAGATTGTTGGACACAGGAGTTTAGAATTTCTGCCCTATGTGCTATCTTTGGCTTGAAAGGACAATGGATGGATGGATGTGGATTAATGCTTGAGAGGTTGAAAGTTAAGGTATAGGTGCGTGTTGACTCTTTCGAGGCCGTTATTCCATATATTGGATCACTAACCAAATCAGGGCTGGGTTCAGACCTAGGCTAAATAAGCTACAGCGTAGGGCCTCACAATATGAAAGGGACCACAGGTCATGCTATGGAGTTTGTGGCCAGGAGTCTACTTCCTTGAGTGGGATATCTGAGCCCCTATTAATTCCTCCAATGTGCAGTGAAGATGATCCTAACAACAAACAAACAAATCCAAGAAGGCCTCACATTTGTTGATATTATAATCTAGGATAGAGACCTTCCGGTCCTCATTTTTTGACAGGATGGCCTGAGGCAGTTTCATTTATCTTAGCCCAGCTTAAGCACTCAAAGTTTCATTTAGTTTAGCCCAGCTTAAGCACTCAAAGTTTCATTTATCTTAGCCCAACTTAAGCACTCAAAGTTTCATTTATCTTAGCCCAACTTAAGCACTCAAAGTTTCATTTAGCTTAGCTCAGCTTAAGCACTCAAAGTTTCATTTAGTTTAGCTCAGCTTAAGCACTCAAAGTTTCATTTAGTTTAGCTCAGCTTAAGCACTCAAAGTTTCATTTATCTTAGCCCAGCTTAAGCACTCAAAGTTTCATTTAGTTTAGCTCAGCTTAAGCACTCAAAGTTTCATTTAGCTTAGCTCAGCTTAAGCACTCAAAGTTTCATTTAGTTTAGCCCAGCTTAAGCACTCAAAGTTTCATTTAGTTTAGCCCAGCTTAAGCACTCAAAGTTTCATTTAGTTTAGCCCAGCTTAAGCACTCAAAGTTTCATTTAGTTTAGCCCAGCTTAAGCACTCAAAGTTTCATTTAGTTGAGATCAGCTTAAGCACTCAAAGTTTCATTTAGTTTAGCTCAGCTTAAGCACTCAAAGTTTCATTTATCTTAGCCCAACTTAAGCACTCAAAGTTTCATTTAGTTTAGCTCAGCTTAAGCACTCAAAGTTTCATTTAGTTTAGCTCAGCTTAAGCACTCAAAGTTTCATTTATCTTAGCCCAGCTTAAGCACTCAAAGTTTCATTTAGTTTAGCTCAGCTTAAGCACTCAAAGTTTCATTTAGCTTAGCTCAGCTTAAGCACTCAAAGTTTCATTTAGTTTAGCCCAGCTTAAGCACTCAAAGTTTCATTTAGTTTAACCCAGCTTAAGCACTCAAAGTTTCATTTAGTTTAGCCCAGCTTAAGCACTCAAAGTTTCATTTAGTTTAGCCCAGCTTAAGCACTCAAAGTTTCATTTAGTTTAGCCCAGCTTAAGCACTCAAAGTTTCATTTAGTTGAGATCAGCTTAAGCACTCAAAGTTTCATTTAGTTTAGCTCAGCTTAAGCACTCAAAGTTTCATTTAGTTGAGATCAGCTTAAGCACTCAAAGTTTCATTTAGTTGAGATCAGCTTAAGCACTCAAAGTTTCATTTAGTTTAGCTCAGCTTAAGCACTCAAAGTTTCATTTAGTTTAGCCCAGCTTAAGTGAAACAGGGAATAGATGAGGGTGTATGAAACGGGTATGTAGCGGGGCAACAAGAGAAACAGAGCATTGATGAGAGTTGAATGAAACAGACGATATTAGTAGAGAAATAATAAACATCTAGGGGAGACAAGCAGAAGTGGTCAGGTGTGAGTGAGTGAACTGTTTTGGGAAAAAGGCGAAATAAGCGTGAATGAGTGAGATGTTTTCAAGGGACGTAGGGAGATGAGAATAGACATAGATTTTAAAAGTGTGCATTTTGAGCCGGGTCCAGTGCGGACGTCTAGAGAAATCCAGTTAGCTTACCGCGGACTAGAAAGGAGTTGTAAATAGATGAAAGTTAAGACAGATATAGGGCGACAGCCAATTAGTTTAGTTATTCTATTTCCAGGAGTTGTGATTGTTAATTACTAAATGTTGTGTTAGATATGGCAATATAGAATAAGTGTGATTGTCACTGTTAAGGGTAGGGTTACCTTATCGGCAAAGAAACTTATCGTGAATCAGTGAAATTGACACAGTAGAACATTGTTGAAAACTTGTTAAGTGTCCAGCGCTCGCCGACTTTGAGAAAGTCGTGGAGCAAGACTTATAAAGAATATAGAATAAGTGTGATTGTAGCTGTTAAGGTTAGCGTTACCTTCTCGGCATAGAAACTGATTGCAAATCAGTGCAATCAACACGTTGTTGGATAATCTCGCCGACTTCGAGGAAGTCGTGGCGGAAAAGTTGAGGAAGCTTATGACTACGCTTCTACCATGAAGAGAGACTTTCATCGATCGTGTAGATCGTCCACATCATTGGGAAACTTCAAGTAAGGGTCCTCAGAGACTTGGGAGCTTATGACTAGCTTCTACGACACACAATTGAACTTGTTAGTCAAGTAGTTTACACAGAGTTGGGAACTCGACAAGAGAGTTCCACAGAGTTTGGGCTATATTAGCCATCCATGAGGAGTGCACCTAAGGGTGGCACTATTGTTAATCAAAGGAGGGAATTATCACTGTTAATATATGTACTGTTAATTTGTGAAATGTGTTTACGTGATCCGGACATGTGCCTTGTCAAATAAAGATGTTTTGTGTGTAGTAAGGACTTGTGTTGAGTCATTAAAACATCTTCAGTGTTAATACCATCTAGCGAGTGAACGAGCTGGGAGAAATCGTGGGGAATTGATAAGTTACAACGTGAAGTACTACACTATAGATCATAACGGTCCAAGGAGAGTCGCGGCGGAATGACGTGAAGTACGAGGCATCAATCATGGCGGTCCAAAAGACTGGCATGGCAGTTTGAGCAAGAGGCAGATCATAAGAGTGGCGAGCAACTCGTCATTCAGCAATCCGGCCATAAGCAGCATCACGAGCCCTCGCTCATCGTGCTAAAGCACCTCTGGTACTCGGGCTCATGGTGAAGAAGAATGATCTCAGTTTCAAGGTTGACGAGTGGTCACTCGATCGTTCATATCATCGGTCACGACATTGATCAGTCAAGTTGATCATCAAGGTTATAAGAAGTTGATTATCAAGCATTATTATTTGAGCTCTCTCGGCTTTCGTTGTTACATCTTCTCGACGAGAGAGAGAGACGGATTATAGTATTAAAAAGGAAGAGATATATTATTACATAAGCACTCAAAGTTTCATTTAGTTTAGCTCAGCTTAAGCACTCAAAGTTTCATTTAGTTTAGCTCAGCTTAAGCACTCAAAGTTTCATTTAGTTTAGCTCAGCTTAAGCACTCAAAGTTTCATTTAGTTTAGCCCAGCTTAAGCACTCAAAGTTTCATTTAGCTTAGCATAATTTTGGCACTCAAAGTTTCATTTAGTTTAGTCCAGCTAAGGCACTCAAAGTTTCATTTAGTTTAGCCGAGCTTAAGCACTCAAAGTTTCATTTAGTTTAGTCCAGCTAAGGCACTCAAAGTTTCATTTAGTTTAGCCTAGCTTAAACACTCAAAGTTTCATTTAGCTTAGCCCAGCTTAGGCACTCAAAGTTTCATTTAGTTTAGCCGAGCTTAAGCACTCAAAGTTTCATTTAGTTTAGTCCAGCTAAGGCACTCAAAGTTTCATTTAGTTTAGCCTAGCTTAAACACTCAAAGTTTCATTTAGCTTAGCCCAGCTTAGGCACTCAAAGTTTCATTTAGTTTAGCCGAGCTTAAGCACTCAAAGTTTCATTTAGTTTAACCTACCAGGGCCTCAAAGTTTCATTTAGTTTAACCTACCAGGGCCTCAAAGTTTCATTTAGTTTAACCTACCAGGGCCTCAAAGTTTCATTTAGTTTAGCCCAGCTTAAGCACTCAAAGTTTCATTTAGTTTAGCCGAGCTTAAGCACTCAAAGTTTCATTTAGTTTAACCTACCAGGGCCTCAAAGTTTCATTTAGTTTAACCTACCAGGGCCTCAAAGTTTCATTTAGCTTAGCCCCAGCTTAGGGCCTCAAAGTTTCATTTAGCTTAGTCTAGTTTAGTGCCTCATAGTTTCATTTAGCTTAGTCTAGTTTAGTGCCTCATAGTTTCATTTAGCTTAGCCAAGCTTAGGGTCTCAAAGTTACATTTAGCTCTAGCCAGATCTCCCACAGAACGATGCATTCACCACAGCCCGTCTGAAAGAATGTGTCTCTAGCCAGATCTCCCACAGAATGATGCATTCACCACAGCCTATCTGAAAGAATGTGTCTCTAGCCAGATCTCCCACAGAACGATGCATTCACCACAGCCTATCTGAAAGAATATGTCTCTAGCCAGATCTCCCACAGAACGATGCATTCACCACAGCCTATCTGAAAGAATATGTCTCTAGCCAGATCTCCCACAGAACGATGCATTCACCACAGCCTATCTGAAAGAATATGTCTCTAGCCATATCTCCCACAGAACGATGCATTCACCACAGCCTATCTGAAAGAATATGTCTCTAGCCAGATCTCCCACAGAACGATGCATTCACCACAGCCTATCTGAAAGAATCTTTGTCTTTAGTCAGATCTCTTACTTCTTCTTTTGTGATGTTCAAGGTCTCCTTGATGTCTTCAAACCACCTTCTTGGTGTTAAAATAAGTATGGTGTTGAAATGGATCAATAAGGGTGGGCTGGTGTCAGAATGGATTAGTTTTAGGGTGGGTTGGTGTTGGAATGGATTAGTTTTAGGGTGGGTTGGTGTTGGAATGGATTAGTTTTAGGGTGGGTTGATGTAAAGATAAGTTAGGTATTGGAATTGATTAGTTTTAGGGTGGGTTGATGTAAAGATAAGTTAGGTATTGGAATTGATTAGTTTTAGGGTGGGTTGATGTAAAGATAAGTTAGGTATTGGAATTGATTAGTTTTAGGGTGGGTTGATGTAAAGATAAGTTTGGTGTTGGCTGCCCTTTAAAAGAAATTAATCTTTACAACTTTATCTCCTTTCTTGTTCTACCACCTGGAAACATATCATTTCTTGAGATACCAAACATAGATCATTTCTTGAGATACCAAACATAGATCATTTCTTGAGATACCAAACATAGATCATTTCTTGAGATACCAAACATAGATCATCTCTTGAGATACCAAACATAGATCATTTCTTGAGATACCAAACATAGATCATTTCTTGAGATACCAAACGTAGATCATTTCTTGAGATACCAAACATAAATCACTTCTTGAGATACCAAACGTAGATCATTTCTTGAGATACCAAACATAAATCACTTCTTGAGATACCAAACATAGATCACTTCTTGAGATACCAAACATAGATCATTTCTTGAGATACCAAACATAGATCATTTCTTGAGATACCAAACATAAATCACTTCTTGAGATACCAAACGTAGATCATTTCTTGAGATACCAAACATAGATCATTTCTTGAGATACCAACCATAGATCATTTCTTGAGATACCAACCATAGATCATTTCTTGAGATACCAACCATAGATCATTTCTTGAGATACCAAACATAAATCACTTCTTGAGATACCAAACATAGATCATTTCTTGAGATACCAAACATAGATCATTTCTTGAGATACCAAACATAAATCACTTCTTGAGATACCAAACATAGATCATTTCTTGAGATACCAAACATAGATCATTTCTTGAGATACCAACCATAGATCATTTCTTGAGATACCAAACATAGATCATTTCTTGAGATACCAAACATAGATCACTTCTTGAGATACCAAACATAGATCATTTCTTGAGATACCAACCACAGATCATTTCTTGAGATACCAAACATAGATCATTTCTTGAGATACCAAACATAGATCACTTCTTGAGATACCAAACATAGATCACTTCTTGAGATACCAAACATAGATCATTTCTTGAGATACCAAACATAGATCATTTCTTGAGATACCAAACATAGATCACTTCTTGAGATACCAACCATAGATCACTTCTTGAGATACCAAACATAGATCATCTCTTGAGATACCAAACATAGATCATCTCTTGAGATACCAAACATAGATCATTTCTTGAGATAGAAAACATCAAAAACTGGCTAACTTACCTGTAAATGTTTTGTTTAAAGGTTTTAAAATTATCAGCATCCTCTGGACTTAGAAGGACTTCAGTAGACAAAGGTAGACTTTGGGGCAAGGTGCTAGGGTCCTGAGCTGCCAAGTTGAGAATACTTTGCTGCAAACTGTGGATGGGAAAAAGTATTCCATGGTCTTTTGTTTTAATTCATGTCTGGATGACTGGTTGGTCTCGAGGCAAGATGCTGGTCTCAAGACAGAGAGGTTGTGTGTTTAAATCCCAGCTGCACCAGTTGGAATTTTTATTTGTGACTTCTCTCTGCAGCAACCACCCCTGGTCTCAGCAGTGAGGCTCGCCTTGAAACGTCAATTACTCATCAATGGAAACAAATATTAGTACCTCTGATGATGAAGTTATCTGCATGTGCAGTGAGGGACCCCTGTGCACACGGCTGCCAGGGAAAAATGGATTAACAATTCAGTTCCTAGTCTCTAGAACTTCGCCAGAGGTCAAAGCTGGCAAACACAACAACAAAAATTAATGTCTAGCATGAGCCATCTCTGATGGCCTCAGCCATAACTGATCAGACCTAACACCAAGAGCCAGCTGTGATGGTCTCAGTCATGACTGATCAGACCTAACACCAAGAGCCAGCTGTGATGGTCTCAGTCATGACTGATCAGACCTAACACCAAGAGCCAGCTGTGATGGTCTCAGTCATGACTGATCAGATCTAACACCAAGAGCCAGCTGTGATGGTCTCAGTCATGACTGATCAGATCTAACACCAAGAGCCAGCTGTGATGGTCTCAGTCATGACTGATCAGATCTAACACCAAGAGCCAGCTGTGATGGTCTCAGTCATAACTGATCAGACCTAACACCAAGAGCCAGCTGTGATGGTCTCAGTCATAACTGATCAGACCTAACACCAAGAGCCAGCTGTGATGGTCTCAGTCATAACTGATCAGACCTAACACCAAGAGCCAGCTGTGATGGTCTCAGCCATGACCAATCAGATATGACCCCATGCAACATTATAACCCATTAGATGTTCTACTATAATATGAAGTTTTAAGCATTAAAACCTTACCAGTAGAGCATCTCTTACAAATCTGTTCCTCAGATGTGACTCCATCACAAAGTGGTAGAGAAGCCTGTGTGCCCATATCCCTAAGAGCTGTTCTAGTGGTAGAGAAGCCTGTGTGCCCATATCCCTAAGAGCTGTTCTAGTGGTAGAGGAGCTTGTGTGCCCATATCCCTAAGAGCTGTTCTAGTGGTAGAGGAGCCTGTGTGCCCATTTCACCTAAGAGCTGTTCTAGTGGTAGAGGAGCCTGTGTGCCCACATCCCCAAGAGTTGTTCTAGTGGTAGAGGAGCCTGTGTGCTCATATTCCCAAGAGTTGTTCTAGTGGTCGCAATGCTACCAAGGGATCACATAAACTTGATAGATCCAAGTGCTGGGACCAGTAAAAGCAAAACAAAGACATGCTGAAATCAGATGCACTGGGCTACATGCCTAACATAACAGTGCAATGTATTTCTCACTATTAAATTACAGTCTAGAATAAGTGATATGGTGCTCAACGTATGGAGTTCTGCCAAGCAGTGAGAGTGCCAAGTCCTCTGCCTCAAAAGGGTCTAATCAATGATACTGGTAGTCACCTTCCTCTGTGGAGTCAAGGCACAGAGTGAAAGGGCAAGAGCTACTGACCATACACCAACATAAAAGGCTCTTGTGGCCATCACCGGTACCATACCAGGACAAGTTGTATGATGTCTAGAGGTGTGGCCATCACCGGTACCATACCAGGACAGGTTATATGATGTCTAGAGGTGTGGCCATCACCGGTACCATACCAGGACAGGTTATATGATGTCTAGAGGTGTGGCCATCACCGGTACCATACCGTGATAGGCTGTATGAAGCCTTGTGCTGGCAAATGCTTTCTTTGAACTTATTAGTATTAAAGTCTAGAGGTGTGACCATCACCGGTACCATACCAGGACAGGTTATATGATGTCTAGAGGTGTGGCCATCACCGGTACCATACCCTGATAGGCTGTATGAAGCCTTGCGCTGGCAAATGCTTTCTTTGAACTTATTACTATTGAAGTCTAGAGGTGTGGCCATCACCGGTACTATACCAGGACAAGCTGTATGATGTTTAGGGTGTGTGGCCATCACCGGTACCATACCAGGACAGGTTGTATGGTGTCTAGAGGTATGGCCATCACCGGTACCATACCAGGACAAGTTGTATGATGTCTAGAGGTATGGCCATCACCGGTACCATACCAGGACAAGTTGTATGATGTCTAGGGGTGTGGCCATCACCGGTACCATACCAGGACAGGTTGTATGATGTCTAGAGGTATGGCCATCACCGGTACCATACCAGGACAAGTTGTATGATGTCTAGGGGTGTGGCCATCACCAGTACCAAACCAGGACAAGTTGTATGGTGTCTAGAGGTATGGCCATCACCAGTACCATACCAGGACAAGTTGTATGATGTCTAGAGGTATGGCCATCACCAGTACCATACCAGGACAGATTGTATAATGTCTAGGGGTGTGGCCATCACCAGTACCATATCAGGACAAGTGGTATGGTGTCTAGGGGTGCGGCCATCACCAGTACCATACCAGGACAGATTGTATAATGTCTAGGGGTGTTCACTGAAGCAGAAGTTCAAGTCTAGTTGGGTTTGCAGTAATTGATATAATCAGTTAAGGAACAACTAATTATCCAGGCAGGTATAAAATATATCTATGGCAGGAATGAAGGATGTAGATGAGTGATAGAAAGATATCAAATAATTATCCAGGCAGGTATAAAATATATCTATGGCAGGAATGAAGGATGTAGATGAGTGATAGAAAGATATCAAATAATTATCCAGGCAGGTATAAAATATATCTATGGCAGGAATGAAGGATGTAGATGAGTGATAGAAAGATATCAAATAATTATCCAGACAGGTATAAAATATATCTATGGCAGGAATGAAGGTTGTAGATGTGTGATAGAAAGATATCAAATAATTATCCAGGCAGGTATAAAATATATCTATGGCAGGAATGAAGGATGTAGATGAGTGATAGAAAGATATCAAATAATTATCCAGGCAGGTATAAAATATATCTATGGCAGGAATGAAGGATGTAGATGAGTGATAGAAAGATATCAAATAATTATCCAGACAGGTATAAAATATATCTATGGCAGGAATGAAGGTTGTAGATGTGTGATAGAAAGATATCAAATAATTATCCAGACAGGTATAAAATATATCTATGGCAGGAATGAAGGTTGTAGATGTGTGATAGAAAGATATCAAATAATTATCCAGACAGGTATAAAATACATCTATGGCAGGAATGAACGATGTTAATGAGTGACAGAATGAAAGAGTATCATAAATCATCCAAACCATACCTGGCTTCTGTCGCAGACAAAGAGTTCAAAGCTTGAACTGATGTGTATGGGGGTGGCTGACCATGTAGAATGGACATTGTAGATACTTGTCGGTTCTATCCTGTTTGCATGGACAGAAATTGTCATTTATGAAATTTTTTAATTGAGTAAAAGTACAATGAAGTAATTTAGTTTTAATGAGGCAAAATTAAATTTAAGAAAAGTCTCAATTATATTAAGTAAGCAAGTAAACGGTCATCATTGTTTGGCCATGTAATGAGAAGGGAACAGCTGGAATATATTGTGACAACAGGGAAAATTGAGGGATGAAGAGATAGAGGGAAGCAAAGAGAAAAGATACCAGACCGCCTAAGAGAATTGCTTGGCAGAAGGTCAACAACAGAAATGATAAATAACTGTCAAGATCGAAAGTTGTGGAGAGACATGATCACCTACATCAGCAGGAATGATACTTGATGATGATGATGAAACATGAGTCCCTATTACAAGTAACATATTACCAATATTTTTCTAGACTGGAGAGAAGTAGAAAAATTATTTGGTGGATAGATCTTGTCTGCGGCCTAGACTGGAGAGAAGTAGAGAAAATGTCCAAGAATAGGGACTAGTGGAGAGATCTTGTCTGTGGTCTAGACTGGAGAGAAGTAGAGAAAATGTCCAAGAATAGGGACTAGTGGAGAGATCTTGTCTGTGGTCTAGACTGGAGAGAAGTAGAAAAATTATTTGGTGGATAGATCTTGTCTGCGGCCTAGACTGGAGAGATGTAGAGAAAATGTCCAAGAATAGGGACTAGTGGAGAGATCTTGTCTGTGGTCTAGACTGGAGAGAAGTAGAGAAAATGTCCAAGAATAGGGACTAGTGGAGAGATCTTGTCTGTGGTCTAGACTGGAGAGAAGTAGAAAAATTATTTGGTGGATAGATCTTGTCTGCGGCCTAGACTGGAGAGATGTAGAGAAAATGTCCAAGAATAGGGACTAGTGGAGAGATCTTGTCTGTGGTCTAGACTGGAGAGAAGTAGAGAAAATGTCCAAGAATAGGGACTAGTGGAGAGATCTTGTCTGTGGTCTAGACTGGAGAGAAGTAGAAAAATTATTTGGTGGATAGATCTTGTCTGCGGCCTAGACTGGAGAGATGTAGAGAAAATGTCCAAGAATAGGGACTAGTGGAGAGATCTTGTCTGTGGTCTAGACTGGAGAGAAGTAGAGAAAATGTCCAAGAATAGGGACTAGTGGAGAGATCTTGTCTGTGGTCTAGACTGGAGAGAAGTAGAAAATTATTTGGTGGATAGATCTTGTCTGCGGCCTAGACTGGAGAGATGTAGAGAAAATGTCCAAGAATAGGGACTAGTGGAGAGATCTTGTCTGTGGTCTAGACTGGAGAGAAGTAGAGAAAATGTCCAAGAATAGGGACTAGTGGAGAGATCTTGTCTGTGGTCTAGACTGGAGAGAAGTAGAAAAATTATTTGGTGGATAGATCTTGTCTGCGGCCTAGACTGGAGAGATGTAGAGAAAATGTCCAAGAATAGGGACTAGTGGAGAGATCTTGTCTGTGGTCTAGACTGGAGAGAAGTAGAGAAAATGTCCAAGAATAGGGACTAGTGGAGAGATCTTGTCTGTGGTCTAGACTGGAGAGAAGTAGAGAAAATGTCCAAGAATAGGGACTAGTGGAGAGATCTTGTCTGTGGTCTAGACTGGAGAGAAGTAGAAAAATTATTTGGTGGATAGATCTTGTCTGCGGCCTAGACTGGAGAGATGTAGAGAAAATGTCCAAGAATAGGGACTAGTGGAGAGATCTTGTCTGTGGTCTAGACTGGAGAGAAGTAGAGAAAATGTCCAAGAATAGGGACTAGTGGAGAGATCTTGTCTGTGGTCTAGACTGGAGAGAAGTAGAAAATTATTTGGTGGATAGATCTTGTCTGCGGCCTAGACTGGAGAGATGTAGAGAAAATGTCCAAGAATAGGGACTAGTGGAGAGATCTTGTCTGTGGTCTAGACTGCAGAGAAGTAGAGAAAATATTTGGTGGAGAAAACTTGTCTGTGACCTAGACTGCAGAGAAGTAGAGAAAATGACCAAGATTTGAGATTGGTGGAGAGACCTCATCAGTGGAAAATTGGAAACAAGAACATCCAAAATATAACGAGGGGGATGTATACCTTCAACTATCAGAGAGAGATCAAGTCATCATACTTCGCCTACACACTGGCCACAACTGAATGAGAAACCACATGTTCAACAAACTCAAAATAGGTACTACCAGTCAACATCACTGTACCCCGGATAACATGACAACAAAACATGTTCTACAGGACTGCCCCCAGTACACAGGCCTGAAGAGGACAATGTGGTCCACGCCCACCTCCCTGGAAGAGAAACTCTATGGGGCAACCGAATCACTTAAACAGACAGCCTTCATGAGTTCCAGTCTTAATGAGCCATAATCACAGCAGAAGAATGCCTGAAATAAGAACAAGAAGGAAGCACTGGCCATAAGAGTCAACATTATATTTTTAAAATCTGAAGCTAAGAGGAGCTCCAGGCAAAATCAAATTCAACACAAGCACTGGACTGAGTTTAGTTTAGGTTTAGTTTAGTCTAGTCGATAGGTCATACTCATTGCACAATAAACAAGCCCATAAATACTCAGAATGAGTCTGTTTCAATAACAATGGATGTTTCATGATGGCTTGATAGGCCACTGGTCAACAGTCCAAATAGAAATAAAAATTAGCAAGCACCAAAACAATGTTTAGGCTTTTCAATTAAAATATAAACAACTAAAGTAACACAAAATAAATGAGAATCATCTGAACATAGACAAGCCAGGACATACTTTGTACACCATGGAATGAATTCAAGACTAGTGCAGAAATAAGAGAGGTGACAAAGTATCCAAAAATATCATCTAAAATCAAGAGAAGAAGGTGGTCACATGTTGATCATGTGAAGAGAAGAGACAACAAGAGAAGAAGGTGGTCACATGTTGATCATGCGAAGAGAGAAGACAACAAGAGAAGAAGGTGGTCACATGTTGATCATGTGAAGAGAAGAGACAACAAGAGAAGAAGGTGGTCACATGTTGATCATGTGAAGAGAAGAGACAACAAGAGAAGAAGGTGGTCACATGTTGACCAAGTGAAGAGAAGAGACAACAAGAGAAGGAGGTGGTCACATGTTGATCATGTGAAGAGAAGAGACAACAAGAGAAGAAGGTGGTCACATGTTGATCATGTGAAGAGAGAAGACAACAAGAGAAGAAGGTGGTCACATGTTGATCATGTGAAGAGAAGAGATAACAAGAGAAGAAGGTGGTCATATGTTGATCATGTGAAGAGAAGAGATAACAAGAGAAGAAGGTGGTCATATGTTGATCATGTGAAGAGAAGAGACAACAAGAGAAGAAGGTGGTCACATGTTGATCATGTGAAAAGAAGAGACAACAAGAGAAGAAGGTGGTCACATGTTGATCATGTGAAGAGAAGAGACAACAAGAGAAGAAGGTGGTCACATGTTGATCATGTGAAAAGAAGAGACAACAAGAGAAGAAGGTGGTCACATGTTGATCATGTGAAGAGAAGTGACAACAAGAGAAGAAGGTGGTCACATGTTGATCATGTGAAAAGAAGAGACAACAAGTGAATCTCAAAGCAGGCCCTAATATGGGAACCAGAGGGCAAATGAAAAAGAGGCACACCCAGAGAAAACCTAAAAAAAAAAAAACACTGATGTGAGATGCAACAACAGTGGTCATCAGCTCCCTTGCCAAGGATTAAAGGATAGCCCAGATCTGGAATCTGCAGCAATATGAAATGCAAGTCTGTGCAAAGTCTGACGTTTAATAGCAAAGATCGTTGGACAGAGAAAATCTAGAATTTCTGCCCGATATGCCAACTTCAGCTCAAAACTACAATTGACATCAAGACTAGACTGATGGTTTAAACACCAAAATGTGCACATGAGAAGAGGAAAAAGAAGATATTTAAGTTCACTTTCACCATTAAGCCAAGACTGTGTACTAATTCAACTAACCAAATTGTGTACTAATTCAACTAACCAAATTGTGTACTAATTCAACTAACCAAATTGTGTACTAATTCAACTAACCAAATTGTGTACTAATTCAACTAACCAAATAAACAAGAAAAGCTGTTTGTCTTTTGTCCTCTTTTCTCTTTTTTTAAACAATTTGTTAAAAGTCTCTTTAAAATACTTGGACATTTTAAAATAATAAATAGTTTGACATTTGATAATCATCATCATGTGCCATACCGGTTGGCGTAGGTGATCATGTCCCTCCACAATCTTCTATCTACAGTGCATCGTATCAGTTCTGTTGTTGACTGTTTTCAATGCCATGACACCAAGCTATCCAGTATTTTCTCTCTGTTGCCCACGATCTCTCTTTCCTTTATTTTGCCAGTTGTAACCAAGTATTCCAACTTTCCTCTTCTCATGATGTGCCCGAAAAATGTTGATTGCTTCTTTCTGATGTTTTTTAAGAGCTCCCTTTTTGTGTTGGCCTCTTTGAGAACTTTCTCATTGGTCTTTTTAGCTGTCCAGGGAACTTTCAACATTCTTCTGAGAAATCCCATCTCTGTGGCCTCTAATCGTCTTTTCATTTGTTTGTCTACTGTCCATGATTCACTTCCATAGGTCAGAATTGGTTCTATATAGCACCGATGAACTCATTTGATTGTTAGTTCAAGACATGAACATATTGTTCAAGATTTGTTGAAGTTCTTAGAGGAGAAACAGAAAAAGTTAGTTCAAGACATAAACAAATTGTTCAAGATTTGTTGAAGTTCTTAGAGGAGAACAGGAAAAAGTTAGTTTAAGACATGAACAAATTGTTCAAGATTTGTTGAAGTTCTCAGAGGAGAACAGAAAAGTTAGTTCAAGACATGAACAAATTGTTCAAGATTTGTTGAAGTTCTCAGAGGAGAACAGGAAAAAGTTAGTTCAAGACATGAACAAATTGTTCAAGATTTGTTGAAGTTCTCAGAGGAGAACAGGAAAAAGTTAGTTCAAGACATGAACAAATTGTTCAAGATTTGTTGAAGTTCTTAGAGGAGAACAGGAAAAAGTTAGTTTAAGACATGAACAAATTGTTCAAGATTTGTTGAAGTTCTCAGAGGAGAACAGGAAAAAGTTAGTTCAAGACATGAACAAATTGTTCAAGATTTGTTGAAGTTCTTAGAGGAGAACAGAAAAAGTTAGTTTAAGACATGAACAAATTGTTCAAGATTTGTTGAAGTTCTCAGAGGAGAACAGGAAAAAGTTAGTTCAAGACATGAACAAATTGTTCAAGATTTGTTGAAGTTCTTAGAGGAGAACAGAAAAAGTTAGTTCAAGACATGAACAAATTGTTCAAGATTTGTTGAAGTTCTCAGAGGAGAACAGAAAAAGTTAGTTCAAGACATGAACATAATGTTCAAGATTTGTTGAAGTTCTTAGAGGAGAACAGGAAAAAGTTAGTTCAAGACATGAACAAATTGTTCAAGATTTGTTGAAGTTCTCAGAGGAGAACAGGAAAAGTTAGTTTAAGACATGAACAAATTGTTCAAGATTTGTTGAAGTTCTTAGAGGAGAACAGGAAAAGTTAGTTTAAGACATGAACAAATTGTTCAAGATTTGTTGAAGTTCTCAGAGGAGAACAGAAAAAGTTAGTTCAAGACATGAACATAATGTTCAAGATTTGTTGAAGTTCTTAGAGGAGAACAGGAAAAAGTTAGTTTAAGACATGAACAAATTGTTCAAGATTTGTTGAAGTTCTTAGAGGAGAACAGGAAAAAGTTAGTTCAATACATGAACAAATTGTTCAAGATTTGTTGAAGTTCTTAGAGGAGAACAGGAAAAAGTTAGTTCAAGACATGAACAAATTGTTCAAGATTTGTTGAAGTTCTTAGAGGAGAACAGAAAAAGTTAGTTCAAGACATGAACAAATTGTTCAAGATTTGTTGAAGTTCTCAGAGGAGAACAGGAAAAAGTTAGTTCAAGACATGAACAAATTGTTCAAGATTTGTTGAAGTTCTCAGAGGAGAACAGGAAAAAGTTAGTTCAAGACATGAACAAATTGTTCAAGATTTGTTGAAGTTCTCAGAGGAGAACAGGAAAAAGTTAGTTCAAGACATGAACAAATTGTTCAAGATTTGTTGAAGTTCTCAGAGGAGAACAGGAAAAAGTTAGTTCAAGACATGAACAAATTGTTCAAGATCTGTTGAAGTTCTCAGAGGAGAACAGGAAAAAGTTAGTTCAAGACATGAACAAATTGTTCAAGATTTGTTGAAGTTCTCAGAGGAGAACAGGAAAAAGTTAGTTTAAGACATGAACAAATTGTTCTCTACAGGGTAGTAAGAGAAGTTATTTGAAGTTAAAGATAAAAGATAATAAATTGTAACTGTTTTAATATATACAGATAATAAATTGTAACTGTGTTAATATATAAATATAATAAATTGTAACTATTTTAATAAATAAAGATAATAAATTGTAACTGTTTTAATTTTTATTATAAATAAAGATAATAAATTGTAACTGTTTTAATTTTTAATATATAAAGATAATAAATTGTACTGTTTTAATATTTAAAGATAATAAATTGTAACTGGTTTAATATATAAAGATAATAAATTGTAACTGTTTTAATAAATAAAGATAATAAATTGTAACTGTTTTAATAAATAAAGATAATAAATTGTAATTGTTTTTTCTCTCTCTCTCTCTGCGATCAGGACTCAATCAGAGTAGGATTCCAGACTCTCACATGAAGTCAGCTGTCAGGTTAAGTGTGTTGATCACCCCCACAGACAGAACATCACAATTAGAGTCTGCCAGATCCACTCTGATTGAACACCCATTATCATTAAAATGTTGCACTGTGTTACAGTTAATTTTTATTATAAATAAAGATAATAAATTGTAACTGTTTTAATATATAAAGATAATAAATTGTAACTGGTTTAATATATAAAGATAATAAATTGTAACTGGTTTAATATATAAAGATAATAAATTGTGACTGTTTTAATAAATTGTAACTGTTTTAATTTTTATTATAAATAAAGATAATAAATTGTAACTGTTTTAATATATAAAGATAATAAATTGTAACTCAGTCACTGGTTTAATATATAAAGATAATAAATTGTAACTGGTTTAATATATAAAGATAATAAATTGTAACTGTTTTAATATATAAAGATAATAAATTGTAACTGGTTTAATATATAAAGATAATAAATTGTAACTGTTTTAATATATAAAGATAATAAATTGTAACTGGTTTAATATATAAAGATAATAAATTGTAACTGTTTTAATATATAAAGATAATAAATTGTAACTGGTTTAATATATAAAGATAATAAATTGTAACTGTTTTAATATATAAAGATATTAAATTGTAACTGGTTTAATATATAAAGATAATAAATTGTAACTGTTTTAATATATAAAGATAATAAATTGTAACTGGTTTAATATATAAAGATAATAAATTGTAACTGGTTTAATATTTAAAGATAATAAATTGCAACCGTTTTCGCATCTTACATTTTTTGTGGGCGCTAACAAAACATAACTTAACTAGTCATGGTTATTGTTATAACTAGTTTTATTTTATTTTACTTGTGTTCCCTCCCGTCTCGCATGTCCAAAATAACACACTTCAGACTTAACACACTTAGTTAACGTTGCACAGTTTCAAATTAATTATCAAATAAATTACAAATCGATAAATGTTGATAATTTATAAATAAAATGAAAACAAATATTTTAAATGTTTAAAGTTAAAGTCTGTTGTATTTTCTTTCTTCACACAATTGTGACCATAATCAAATCATCGACCTGGACGTTCATCTTAAATCTCAAGATTAAATACACCACGTCAATCATGATTGATGACGTCTTGTTTACTGTCAACAAACAACTAAAAACAACAGCAACATCCCAACAATAAAATACCAGAGGATCAACGACAACAAAGCAATCAGAAAGTGGGAGGTCCTGGTCCATTTTGAAGCAAAAAAGACGACATCCCTTGTAGATTCCCCCTTCCATGAACCAACAACAACAATGGCACGGCTTCATCGTTATCTTCTTCACCTTCTTAAGTCTGACTTAACGATGATGGTGTCCGGTGTGTGTTGTTGTAGTGCTGGTAATTACAGCAACCACAACTACAACAACAAACAAACAAACAACATCGTGGCGGTTAAGTCAAACTACTTCATCCAAAAATTCGTCCACCATATCATGACCACAAAGAAAAGACGACGACGACGAGCAGTTAAATAAATCAAAGCAGGACTTTTCTAGTTCTAGAATGATCGTGAAGACGAGAAGCGATCGAAGGGTGTCATTTCCCGAGCACAAGTTTTGACATGTGCCAATCTGTGCGGCCTAACACTGTCAGCACGGCCCTACCTGCAGATCAGCCGACATTGTCAGTCATCGTCAAAATGGCGGTCCTTGGCCGCCCCGACACTGCCCACTCCGTGACGTCACCGACCTGGGGCGCGGCTCTGGGGCCCGGTTAGGGGGCATGAACACGGGTATATTGGTAAAGGCATCAAGATGCATAGAAATGCGAAGCTACTGTTAAGCTGATGATGATAATCTTCTTCAATTCTCTGTTCACTGATACCTAAAAGGTGTCGTGGTTTATATCATTTGTCGTTCTTGAGCTGCTCGAACTGTCTGAATTAGTGATTTTCCTTTGTTGTTACATGTCTCTGTCACTACATCTATCCATCTTTTTCTGGGTCTTCCTCTTGGTCTTTTTCCATGCATTCTCGAGAAAAACGCCCTTGATGGTGATTGGTAAGGATTCATTCTGACCAAGTGGCCAAACCATTTAAGTTGTTGTTGTTCTATATAGATAATGAAAATAACATCCAACATTTTTTTTTTAAAAACAGGCAGAAGTTGTATAGTAACAGCTTTGCTTAGGTGACAAGCAAAACAAAAATAGACCGACGTTTCGGCCAAAAAGGCCTTAAACAGGAACAACAAACCAACTATGTATATCTTCTCCTTAATATAGTAATCTTCTCGTCATTTGTGTATGGTGAAGAAACTTGGACATAGACAAGAAAACAGAAAATGGAAGCCTTTGAAATATGGCTTTATAGGAGAATAGGAAGGGTCAAAAGATGGACAACTCAACCTTGACAACATGTACCTTCAAAGCTTTAGACAGAGCGGAACGGCGGTCCATGGTAGTCAACCTACGTTGCGGAGACGGCACTCAATGATAAATGAAGAGGACGAATTGAATGTAAAAAAAAATAAAATAAACGATGAAATCTTAAGCCAACTAAAAATGAAAAGAAAGTTATTAAACACAATTCAAACAAGACAAATGAGATTTTGGGGCCATATTAAAAGACACAACAGCCTACTAAACGTAATCTTGGAAGCGAAAATAAAAGGTAAAAGTGGCAGAGACAGACCAAGACTAACATGGACAAGGAACATCAAAAGATGGGACAAGTCAGTCTATGAACAACCTGCACTGTGAAACCAAGAGACAGAATGGAATGATGCTCCATGATAGCCGGCAGAAGAAGCAGCAAATAAAGGGAATATGAAAGAACTGTACAACAGCACAAAGAAATTAGGTGGAAAATACAAACAGATCAACGCCTTTATCAAAGATAAGAAAGGAAATCTGCTTAGTAATATAAGGGAACAAATGGAGAGATGGAAAGAGCACTTTGAAGAACTTTTGAACAGACCCGGCTCAAATAATCCTCCAGATATACTACCAGCAGAAGAAGAATTATACGTTAACTGCGGAAAACCAAGCAAAGAAGAAATAATGAAAGCGATCAAACTATTAAAAGATGGTAAAGCCACAGGACCAGATGAAATTCCTTCGGAAGCCATCAAAGCAGATATTATCACCTCTACCAAGATGTTACATAATCTATTGGATAAAATTTGGGAGAGGGAAGAAATACCTAAAGACTGGAGAGAAGGTTATATGATCAAACTACCAAAGAAAGGAAGTTTACAGGAGTGCACAAATTATAGGGGAATTATGCTACTATCAGTGCCAGGAAAAATATTAGGCAGAATCATTCTGGAGAGACTAAAAGAGGCTATAGAGAAACACTTGAGAGATGAACAAGCAGGTTTTAGGAAGAACAGATCATGTGCTGATCAAATAACTACTTTACGTATAATAGTTGAACAAAGTTTAGAACTAAAATCCCCACTTTATATTGGATTCATAGATTACGAAAAGGCATTTGATAGTTTAGACAGAAGAATGCTTTGGAAGTTGCTGAGTCATTATGGAATCCCCATAAAGTTTATTAACCTGATAAAAACAATGTATGAAGGAACAAAATGTAGTGTGGTGCATGAAGGACAGCTTACAGAAGCATTTGAAATAAGAACAGGAGTAAGGCAGGGATGCCTTCTGTCTCCATTTCTCTTTCTACTGGCCATAGATTGGATTATGAAAATAACTC
This sequence comes from Megaustenia siamemsis, assembly GCA_032433765.1. Classification (NCBI taxonomy): domain Eukaryota; kingdom Metazoa; phylum Mollusca; class Gastropoda; order Stylommatophora; family Ariophantidae; genus Megaustenia; species Megaustenia siamemsis. The sequence continues at coordinate 3,793,168 of JAVIAB010000099.1, read as the reverse complement.
AAAACAACAGAAATGGGATCCAGTGGTCACTGACCAAACAACTTGATGATTTAGACTTTGCTGATGACATAGCTCTCCTATCACACAACCACCAACAGATGCAAGATAAAATGAGTATATTAGATGAGAGATCACAACAGCTAGGACTAAAGATTAATAGAGATAAGACCAACATTATGAGAATTAATGCAGTTGGCAATAACCAAATAAAACTAGGAGAAATACCTCTACTAGACGTACAATCTTATATATATCTGGGCAGTAATATAGACAAAGAGGGAGGAACAGAAAACGATACCAAAATAAGGATATCAAAAGCAGGAGGAGCTTTCATTGCACTGGGAAACATATGGAAATCCAAAGAAATTAGGCTAAATACAAAAATACAAATTTTCAACTCCAATGTTAAGTCGGTTCTATTATATGGCTGTGAAACATGGAGAATAACAAAATTGACAATCACGAAGGTACAGACTTTCATTAATGGATGCTTGCGCAGAATAAAGGGATGGAAATGGCAGGACAAAGTCACTAACGTGGAATTATGGAAATGTACCGGTCAAATACCAGTGGATAAAGAAATACAGGAAGACGATGGCGATGGATAGGACACACACTACGGAAACCAACTGAGAGTATTACACAACAGGCCCTTTTTTGGAATCCCCAGGGGAAAAGACAAAGAGGAAGACCAATGAATTCTTGGAGAAGACAGATTGAAGCAGAGATGAAGATGATGGGGAAGACATGGAATGATCTTAAAAGAATTGCAAAAAACAGAACGACTTGTAAAGTGTTTGTTGAAGACCTATGCTCCACTGGGAGCTAAAAGGTAGAAGAAGAAGATGATAGCCAATCTTCGATGAGGAGACGGCACTCAGTGATGATGATGATGAATATAATAATAGGAAACTTTATACGGAGCTTCGCAGAAGGAAGAAATCTGATCATCAGAAGGAGACCCCAGTCGAGCAAGTGTTTCGGCCCTTTAGCTACTTGACACTCAAAGGGAGGTGGACCAGCCTGAGTCATGACTCCCAGGCGTGGACCTCCTGCAGCATTGACTTTGAAGCTGACGCGATATTCGCCACGAAATAACTAGACTTATTCTACGCAACACTTCAGATTAAGTCTACGGACTACACTCGAAATAAGAGGCAGAGGCAGCCCAAGACTAACATGGACGAGTAACAACAGCCTATGACAACCTGCACCATCAAAGTAAGGGACAGAGGCAGACCGAGACTAACATGGACGAGTAACAACAGCCTATGACAACCTGCACCATCAAAGCAAGAAAGAGAGCGGAATGGAGCTCCATGGTAGCCAACCTTCCATGTGGAGACGGCGCTCAATGATGAAAGAAATAAGACAAGAGATGAATCAAAGTTATGTTTGCAACTATGTTAGGAAGCTTCACTTGAAATATAATATACCTTTCCAAGTTCTCACAATGGACGTCATTAGGCTACCTTACCAGGCCCATATAGGGATACCAGAAGGTAAAAGAAAACAAGGAAGACAGAAAGAAACCCTGGGTAGAACCATCATCAAAGAGAGCACAGATATGGGTCTCAGAAACAAGCAAGAACTAAAACAGGTTGTGTCTGACCGTCAGACGTGGTCAACTAGGATGTCTGTCATATGCGCCGTATTCGGCCCAAAAGGATAATCAATCAAACAAGAGAAGAGGACGAAAGTGGGTGGGATAACGATGACAATGAGAGATCGATGAGTCTAAACGTTGAAAAGTGGGTCTGGTCGATCCGGGGTGCTTTGTAGGAACTGTGTTTAGTAGTTCTCTTTTCATTTTTAGTTGTTTTAAGACTTTATCGCTTGTTTTCTTTCCTTTCCATCCAATTCTACATATTCTTCTATAAATCCAGATTACAAAGACTACTATTTTCTGTTCTGTTTTCTTGTCTAATTTCCATGTTTTGTACCATATAGGAATGTTGAGAAGATATAACATTTTGCTATTCTTAGTTTTAACCCTGGTGTTATTTGTTTTGATGTTAGTATATTTTTCATGGCATTAAAATTACTTTTTGCCGTTCCTATTCTTTTGTTTATTTCAGTTTTACATTTTCCATCACTGGTTAAAGTATGCCCCAGGTAGTTGTAGTTCTGAAAGGTCTATTCCTTCAATTTTGATATCCACTTGAAGGTTTTGAGTATTTTCTTTGTTTATGATCATAGTTTTAGTCTTTTTGATATTCATATCTAATCCATATTTTTCGTTTGTCGTGTTTATTTCATTAAGTAATTGTTGTAGATCTTTATGATTTTCTGCTATATATATATATGTTATAGTAGTACAGTATCATCAGCCTATCTTAGGTTATTAATTATCTGCCCATTAATGTTTAGGCCTGGCATCTCTGAGATGTTTTTAAAGATTTGCTCAGTGTATAGATTGAACAAGTTTGGTGATAGGATGCATCCTTGTCTTATTCCTCTTTTTATATCCATGGGTGTAGAGTTCTCTTTGTTATATTTTATTATTGCTGTTTGCTCCCAGTATAAATTACATATTAGTCGTATGTCCATGTCATCTAGATGTATATCTCTTAGGCATTCTATAAGTTGTAATGGTGTATTTTATCAAAAGCTTTGGTGTAGTCTATGAAGCAGGCATATATTGGCTTATTTATATATGTGTACTTTTCGATTAATGTCATCGTACAGATTGTGGCTTCTTTTGTCCTGCTATTTTTCCTAAATCCAAATTGCTGTTCTTCTAATTCAGTATTAATTGTATTCTGAATCCTTCCTTGTATAACTTTTAGCAAGATTTTTATAACATGGCTCATTATGCTTATTGTTCTAAAGTCACTGCATTCAACTGCACCATTTAGTTTAGGCAATGCAATGGAAGTTTATGTTTTTTGTTCATTTGGTATGTATCCTGAATGGCTTATGTTATTGCATATGTCGTGATCACTTCAATGCCAAAATCTTCTAGTGCCTTAATCATCTCTATATGTATGTTGTCAGGTCATGCAGCTTTTCATTTTCTCAATGTTTGTATAGCTTTTTCCACTTCCGATTTTAAGATTTTATAACCTGATAATAAACTCAAATCTCTGTTAAGCAAATTAATTTACAAAAATAGTTATAGTACTTCATGATGATGATATTCCTGTTGCAAGATCTTTGCCGATATCTCTACTACCATAACTTTAGTATTCTTAATATTTATTTCACGTCTTTGATATTAATTATTGTTGTTCATTTCAGCAACTAATTATTGTTACCAGTACCCTCTTTATACAGAAGAATTTACCAGAACTTTCTCAAAGCTTTCAAGTAAAAACGAGAACATTGGAGACAATCATAGTTTTTAATTAACAAAAAAATAATATATATATCCAGCCATCATCATCATTCAGTGCCGTCTCCGCATCGAAGGTTGGCTACAATGGAGCGCCATTCCACTCTGTCTCTTGCTTTGATGGTACAGGTTGTCATAGGCTGACTTGTCCATCTTTTGATGTTACTCGTTTTGTTCTGCCTCTGCCTCTGTTACCTTGTATTTTCCCTTCCAATATTACTTTTATTAGGCTGTTGAGTCTTTTAACATGCCCCAAAAATTTAATTTGATTTGTTCTAATTGTATTTAGTAGTTCTCTTTTCATTTTTATTTGTTTTAAAACTTCATCGTTTGTTTTCTTTTCTTTCCATCCAATTGTACATATTATTCTATAAATCCACATTTCAGAGGCTTCAATTATCTGTTCTGTTTTCTTGTCTAATGTCCATGTTTCTGCATCATACAGGAATATTGAGAAGATGTAACATTTTGATTTTCTTAGTTTTAGCCCTGGTGTTATTTGTTTTGATGTTAGTATATTTTTCATGACATTAAAATTACTTTTTGCCATACCTATTTTTGTGTGTTTATTTCAGTTATAACAATCACTGGTTAATGTATAACTGAAGTAAACAAAAAAATAGGTATGGCAAAAAATCATTGTAATGCCATGAAAAATATACTAACATCCAGCCATGAATAGTGCAAAAGAGAAATAGAACATCATTATAGCGATGGGCGACAGAAGTCTAAATGTAACAGTGCTAGGTTGTTACCCGCTTTTCAATAGACTAGAGCAGTATCATATAGTGGCGACCAGCAGAATTTAAGTATAGATTTTCCAGAATACAAATTAAGATAACAAGTTGTAGAGAGTGGGTAGTGGACACCCACCGAAGTAGAGAGGGTCATGACTTGACCTAGACATAATAGTTGGGGGATTTTCCATGAATCTCCACTCGCCCTGTTATTATTGTAAGTGTAAGTGACCATCACACAACTCATGCATCAACCTCGTGATGTTGTTGTAAAATCTCCACGAATGTCCATGCAAGTTCATTGTTATTGTGGGTGATCACGCACTTAGCATGTGAAACCCATGACTTTGGCCCGGCTGATAAATAAGTTGTTATTGTCAAAGTCATGGAACGGTCAAGTGGTCATCCAGCTACCAGGATGAAGTAATATTATCCCAAATAGGGCGTAGAGATTCGGGGAAACAGGATGCTTTGCCCAAATTTGGGAAAGTTCAGGTGAGTCACAGATGGTGGACACTGGACACGTAAACGTAGAGTGACCAACACTTGTGATCATAGGGTCGCAGGGGCACTCGGCAGCAGCTGATTGGCTGCTGAGCCTCAGGTAGAGAGAGTTGTTGTGAGTACTTAAGGTCTTGCACAACAGTTTAAGTTAAGTTAAGCCAGAGATTTTTAGAAGAGAAAGTAGAATGTAGACTAAGTCAGTTAAGTTAGGACAGAGTAGAAACATTTAGACAAGAAGCAGTTAAGCAGTTTAGAAACAGTTAGAGTCAGAACAGTGAGAAGTTAAGAGTAGAAGTCTTGAGTAGTCAAGTCAGTAGGAATTGACATTGATAGAAACTAGATAAAGAAGTTGACAAGAATATTATGACAGTAGTAGTGAAGTGATGAGTTCCACTTCCAAGTGTTTCAAGAATTGTGTGTGTTCATCTTACATGTCGTAAGTAGATAAATTATAATAACTTGTGTGACATTAATTAAACGTCGCATCCAAGACTATAGATCATGTGTGCCAGCAGAAAATCCAATAAATGTGATTATCATTATATATTAAAGAAAACGACTCTGTCATGATCTTATCTGTTACATGTTACCTCAATGTTGTGACGTGCTGTGATCATTGAAGTACTAGCCACTATACGAGATAAAGATATAATACAACAAAGAACATCACAACGCTGTAACATAAAACAAGTAGAGGTATTTTAAATATCTAGGAAGTCTAGAAACAAACGACAATTCACAAACAACAGAGATAGACTCAAGATACAACAAAACTTGTCAAAACATCGGACATCTATCACCACTATTGTCCAACAAGGAAATAACTCTGGAGGCAAAACGAGCACTCTACAATCTTCATCCCAACGTTGTGCTACCAACGCCAGACCTGGACTCTAGATGCAAGAACAATAAGAAAAATAACCTCTACTGAGATGAAATGTGTTAGACGAATGACAGGAAACAGTCTGAGAGATAAGATCAGAAATGAAGAACTGAGAAAAAAGCTAGGAATAATTCCCGCCATAGAAAACATAAAGAGAAACAACAGATAAAGTGGTTTGGCCACGTTATGGGGCAGAAAGATCAAAACACAACACAACGAGCCTTCAATAAACTTTGCGAGAGCACCAGACTCAAGGGTCGACCACGAAAAAGATGGATTGACGGAATATTAGAAACACTAGGAAACATAACGGCACGAGAGACAAACAGAAGAGCAAAAGACCGCTTTCGCCTCGACGCTGAAAGGCAAATGAAGTAGGAAAGAAGAATAAGAACATCCAACTAACACGCTAAACGTTTATCAGAACGCGGTCAGGACCGTTTCGGCCCTTTACAAAATGATTGTTATTCTTTCTGATTTTCTGCCGGTAATATCGTGTGTACTAGTTTCTATTATTAATTAGATTCCCATCGACATTTAATTATATTTCCATCGACATTTCATTATATTTCCATCGACATTTAATTATATTTCCATCGACATTTAATTATATTCCCATCGACATTTAATTATATTCCCATCGACATTTAATTATATTTCTATCGGCATTTAATTGTATTTCCATCGACATTTCATTATATTTCCATCGACATTTAATTATATTTCCATCGACATTTAATTATATTCCCATCGACATTTAATTATATTTCCATCGACATTTAATTATATTTCCATCGACATTTAATTATATTTCCATCGACATTTAATTATATTCCCATCGACATTTAATTATATTCCCATCGACATTTAATTATATTTCCATCGACATTTGAATTAACGTGAAAGATATGGAAAGCTAAATTCAGAAGATGACGTCAAAATGTAGTTCATTGTGTGATGTAACTGACAACAATCTATGTACAGTTGTTTGTCATTGATACTTTAGTTATGGTTAATCGGTATCACTGCAAGCGAATTAAAATCCATAAATGCTCAAACGCCTGTGCCAGTGGAATCATCAGAATGAACATCTCATCTGATTGAAGGATCCAAAGAAAAAAAGGTAGCTGCAGTTCCAGATAAGGTCAAGCAGCACCGAGAGTGAACGCAGCTGAACTGTCCTTCGTCATATGATATCATCATTAATCATCATTAATCATCATTAATCATCATTAATCATCATTAATCGTAAGCAATCGGAATATCGAAACACGATCCGGATGAAAAACACATCAGATCCGATGTCTAGCCCTATCTGGGTAGTGAGATCCAATGTCTAGCCCTATCTGGGTAGTGAGATCCGATGTCTAGCCCTATCTGGGTAGTGAGATCCGATGTCTAGCCCTATCTGGGTAGTGAGATCCGATGTCTAGCCCTATCTGGGTAGTGAGATCCGATGTCTAGCCCTATCTGGGTAGTGAGATCCCATGTCTAGCCCTATCTGGGTAGTGAGATTCGCTGTCTAGCCCTATCTGAGTAGAGAGATCCGATGTCTAGCCCTATCTGGGTAGTGAGATCCGATGTCTAGCCCTATCTGGGTAGTGAGATTCGCTGTCTAGCTTTATCTGGGTAGTGAGATCCGATGTCTAGCCCTATCTGAGTAGAGAGATCCGATGTCTAGCCCTATCTGGGTAGTGAGATCCGATGTCTAGCCCTATCTGGGTAGTGAGATCCTATGTCTAGCCCTATCTGAGTAGAGAGATCCGATGTCTAGCCCTATCTGGGTAGTGAGATCCGATGTCTAGCCCTATCTGGGTAGTGAGATCCGATGTCTAGCCCTCTTGTATAACGGCAAAAAACAAGAGGTCCCGTGTGCACTCGCGCACGTTAAAGTACACCTTGGCAATTTAAAGTCGAAAAAAGTAGGCCAAAATGGCCGCCGTCCTTGCAAAAATTGTGAATCAAATCTACTCATCCATCCAGAAGACGGATGTGTCGGGCCGAAAGTGGAGATATCGTGGTTGTGCTCTAAATTATCGATACGGCGCATCCAGGCGAAGGGCAGAACGCCAAGAAGAAGAACTCATGTGCAAGTTGGAGGTGAACACAAACAGCTATTATATGATTTGTGCGCCGTTGAGGACAACACATTCGACTTTGAAGTCCAGGAGTCTTTTACGAATGTGACAAGAAAAAAACCATTCATCTCTTCCAGCTGTGAGCTGGGCGTTTCTTGGCATGACCACGCCTCTTTTGATAAGAAGGCAAATTTAGCTAATACCTCTTTTAGTCATTGTGCTATTTCTTTATCAATATAATTCAAACTTATGCACCAAAAAGTAACAGGGAAGAAGAAGACATTGACACTTTTTACAACGAGCTAAAGATGACCATGGAAAAGTGTAAAACCCAAAAAATAACTATTATATTAGGGGATTTCAAAGCAATGGTAGGAACAGCTAAAGTGCAAAAGGTGACTGGGGGACATGGCCTAGGAGAGACAAATGACAGAGGGGATAGATTGGGCAAATCACATGAAATGATTATAGGTAACACCTGGTTCAGGAAACACATGGATACGCAAAGCCCAGCCAACAAAGTACACAATCAAATTGATTTTATACTGGTACCGAGAAGATTCAGGAATGAGTTAACATCAGTTAAAACAAGGCCAGGAGCAGATTGCAATAATGACCATGTACCAGTAATTGGACAAATGAGAATAAAACTAAGGAAGGAACGGAAATCCCCAAGAAATATGAACTTAGAACTAGATATGATTAGAGTAGATAGACAGATGAGTGATAAGTATAGCACGATAGTACAAAATAGATATAATGCTATTGAGAAAATACAGGACACCAAGGAACAGTGGGAAATGATCAAACAATCGATTCAACAAACAAAAGAAGTAATACCTGTGACTAAAAGAATCAACGAAAAAAATGGATGACAGAAGAAATATTACAACTAATGGACGAAAGAAGAAAACATAAGAAAGAAGAAGGACATACAAAATATTGCACAAAGAGATCCAAAAACAAATGCAGAGAAGCAAAGGAAGGATGCTTAAAACAGAAATGTGAAGAAATGGAAAAACAACAAAAGAAAGACTCAAAATTTATGCACAATCAGTTAAATGAATTAACAGAAAGAAAAGAAGTCAAAGTTTCAGGATGTGTGAAATCAAAGGAAGGAAATATAATAATGGGTAGGAGAAGACAATGGAAAGATGGACAGAATATATCAGTCAACTCTATGATGATGAAAGACCGGAGCTAAACAATTCAAACAAAGACACAGGACCACCAATAATGCAGAGTGAAGTGGAGAAGGCAATTCAACACATGAAAAGAGGCAAAGCTCCAGGTCCTGACAATATAACAATCGAAGAGATAAATGCATTAGGAGAGCTGGGAGTACACGTCATAATAAAACTACTCAATGACATATATAACACTGGGCACATACCCGAAGATCTACTAAAATCTATCTTTGTAGCCATACCGAAGAAGTCAGGAGCCACTGATTGTGAAGACCATCGCACTATTAGTCTCATGAGCCATATGACTACGTGTAAGGAACAAAATAAAACCAGAAATAAGTGAGGAGCAATGTGGATTTGTGGAAGGAAAGGGCACCAATAATGCAATATACATCTTAAGAACATTGATAGAAAGATCTATAGAGGTAAAGAAAGATCTATATATGTGCTTTATAGACAACACAACAGCATTTGACAAAGTAAAGCATGTGGAAATAATCAATATGCTGGAGAAATTAAACATTGATGGCAAGGATCTGCGAATCATAAAAAACATGTACTGGCAACAAACAGCAGCCATAAGAATTAGCAACCAAACAGGACAATTCCAATATATAAAGCAAGGAGTCAGACAAGGCTGTGCTCTCTCGCCGGATTTGTTTTCACTTTACAGCGAATATATTATGAGATCAATAGTAGACATAAAAGGATTTGAAGTCAACGTAAAAAGTAAAGTACCCCCGTCACGCCGAGTGGCGTATAGGAAAGTATGGTGTTAGTAACCCTATATTTTACAGACCTTCAGCACATGATTTTTTGGGTAATGTGGTCGGTATTACGCCCGTGCTGCTTTACTTTCCCATAAAAATCCGGTACCCATTTAAGGCTGGGTGAACCCGGAAGCCGTCGTTTGGGATCGAACCCTACCCCTTTTGAAGTCAACGGTCACAACATAAACAATGTGCGATATGCGGATGGCAGTCTTAATACAGAGACAGAGAATGAACTCCAAGAAATGGTAGACATAATAGTAAATTGAAGCAACAAGAAAGGTCGTGCTGAAGTCGAATGTGTTGGGCCGAAAGGCGCAAATATTACAGTTATACTGCAAACCACAACACAGACACGCCCACTTAACGTCATTTTAAGGGCGGATGACGAAGATGTGTACTCCATTAGTCATCTGGTGAACGCAAGAAAGAAAGCAAGCAACAAGAAAGGTCTCAGTCCGAACAGTAAGAAAACAGAAGTAGTTGGCATATCAAAGAAACAATCATCACCATCATGCAGCATAAAAATAAACAGGACAAGTCTGAAACAAGTGCAACGCTTCAAATACTTGGGCACAATAATAACATCAGATGGAAGATGCACTGCAGAAATTAAAAGTAGAATAGCACAGGCCAAAATTGCATTTCAGAAAATTAAAAACGTCTTATACAACAAGTTTATGTCAATAGATGTGAGAAAGAGTAAAAGTAAAGTAAAGTACGAGACTTGAACCGGCGTCTTAGCACGCGAGTTTACACCCATATGTGCTCGGCCGCCTATCCAGAAATGTTCGGAGATTTCTGTATAGTGTCGCCTCAAGCATCGAAACTCAGATGCGAAGCGACATTCCTCACCTTCCCAGGATAAAGAGTGTTCGGGGCTATATAGAGTCAATTCTGACCTATGGAAGAGAATCATGGACAGTAGACAAACAAATGAAAAGACGATTAAAGGCCACAGAGATGGGATTTTTCAGAAGAATGTTGAAAGTTTCCTGGACAGCTAAAAGATTAACGAGGATATTCTCAAAGAGGCCAACACAAAAAGGAAGCTCTTAAAAACATCAGAAAGAAGCAATCAACATTTTTCGGGCACATCATGAGAAGAGGAAAGTTGGAATACTTGGTTACAACTGGCAAAATAAAAGGAAAGAGAGATGGTCAACAGAAGAGCAAAATATGGATTGATGAAATATTAGAAACATTAGGAAACATAACAGCAGGAGTGGCCAACAGAAGAGCAAAAGATGGATTGATGGAATATTAGAAACATTAGGAAACATAACAGCAGGAGTGGTCAACAGAGAGAGCAAAAGAAGATGGTGATGAATATTAGAAACACTAGGAAACATAACAGCAGGAGTGGTCAACAGAAGAGCAAAAGATGGATTGATGAAATATTAGAAACATTAGGAAACATAACAGCAGGAGTGGTCAACAGAAGAGCAAAAGATGGATTGATGAAATATTAGAAACACTAGGAAACATACAGCAGGAGTGGTCAACAGAAGAGCAAAAGATGGATGATGAAATATTAGAAACACTAGGAAACATAACAGCAGGAGTGGCCAACAGAAGAGCAAAAGATGGATTGATGAAATATTAGAAACATTAGGAAACATAACAGCAGGAGAGGTCAACAGAAGAGCAAAGATGGAATATTAGAAACACTAGGAAACATAACAGCAGGAGAGGCAACAGAAGAGCAAAAGATGGATTGATGAATATTAGAAACACTAGAAACATAACAGCAGGATTGTCAACAGAAGAGCAAAAGATGGAATATTAGAACACTAGGAAACATAACAAGCAGGAGTGGTCAACAGAAGAGTAAAAGATGGAATATTAGAAACATTAGGAAACAACAGCAGGAGTGGCCAACAGAAGAGTAAAGATGGAATATTAGAAACACTAGAAACATAACAGCAGGAGTGGCCAACAGAAGAGCAAAAGATGGATTGATGAAATATTAGAAACATTAGGAAACATAACAGCAGGAGTGGCCAACAGAAGAGCAAAAGATGGATTGATGAAATATTAGAAACACTAGGAAACATAACAGCAGGAGTGGCCAACAGAAGAGCAAAAGATGGATTGATGAAATATTAGAACATTAGGAAACATAACAGCAGGAGTGGTCAACAGAAGAGCAAAAGATGGATTGATGAAATATTAGAAACATTAGGAAACATCACAGCAGGAGTGGTCAACAGAAGAGCAAAGATGGATTGATGAAATATTAGAAACATTAGGAAGCATAACAGCAGGTTGGCCAACAGAAGAGCAAAAGATGGATTGATGAATATTAGAAACACTAGGAAACATAACAGCAGGAGTGGTCAACAGAAGAGCAAAAGATTGAATATTAGAAACACTAGGAAACATAACAGCAGAGAGGTCAACAAAAGAGTAAAAGATGGATTGATGGAATATTAGAAACGCTAGGAACATAACAGCAGGAGTGGTCAACAGAAGAGCAAAGATGGAATATTAGAAACACTAGGAAACATAACAGCAGGAGTGGCCAACAAAGAGCAAAAGATGGATTGATGGAATATTAGAAACACTAGGAAACATAACAGCAGGAGTGGCCAACAGAAGAGCAAAAGATGGATTGATGGAATATTAGAAACACTAGGAAACATAACAGCAGGAGTGGCCAACAGAAGAGCAAAGATGGATTGATGGAATATTAGAAACGCTAGGAAACATAACAGCAGGAGTGGTCAACAGAAGAGCAAAAGATGGATTGATGGAATATTAGAAACACTAGGAAACATAACAGCAGGAGTGGTCAACAGAAGATAAAAGATGGATTGATGGAATATTAGAAACGCTAGGAAACATAACAGCAGGAGAGGTCACAAAAGAGTAAAAGATGATTGATGGAATATTAGAAACGCTAGGAAACATAACAGCAGGAGTGGTCAACAGAAGAGCAAAAGATGGAATATTAGAAACACTAGGAAACATAACAGCAGGAGAGGTCAACAAAAGAGTAAAGATGGATTGATGGAATATTAGAAACGCTAGGAAACATAACAGCAGGAGAGGTCAACAGAAGAGTAAAAGATGGATTGATGAATATTAGAACATTAGGAACATAACAGCAGGATGGCCACAGAAGAGCAAAGATGGATTGATGGAATATTAGAAACGCTAGGAAACATAACAGCAGGAAGGTCAACAGAAGAGCAAAAGATGGATTGATGGAATATTAGAAACACTAGGAACATAACAGCAGGAGTGGTCAACAGAATAAAAGATGGATTGATGGAATATTAGAAACGCTAGGAACATAACAGCAGGAGAGGCCAACAGAAGAGCAAAAGATGGAATATTAGAACACTAGGAAACATAACAGCAGGAGAGGCCAACAGAAGAGCAAAAGATGGAATATTAGAAACACTAGGAAACATAACAGCAGGAGAGGCCAACAGAAGAGCAAAAGATGGAAATATAGAAACACTAGGAAACATAACAACAGGAGAGACCACAGAAGAGCAAAAGATGGATTGATGGAATATTAGAAACACTAGGAAACATAACAACAGGAGAGGCCAACAGAAGAGCAAAAGTTGGATTGATGGAATATTAGAAACACTAGGAAACATAACAGCAGGAGAGGTCAACAGAAGAGCAAAAGATGGATTGATGGAATATTAGAAACACTAGGAAACATAACAGCAGGAGGGTCACAGAAGAGCAAAAGATGGATTGATGGAAAATTAGAAACACTAGGAAACAAACAGCAGGAGAGGTCAACAGAAGAGCAAAAGATGGATTGATGGAATATTAGAAACACTAGAAACATAACAGCAGGAGAGGTCAACAGAAGAGCAAAAGATGAATTGATGGAATATTAGAAACACTAGGAAACATAACAGCAGAGAGGCCAACAGAAGAGCAAAAGATGGACTGATGGAATATTAGAAACACTAGGAAACATAACAGCAGGAGACGTCGACAGAGGAGACAAAGACCGCAAAATGTATCTTCCCTTCACGCTACGAGGCAAATTAAGAATATAAGAGAGAAAAATAAATAAAGAAAAGAAGAAGATGATGTTGAAGAAGGATGATTACAAGTGTGGGCGTGTAAAAATGCACAATAAAGGGGGGTATATATTAGTTTTCATATTTGTGAGTATTTTGTATCGAAGCGAACCCATGGTATCATTTCCTTCATTCCTTTCTCTCTCCCTCTCTAAATTCGTTATATTCCCTGCAACCGAACTCATACTGTGATACATGCTGTTCTCATTATCATATCCAACCTTGCAAGAGCCTCAAACTGTGTTCGGCAAACTCCGTTAACTGTCGACATCCATCGAAGTCGACCTTCAGAAGTCGAGGCTGACCCAATCTCTTTTTCCTCAGACAATCAACCATCTTCTACTTTTAAGACACGAAACTCTACCTAACTGTCTACTAACCTATCAGTTATGACATCCACCATTCCTTTCTTAAATCATTCGCCTCCCAGAGAAGTTAATTCACTCCCAACGTGTGGCCCATGCTGGGACAAGCCTCCTGACCCTCCATCCTCACCATTGCCTATCACTCATCTGTCACTGCCCAAGTTACGCCCATTCTATTTTTAGATACATCTGAACTGCGCATGTCAGAAATAATCGACCAGATCTGGGTCATGGGCGGTAACTGTGGAATCTCATCATCATGTGCCATACCGGTTGACGTAGGCAAAGATGTCCTTCCACGGTATACATCGACAGTACATCGTATCAATCTCTTGTTGACTATTCTCCATGGCACGACATTAGTGTCTCAAACAGACATTAGTGTCTCAAACAGACATTAGTGTCTCAAACAGACATTAGTGTCTCAAACAGACATTAGTGTCTCAAACAGACATTAGTGTCTCAAACAGACATTAGTGTCGTGCCATGGAGAATAGTCAACAAGAGAATTGATACGATGTACTGTGGATTGTATACCGTGGAAGGACATCTTTGCCTACGTCAACCGGTATGGCACATGATGATGAGATTCCACAGTTACCGCCACAGTTAGTGGTTGTTTGCCACTCCTGCTGTTATGTTTCAACTACTGGAGCTATCCAGTATTTTCTCTCTTTGTTGTCTGCGATCTCTCTTTACCTGTATTTTGCCATTTGTAACCAAGTATCCCATTTTCCTCTTCTCATGATGTGCTTTTTACCATTAAACTACCATTAAAATTACTTTTTGCCATACCTATTATCTTGAAATAAACAAAAGAATAGGTATGGCAAAAGTAGTTTTAATGCCATGAAAATATACTAACAACAAAACAAATATTAGCAGGGCTGAAGCTAAGAATGGCAAAATGTTACATCTTCTCAGTATTCCTGTATGGTGCAGAAACATGGACATTAGACAAGAAACCAGAACAGAAAATTGAAGCCTTTGAAATGTGGATTTATAGAAGAATAGGTAGAATTTGGATGTAAAGAAAGAAAACAAACGATGAAGTTTTAAAACAACTAAAAATAAAAAGAGAACTACTCAATACAATTAAGAAAGACAAATGAAATATTTGGGCCATGTTAAAAGACACAACAGCCTACTAAAAGTAATATTGGAAGGGAAAATACAAGGTAAAAGAGGCAGAGGCAGACCAAGACTAACATGGACGAGTAACATCAAAAGATGTACAAGTCAATCTATGACAGCCTGCACCATCAAAGCAAGAAACAGAGTAGAATGGCGATCCATGGTAGCCAACCTTCGTTGCGGAGAAGGCACTCGATGATGATGACATGATGTGCCAGAAAAATGTTGATTGTTTTTTTTCTTGTTTTTTAGGAGCTCCCTTTTTGTGTTGGCCTCTTGAGAACTTCCTCGTTGGTCTATTTAGTTGTCCAGGGAACTTTCAACATTCTTCTGAGGAATCGCATCTTTGTGGCTTCTAATCATCTTTTCATTTGTTAGTTTACTGTCCATGATTTGCTTCCATAGGTGAGAATCTGGAGAAAACAAATAATAAATGAATATTATAATGGAGGGAAACGTTCGAGGCGATAGATCAGCGAATAATTTCAGGAGAAGAGATATGTTTACAACACTCGGGAAAAAAAAAAACTATAAAATAATCAACATCAGAAACAAAAAACCTATAAAATAATCAACATCAGAAACAAAAAAACCTATAAATAATCAACATCAGAAACAAAAAACCTATAAAATAATCAACATCAGAAACAAAAAAACCTATAAAATAATCAACATCAGAAACAAAAAAACTATAAAATAATCAACATCAGAAACAAAAAAACCTATAAAATAATCAACATCAGAACACAAAACCTATAAAATAATCAACATCAGAAACAAAAAAACCTATAAAATAATCAACATCAGGCACAAAAAACCTATAAAATAATCAACATCAGAAACAAAAAACCTATAAAATAATCTACATCAGACACAAAAAACCTATAAAAATAATCAACATCAGACACAAAAACCTATAAAATAATCAACATCAGAAACAAAAAACCTATAAAATAATCAACATCAGAAACAAAAAAAACCTATAAAATAATCAATATCAGGCACAAAAACCTATAAAATAATCAACATCAGAAACAAAAACCTATAAAATAATCTACATCAGACACAAAAAACCTATAAAATAATCAACATCAGACACAAAAAACCTATAAAATAATCAACATCAGAAACAAAAAACCTATAAAATAATCAACATCAGACACAAAACCTATAAAATAATCAACATCAGACACAAAAAACCTATAAAATAATCAACATCAGAAACAAAAACCTATAAAATAATCAACATCAGACACAAAAAACCTATAAAATAATCAACATCAGAAACAAAAAACCTATAAAATAATCAACATCAGACACAAAAACCTATAAAATAATCAACATCAGAAACAAAAACAAAGAAGAATAGATGGCCCAAAGCAGGATCGAACTCATTCTCCTCGGCACAGCGCCTTGCCAGCTGTGTATTTGCCGTGTGCTCTAGCGTTCGGTTCTAGTGGCAAGGCGCTGTGCCGAGGAGTACAGGTTCGATCCTGCTTCGGATAATCTATTGTTCTTTGTTTGGTTTTTTTTCTTTGATTATTTTGTGATTTTTGTAAACATAGCACTTCCCCTGGAATGGTTCATTGTGGAATCTTCTTGTCCGGGAGTTGTCATCTCTGTCACGAAGACCGACTTCATTCACGGAACAAGCACTATCTTACGCTGTCTATCTCAGATTCTGATGTCACATCATTCTGTGATTCCTCTCCCAGTCCATATCAGAATGTTATCAATCCCCATTAATTTCGGCCTGCCCTTGCTTCTTTCACCCATTATTTTCTTTCTAAAATGTTAAGTCTCGCGGTATCAGACAACAGACAAGGGTACAAAACCTTTATAAGCCACGCATGTGCTTTCACAGAAGAGTGAAGATTAGAATATCTTGTAGTAAAGGCGTTATAAATAATAGTAATAATATAACATCTTCATCAGGTCGCGAGTTGCTCTCACCACAGCCCGTCTGAAAGAATCTCTGTATCTAGCCAGATCTCAAACAGAACGTTGCTCTCACCACAACACGTCTGAAAGAATCTCTGTATCTAGCCAGATCTCAAACAGAACGTTGCGCTCACCACAGCCCGTCTGAAAGAATCTCTGTATCTAGCCAGATCTGCCACTTTTTCGGTTGTCATGTTCAAGGTCACCTTGATGTCTTGAAATCACGTTCTTCTTGGTCTGCCTCTGATGCATTGTTCAGGAACTTTCCATTATTGTCCTTTCCCGCCCGCTGTGTCTTTTATTTGCTTGTTTGTTTTGTTATTTGTTTATGGAAGGCCCCGGTATCACTGCAAACGAATTAAAATCCATAATTGCTCAACCGCCCGTGCCAGCGTAATCATCCGAATCTCATCTCCCAAACAAAAAAAGGTAACTGTAGTCCCCATCGTAGCAGTCTCAGCACACGCCAAAAGACATAAGGCGAAATCGTGCAGAAAGTGAACACAGCCAGCTGTTCCCTGTCATACGATATCATCATTCATCGTAAACAATTGGAATATCAAAACATGATCAAACACAGATGAGACACACAGCTCACGGTATGCACAGAGCACTTAACTCAGTAGCTCCTGCAACAAGCCGGACTTGGAATATGAAGAAACTGCAACAAGAAACACTTTTCATGCAAAGCCTTCAATTGTTCCCGCCGCCTATCCACCATATACCGGAAGTTCACGTCCTCTTAAAAATGTGTCTGTGAACGTTGTCGTAATATTGAAAACATCTTGTGCAACAGGTCTGTGCCAATAGAAGTGAGAAAGAGTGTTTATCTATCTTTGCTATATAGAACCAATTGAAAGCGAATAATGAACAGTAGGTGCAAACGGATGACATTGGTGGCAAGGATCATTTTAAATCTATGAAGTGGGCTCATTTTGTGTTTAACTCAAAAGCATATGTGCTTTTTAACCAAGACTTTTTTTGGGGGACTCAATGAAGATATCCCCGATGGAAGAATAAATTGTACTATTAATCCCATAAATGATTCGCTTCCAGAGGTTTATGAAGCAGTTTTGTCATTGCAAGTGAATAATGTCCACACCTATAATTGGTCAGGATTGGGTAGCAGCAGCAGCTTTATAGCGAACACAGAAAACATCACAGGATTGTGCTGTTCTGAAACAGCTATGCCATGCTACCCTAGATTGCCTTTAATGGGATTACTGTGACCACAAACCACGCTCCATGTGTGTGCCACATATTTACACCACAGAAAGAAATTCTGAATATAACCAACATCATGTGGTTTCTGTGATATTAATGACCACAGACCAGGAGCCTCCAGTATGATTGATACAACTGTTGCACCAAGCACTTCATCAGCAAAGCCATATCTATGGAATGTTCATCTGACATTGTTCTTGAATGATATCCAAGATAATGAGACATCAGAATTGTGTGGCGGCAGCTACAAGAAGGGAGCGGAGAACATCATCAATTGTGTTTTTACTAACTACAGGTCATGTGGCTTCTGTTGGATTGGAAATGATAACTTACCACCCTTGTGTGTCTATATGTTTGGAATTGGAGTCATCAATGATGGCCTAACATCATCAGGTGCTACGACGATCATCGTTTTCGGGAGGACGTAAACTCCCATGGTGTATGGTGGATAGGCGGCGGGAACCATTGAGGGCTATGTCTGAAAAGTGTTCCTTCTTGCAGTTTCCTCATATTCCAAGTCCGGCTTGTTGCAGGAGCTACTGAGTTAAGTGCTCTGTGCACACCGTGAGCTATGTGTCTCATCCGTTTTGAGCCTGCTTCGATATCCCGCTTGTTTGCGATGAATGATGATATCGTATGACGGGGAACAGTTGCTGTGTTCACTTTCTGCGCGGTTTCGCCTTATGTCTTTTGGCGTGTGCTGAGACTGCTGCGATGGGGACTACAGTTACCTTTCTTTGTTTGGGAGATGAGTTGGTAATTCGGATGATTCCACTGGCACGGGCGGTTGAGCAATTATGGATTTTAATTCGTTTGCTGTGAGACCGAGGCCTTCCATAGCCAATAACAATAACAATGAACAGTAGACAAACAAATGAAAAGACGATTAGAGGCCATAGAGATGGGATTTCTCAGAAGAATGTTGAGAGTTCCCTGTACAGCCAAAGAGACAAGGGAGGAAATTCTCACAGAGGTAAACACACAAATGGAGCTTTTAAAAAAAAAACTAGAAAGAACAAATTGACATTTGTCGGGCACATCTTGAGAAAAGGAAAGTTGAAATACTTGGTAACAACTGGCAAAATACAGGGAAAGAGAGATCGCGGGAAATCCGTCAACAACAGAATTGATAGGATGCATTGTGGATAGAAAATTGTGGAAGGACATGATCGCCTACGCCAACCGGTATGGCACACGATGATGATGGTGATTATGATAGTATTTCAGTTTATAAAATAAATAACAGTTAACAAAAATTAAAATGAAAAAAACGACACAGGAGGAAGTAGTGATATCAAAATTATAAGACAAAAGGTGAGGGAGAAACGAGACCTGTCGAGTCAGTTTATCCAATCACTTCCGGATTGAGCAACCAGAAACGCTGCTATAAAATACTTACATTTTACAAGGCTGATTGATTTGATCTAGATGTGGTATTTTCGTTCTATAATCTTGGTCAATTTTGCATTCTTTATGGATAAATATATCCTAGTCTAATACATGCCCCTCTTTCTTAAAATTGATGTTTTATTGAAGTGGTTTCAATTTGTAAACACCATACACGCAACGTAAAATACTTTAGCTAAAGATAATGTTTGTAAATGATATCCTAGTCAGGTAGAATAGTGCTGATAACTAAAGTATAAATAGTTGTAAATGATATCCTAGTCAGGTAGAATAGTGCTGATACTAAAGTATAAATAGTTGTAAATGATATCCTAGTCAGATAGAATAGTGCTGATAGCTAAAGTATAAATAGTTGTAAATTATGATATCCTAGTCAGGTAGAATAGTGCTGATAGCTAAAGTATAAATAGTTGTAAATGATATCCTAGTCTAGTAGAATAGTGCTGATAACTAAAGTATAAATAGTTGTAAATGATATCCTAGTCTAGTAGAATAGTGCTGATAACTAAAGTATAAATAGTTGTAAATGATACCCTAGTCAGGTAGAATAGTGCTGATAACTAAAGTATAAATAGTTGTAAATGATATCCTAGTCTAGTAGAATAGTGCTGATAGCTAAAGTATAAATAGTTGTAAATGATATCCTAGTCTAGTAGAATAGTGCTGATAACTAAAGTATAAATAGTTGTAAATGATATCCTAGTCTAGTAGAATAGTGCTGATAACTAAAGTATAAATAGTTGTAAATGATATCCTAGTCAGGTAGAATAGTGCTGATAACTAAAGTATAAATAGTTGTAAATGATATCCTAGTCAGGCAGAATACTACACGTCACTAATGTATCAATGGTTGTAAATGATATCCTAGTCTAGTAGAATAGTGCTGATAACTAAAGTATAAATAGTTGTAAATGATATCCTAGTCAGGTACAATACTACACGTCACTAATGTATCAATGGTTGTAAATGATATCATAGTCTAGTAGAATAGTGCTGATAACTAAAGTATAAATAGTTGTAAATGATATCCTAGTCAGGTAGAATACTACACGTCACTAATGTATCAATGGTTGTAAATGATATCCTAGTCTAGTAGAATAGTGCTGATAACTAAAGTATAAATAGTTGTAAATGATATCCTAGTCAGGTAGAATACTACACGTCACTAATGTATCAATGGTTGTAAATGATATCCTAGTCTAGTAGAATAACTTTGTAACTATGTATGAGTTACAAGAAATGTTGGACATTATAGTGAAAGAAAGCAAAAATAAAGGACTCAGCCTTAATAGCAAAAAGACAGAAGTAATGGTAACAACAAAGAAAAAGACATCACCTCAGTGCAAAATAAAAGACAAGTGGAAAAATAATAAAACAGGTAAATGAATTTAAATATTTGGGAACTGTGTTAACCTCAGACGGAAGATGTACAAAAGAGGTGAGATGCAGAATGGCTCAGGCAAAAGCAGCTTTCCAGAAAATAAGGAAGATACTATGCAATCCATTTTTGACAATAGAAACAAGAAAAAGAGTTCTTAAATGTTATGTAGAGCCAGTCTTAACATATGGATGCGAATCATGGACAATATGACAACAGACAAGAAAATCACTGGAGTCTGTAGAAATGTGGTTTTACAGAAGAATGTTGAGAATACCATGGACAGATAAAAAGAGTAATGAAGATGTTCTGAGAGAGGTCAAAGCAAAAAGAGAGCTAATCTCCAATATTAGGAAGAAACAATCATCATTTTTTGGCCATGTAATGAGAAGAGAACAACTGGAGTATATTGTGACAACTGGAAAAATTGAGGGACGAAGAGATAGAGGGAAGCAAAGAGAAAAAATAACAGACAGCTTAAGAGAATGGCTTGGCAGAAGGTCAACAACAGAAATGATAAATAGCTGCCGAGATCGAAGGTTGTGGAGAGATATGATCACCTACGCCACTAGGCCCGTACTTGATGATGATGATGATGAACGGATGTATCAATGGTTGTAAATGATATCTTAGTCTAATAGAATAATACATGTAACTAATGTATCTTCTTCTTCTTTTCTCTTTTCACTGATAACACAAAGGTGTCGTGGTTTATATCATTTGTCGTTCTTGAGCTGCTCGAACTGTCTGAATTAGTAATTTTCCTTTGTTGTTACATGTCTCTGTCACTGCATCTATCCATCTTCTTCTTTTCTCTTTCTCACTGATACCTAAAAGGTGTCGTGGTTTATATCATTTATCGTTCTTGAGCTGCTCGAACTGTCTGAATTAGTGATTTTCCTTTGTTGTTACAAGTCTCTGTCACTGCATCTATCCATCTTCTTCTTTTCTCTTTTCACAGATACCTAAAAGGTGTCGTGGTTTATATCATTTGTCGTTCTTGAGCTGCTCGAACTGTCTGAATTAGTGATTTTCCTTTGTTGTTACATGTCTCTGTCACTGCATCTATCCATCTTCTTCTTTTCTCTTTCTCACTGATACCTAAAAGGTGTCGTGGTTATATCATTTATCGTTCTTGAGCTGCTCGAACTGTCTGAATTAGTGATTTTCCTTTGTTGTTACAAGTCTCTGTCACTGCATCTATCCATCTTCTTCTTTTCTCTTTTCACAGATACCTAAAAGGTGTCGTGGTTTATATCATTTGTCGTTCTTGAGCTGCTCGAACTGTCTGAATTAGTGATTTTCCTTTGTTGTTACATGTCTCTGTCACTGCATCTATCCATCTTCTTCTGGGTCTTCCTCTTGGTCTTTTTCCATGCATTCTCGAGAAGAACGCCCTTGATGGTGATTGATAAGGATTCATTCTGACCAGGTGGCCTAACCATTTAAGTTGTTGTTCTATATATTCTTGGCAGGGTTTTGTTCCTACCATTTTTCTTATGGTTTCATTTGGTATTCTATCTCTTCTTGTTTGTTTGTTACTTTTCTCAAGCATCGCATCTCACATGTATTGATCTTTGTTAAATGTGATTTAGAAAGAGTCCATGTTTGACTTTCATAGCACAAAGTTGGTATGAAAATGCTATTTATCATTTGTTGTTTAGCTGCTATAGAAATGTTTGATGTCTTAGCAATGGTGAAAGCTGGTATGTGACATCATTTGCTTTTTGTATTCTCATGTCAATTTCACTAATGTATCAATTGTTGTAAATGATATCCTAGTCAGGTAGAATAATGTTCGTAACTAATGTATCAATTGTTGTAAATGATATCCTAGTCTAGTAGAATAACTCTCGTAACTAATGTATCAATTGTTGTAAATGATATCCTAGTCTAGTAGAATAACTCTCGTAACTAAAGTATCAATTGTTGTAAATGATATCCTAGTCTAGTAGAATAACTCTCGTAACTAAAGTATCCTAGTCTAGTAGAATAACTCTCGTAACTAATGTATCAATTGTTGTAAATGATATCCTAGTCTAGTAGAATAATGTTCGTAACTAATGTATCAATTGTTGTAAATGATATCCTAGTCTAGTAGAATAACTCTCGTAACTAATGTATCAATTGTTGTAAATGATATCCTAGTCTAGTAGAATAACTCTCGTAACTAAAGTATCCTAGTCTAGTAGAATAACTCTCGTAACTAATGTATCAATTGTTGTAAATGATATCCTTGTCTAGTAGAATAACTCTCGTAACTAAAGTATCAATTGTTGTAAATGATATCCTAGTCTAGTAGAATAATTCTCGTAACTAAAGTATTCTAGTCTAGTAGAATGACTCTCGTAACTAATGTATCAATTGTTGTAAATGATATCCTAGTCTAGTAGAATAATTCTCGTAACTAAAGTATCATAGTCTAGTAGAATAACTCTCGTAACTAATGTATCAATTGTTGTAAATGATATCCTAGTCTAGTAGAATAATTCTCGTAACTAAAGTATCCTAGTCTAGTAGAATAACTCTCGTAACTAATGTATCAATTGTTGTAAATGATATCCTAGTCTAGTAGAATAATTCTCGTAACTAAAGTATCCTAGTCTAGTAGAATAACTCTCGTAACTAATGTATCAATTGTTGTAAATGATATCCTAGTCTAGTAGAATAATTCTCGTAACTAAAGTATCCTAGTCTAGTAGAATAACTCTCGTAACTAAAGTATTAATGTTTTCCCAAATCTGACTGTTTTTGCTGTGCGATATTACATTTTATACCATAAACGTTTTTTATTTTTTTAAATGTTAAAACAGTGTCTTGGTATCACATTGTATGATGAATTGAATAGGCAAGTGTATTATTTCTACCTGGACCATACTAAAGCAAATCAACTAAAGTATTTATTACATACACGGACTACATATGTAAGCTAGCCAACCAATCGGAGACAGGAGATTATTGAGCCTCTATTTCCAGACGATCATACGCTTATACGCGGAAAAATAGAAGACCTACATAAACATTGAAATAGATTTAACAGCACAGGCACTCAATACAACATGAAAATCAACAACAACGAAACAGAAGCCATGAATATCGAAAAAGAGAAACAGAATAAAATAACTATAGACGGCAGACAACTAAAACAAGAGGAATTTAAATACCTAGGAAGTCTAGTGACAAACGATAATTCAAAAACAGCAGAAATAGACTCAAGATGCAACAAAGCTTGTCAAATCATTGGACAGCTATCACCACTATTGTCCACATGGAAATAACTCTTGAGGCAAAACGGGCACTCTACAATACAATCTTCACCCCAACGTTGTGCTACCAACCTGGACCCAAGAAGCAAGAACAATAAAAAAAAAATAACCTCTACTGAGATGAAGTGTGTTAGATGAATGACAGGAAACAGTTTGAGAGATAAGATCAGAAATGAAGAACTGAGAAAAAAGCTAGGAATAATTCCCGCCATAGAATACATAAAGAAACAACAGATAAAATGGTTTGGCCCGTGATAAGGCCGAAAGATCAAAACACAACGAACCTTCAATAAACATTGCAATGTTTGTTGAAGGTTCGTTGTGTTAAACACCAGACCCAAGGGCCGACATCAAAAAAGATGGATTGACGAAATATAGAAACACTAAAAGTCAACGATACGTAGAGTCGGTCAACTTTGTCTACGTCCCTGGACATGTGGGAGTACGGGGCAATGAAAGAGCGGATAGGCTGGCTAGCTGTGCTGTCGTTGAAGACGGTCAACCAATGGATCTGGCCCCTCCGACATGTGGGAAAGGCAAAGGGACTTCGACAACCATGAGTCCATGTCACTCCTTCGGATGAAAGAGATGGGAGTTAAGATGGGCACAGCCAGAAACGAGAAACTTAGTGCCGTGTAAGAAGAATTATCAATCAACACAGACTGGAGTCGTCAGTCGATGGACACTGTGAGACTTGCTGAGGAGGGAATCTGATCACATAAGGACATGTTCGGAGTGCAAAGATAACTCAATCAACTGGCAGCAATAGATGATTATTAATCAAGAATTAAGGTCTGTGTTCGTACACGACAAGGAGCAGAAAGTGCTTGCAGACAACGACACACAATAGCAACATGCCGCGTGCAGGTGTTGGGAGACATATTTGAGTAAACTGTCCACTGACGTTTTTCTAAACATTGATCACATTCTTCATAGAAAGGAATTGAAGTCAACGGTCACAACATCAATAATTTGCGATATGTGATGACACGGTCTTAATAGCAGAGACACGGGTTGAACTACAAGAAATGATAGACATATAGTAAAAGAAAGCAACGAGAAAGGTCTCAGTGTGAATAGTAAGAAAACAGAAGGAATGGTCATAACAAAGAAACAATCATCACCATCATGCAGCATACAAATAAACAGGACAAATCTGAAACAAGTGCAACGTGTCATTTACTTGGGCACAAAAATAACATCAGATGGGAGATGCACCACAGAAATAAAAGTAGAATAGCTCAGGCCAAAATAACATCAGATGGGCGATGCACCACAGAAATAAAAAGTAGAATAGCTCAGGCCAAAATAGCATTTCAGAAAATGAAAAATATCTTACATAACAAATCTATGTCAATAAAAGTGAGAAAGAGAGTTCATCGGTGCTATATAGAACCAATTCTGGCCAATGGAAGCTAAGCATGGACAGTAGACAAACAAATGAAAAGACGATTAGAGGCCACAGAGATGAGATTTTCTCAAAAGAATGTTGAAGGTACCCTGGACAGCTAAAAAGACCAATGAGTAAAATTCTCAAAGAGGCCAACACAAAAAGGGAGCTCCTAAAAACCTTCAGAAAGAAACAATCAACATTTTTCGGGCACATCATGAGATGAGGAAAGTTAGAATACTTTGTTAGGAGCCAGTAGTGGGATGTGATAAACACTTCAAGGTATGGTGACAGCTTTACAAGGAAGGAACACAACACAATACTGACGTTTCAGCCTGTGGCCTTCTTCAGAATACAGGGACAACGACAACAAACGGTGAAGCCCAGTTATCTATAACTACATGTTAGATGTTCAAGTGGATGGAGAGGTGGCAGAGAGAGGAAAGTAAGATGTTGAATACTTGGCAAAATAGAAGGAAAAAGAGATCGCAGACAACAAAGAGAGAAAATACTGCATAGCTTGGTTCATGGCATGGAAAACAGTCAACAACAGAACTGATAATATGTACTGTGGATAGAGAATTGTGGAAGAACACGTTCGGCTATGCCAACCGTACGGCACATGATGATGATAATCCCATTCTCATCGTCATCATCGAGTGCCATCTCTGTATCGAAGGTTGTTTACGATGGAGCGCCATTCTTCTCTGTCTCTTGCTTTGATGGTGCAAGTTGTCTTAGGCTGGTTTGTCCATCTTTTGATGTTACTCGTCCATGTTAGTTTTGGTCTGCCTCTGCCTCTTTTACATTGTATTTTCCCCTCCAGGATTACTTTTAGTATGCTGTTGTGTCTTTTAACATGCCCCAAAATTTCATTTGTCTTGTTTGAATTGTATTTAGTAGTTCTCTTTTCATTTTTAGTTGTTTTAAGACTTCATCGTTTGTTTTCTTTTCCTTCCAGGGAATCATTGGAGGAAGAGGTATGTACTACAGCACTCAGAACAAAATGACACTGCCACTCAGTGTTCCTAAGCGTTCGACTTCTCGTGGCAAGGCACAGTGCCATGAAGTACGGGTTCGATCCTGCTTCGGACCATATATTGTTCTTTGTTCTTTTTCTGTTGTTGTTTATTTCTCATTTTTTTCTCAGTGCTGTAGTACATACCCCTTCCTCCTATGATTCCCTGAATTATCGCCTCGGAAGTTTCCATCTATAATAATATTAATTTATTATTTTTCTTTTCCTTCCATCCAATTTACCTATTCTTTTATATATCCACATTTCAAAGGCTTAAATTCTCTGTTCTGTTTTCTTGTCTAATGTCCATGTTTCTGCACCATATAGGAATGTTGAGAAGATGTAACATTTTGCTATTCTTAGTTTTCTATCTATCTATCGTCCTTTCGAGCCGAAGACGGCACATAGGGCAGAACTACAATCTCAAAAACAGAAACCTTGCGTGCCAAAATGGCACATATTGCAGATTCTTAGTTTTAGCCGTGGTGTTTATTTGTTTTGATGTTAGTACATGTATGTCCTTCATGACATTAAATTACTTTTTGCCATTCCTATTCTTTTGTTTATTTCAGTTGTATATTTTCCATCACTGGTTATAGTATGACCAAGGTAGTTGTAGTTTTGAACTGTCTCCAGGTCTATTCCTTCAACTTTAATATACACTTGTGGGTTTTGAGTATTTTCTTTGTTTATGATCATAGTTTTAGTCTTTTTGATATTAAATCTAATCTATATTTTTTGCTTGTCATGTTTATTTCATTAAGTAATTGTTGTAGGTCTTTATGATTTTCTGCTAGTAGTACAGTATCGTCAACATATCTTAGGTTATTGATTATCTTTCCATTAATTTGTATGCCTGGCATCTCTGTGATGTTTTTAAAATCCCAAAATGATCCCATTCTACACGACAGCTATCTCCGCCCAGGGTTGTCGTGCCGACCAATCATGGGCCACACTCAATCTCGATAAGTCTCATGAGCTCACAAGATCGGTGGGTACGAAACTAAATGACAGGAGTTGGGTGAACATAGTCATCATTATAGTGTGCCATACCGGTTGGCATAGGCGATTGTGTACTTCCACAATTCTCTATCCACAGTACATCGTATCAATTCTGTTGTTGACTGTTTTCCATGCCACGACACCAGGCTATCTAGTATTTTCTCCCTTTGTCGTCCGTAATCTCTCTTTCCTGTATTTTTCCAGTTGTAACCAATACTCAAAATTTCCTCTCAACAAAAAAATGTTGATTGTTTCTTTGTGATGTTTTTTTTAGGAGCTCCCTTTTACTTTTTATGTTGGTTTCTTTGATAAGATGCTCGTTGGTTTATTGGTAGCTCCTTTTTATGTTGGCCTCTTTGATAAGATTCTCGTTGGTTTTATTTGGTAGCTCCCTTTTTATGTTGGTTTCTTTGATAAGATGCTTGTTGGTTTTATTTGGTAGCTCCCTTTTTATGTTGGCCTCTTTGATAAGATGCTCGTTGGTTTTATTTAGTAGCTCCCTTTTATGTTGGCCTCTTTGATAAGATGCTTGTTGGTTTTATTTGGTAGCTCCCTTTTTATGTTGGCCTCTTTGATAAGATGCTTGTTGGTTTTATTTGGTAGCTCCCTTTTTATGTTGGCCTCTTTGATAAGATGCTTGTTGGTTTTATTTGGTAGCTCCCTTTTTATGTTGGCCTCTTTGATAAGATGCTTGTTGGTTTATTTTTAGTAGCTCCCTTTTTATGTTGGCCTCTTTGATAAGATGCTTGTTGGTTTTATTTAGTAGCTCCCTTTTTATGTTGGCCTCTTTGATAAGATGCTCGTTGGTTTTATTTGGTAGCTCCCTTTTTATGTTGGTTTCTTTGATAAGATTCTCGTTGGGTTTTTTTAGTTGCCCAGGTAACTTTCAACATTCTCCAGAGAAATCCTTTCTATGTGGCCTCTTATCATCTGTCATTTGTTTCTCTACTATCAATGATTCTCTTCCGTAGTTCAGAATTGGTTTTGATATAGCACAGATGGGGTGTCCGGTTAGCGCAATCGATAGGCGGTTGGCTTACCACGGCAACAGCCGGGGTTCGTTCCCTGGCGAGGACACCTGGGTTTTACTAATTCCCTAAAAATTAGTGGGAGCCGCGATAGCTCAGTGGTTAGTGAACTGGACTACTACGAACAAGGGGTAGGGTTCGATCCCAACCGACTGCTCCGGTTCACCCAGCCTTAAATGGGTACCGGATTTTTCTGGGAAAGTAAAGCAGCACGGGCGTAATACCGACCACATTACCCCAAAAATCATGTGCTGAAGGTCTGTAAAATATAGGGTCACTAACACCATATTTCCCTATACGCCACTTGGCGTGACGGGGGGTACTTTACTTTACTTTTATAGCACAGATGAACATCTCTTTTCCACTTCTATTCAACATAATAAGGGACAGTGATGTATTCGATCAAATGCTAGACTACATTTCGGTCAAACAACAACTCTGGAGCAGCACACGTTCAAGCTCAGCCCTATGGTGCGTAGATGAGAAGTGTAAGGCCTAGCTGCCACTGAGAAACAAGAAAGCTTAGCTATAGTTGAGATGCGAGAAAGTCTAGCAACAACTGAGAAGAGAGAAAGTCTAGCTACAACTGAGAAGAGAGAAAGTCTAGCAACAACTGAGAAGAGAGAAGTCTAGCTACAACTAAGAAGACAGAAAGTCTAGAAACAACTGAGAAGAGAGAAAGTCTAGCTACAACTGTGAAGACAGAAAGTCTAGCAACAACTGAGAAGACAGAAAGTCTAGCAACAACTAAGAAGAGAGAAAGTCTAGCTACAACTGAGAAGAGAGAAAGTCTAGCTACAACTGAGAAGAGAGAAAGTCTAGCTACAACTAAGAAGACAGAAAGTCTAGAAACAACTGAGAAGAGAGAAAGTCTAGCTACAACTGTGAAGACAGAAAGTCTAGCAACAACTGAGAAGACAGAAAGTCTAGCAACAACTAAGAAGAGAGAAAGTCTAGCTACAACTGAGAAGAGAGAAAGTCTAGCTACAACTGAGAAGAGAGAAAGTCTAGCTGCAACTGAGAAGAGAGAAAGTCTAGCTACAACTGAGAAGAGAGAAAGTCTAGCTACAACTGAGAAGAGAGAAAGTCTAGCTACAACTGAGAAGAGAGAAAGTCTAGCTACAACTGAGAAGAGAGAAAGTCTAGCTACAACTGAGAAGAGAGAAAGTCTAGCTGCAACTGAGAAGAGAGAAAGTCTAGCTACAACTGAGAAGAGAGAAAGTCTAGCTACAACTGAGAAGAGAGAAAGTCTAGCTACAACTAAGAAGACAGAAAGTCTAGCTACAACTGAGAAGAGAGAAAGTCTAGCTACAACTAAGAAGAGAGAAAGTCTAGCTACAACTGAGAAGAGAGAAAGTCTAGCTACAACTGAGAAGAGAGAAAGTCTAGCTACAACTGAGAAGAGAGAAAGTCTAGCTACAACTGAGAAGAGAGAAAGTCTAGCTACAACTGAGAAGAGAGAAAGTCTAGCTACAACTGAGAAGAGAGAAAGTCTAGCTACAACTGAGAAGAGAGAAAGTCTAGCTGCAACTGAGAAGAGAGAAAGTCTAGCTACAACTGAGAAGAGAGAAAGTCTAGCTACAACTGAGAAGAGAGAAAGTCTAGCTACAACTAAGAAGACAGAAAGTCTAGCTACAACTGAGAAGAGAGAAAGTCTAGCTACAACTGAGAAAAGAGAAAGTCTAGCTACAACTAAGAAGAGAGAAAGTCTAGCTACAACTGAGAAGAGAGAAAGTCTAGCTACAACTGAGAAAAGAGAAAGTCTAGCTACAACTAAGAAGAGAGAAAGTCTAGCTACAACTGAGAAGAGAGAAGTCTAGCTACAACTGAGAAGAAAGTCTAGCTGCAACTGAGAAGAGAGAAAGTCTAGCTACAACTAAGAAGAGAGAAAGTCTAGCTACAACTGAGAAGAGAGAAAGTCTAGCTACAACTGAGAAGAAAGTATAGCTACAACTAAGAAGAGAGAAAGTCTAGCTACAACTGAGAAGAAAGTATAGCTACAACTAAGAAGAGAGAAAGTCTAGCTACAACTAAGAAGAGAGAAAGTCTAGCTACAACTAAGAAGAGAGAAAGTCTAGCTACAACTGAGAAGAGAGAAAATCTAGCTGCAACTGAGAAGATAGAAAGTCTAGCTACAACTAAGAAGAGAGAAAGTCTAGCTACAACTGAGAAGAAAGGCTAGCTACAACTGAGAAGAAAGTATAGCTACGACTGAGAAGAGAAAAGTCTAGCTACGACTGAGAAGAGAGAAAGTATAGCTACGACTGAGAAGAGAGAAAGTCTAGCTACAACTGAGAAGAAAGAAAGTCTAGCTACAACTAAGAAGAGAGAAAGTCTAGCTACAACTAAGAAGAGAGAAAGTCTAGCTACAACTAAGAAGAGAGAAAGTCTAGCTACAACTAAGAAGAGAGAAAGTCTAGCTACAACTAAGAAGAGAGAAAGTCTAGCTACAACTGAGAAGAGAGAAAGTCTAGCTACAACTAAGAAGAGAGAAAGTCTAGCTACAACTAAGAAGACAGAAAGTCTAGCTACAACTAAGAAGAGAGAAAGTCTAGCTACTACTAAGAAGAGAGAAAGTCTAGCTACAACTGAGAAGAAAGTCTAGCTACAACTGAGAAGAAAGAAAGTCTAGCTACAACTAAGAAGAGAGAAAGTCTAGCTACAACTAAGAAGAGAGAAAGTCTAGCTACAACTAAGAAGAGAGAAAGTCTAGCTACAACTAAGAAGAGAGAAAGTCTAGCTACAACTAAGAAGAGAGAAAGTCTAGCTACAACTGAGAAGAAAGAAAGTCTAGCTACAACTGAGAAGAGAGAAAGTCTAGCTACAACTAAGAAGAGAGAAAGTCTAGCTACAACTGAGAAGAGAGAAAGTCTAGCTACAACTGAGAAGAGAGAAAGTCTAGCTACAACTAAGAAGAGAGAAAGTCTAGCTACAACTAAGAAGAGAGAAAGTCTAGCTACAACTGAGAAGAGAGAAAGTCTAGCTACAACTAAGTAGAGAGAAAGTCTAGCTACAACTGAGAAGAGAGAAAATCTAGCTACAACTAAGAAGAGAGAAAGTCTAGCTACAACTGAGAAGAGAGAAAGTCTAGCTACAACTGAGAAGAGAGAAAGTCTAGCTACAACTGAGAAGAGAGCAAGTCTAGCTACAACTAAGAAGAGAGAAAGTCTAGCTACAACTGAGAAGAGAGAAAGTCTAGCTACAACTGAGAAGAGAGAAAGTCTAGCTACAACTGAGAAGAGAGAAAGTCTAGCTACAACTGAGAAGAGAGAAAGTCTAGCTACAACTAAGAAGAGAGAAAGTCTAGCTACAACTAAGAAGAGAGAAAGTCTAGCTACAACTGAGAAGAAAGTATAGCTACAACTGAGAAGAGAGGAAGTCTAGCTACAACTGAGAAGAAAGTCTAGCTACAACTGAGAAGAAAGTCTAGCTACAACTGAGAAGAAAGTCTAGCTACAACTGAGAAGAAAGTCTAGCTACAACTGAGAAGAAAGTCTAGCTACAACTGAGAAGAAAGTCTAGCTACAACTGAGAAGAAAGTCTAGCTACAACTGAGAAGAAATACTAGCTACAACTGAGAAGAAATGCTAGCTACAACTGAGAAGAAATACTAGCTACAACTGAGAAGAAAGTCTAGCTACAACTGAGAAGAAAGTCTAGCTACAACTGAGAAGAAATACTAGCTACAACTGAGAAGAAAGTTAGCTACAACTGAGAAGAAAGTCTAGCTACAACTGAGAAGAAAGTTTAGCTACAACTGAAAAGAAATACTAGCTACAACTGAGAAGAAAGTCTAGCTACAACTGAGAAGAAATACTAGCTACAACTGAGAAGAAATACTAGCTACAACGGAGAAGAAATACTAGCTACAACTGAGAAGAAATACTAGCTACAACTGAGAAAGAAAGTCTAGCGACAACTGAGAAGAAAGTCTAGCTACAACTGATAAGAAATACTAGCTGCAACTGAGAAGAAAGTCTAGCTACAACTGAGAAGAAAGTCTAGCTACAACTGAGAAGAAAGTCGAGCGACAACTGAGAAGAAAGTCTAGCTACAACTGAGAGGAAAGTCTAGCTACAACTGAGAAGAAATACTAGTACAACTGAGAAGAAAGTCTAGCAACAACTGAAAGAGAAAAAGTCTAGCAACAGCTAAGAAGAGAGAAAGTCTAGCTACAACTAAGAAGAGAGAAAGTCTAGCTACAACTGTGAAGAGAGAAAGTCTAGCTACAACTGAGAAGAAAGTCTAGCTACAACTGAGAAGAAAGTCTAGCTGCAACTGAGAAGAAAGTCTAGCTACAACTGAGAAAAGGGAAAGTCTAGTTACAATTGAAAAGAGAGAAAGTCTAGCTACAACTGAGAAGAGAGAAAGTCTAGCTACAGCTGAGAAGAGAGAAAGTCTAGCTACAACTGAGAAGAGAGAAAGCCTAGCTACAACTGAGAAGAGAGAAAGACTAGCTACAACTGAGAAAAAATACTAGCTACAACTAAGAAGAAAGTCTAGCTACAACTGAGAAGAAAGTCTAGCTACAACTGAGAAAAAAGTCTAGCTACAACTGAGAAGAGTGAAAATCTAGCTACAACTGAGAAGAAAGTCTAGCTACAACTGAGAAGAGAGAAAATCTAGCCACAACTTAGAAGAAATACTAGCTACAACTGAGAAGAAAGTCTAGCTACAACTGAGAAGAGAGAAAGTCTAGCTACAACTGAGAAGAGAGAAAATCTAGCTACAACTGATAAGGAATACTAGCTACAACTGAGAAGAAAGTCTAGCTACAACTGAGAAGAGAGAAAACTAGCTACAACTGAGAAGAGAGAAAGTCTAGCTAAACTGAGAAGAGAGAAAGTCTAGTAACAATTGAGAAGACAGAAAGTCTAGCTACAACTGAGAAGAAAATCTAGCTACAACTGAGAAGAAAGTCTAGCTACAACTGAGAAGAGAGAAAGTCTAGCTACAACTGAGAAGAGAGAAAGTCTAGCTACAACTGAGAAGAGAGAAAGTCTAGCTACAACTGAGAAGAAAGTCTAGCTACAACTGACATGAGAGAAAGTCTAGCTACAACTGAGAAGAAAGTCTAGCTACAACAGAGAAGAAATACTAGCTACAACTAAGAAGAAAGTTTAGCTACAACTGAGATGAGAGAAAGTCTAGCTACAACTGAGAAGAAAGCCTAGCTACAACTGAGAATAAAGTCTAGATACAACTGAGATGCGAGAAAGTCTAGCTACAACTGAGAAGAAAGTCTAGCTACAACTGAGAAGAGAGAAAGTCTAGCTACAACTGAGAAGAAAGTCTAGCTACAACTGAGAAGAAAGTCTAGCTACAACTGACATGAGAGAAAGTCTAGCTATAACTGAGAAGAAAGTCTAGCTACAACTGACAAGATACAAAGTATAGCTACAACTGAGAAGAAAGTCTAGCTACAAACTGAGAAGAAATACTAGCTACAACTAAGAAGAAAGTTTAGCTACAACTGAAATGAGAGAAAGTCTAGCTACAACTGAGAAGAGAGAAGTCTAGCTACAACTGAGAAGAAATACTAACTACAACTGAGAATAAAGTCTAGCTACAACTGAGAAGAGATACTAGCTACAACTGAGAAGAAAGTCTAGCTACAACTGAGAAGAAAGTCTAGCTACAACTGAGAAGAAAGTCTAGCTACAACTGAGAAGAAATACTAGCTACAACTGAGAAGAAAGTCTAGCTACAACTGAGAAGAAATACTAGCTACAACTGAGAAGAAATACTAGCTACAACGGAGAAGAAATACTAGCTACAACTGAGAAGAAATACTAACTACAACTGAGAAGAAAGTCTAGCGACAACTGAGAAGAAAGTCTAGCTACAACTGAGAAGAAATACTAGCTACAACTGAGAAGAAAGTCTAGCTACAACTGAGAAGAAAGTCTAGCTACAACTGAGAAGAAAGTCTAGCTACAACTGACATGATACAAAGTATAGCTACAACTGACATGATACAAAGTCTAGCTACAACTGAGAAGAAAGTCTAGCTACAACTGAGAAGAAAGTCTAGCTACAATGACATGATACAAAGTATAGCTACAACTGACATGATACAAAGTCTAGCTACAACTGAGAAGAGAGAAAGTCTAGCTACAACTGAGAAGAAAGTCTTGCTACAACTGACATGATACAAAGTATAGCTACAACTGAGAAGAAAGTCTAGCTACAACTGAGAAGAAAGTCTAGCTACAACTGAGAAGAAAGTCTAGCTACAACTGAGAAGAAAGTCTAGCTACAACTGAGAAGAAATACTAGCTACAACTGAGAAGAACCCACGGTAGACAGAAAGGATTTTTTTCTATTCACTATCATCATCATCATCATCATCATCATTATCAACATCATCATCATGTGTCGCACCGGTTGGCGTAGGCGATAATGTCCTTCCAAAATCTTCTATCTAAAGTGCATCATATCAGTTCTGTTGTTGACTGTTTTCCATGCCATCACACCAAGCTATCTAGTATCTTCTCTCATTGTCGTCCGCGATCTCT
Source organism: Megaustenia siamemsis (assembly GCA_032433765.1). Taxonomy (NCBI): domain Eukaryota; kingdom Metazoa; phylum Mollusca; class Gastropoda; order Stylommatophora; family Ariophantidae; genus Megaustenia; species Megaustenia siamemsis. Next base: position 3,757,949 of record JAVIAB010000099.1, on the reverse strand, counting down.
CTTTCCTTGTATTTTGCCATTTGTAACCAAGGATTCCAACTTTTCTCTTCTCATGATGTGCCCAAAAAATTTTGATTGTTTCTTTCTGACGTTTTTTATGAGCTCCCTTTTTGTGTTGGCCTCTTTGAGAATTTCCTCATTGGTCTTTTTAGCTGTCCATGGAACTTTCAACATTTTTCTGAGAAATCCATCTTTGCAACCTCTAATCGTTTTTCATTTGTTTACTGTCCATGATTCACTTCCTTAGGTCAGAATTGGCTCTATATAGCACTGATGAACTCTCTTTCTCACTCCTATTGGCATAGATTTATTGCATAAGACGTTTATCATTTTCTGAAATGCAGTTTTGGCCTGAGCTATTCTGCTTATTTCTGTGGTGCATTTTCCATCTCATGTTATTGTGCATACAATAAAAAATACAAATCCTGAGTCTCACACGTCGTGGCGACTGCTATGATCTACCTACTACCTACCTACCTACCTACCTACCTACCTACTACCTACCTACTACCTACCTACCTACCCACTCACCACCCACCTATCCATACATCCATCCATCCATATCCATCTATCCATCTATCCATCTATCTATCTATCTATCTATCTATCTATCTATCTACTATCTATCTATCTATCTATCTATCTATCTATCTATCTATCTATATCTATCTATCAATCTATCTATCTATCTATCTATCTATCTATCTATCTATCCTATCTATCTATCTATCTATCTACTATCTATCTATCTATCTATCTATCTATCTATCTATCTATCTATCTATCTATCATCTATCTATCTATCTATCTATCTATCTATCTATCTATCTATCTATCTATCTATCTATCTATCTCTATCTATCTATCTATCTATCTATCTATCTATCTATCTATCTATCTATCATCTATCTATCAACTATCAACATCATCTATCCATCTATCCATCTATCCATCCATCCATATCCATCCATCCATCCATCCATCATCCATCCATCCATCCATCCATCATCCATCATCCATCCATCCATCCATCATCTATCCATCTATCCATCTATCTATCTATCTATCTATCTATCTATCTATCTATCTATCTATCTATCTATCTATCTATCTATCTATCTATCTATCTATCTATCTATCTATCTATCTATCTATCTATCTATCTATCTATCTATCTATCTATCTATCTATCTATCTATCTATCTATCTATCTATCTATCTATCTATTATCTATCTATCTATCTATCTATCTATTAATCTATTGACCTTTGAGCCGAAGATGGCACATAGGGCAGAACCACAATCTCAAAAGCAGAAACCTTGCATGCCAAAATGACACATATTGCAGAGATCACTGCTTCTAAAAATATGGCTCTGTTTCCATAACAATAATTTTTACAATGACAGCTTGTGATCAAACTCCTTAGTCGCATCTTACGACATGCCTGGAAGGTGACAGTGTCACTATTCTTTACTTCCCTCATAATGAGGCCCCGGTAACACACAGGAAAAAATAACATAGAATAGAGATATTCTGCTATGATCAGGCGGCCTTTAATTTTTCTGGTCCCGTAGAGAGCCCCCCCCCCCCCCTCCCGGCATACACCATCACATGCATATGGTAGATATGTCGTAGGATTTTTTAAATTTTGTAATATGAAGATAATCAAATCAGACAACTATTGAGTATTAAATTTAACTGCTGACAACAGTCACCAAACGGCACGACACAGGATGCTGCTGCCTACGAACACATCCAGACCAGGTTTTCCTCACTTGCATCAAGATGGCCGTGTTCCGGCTGGATCCCTGCGGAATTATTTGTATCCTTATCACATATTTGGCGGTGTTTTATGCCGATTATGTTGTCGTCAGGCATCTGGTTATACCGTCATTGACAGAATCGTAAGTATCGAAGTTTTCTTTAATAAATCTTTCTCAAATAGGGTTTTATTGGAACATATTCTGATAATGTCAATTGCTCAATAATAAAAACGACTAACTTGACACAAGTTGACTATCTAGTATGATTGATATGATGCTCACTCAGCTCACTCACTCGTCTTTCGACGATTCGTTTTTTGATTAAAGTTGCAAGTCAGTTGTTAGTCAGACTCCTGTTATTTAAAGTCTAGTCTAAGTCCTTTTCTATGTGAACTTTCAGTGAAGTAGGTGATAGTAATTCACGTTGTAATATTATATATAATATTGTAAACACAGAAACTTGAGAAAACAGCCAGTCTCTGGACTGGAAGCTGCTTACTTACATAATAATTAAACAATAAACATTCAATATTGGTTCTTCTTCTACTTCTTCTATCCTTCCTCCATTGCTGTTTGCGTCGAGGAGAGATACAATCTCAATCTACGATTCTTTGCTCTTCTGTTGGCCTCTTCTGGTGTTATCCCTGCTAGTGACTGAACTCTAGCATTCCCTATAATATAATATCCATCTCTTTCTCGGTCTTCCTCTTAGTCAATCTGACGTTTTCGTAGCGTTTGTTTATGGCTCTTTGAGTCATTGTTACTTTTGTCTTGTTATGTTGCTGAACCAATTTATCTGTTGTTTCTGTATGTATTCGATGGCTGTTCAATTTCGAGTTTCTTCCTCAGGTCAGTGTTTCTTACTCTGTCCCTTAAGCTGTTTCCTGTCATTCTTCTGACACATTTAATTTCGGTGGTCGTTATCTTCTTATTGTTCTAGAGTCCAGCGTTCAATTCTGACACTGATAAACTCAGAGTTGTTAGAAAAATTGATTTGTATATTGCCCTTTTTGCTTCCGTAGTTACTGCTTTGTTTTTCAATAGTGTTTATACTTGGCCTATAACTTGACATGCTTTGTTACACCTTATATCTATCTCTGTCTCTTGGTTATTGTAACGTGCTACCCAGATATTTAAAATTGTCTACTTGTTTCAGTCGTATTATCTATTATGATGTTTAGTTTTTCTTTCTTTTTCGCTATTGCCATTACTTCGGTTTCGTTTATGTTGATCCTCATGTTGTATTGTTTTACAAGTGTTGTTTAGCCTGTTGATATGTTTTTGCAGGTCCTCAGTTGTTTCATGTATCAGAACTTGGTTGTCTGCAAATAGTATTTCACTTATTTCATCCTCTCTTCTGCTGTTTTCTGGTATGTATATTTCACTCTCTTTTGTGTTATCGCTTGTTATCATCCTTGTTGGTATATTTCCTTTGCTTGGGCATGTTAATTTGCATATATTGTCCATATATGTGATGAAAAGTTGTGATGTGATTAAAAACATTGATTGGAATTTCAATTTGAATAACTGAACAAAGCAAATATAACCCTATAGTCTATATACAACTCTGAGTAGTGCTATTATTAGTATTACTATAGATTGTGTGTTACCGGGGCCTCATTATGTGGGAAGTAAAGAATAGTGACACTGTCACCATCCAGGCATGTTGTAAGAGGCGACTAAGGTGATCGATGGCTTGACAAGCTGTCATTGTAAAAGCATTGTTATGGAAACAGAACCATAGATAGATTTAGAAGCAGTGATCTCTGCAATATGTGCCACTTTGGCACGCAAGGTTTCTGTTTTGAGATTGTAGTTCTGCCCTATGTGCTGTCTTTGGCTTGAAAGGACTATAGATAGATACTGAGACATGTCAGTCAGTCTACTCTAACTCTAATCTATGTAGACTCTTCTGCTACTACAGACACTGAGACACATCAGTCAGTCTTCTCTAACTCTAGTCTATGTAGACTCTTCTTGCTACTACAGACACTGAGACACATCAGTCAGTCTACTCTAACTCTAGTCTATGTAGACTCTTCTTGCTACTACAGACACTGAGACACATCAGTCAGTCTTCTCTAACTCTAGTCTATGTAGACTCTTCTTGCTACTACAGACACTGAGACACATCAGTCAGTCTTCTCTAACTCTAGTCTATGTAGACTCTTCTTGCTACTACATACACTGAGACACATAAGTCAGTCTACTCTAACTGTAGTCTATGTAGACTCTTCTTGCTACTACAGACACTGAGACATGTCAGTCAGTCTACTCTAACTCTAGTCTATGTAGACTCTTCTTGCTACTACAGACACTGAGACATGTCGTCAGTCAGTCTACTCTAACTCTAGTCTATGTAGACTCTTCTTGTTACTACAGACACTGAGACATGTCAGTCAGTCAGTCTACTCTAACTCTAGTCTATGTAGACTCTTCTTGCTACTACAGACACTGAGACATGTCAGTCAGTCAGTCTACTCTAACTCTAGTCTATGTAGACTCTTCTTGTTACTACAGACACTGAGACATGTCAGTCAGTCAGTCTTCTCTAACTCTAGTCTATGTAGACTCTTCTTGCTACTACAGACACTGAGACATGTCAGTCAGTCTACTCTAACTCTAGTCTATGTAGACTCTTCTTGCTACTACAGACACTAAGACATGTCAGTCAGTCTACTCTAACTCTAGTCTATGTAGACTCTTCTTGCTACTACAGACACTAAGACATGTCAGTCAGTCTACTCTAACTGTAGTCTATGTAGACTCTTCTTGCTACTACAGACACTAAGACATGTCAGTCAGTCTACTCTAACTGTAGTCTATGTAGACTCTTCTTGCTACTACAGACACTGAGACATGTCAGTCAGTCAGTCTACTCTAACTGTAGTCTATGTAGACTCTACTTGCTACTACAGACGCTGAGACACGTCAGTCAGTCTACTCTAACTCTAGTCTATGTAGACTCTTCTTGCTACTACAGACACTAAGACATGTCAGTCAGTCTACTCTAACTCTAGTCTATGTAGACTCTTCTTGCTACTACAGACACTAAGACATGTCAGTCAGTCTACTCTAACTCTAGTCTATGTAGACTCTTCTTGCTACTACAGACACTGAGACATGTCAGTCAGTCAGTCTACTCTAACTCTAATCTATGTAGACTCTTCTTGCTACTACAGACACTGAGACATGTCAGTCAGTCTACTCTAACTGTAGTCTATGTAGACTCTTCTTGCTACTACAGACACTGAGACATGTCAGTCAGTCTACTCTAATTCTAATCTATGTAGACTCTTCTTGCTACTACAGACACTGAGACATGTCAGTCAGTCTACTCTAACTCTAGTCTATGTAGACTCTTCTTGCTACTACAGACACTAAGACATGTCAGTCAGTCTACTCTAACTCTAATCTATGTAGACTCTACTTGCTACTACAGACGCTGAGACACGTCAGTCAGTCTACTCTAACTCTAGTCTATGTAGACTCTTCTTGCTACTACAGACACTGAGACATGTCAGTCAGTCTACTCTAACTCTAATCTATGTAGACTCTTCTTGCTACTACAGACACTGAGACATGTCAGTCAGTCTACTCTAACTCTAATCTATGTAGACTCTTCTTGCTACTACAGACACTGAGACATGTCAGTCAGTCTACTCTAACTCTAGTCTATGTAGACTCTTCTTGCTACTACAGACACTGAGACATGTCAGTCAGTCTACTCTAACTCTAGTCTATGTAGACTCTTCTTGCTACTACAGACAATGAGACATGTCAGTCAGTCTACTCTAACTGTAGTCTATGTAGACTCTTCTTGCTACTACAGACACTGAGACATGTCAGTCAGTCTACTCTAACTGTAGTCTATGTAGACTCTTCTTGCTACTACAGACAATGAGACATGTCAGTCAGTCTACTCTAACTGTAGTCTATGTAGACTCTTCTTGCTACTACAGACACTGATACATGTCAGTCAGTCTACTCTAACTTTAGTCTATGTAGACTCTTCTTGCTACTACAGACACTGAGACATGTCAGTCAGTCTACTCTAACTCTAGTCTATGTAGACTCTTCTTGCTACTACAGACACTGAGACATGTCAGTCAGTCAGTCTACTCTAACTCTAGTCTATGTAGACTCTTCTTGCTACTACAGACACTAAGACATGTCAGTCAGTCTACTCTAACTCTAGTCTATGTAGACTCTTCTTGCTACTACAGACACTGAGACATGTCAGTCAGTCAGTCTACTCTAACTCTAGTCTATGTAGACTCTTCTTGCTACTACAGACACTAAGACATGTCAGTCAGTCTACTCTAACTCTAGTCTATGTAGACTCTTCTTGCTACTACAGACACTAAGACATGTCAGTCAGTCTACTCTAACTGTAGTCTATGTAGACTCTTCTTGCTACTACAGACACTAAGACATGTCAGTCAGTCTACTCTAACTCTAGTCTATGTAGACTCTTCTTGCTACTACAGACACTAAGACATGTCAGTCAGTCTACTCTAACTCTAGTCTATGTAGACTCTTCTTGCTACTACAGACACTGAGACATGTCAGTCAGTCTACTCTAACTCTAGTCTATGTAAACTCTTCTTGCTACTACAGACACTAAGACATGTCAGTCAGTCTACTCTAACTCTAGTCTATGTAGACTCTTCTTGCTACTACAGACACTAAGACATGTCAGTCAGTCTACTCTAACTCTAGTCTATGTAAACTCTTCTTGCTACTACAGACACTAAGACATGTCAGTCAGTCTACTCTAACTCTAGTCTATGTAGACTCTTCTTGCTACTACAGACACTAAGACATGTCAGTCAGTCTACTCTAACTCTAGTCTATGTAAACTCTTCTTGCTACTACAGACACTAAGACATGTCAGTCAGTCTACTCTAACTCTAGTCTATGTAGACAATTCTTGCTACTACAGACACTGAGACATGTCAGTCAGTCTACTCTAACTGTAGTCTATGTAGACTCTTCTTGCTACTACAGACACTGAGATACATCAGTCAGTCTACTCTAACTGTAGTCTATGTAGACTCTTCTTGCTACTACAGACACTAAGACATGTCAGTCAGTCTACTCTAACTCTAGTCTATGTAGACTCTTCTTGCTACTACAGACAATGAGACATGTCAGTCAGTCTACTCTAACTTTAGTCTATGTAGACTCTTCTTGCTACTACAGACACTGAGACACGTCAGTCAGTCTACTCTAACTCTAGTCTATGTAGACTCTTCTTGCTACTACAGACACTGAGACATGTCAGTCAGTCTACTCTAACTCTAGTCTATGTAGACTTTTCTTGCTACTACAGACACTGAGATACGTCAGTCAGTCTACTCTAACTCTAGTCTATGTAGACTCTTCTTGCTACTACAGACACTGAGACACATCAGTCAGTCTTCTCTAACTCTAATCTATGTAGACTCTTCTTGCTACTACAGACACTGAGACACTCAGTCAGTCTACTCTAACTCTAGTCTATGTAGACTCTTCTTGCTACTACAGACACTAAGACATGTCAGTCAGTCTACTCTAAAGCTAGTCTATGTAGACTCTTTTGCTACTACAGACACTGAAACACATCAGTCAGTCTACTCTAACTGTAGTCTATGTAGACTCTTCTTGCTACTACAGACACTGAGATACATCAGTCAGTCTACTCTAACTGTAGTCTATGTAGACTCTTCTTGCTACTACAGACACTAAGACATGTCAGTCAGTCTACTCTAACTCTAGTCTATGTAGACTCTTCTTGCTACTACAGACACTGAGACATATCAGTCAGTCTACTCTAACTCTAATCTATGTAGACTCTTCTTGCTACTACAGACACTGAGACACATCAGTCAGTCTACTCTAACTCTAGTCTATGTAGACTCTTCTTGCTACTACAGACACTGAGACACATCAGTCAGTCTACTCTAACTCTAGTCTATGTAGACTCTTCTTGCTACTACAGACACTGAGACACATCAGTCAGTCTCTCTAACTCTAGTCTATGTAGACTCTTCTTGCTACTACAGACACTGAGACACATCAGTCAGTCTTCTCTAACTCTAGTCTATGTAGACTCTTCTTGCTACTACAGACACTGAGACACATCAGTCAGTCTACTCTAACTGTAGTCTATGTAGACTCTTCTTGCTACTACAGACACTGAGACATGTCAGTCAGTCTACTCTAACTCTAGTCTATGTAGACTCTTCTTGCTACTACAGACACTGAGACATGTCAGTCAGTCAGTCTACTCTAACTCTAGTCTATGTAGACTCTTCTTGTTACTACAGACACTGAGACATGTCAGTCAGTCAGTCTACTCTAACTCTAGTCTATGTAGACTCTTCTTGCTACTACAGACACTGAGACATGTCAGTCAGTCAGTCTACTCTAACTCTAGTCTATGTAGACTCTTCTTGTTACTACAGACACTGAGACATGTCAGTCAGTCAGTCTACTCTAACTCTAGTCTATGTAGACTCTTCTTGCTACTACAGACACTGAGACATGTCAGTCAGTCTACTCTAACTCTAGTCTATGTAGACTCTTCTTGCTACTACAGACACTGAGACATGTCAGTCAGTCTACTCTAACTGTAGTCTATGTAGACTCTTCTTGCTACTACAGACACTGAGACATGTCAGTCAGTCTACTCTAACTCTAATCTATGTAGACTCTTCTTGCTACTACAGACACTGAGACATGTCAGTCAGTCTACTCTAACTGTAGTCTATGTAGACTCTTCTTGCTACTACAGACACTGAGACATGTCAGTCAGTCTACTCTAATTCTAATCTATGTAGACTCTTCTTGCTACTACAGACACTGAGACATGTCAGTCAGTCTACTCTAACTCTAGTCTATGTAGACTCTTCTTGCTACTACAGACACTAAGACACGTCAGTCAGTCTACTCTAACTCTAATCTATGTAGACTCTTCTTGCTACTACAGACACTGAGACATGTCAGTCAGTCTACTCTAACTCTAATCTATGTAGACTCTTCTTGCTACTACAGACACTGAGACATGTCAGTCAGTCTACTCTAACTCTAGTCTATGTAGACTCTTCTTGCTACTACAGACACTGAGACATGTCAGTCAGTCTACTCTAACTCTAATCTATGTAGACTCTTCTTGCTACTACAGACGCTGAGACACGTCAGTCAGTCTACTCTAACTCTAGTCTATGTAGACTCTTCTTGCTACTACAGACACTGAGACATGTCAGTCAGTCTACTCTAACTCTAATCTATGTAGACTCTTCTTGCTACTACAGACACTGAGACATGTCAGTCAGTCTACTCTAACTCTAATCTATGTAGACTCTTCTTGCTACTACAGACACTAAGACATGTCAGTCAGTCTACTCTAACTGTAGTCTATGTAGACTCTTCTTGCTACTACAGACACTGAGACATGTCAGTCAGTCTACTCTAACTCTAATCTATGTAGACTCTTCTTGCTACTACAGACACTGAGACATGTCAGTCAGTCTACTCTAACTCTAGTCTATGTAGACTCTTCTTGCTACTACAGACACTAAGACACGTCAGTCAGTCTACTCTAACTCTAATCTATGTAGACTCTTCTTGCTACTACAGACATTGAGACACGTCAGTCAGTCAGTCTACTCTAACTCTAGTCTATGTAGACTCTTCTTGCTACTACAGACACTAAGACACGTCAGTCAGTCTACTCTAACTCTAATCTATGTAGACTCTTCTTGCTACTACAGACACTGAGACATGTCAGTCAGTCTACTCTAACTCTAATCTATGTAGACTCTTCTTGCTACTACAGACACTGAGACATGTCAGTCAGTCTACTCTAACTCTAGTCTATGTAGACTCTTCTTGCTACTACAGACACTGAGACACATCAGTCAGTCTACTCTAACTCTAATCTATGTAGACTCTTCTTGCTACTACAGACACTGAGACACGTCAGTCAGTCTACTCTAACTCTAGTCTATGTAGACTCTTCTTGCTACTACAGACACTGAGACATGTCAGTCAGTCTACTCTAACTCTAATCTATGTAGACTCTTCTTGCTACTACAGACACTGAGACATGTCAGTCAGTCTACTCTAACTCTAATCTATGTAGACTCTTCTTGCTACTACAGACACTGAGACATGTCAGTCAGTCTACTCTAACTGTAGTCTATGTAGACTCTTCTTGCTACTACAGACACTAAGACATGTCAGTCAGTCTACTCTAACTGTAGTCTATGTAGACTCTTCTTGCTACTACAGACACTAAGACATGTCAGTCAGTCTACTCTAACTCTAATCTATGTAGACTCTTCTTGCTACTACAGACACTGAGACATGTCAGTCAGTCTACTCTAACTGTAGTCTATGTAGACTCTTCTTGCTACTACAGACACTGAGACACGTCAGTCAGTCTACTCTAACTCTAGTCTATGTAGACTCTTCTTGCTACTACAGACACTGAGACATGTCAGTCAGTCTACTCTAACTCTAGTCTATGTAGACTCTTCTTGCTACTACAGACACTGAGACATGTCAGTCAGTCTACTCTAACTGTAGTCTATGTAAACTCTTCTTGCTACTACAGACACTAAGACATGTCAGTCAGTCTACTCTAACTCTAGTCTATGTAGACTCTTCTTGCTACTACAGACACTAAGACATGTCAGTCAGTCTACTCTAACTCTAGTCTATGTAGACTCTTCTTGCTACTACAGACACTGAGACATGTCAGTCAGTCAGTCTACTCTAACTCTAGTCTATGTAGACTCTTCTTGCTACTACAGACACTAAGACATGTCAGTCAGTCTACTCTAACTCTAGTCTATGTAGACTCTTCTTGCTACTACAGACATTGAGACATGTCAGTCAGTCTACTCTAACTGTAGTCTATGTAGACTCTTCTTGCTACTACAGACACTAAGACATGTCAGTCAGTCTACTCTAACTCTAGTCTATGTAGACTCTTCTTGCTACTACAGACACTAAGACATGTCAGTCAGTCTACTCTAACTTTAGTCTATGTAAACTCTTCTTGCTACTACAGACATTGAGACATGTCAGTCAGTCTACTCTAACTCTAGTCTATGTAAACTCTTCTTGCTACTACAGACACTAAGACATGTCAGTCAGTCTACTCTAACTCTAGTCTATGTAGACTCTTCTTGCTACTACAGACACTAAGACATGTCAGTCAGTCTACTCTAACTCTAGTCTATGTAGACTCTTCTTGCTACTACAGACACTGAGACATGTCAGTCAGTCTACTCTAACTCTAGTCTATGTAAACTCTTCTTGCTACTACAGACACTAAGACATGTCAGTCAGTCTACTCTAACTCTAGTCTATGTAGACTCTTCTTGCTACTACAGACACTAAGACATGTCAGTCAGTCTACTCTAACTGTAGTCTATGTAGACTCTTCTTGCTACTACAGACACTAAGACATGTCACTCAGTCTACTCTAACTCTAGTCTATGTAGACTCTTCTTGCTACTACAGACACTAAGACATGTCAGTCAGTCTACTCTAACTCTAGTCTATGTAGACTCTTCTTGCTACTACAGACACTAAGACATGTCAGTCAGTCTACTCTAACTGTAGTCTATGTAGACTCTTCTTGCTACTACAGACACTGAGACACATCAGTCAGTCTACTCTAACTGTAGTCTATGTAGACTCTTCTTGCTACTACAGACACTAAGACATGTCAGTCAGTCTACTCTAACGCTAGTCTATGTAGACTCTTTTGCTACTACAGACACTGAAACACATCAGTCAGTCTACTCTAACTGTAGTCTATGTAGACTCTTCTTGCTACTACAGACACTGAGATACATCAGTCAGTCTACTCTAACTGTAGTCTATGTAGACTCTTCTTGCTACTACAGACACTAAGACATGTCAGTCAGTCTACTCTAACTCTAGTCTATGTAGACTCTTCTTGCTACTACAGACACTGAGACATGTCAGTCAGTCTACTCTAACTCTAGTCTATGTAGACTCTTCTTGCTACTACAGACACTGAGATATGTCAGTCAGTCTACTCTAACTTTAATCTATGTAGACTCTTCTTGCTACTACAGACACTGACATGTCAGTCAGTCAGTCTACTCTAACTCTAGTCTATGTAGACTCTTCTTGCTACTACAGACACTGAGACGCGTCAGTCAGTCTGCTCTAACTCTAGTCTACGTAGACTTTTCTTGCTACTACAGACACTGAGATACGTCAGTCAGTCTACTCTAACTCTAGTCTATGTAGACTCTTCTTGCTACTACAGACACTGAGACACATCAGTCAGTCTTCTCTAACTCTAATCTATGTAGACTCTTCTTGCTACTACAGACACTGAGACACATCAGTCAGTCTACTCTAACTCTAGTCTATGTAGACTCTTCTTGCTACTACAGACACTAAGACATGTCAGTCAGTCTACTCTAAAGCTAGTCTATGTAGACTCTTTTGCTACTACAGACACTGAAACACATCAGTCAGTCTACTCTAACTGTAGTCTATGTAGACTCTTCTTGCTACTACAGACACTGAGATACATCAGTCAGTCTACTCTAACTGTAGTCTATGTAGACTCTTCTTGCTACTACAGACACTAAGACATGTCAGTCAGTCTACTCTAACTCTAGTCTATGTAGACTCTTCTTGCTACTACAGACACTGAGACATGTCAGTCAGTCAGTCTACTCTAACTCTAGTCTATGTAGACTCTTCTTGCTACTACAGACACTGAGACGCGTCAGTCAGTCTGCTCTAACTCTAGTCTACGTAGACTTTTCTTGCTACTACAGACACTGAGACACATCAGTCAGTCTACTCTAACTCTAGTCTATGTAGACTCTTCTTGCTACTACAGACACTGAGACACATCAGTCAGTCTTCTCTAACTCTAATCTATGTAGACTCTTCTTGCTACTACAGACACTGAGACACATCAGTCAGTCTACTCTAACTCTATGTGTATCCAGGGAAACTTGTGATAGGATTGTTATTTGTTTCTTGTGACAACGCGTACACGAGTGGATGGCAGATGCATTGGTGTATATTTTATATCAGTTCTCTTTCATATCACTCAGCTGTTTATATCAGCTGTTCTCTCGTGACAACACACCCCTTCTTTCCTCTGTCTTTCTCTGTTAGTGTGACCTCCACTGAAATGCTGCTGCTCGTGTTTACACTCAGGCCAACACGTGTCTGGGCTAATTGAACGCTCGTCTCGGCCATGACCTTGTCTGGTCACTGGCTCATGATGTTAAGATGACTGGTTCATGTTGTGTTTCCATGACAACTTGATTTGTTGTTATGGTTTGTCCCCGAGGGTTGACGCTAGGCTAGATAATTATAACTGTGTAACATAGACAAACGCTTCAATATAAGAGTTAGTCCGACTTTTAATTCTGTCACACGGAATTGTTACACATAATACATTGCAGCTTACACACTTAGAGTGCACTCTTCACGTTCTCCATTCTATGGCCCTAACACTCGTCTTTGGGCTCCACACGCATTCATACTTGTATTTAGCTATATGTGGACCGCCCCCACTGGCGGCCCGTCCCTAAAGCTACATCTAATCTGTATGGCAGTATCTGTCCACCACTGCTGTCTCTTAATACTGCTACTGACTATTATGCTCGCCTATCTGTTCTCCTCTAGTCTCTGCATCTCCTAACTATCGCATGTTCCTGGCTGGCTAAAAGTCCATTATCCTGACTTGAAGTTTTGACTCTAGTTCGTCACTCCCTGCCAACTCTGTCTCTTCCCAACTTCCGTATGAGTGATTCTCAATCTTTTGTGTTTACTTCTTAAATTTGGATCTTGTCAGCCAATCAGAATTGACCTCCCCCACCTGTCTGTCCAGCTACTCACTTATGGAGATGGCCTTCATGTTTTTCACGTGGATTTCGAGCTCTTTTTACACCCCCGCGTCTGTCTGTCTCCTTCTGGACCTTGTGTGCACGTGCATTCTGACCCATCCTCTTTATTTTTATTGTGACTTCGTTTTTATGTGTTTTTCCTTTTTTTCTCATTGACCTGATTCTTTCGTCTCGCCTATCTGCCCCCTCACTTCTAGATTGTTCTCTCGTCTTTGTTTCCTCCTCTACTCTCTCCATCCCTCTTCTTCTACGCTTAGAGCTGTCCTAGTAGTAGAGAAGCCTGTGTGCCCATATCACCTAAGAGCTGTCCTAGTGGTAGAGGAGCCTGTGTGCCCATATCACCTAAGAGCTGTCCTAGTGGTAGAGAAGCCTGTGTGCCCATATCACCTAAGAGCTGTCCTAGTGGTAGAGAAGCCTGTGTGCCCATATCACCTAAGAGCTGTCCTAGTGATATATAAGCCTGTGTGCCCATATCCCAATATCCCCTAAGAGCTGTCCTAGTGGTAGAGGAGCCTGTGTGCCCATATCACCTAAGAGCTGTCCTAGTGGTAGAGAAGCCTGTGTGCCCATATCCCCTAAGAGCTGTCCTAGTGGTAGAGTAGCCTGTGTGCCCATATCTCCAAGAGCTGTTCTAGTGGTAGAGTAGCCTGTGTGCCCATATCACCTAAGAGCTGTCCTAGTGGTAGAGGAGCCTGTGTGCCCATATCACCTAAGAGCTGTCCTAGTGGTAGAGAAGCCTGTGTGCCCATATCACCTAAGAGCTGTCCTAGTGGTAGAGAAGCCTGTGTGCCCATATCACCTAAGAGCTGTCCTAGTGATATATAAGCCTGTGTGCCCATATCCCAATATCCCCTAAGAGCTGTCCTAGTGGTAGAGGAGCCTGTATGCCCATATCACCTAAGAGCTGTCCTAGTGGTAGAGAAGCCTGTGTGCCCATATCCCCTAAGAGCTGTCCTAGTGGTAGAGTAGCCTGTGTGCCCATATCTCCAAGAGCTGTTCTAGTGGTAGAGTAGCCTGTGTGCCCATATCACCTAAGAGCTGTCCTAGTGGTAGAGGAGCCTGTTTGCCCATATCACCTAAGAGCTGTCCTAGTGGTAGAGAAGCCTGTGTGCCCATATCACCTAAGAGCTGTCCTAGTGGTAGAGAAGCCTGTGTGCCCATATCACCTAAGAGCTGTCCTAGTGATATATAAGCCTGTGTGCCCATATCCCAATATCCCCTAAGAGCTGTCCTAGTGGTAGAGGAGCCTGTGTGCCCATATCACCAAAGAGCTGTTCTAGTGGTAAAGAAGCCTGTGTGCCCATATCCCAATATCCCCTAAGAGCTGTCCTAGTGGTAGAGTAGCCTGTGTACCCATATCCCCCGAGCTGTCCTAGTGGTAGAGGAGCCTGTGTGCCCATATCACCTAAAAGCTGTCCTAGTGGTAGAGGAGCCTGTGTGCCCATATCCCCCGAGCTGTCCTAGTGGTAGAGGAGCCTGTGTGCCCATATCCCCCGAGCTGTCCTAGTGGTAGAGTAGCCTGTGTGCCCACATCCCCTAAGAGCTATCCTAGTGGTAGAGGAGCCTGTGTGCCCATATCTCCCGAGCTGTCCTAGTGGTAGAGGAGCCTGTGTGCCCATATCCCCCGAGCTGTCCTAGTGGTAGTAGAGTAGCCTGTGTGCCCATATCCCCGAGCTGTCCTAGTGGTAGAGTAGCCTGTGTGCCCATATAACCTAAAAGCTGTCCTAGTGGTAGAGAAGCCTGTGTGCCCATATCACCTAAGAGCTGTCCTAGTGGTAGAGGAGCCTATGTGCCCATATCACCTAAGAGCTGTTCTAGTGGTAGAGGAGCCTGTGTGCCCATATCACCTAAAAGCTGTCCTAGTGGTAGAGGAGCCTATGTGCCCATATCACCTAAGAGCTGTTCTAGTGGTAGAGGAGCCTGTATGCCCATATCCCCCAAGAATTGTTCTAGCGGTAGAGGTGCACGTGTGCTCATATCCTCCAAGAGCTGTTCTAGTGGTAGAGGAGCCTGTGTGCCCATATTCCCCCCCCCCTCCCCCCCAAACTGTCCTAGTGGTAGAGGAGCCTGTGTGCCCATATTCCCCCCCCCTCCCCCCAAACTGTCCTAGTGGTAGAGGAGCCTGTGTGCCCATATTCCCCCCCCCCCCTCCCCTCCCCCCCAACTGTCCTAGTGGTAGAGGAGCATGTGTGCCCATATCCCCCAAGCTGTCGTAGTGGTAGAGGAGACTGTATGTCCATACCCCCAAGCTGTCCTAGTGGTAGAGGAGCCTGTATGCGGTAGAGGAGCCTGTATGCCCATATCTCCCAAGCTGTCCTAGTGGTAGAGGAGCCTGTATGTCCATATCTCCCAAGCTGTCGTAGTGGTAGAGGAGCCTGTATGTCCATATCTCCCAAGCTGTCCTAGTGGTAGAGGAGCCTGTATGTCCATATCCCCCAAGCTGTCGTAGTGGTAGAGGAGACTGTATGTCCATACCCCCAAGCTGTCCTAGTGGTAGAGGAGCCTGTATGCGGTAGAGGAGCCTGTATGCCCATATCTCCCAGGCTGTCCTAGTGGTAGAGGAGCCTGTATGCCCATATCCCCCAAGCTGTCCTAGTGGTAGAGGAGCCTATATGCCCATATCCCCCAAGCTGTCCTAGTGGTAGAGGAACCTGTATGCCCATATCCCCCAAGCTGTCCTAGTGGTAGAGGAGCCTGTATGCCCATATCCCCCAAGCTGTCCTAGTGGTAGAGGAGCCTGTATGCCCATATCTACCAAGCTGTCCTAGTGGTAGAGGAGCCTGTATGCCCATATCTACCAAGCTGTCCTAGTGGTAGAGGAGCCTGTATGCCCATATCTACCAAGCTGTCCTAGTGGTAGAGGAGCCTGTATGCCCATATCCCCCAAGCTGTCCTAGTGGTAGAGGAGCCTGTATGCCCATATCCCCCAAGCTGTCGTAGTGGTAGAGGAGACTGTATGTCCATACCCCCAAGCTGTCCTAGTGGTAGAGGAGCCTGTATGTGGTAGAGGAGCCTGTATGTACATATCTCCCAAGCTGTCCTAGTGGTAGTGGAGCCTGTATGTCCATATCTCCCAAGCTGTCCTAGTGGTAGTGGAGCCTGTATGTGGTAGTGGAGCCTGTATGTCCATATCTCCCAAGCTGTCCTAGTGGTAGAGGAGCCTGTATGTGGTAGAGGAGCCTGTATGTCCATACCCCCAAGCTGTCCTAGTGGTAGAGGAGCCTGTATGCGGTAGAGGAGCCTGTATGCCCATATCTCCCAAGCTGTCCTAGTGGTAGAGGAGCCTGTATGTCCATATCTCCCAAGCTGTCGTAGTGGTAGAGGAGCCTGTATGTCCATATCTCCCAAGCTGTCCTAGTGGTAGAGGAGCCTGTATGTCCATATCCCCCAAGCTGTCGTAGTGGTAGAGGAGACTGTATGTCCATACCCCCAAGCTGTCCTAGTGGTAGAGGAGCCTGTATGCGGTAGAGGAGCCTGTATGCCCATATCTCCCAGGCTGTCCTAGTGGTAGAGGAGCCTGTATGCCCATATCCCCCAAGCTGTCCTAGTGGTAGAGGAGCCTATATGCCCATATCCCCAAGCTGTCCTAGTGGTAGAGGAACCTGTATGCCCATATCCCCCAAGCTGTCCTAGTGGTAGAGGAGCCTGTATGCCCATATCCCCCAAGCTGTCCTAGTGGTAGAGGAGCCTGTATGCCCATATCTACCAAGCTGTCCTAGTGGTAGAGGAGCCTGTATGCCCATATCTACCAAGCTGTCCTAGTGGTAGAGGAGCCTGTATGCCCATATCTACCAAGCTGTCCTAGTGGTAGAGGAGCCTGTATGCCCATATCCCCCAAGCTGTCCTAGTGGTAGAGGAGCCTGTATGCCCATATCCCCCAAGCTGTCGTAGTGGTAGAGGAGACTGTATGTCCATACCCCCAAGCTGTCCTAGTGGTAGAGGAGCCTGTATGTGGTAGAGGAGCCTGTATGTACATATCTCCCAAGCTGTCCTAGTGGTAGTGGAGCCTGTATGTCCATATCTCCCAAGCTGTCCTAGTGGTAGTGGAGCCTGTATGTGGTAGTGGAGCCTGTATGTCCATATCTCCCAAGCTGTCCTAGTGGTAGAGGAGCCTGTATGTGGTAGAGGAGCCTGTATGTCCATATCTCCCAAGCTGTCCTAGTGGTAGAGGAGCCTGTATGTGGTAGAGGAGCCTGTATGTGGTAGTGGAGCCTGTATGTCCATATCTCCCAAGCTGTCCTAGTGGTAGAGGAGCCTGTATGTGGTAGAGGAGCCTGTATGTCCATATCTCCCAAGCTGTCCTAGTGGTAGAGGAGCCTGTATGCGGTAGAGGAGCCTGTATGTCCATATCTCCCAAGCTGTCCCAGTGGCAGCAATGATACCAAGGGATCACCCAAGCTGTCCCAGTGGCAGCAATGATACCAAGGGATCACCCAAGCTTTCACAGTGGCAGCAATGATACCAAGGGATCACCCAAGCTGTCCCATTGGCAGCAATGATACCAAGGGATCACCCAAGCTGTCCCAGTGGCAGCAATGATACCAAGGGATCACCCAAGCTGTCCCAGTGGCAGCAATGATACCAAGGGATCACCCAAGCTGTCCCATTGGCAGCAATGATACCAAGGGAAGACCCAAGCTGTCCCAGTTGCAGCAATGATACCAAGGGATCACTCAAGCTGTCCCAGTGGCAGCAATGATACCAAGGGATCCCCCAAGCTGTCCCAGTGGCAGCAATGATACCAAGGGATCCCCCAAGCTGTCCCATTGGCAGTAATGATACCAAGGGATCACCCAAGCTGTCCCATTGGCAGTAATGATACCAAGGGATCACCCAAGCTGTCCCATTGGCAGTAATGATACCAAGGGATCCCCCAAGCTGTCCCATTGGCAGTAATGATACCAAGGGATCACCCAAGCTGTCCCAGTTGCAGCAATGATACCAAGGGATCACCCAAGCTGTCCCATTGGCAGTAATGATACCAAGGGATCCCCCAAGCTGTCCCATTGGCAGTAATGATACCAAGGGATCACCCAAGCTGTCCCAGTGGCAGCAATGATACCAAGGGATCCCCCAAGCTGTCCCATTGGCAATAATGATACCAAGGGATCCCCCAAGCTGTCCCAGTGGCAGCAATGATACCAAGGGATCACCCAAGCTGTCCCAGTGGCAGCAATGATACCAAGGGATCACCCAAGCTGTCCCAGTGGCAGCAATGATACCAAGGGATCACCCAAGCTGTCCCATTGGCAGTAATGATACCAAGGGATCACCCAAGTTGTCCCAGTTGCAGCAATGATACCAAGGGTTCCCCTAAGCTGTCCCATTGGCAGTAATGATACCAAGGGATCACCCAAGCTGTCCCATTGGCAGTAATGATACCAAGGGATCACCCAAGCTGTCCCATTGGCAGTAATGATACCAAGGGATCACCCAAGCTGTCCCATTGGCAGTAATGATACCAAGGGATCACTCAAGCTGTTCCAGTGGCAGCAATGATACCAAGGGATCACCCAAGCTGTCCCAGTGGCAGCAATGATACCAAGGGATCACCCAAGCTGTCCCATTGGCAGTAATGATACCAAGGGATCACCCAAGCTGTCCCAGTGGCAGCAATGATACCAAGGGATCACCCAAGCTGTCCCAGTGGCAGCAATGATACCAAGGGATCACCCAAGCTGTCCCAGTGGCAGCAATGATACCAAGGGATCACCCAAGCTGTCCCAGTGGCAGCAATGATACCAAGGGATCACCCAAGCTGTCCCATTGGCAGTAATGATACCAAGGGATCACCCAAGCTGTCCCATTGGCAGTAATGATACCAAGGGATCACCCAAGCTGTCCCATTGGCAGTAATGATACCAAGGGATCACCCAAGCTGTCCCATTGGCAGTAATGATACCAAGGGATCACTCAAGCTGTCCCAGTGGCAGCAATGATACCAAGGGATCACCCAAGTTGTCCCAGTGGCAGCAATGATACCAAGGGATCACCCAAGCTGGACAGGTCAAAGGACTGGTACCAGGAAATGCAAGACATAAACAAGTTGAAATCAGATGCACTGGGCTGCATGCCTAACATAACAGTGCAACATAACTCTCACCAAGAAAATAATGATGTTCCCAAAATGTCTTGCTGAAGCCAGTGTTGGCCCTAAATGTGCCTGAGTGGTCTAGATGTAAGGTGCCAGCCTCGAGACTAGAAGGTTCCAAGTTCAAATTCCACCAACATAGGTGGCTGGAATTTTTCAAAAATGGATTCCATTGTTTCTCCCAGGTGTTACCTTCCCATGGTTTAAAGGTAGTAATATCTGATGTGCACCTCTCGGATAACAGTGAAAAGCAAGAGGTCCTGTGTGAATGTGCACATGTTAAAGAACCCTTGGCAGTTAAAAGTAGAAAAGAGTAGACCAAAAAATTACCACTGCCCAGGGAAAAATTAATAAGCAAATCTGCTCACACTGAAGATGGATGTGTCAGGCCGGAAGATGCCGATGTCGCAACTGTGTCACAATACATCCACTCCACTTAAAGAGGGAACATTAAGAAGTGGAAAGGGCCTAGCAGTAGGGATTGCAGAGGAAGATAGCCTGGTATATAAAATACAGTACTGAAGTGTTGAGCCTAATGTGCAATATATCACAACTTTGCTGTAGACAACACAATGTATCTACACTCATTTAACCCTAGATTATGATACCTATCTGTGAGTCATGTCTGTACAAAACGTTGGTAAAAATTATAATCACTGATTGTTAAATTTGGAGTTTGGGAAATAGTCTTTCTTTTAGCTTTTGCTACAGAACTGTGTGTTTACACAGGGAGAGACCCAGAAATCAGGTGTGGTAATCATTTCCTGGCTGAGGTTTGATTTATAGCCTAAAAGTCCAAGAGCGTTGCTTTGTGTATTGACTCATCAACCATCAGTCCATCTCGTATGTTCGGATTTCTCTTAGCGTCCTTCGCTGCCTATCTCGTGTTACAAAGGTTTTTTTTATGTCTCGCTGAGAGCCGAAGAGATTTCCCCTGTCATTAAACAAGAAACAAAAAAAACCTTGAAAATTGGCAAAATTTCTGACAAAAACAACAGCCCCATTTTTACAATAATTTCTTACTTTTTTATGAAGCACACGCTGGTTCGTTCGTTCGCTTTCGTCAGCTTTTGACCGCTGACGAAGTCCCACCCACTCAATTTTGTGGGACTGAATTTTGCGTGTAAAGTCTGTTTTATCCCATTACAGGATGCCCCTCGCCATGCAGGCAGATTTACTCCGACTTCAGAGGTACTAATTTTTAGGGAATTAGTAAAACCCAGGTGTCCTCGCCAGGGTACGAACCCCGGCTGTTGCCGTGGTAAGCCAACCGCCTATCGATTGCGCTAACCGGACACCCTGCACACACTGGTGATCCAGCATCATTGGAAACAAATCTAACACTCAGGGGTCACCAGCATTCATAATTAGGAAATAAAAGGTAGGGGGGTGGGGATATGTTTGTCCATGACAAACTGTCAAATTCCAAATGAAGGAGAGTAGTCATCATGCGAATGCAGAACAAGGAGGTCCACATCTCTGTACTAGTTTCAACATATTTGTATGAGTTTTAGTTTTCGTTTCAGGCTATGGGGAGCCTTCTGTGCGGTGAGCTTCAACACAATTGTGTTCCTCCTAACTGTGTCGCACCTGAGGGCTGTGCTTTCAGACCCTGGCATCATACCCATTCCCAAGGCCAGTATGGACTTCTCAGACATCCACTCAGAAACATCAAAACGAAAAACGGTTGGTTGTTATCATACTTAATACCACCAATCATCATGCTGGAAAATTTGAACCTATATTCTCAACTTTTCATTTGAAATTTTCTCTCGTTCTATGAATGTAAGTTCAGTTTATAAAATTCAGTTTCCTGTACTATTTCAATACAATATTTAGTAGCTTGTGTTAAACTTTGACTGAATTAAGGTGGAACTGTTTAAGTTAAACTGAAACTAGCTGAGCTAAAGTTTAACTACTTTGCTCAGAGCTAATTTAAACTGAAACTAGCTGAGCTAAAGTTTAACTACTTTGCTCAGAGCTAATTTAAACTGAAACTAGCTGAGCTAAAGTTTAACTACTTTGCTCAGAGCTAATTTAAACTGAAACTACTTGTTCAGTCTATCGTCATCATCAAGTACCATGCCTGCTGGTGTAGGTGATCATGTCTCTTCACAACTTTCAATCTCGACAGTTATTTATCATTTCTGATGTTAACCTTCTGCCAAACCATTCTCTTAAGCTATCTGAAATCTTTTATCTTTGCTTCAATCTATCTCTTCATCCCTCAATTTTCCAGGTTGTTACAATATATTCCAGCTGTTCCCTTCTCATTACACGGTCAAAAAATGATGATTGTTTCTTCCTAACATTAGAAATTAGCTCTCTTTTTGTCTTGGCCTCTTTCAGAACTTTTTCATTACTCTTCTTAGCTGTCCATGGTATTCTGAACATTCTTCTGTAAAACCACATTTCTACTGCCTCTAGTGATTTTGTCTGTTGACTTATTGTCCAGGATTCACTTTCATATGTTAAGACTGGCTCTTCATAACATTTAAGAACTATTTTTTTCTTTCTGTGTCTATATCTATACACTAGTAAAATCTTTCAAAATATCACAGTGATGTCAGGCCTAAACATTAATGGAAAGATAATTAATAACCTACGATATGCTGATGATACTGTACTACCAGCAGAAAATCTTGATCTATAACAATTACTTAATGAAATATGACATGCAAAAAATATGGACTAGATATGAATGTCAAAAAGACTAAAACTATGATCATAAACAAAGAAATAAACTCAAAACTTACAAGTGGATATCAAAGTTGAAGGTATAGAGCTGGAGACAGTTCAACTACTACTACAACTACCTTGGACATACTATAACCAGTGATAGAAAATGTAAAACTGAAATAAACAAAAGAATAGGTATGGCAAAAAGTAATTTTAATGCCATGAAAAATATAATAACACCAGGGCTAAAACTAAGAATAGCAAAATGTTACATCTTCTCAATATTCCTGTATGGTGCAGAAACATGGACATTAGACAAAACTGAACAGAAAATTGAAGCCTTTGAAATATGGATTTATAGAAGAATGAAAATAAAATAAAACAAGTGATGAAGTTTTAAAACAACTAAAAATGAAAAGAGAACTACTAAATACAATTCATACAAGACAAATGAGATTTTTGGGGCATGTTAAAAGACACAGCAGTCTACTAAAAGTAATCTTGGAAGGGAAAATACAAGGTAAAAGAGGCAGAGGCAGACCAAGACTAACATGGACGAGTAACATAAAAAAAACTGGCAAGTCAACCTATGACAACCATCGCTATCAAAGCAAGAGACAGGGTGGAATGACATTCCATTGTAGCAAACTTTCGGTGCGGAGGCGGTACTCAATAATGATGGTGATACTACTTGTGTTAGTGCTGGAACTACCTGTGTTAGTGTTGGAACTACCTGTGTTAGTGTTGGAACTACTTGTGTTAGTGCTGGAACTACTTGTGTTAGTGTTGGAACTACTTGTGTTAGTGCTGGAACTACTTGTGTTAGTGCTGGAACTACCTGCATTAGTGCTGGAACTACCTGCATTAGTGCTGGAACTACCTGCATTAGTGCTGGAACTACCTGCATTAGTGCTGGAACTACCTGCATTAGTGCTGGAACTACCTGCATTAGTGCTGGAACTACTTGTGTTAGTGTTGGAACTACCTGCGTTAGTGCTGGAACTACCTGTGTTAGTGTTGGAACTACCTGTGTTAGTGTTGGAACTACTTGTGTTAGTGTTGGAACTACCTGTGTTAGTGTTGGAACTACTTGTGTTAGTGTTGGAACTACCTGTGTTAGTGTTGGAACTACTTGTGTTAGTGTTGGAACTACCTGTGTTAGTGTTGGAACTACCTGTGTTAGTGTTGGAACTACCTGTGTTAGTGTTGGAACTACCTGTGTTAGTGCTGGAACTACCTGTGTTAGTGCTGGAACTACCTGCATTAGTGCTGGAACTACCTGCATTAGTGCTGGAACTACCTGCATTAGTGCTGGAACTACCTGCATTAGTGCTGGAACTACCTGCGTTAGTGCTGGAACTACTTGTGTTAGTGTTGGAACTACCTGCATTAGTGCTGGAACTACCTGCATTAGTGCTGGAACTACCTGCATTAGTGCTGGAACTACCTGCATTAGTGCTGGAACTACCTGCATTAGTGCTGGAACTACCTGCATTAGTGCTGGAACTACCTGCATTAGTGCTGGAACTACCTGCATTAGTGCTGGAACTACCTGCATTAGTGCTGGAACTAACTTGAACTATTCGATTTTCTTATTTTGTCATAATGCAACAGGTGATACAAGCACAAGTTCTAGGACCCAAGATGGTGTTTTTGATGGGTTGATCTCTGTCTCCAGCCAGATCTCCCATAGAACATTGCATTCATCACAGCCCATCTGAAAAAATGTCTGTCTCTATCCAGGTCTCCCACAGAACATTGCATTCATTACAGCCCATCTGAAAAAATGTCTGTGTGTAGCCATATATTTCACAGAGCATTGCACTCACCACAGCCCATCTGAAAGAGTCTCTGTCTCTCGCCAGATTACCCACAGAATGTTGCATTCATCACAGCCCATCTGAAAAAATGTCTGTCTCTATCCAGGTCTCCCACAGAACATTGCATTCATTACAGCCCATCTGAAAAAATGTCTGTGTGTAGCCATATATTTCACAGAGCATTGCACTCACCACAGCCCATCTGAAAGAGTCTCTGTCTCTCGCCAGATTACCCACAGAATGTTGCATTCATCACAGCCCATCTGAAAAATTGTCTGTCTCTATCCAGGTCTCCCACAGAACATTGCATTCATTACAGCCCATCTGAAAGAATGTCTGTCTCTAGCCAGATCTCACATGGAACATTGCATTCATCACAGCCCATCTGAAAGAATGTCTGTCTCTAGCCAGATCTCACATGGAACGTTGCATTCATCACAGCCCATCTGAAAGAATCTCTGTCTCTAGCCAGATCTCACATGTAACGTTGCATTCATCACAGCCCATCTGAAAGAATCTCTGTCTCTAGCCAGATCTCACATGGAACGTTGCATTCATCACAGCCCATCTGAAAGAATGTCTGTCTCTAGCCAGATCTCACATGGAACGTTGCATTCATCACAGCCCATCTGAAAGAATCTCTGTCTCTAGTCAGGTTTTCCACTTCCTCTGTTTTCATGTTCAAGGTCTTTTTGATGTCTTGCATCCACCTTTTTCTTGATCTGCCCCGGAACCATGCTTTCCATTATTGTTCATTCCAGCCCGCTGTATCTTTTGACATGACCATAGTATTTTTAATTCCCCAGTAGAATGGTGTTTATAGGCCAGTTCCTTTTAAAGTTTAAATCTTTTAATATGACTTCATTGCTATTTTTCATTATCCAAGTATCTTAAGGATTTTTCTGTAGCATTTTGTTTATAATGAATCGATTTTCTTCCTTACTATTTGTGAGATTGTCCATGATACACAACCATATGTTGTTTTCAGGAAGATACATATCCTCAGTAGTTTTAATTTTACTCCCTTGCTAGTATCATGCCTCATGTTCCTCATAACGTTTCATTTTTGTGTTGTTGTTGCTATTCTTATTATTATTTGATTATTGCCAACGATAACAATAGGAGAAATACCTCTACTAGATGTACAATCTTACTTATATCTGGGCAGTAATATAGACAAAGATGGAGGAACAGAGAATGATACCAAAATAAGGATATCAAAAGCAAAAGGAGCATTCATTGCATTGGGAAAGATATGGAAGTCCAAACAAAGAAGTTGAAGATCTATGCTCCACAGTGAGCTGAAAGTGTTGAAGACCTATGCTCCACAGAGAGCTGAAAGTGTTGTTGAAGACCTATGCTCCAAAGGGAGCTGAAAGTGTTTTTTGAAGACCTATGCTCCACAGGGATCTGAAAATGTTTGCTGAAGAAATATGCTTCACAGGGAACTGAAAGTTTTTGTTCAAGACCTATGCTCAACATGGAGCTGAAAGTGATTGTTGAAGACCTATGCTCCCCATGGAGCTGAAAGTGATTGTTGAAGACCGATGCTCCACAGGGAGCTGAAAATGTTGTTGAAGACCTATGCTCCACAGGGAGCTGAAAGTGTTTGTTGAAGACCTATGCTCCACAGGGAGCTGAAAGTGTTGATGACCTATGCCCCACTGGGAGCTGAAAATTTTGTTGAAGACCTATGCTCCACAGGGAGCTGAAAGTGTTTTTTGAAGACCTATGCTCCACAGAGAGCTGAAAGTGTTTGTTAAAGACCTATGCTCCACAGGGAGCTGAAAGTGTTTGTTGAAGACCTATGCTCCACAGGGAGCTGAAAGTGTTTTTTGAAGACCTATGCTTCACAGGGAGCTGAAAGGTAAAAGAAGTCATCATCATCATCGAGTGCCGTCTCCACACCGAAGGTTGGCTACCAAGGAGCGCCATTCTGCTTTGTCCCTTGCTTTGATGGTGCAGGTTGTCATAGGCTGATTTGTCCATCTTTTGATGTTACTCATCCATGTTAGTCTTGGTCTGCCTCTGCCTCTTTTACCTTGTATTTTCCCCTCCAGGATTACTTTTAGTAGGCTATTGTGTCTTTTAACAAGGCCCAAAAATCGCGTTTGTCTTTTTTGAATTGTGCTTAGTAGTTCTCTTTTCATTTTTAGTTGTTTTAAGACTTCATCGTTTGTTTTCTTTTCTTCCAATTCTACCTATTCTTCTATATATCCACATTTCAAAGGCTTCAATTCTCTGTTCTTTTTTCTTGTCTGATGTCCATGTTTCTGCACCATATAGGAATATTGAGAAGATGTAACATTTTGCTATTCTTAGTTTTAGCCCTGGTGTTGTTTTGATGTTAGTATGTTCTTCATGAAATTAAAATAACATTTTGCCATTCCTATTCTAAAAGGAGGAGAAGAATAGCTAATCTTCTTTTGACAGCCTCCATTGTTAGTTACTGCAGATTTCAGATATTCTGTTTTTTACGATATCCATTTATTTGTATGTAATTGTTGCTTGGAACATAGCCACATGGATTAACATATAACTCGTAGTACATATTTATGTGCATGTCATTGTTATCTTGAAATATGTCAATGTGCAGAATGATGGATGGACTGTGTGTATGAAATGTGAGACGTACAGGCCACCCAGAGCCCATCACTGTCGAGTATGTCGCAGGTGTGTGCGACGTATGGACCATCACTGTCCCTGGTTGGTCATTTTTATTGATTGCTTTGACTTTGCTTTAATGCACTTTTGGTAGACTTTTAAGTGATTTGTCTTTTTTAGCATTGTATGTTCTAGTGTTCATGTTTTGTTTAGCACACCTTTATGTATTTTAATGTTACTTTGTCTATTGTAATATAAGCTTATATTTGTGTGTTATAATATTACTCTGTGTAATGTAATATATAGAAACAAAGTTGAACGCATTCGAAAATAAATGTCTAAGGAAAAT
The DNA here is from genome assembly GCA_032433765.1 of Megaustenia siamemsis. Taxonomy (NCBI): domain Eukaryota; kingdom Metazoa; phylum Mollusca; class Gastropoda; order Stylommatophora; family Ariophantidae; genus Megaustenia; species Megaustenia siamemsis. Next base: position 3,730,736 of record JAVIAB010000099.1, on the reverse strand, counting down.
GCTTGGTATAGCGTGGAACGAATTCAAAACAAACGAGGAAATTTGAGAAATCGCCAGTCAACCACTAATATCTTCAGTAATCAAGAAAAGACGATGGTCATATGTTGGACATGTGATGAGAAGAGATAATAACCGAACAGCAAAGCAAGCCCTCATGTGGGAAACAACAGGTAAGAGGAAGACCCAGAGAGACACTGAGAAGAACATTGATGAGAGAGGCAAGAGCAGCAGGAATCGGCTGTCCATGAGATAGAGCTGCTTGCACAGAACAGAGACAAATGGCAAGATTTGATAAAATATCTTTAAAAGAATTGAAAACTGCTAGAATACAAATTTAGATAAGAGAAGAAGTATCTTGGTCTACGCCCTATGGGCCAGCTACAGCTCGAAAGATCACTAGATAGGTAGATTGTAATATAAGCTTACTTTTGTGTTATGATGTTCATCATCATCATCAAGTACCGGGCCTGCTGGCGTAGGTGATCATGTCTCTCCACAACTTTCGATCTCGACAGTTATTTATCATTTCTGTTGTTGACCTTCTGCCAAGCCATCCTCTTAAACTGTCTGGTATTTTTTCTCTTTGCTTCCCTCTATCTCTTCGTCCCTCAATTTCTCCAGTTGTCACAATATATTCCAGTTGTTCTCTTCTCATTACATGGCCAAAAATGATGACTGTTTCTTCCTAATATTGGAGAATAGCTCTCTTTTTGCTTTGACCTCTCTCAGAACATTTTCATTACTCTTCTTAGCTGTCATGGTATTCTCAACATTCTTCTGTAAAACCACATTTGTACCAGTGATCCAATCCAGTGATTTTCTTGTATGTTGTCCTATTGTCCATGACTCGCATCCATATGTTAAGACTGGCTCTATGTAACATTTAAGAACTCCTTTTCTTGTTTCTATTGTCAAAAATGGATTGCATAGTATTATCTTCATTTTTTGGAAAGCTTCTTTTGCCTGAGCCATTCTGCATCTCACCTCTTTTGTTATGATGTTAGCTTCCCTTTTGTGTGTTATAATGCTACTTTGTGCATTGTAATGTTAGCTTCTCATTAACCTATCTTTGTATAGTATGTTACTTTGTTACTTGTAATGTTAGCATATCATTAACCTATCTTTGTATAGTATGTTACTTTGTTACTTGTAATCTTAGCTTCTCATTAACCTATCTTTGTATAGTATGTTACTTTGTTACTTGTAATGTTAGCTTCTCATTAACCTATCTTTGTATAGTATGTTACTTTGTTACTTGTAATCTTAGCTTCTCATTAACCTATCTTTGTATAGTATGTTACTTTGTTACTTGTAATGTTAGCATATCATTAACCTATCTTTGTATAGTATGTTACTTTGTTACTTGTAATGTTAGCATATCATTAACCTATCTTTGTATAGTATGTTACTTTGTTACTTGTAATGTTAGCATATCATTAACCTATCTTTGTATAGTATGTTACTTTGTTACTTGTAATGTTAGCTTCTCATTAACCTATCTTTGTATAGTATGTTACTTTGTTACTTGTAATGTTAGCTTATCATTAACCTATCTTTGTATAGTATGTTACTTTGTTACTTGTAATGTTAGCTTCTCATTAACCTATCTTTGTATAGTATGTTACTTGTAATGTTAGCATATCATTAACCTATCTTTGTATAGTATGTTACTTTGTTACTTGTAATGTTAGCACATCATTGTGTACTGTAATGTAAGCACAGTTGTATTTACCGTGGTGTAAGCATTCTGCTGTGTAATGCAATCAAGAGCATATCATTGTGTACTGTAATGTAAGCACAGTTGTATTTACCGTGGTGTAAGCACAGTTGTATTTACCGTGGTGTAAGCATTCTGCTGTGTAATGCAATCAAGAGCATATCATTGTGTACTGTAATGTAAGCACAGTTGTATTTACCGTGGTGTAAGCACAGTTGTATTTACCATGGTGTAAGCATTCTGCTGTGTAATGCAATCAAGAGCATATCATTGTGTACTGTAATGTAAGCACAGTTGTATTTACCGTGGTGTAAGCACAGTTGTATTTACCATGGTGTAAGCATTCTGCTGTGTAATGCAATCAAGAGCATATCATTGTGTACTGTAATGTAAGCACAGTTGTATTTACCGTGGTGTAAGCACAGTTGTATTTACCGTGGTGTAAGCATTCTGCTGTGTAATGCAATCAAGAGCATATCATTGTGTACTGTAATGTAAGCACAGTTGTATTTACCGTGGTGTAAGCACAGTTGTATTTACCGTGGTGTAAGCATTCTGCTGTGTAATGCAATCAAGAGCATATCATTGTGTACTGTAATGTAAGCACAGTTGTATTTACCGTGGTGTAAGCACAGTTGTATTTACCGTGGTGTAAGCATTCTGCTGTGTAATGCAATCAAGAGCATATCATTGTGTACTGTAATGTAAGCACAGTTGTATTTACCGTGGTGTAAGCACAGTTGTATTTACCATGGTGTAAGCATTCTGCTGTGTAATGCAATCAAGAGCTTTGACTATTACAATGTTTATCTTAGCATACCTCTGTTATAAATGGGAGCCTCGATAGCTGAGTGGTTAGTGTGCTCACTTCCTGGTCTGGGTCTGGGTTTGATCCCCAGAAGTGGCAGATTTTTTTTTCGAGACTAACGAGGCTCCAGGGTTTACCCAGCTTCTAAAAATGGGTACCAGAAATTATTCTGGAAATTAAAGGGAACTGGTGTGATACAGACGAGATCACCTAAAAATGTGCAGTGGTCATAGAAAAATATGGTTACTCACATCATATTCCCTATATGCCTAGCAAGGCAGGGAAGGCAACCTTTTATTGTAAATTTCTGCCTATTTTATAAAACTATTATAAATTGCTACTTATTCACTATAAAACTATTATAAATTGCTACCTATTTATTATAAAACTATTATAAATTGCTACCTATTTATTATAAAACTATTATAAATTGCTACTTATTTATTATAAACTCTTATTATAAATTGCTACTTATTTGTTATAAACTCTACTATGAATTGCTACTTTTCTATTATAAACTCTATTATAAATTGCTACTTTTCTGTTATAAACTCTATTATAAATTGCTACTTTTCTGTTATAAACTCTATTATAAATTGCTACTTTTCTGTTATAAACTCTATTATAAATTGCTACTTTTCTGTTATAAACTCTATTATAAATTGCTACTTTTCTGTTATAAACTCTATGATAAATTGTGTTGATTAGAGTCTGTTCTCATTTCTCCAGGATAAACAACTGTGTTGGAGAATATAATCAGAGATATTTTATTCAGTTCCTCTTTTATGTTGGTGAGTACTTTTTCTTTATTTATTATTGATGATGACCTCTACTTGATGTTGTGAGTTTAATTTAAATAGCTAACTGGAAACTACTATTCATGCCATTTCGTCCTATAACTGCTAGCCTGCAATGCAAGCATTCAGCCCTACCCTATCTAGGAGATACTTGTCTTAATAGGAAAATACAGATGCACAATTTATTCCCGAGTTGTGACCGTAACCCTATGTTGTAGTCATGAGTACAGCTGCGTGAATGACATCACCAATGATAGCTATTTTTATTAGATAGCTGAGTTGGCTGTGTGCTCTAGCGTTTGGTTTCTCATGGCAAGTTGCTGTGCCAAGCGGTACGGGTTCGATCCTGCTTCAGACCATATATTGCTCTTTGTTTTTTTTTTTCTGTTGTTGATTATTTGTGATTTTTTCAGAGTGCTGTAAACATACCTCTTCCTCAGTTCATGAGGGACCAGCCTGAGGTTGAACTGTCAGCTTTGGGTTCAACTTTTAGAATGTCTCTATATTTTACTGACTAAAATTGACAAGCCCAATCTCACGAAACAGTTGTATTTTTTATGATGAACCAGCAATATTTCTCAACGACCCTTTCTGAATATATGCCACCAACAATTAGGAAGGTACATGGCAGGAAAAGACAACCATGAGCTGGAAACTGGAGATTTAAACAATTTACAATTTTTTCTATCGTAATTTTTTTTACAAATAAGCAAATCTAAGGCTAAATAAATGGAGACATGAACAAATATATATAGAAGAAAAACGATATGGTTAAAGCTTCATGTAACAAGTGGACAACACAAATCAAAATGATGTTTTGGTGCAATAACAGGAACAAACATACAACACAAATCACAATGATGTTTTGCTGCAATAACAGGAAGAAACATACAACACAAATCACAATGATGTTTTGGTGCAATAACAGGAACAAACATACAACACAAATCACAATGATGTTTTGGTGCAATAACAGGAACAAACATACAACACAAATCACAATGATGTTTTGGTGCAATAACAGGAACAAACATACAACACAAATCACAATGATGTTTTGGTGCAATAACAGGAACAAACATACAACACAAATCACAATGATGTTTTGGTGTAATAACAGGAACAAACATACAACACATACACAAATATGTATTTCTTCTTCTTTTCTATTTTTCACTTGTACCGAAAAGGTGTCGTGGTTATATAATTTGTTGTTCTTGCGCTGCACGAACTGTCTGAATTAGTGATTTTCCTTTGTTGTTACATGTCTCTGTCACTGCATCTATCCATCTTCTTCTGGGTCTTCCTCTTGGTCTTTTTCCATGCATTCTCGAGAAGAACGCCCTTGATGGTGATTGGTGAGGATTCATTCTGACCAGGTGGCCAAACCATTTAAGTTGTTGTTCTATATATTCTTGGTAGGGTTTAGTTCGTTCCTACCATTTTTCTTATGGTTTCATTTGGTATTCTATCTCTTCTTGTGTTGTTTGTCACTTTACTCAATATGTATTTAAAATAACAAATTAATTTAAAAAGTCGAACTAGAAGAAGAAATGAAAGGAAATTAAGGATAAAATCTTCTCTGTATGTATGTAAATGGACAAAATAGAAGTGCGCACGGGTTCCAAATTAAAATCTTCCCTGTATGTAAGTGGAAAGAATGGAGTTGCTGTTTTGGAAGTGAACGGTTAAAGAAATGTCAGGTTCAGTAGTGAGTGAGACACCTTATACGTACTATATTCCTAATGTGTCATTGGACATATGAAATTCTTTTCTTTCTTCTGTCTCCAGGCCTTGCCAGTGCATCTGCTATAAGTTTGGTGATAGTCTCCTGGGTCACAGAGTCATCGGTTGGCAAAGAAATCAAGCATATTAAGCTGTGAGTGAACATTTATTTCTTTTTTTTATTGGGGTCAGCCATTTATGCAAACCTCATGAGTTGTTTTATTTGTTTGTTTGCATATGATGGCTTTATATCTTTGGCAAAGTTCAGAGGGACTGAATTTTGCATGAATATAACTGTTTCCTATTTTTCACACAAGTACTAAATGTCCCCTGCCATACAGGCAGATATTCTCAAAGTTTAGTGGTACTTTCATGTTTTTAACGTTGATAGTTTTGGCATTTTTTAAAAATAGATTTTCTCCTATCAATTTTGCCCAGGAGGCAGCCACTTTTGCCTGCACTTTTTGATTTCCATCTGCCAAGGTTTCTCTTTAACGTGTGCAGGGTGCACATAGATTAAAAGTGAAAAATGTCCACCCTCTGTGGCAAGATTCAAACCTGCAAATAGGGGACTGGGTGGTCTAGAGGTAAGATGTTGGCCTCTGGACAGGAAGGTTTTGGGTTCAATTCCCACCACAGGTGGTAGAGATTTGTCAAAAATTGAACTTGCAGTTTCTTCATGGCTTTACCCTCTCCTGGTCTTTGGGTAGTGAGAGTCTAGCCCTCTTGGAAAACAGTGAAAAAACAGGAGATCCTGTGTGCACTTGTGCACGTTAAGGAACCCTTGGGTAGTGAGAGTCTAGCCCTCTTGGAAAACAGTGAAAAAACAGGAGATCCTGTGTGCACTTGTGCACGTTAAGGAACCCTTGGGTAGTGAGAGTCTAGCCCTCTAGAAAAACAGTGAAAAAGCGGGAAATCCTGTGTGCCCTAGTGCACGTTAAGGAACCCTTGGGTAGTGAGAGTCTAGCCCTCTTGGAAAACAGTGAAAAAACAGGAGATCCTGTGTGCACATTAAGGAACCCTTGGGTAGTGAGGATCTAGCCCTCTGGGAAAACAGTGAAAAAACAGGAGATCCTGTGTGCACGTTAAGGAACCCTTGGATAGTGAGGATCTAGCCCTCTGGGAAAACAGTGCAAAAACAGGAGATCCTGTGTGCACTTGTGCACGTTAAGGAACCCTTGGGTAGTGAGGATCTAACCCTCTGGGAAAACAGTGACAAAGCAGGAGATCCTGTGTGCACGTTAAGGAACCCTTGGGTAGTGAGGATCTAGCCCTCTGGGAAAACAGTGAAAAAACAGGAGATCCTGTGTGCACTTGTGCACGTTAAGGAACCCTTGGGTAGTGAGGATCTAGCCCTCTGGGAAAACAGTGAAAAAACAGGAGATCCTGTGTGCACTTGTGCACGTTAAGGAACCCTTGGGTAGTGAGGATCTAGCCCTCTGGGAAAACAGTGAAAAAACAGGAGATCCTGTGTGCACTTGTGCACGTTAAGGAACCCTTGGGTAGTGAGGATCTAGCCCTCTGGGAAAACAGTGAAAAAACAGGAGATCCTGTGTGCACTTGTGCACGTTAAGGAACCCTTGGCAGTGAAAGTTGTGAAGAGTAGGACAAAAATGGCCACTGTCTGGACAAAAAATTGTTAAGTAAAATCTAATCATCCATGCCAAAGATGAATGTGTTGGGATGAAAGGTACAGATGTAGTGGCCAAAGATGAATGTGTTGGGATGAAAGGTACAGATGTAGTGGCCAAAGATGAATGTGTTGGGATGAAAGGTACAGATGTAGTGGCCAAAGATGAATGTGTTGGGATGAAAGGTACAGATGTAGTGGCCAAAGATGAATGTGTTGGGATGAAAGGTACAGATGTAGTGGCTAAAGATGAATGTGTTGGGATGAAAGGTACAGATGTAGTGGCCAAAGATGAATGTGTTGGGATGAAAGGTGCAGATGTAGTGGCTAAAGATCAATGTGTTGAAATGAAAGGTGCAGATGTAGTGGCTAAAGATGAATGTGTTGAAATGAAAGGTGCAGATGTAGTGGCTATGTCATGAATGTGTTGAAATGAAAAGTGCAGATGTAGTGGCTATGTCATAACTGTGTTGAAATTAAAAGTGCAGATGTAGAGGCTATGTCATGAATGTGTTGGATGAAAGGTACAGATGTAGTGGCCAAAGATGAATGTGTTGGGATTAAAGGTGCAGATGTAGTGGCAAAAGATGAATATGTTGGGATGAAAGATACAGATGTAGTGGCTATTTCATGAATGTGTTGGGATGAAAGGTGCAGATGTAGTGTCTATGTCATGAATGTGTTGGGATGAAAGGTGCAGATGTAGTGGCTAAAGATGAATGTGTTGAAATGAAAGGTGCAGATGTAGAGGCTATGTCATAAATGTGTTGAAATGAAAGGTGCAGATGTAGTGGCTAAAGATGAATGTGTTGAAATGAAAGGTGCAGATGTAGAGGCTATGTCATAAATGTGTTGAAATGAAAGGTGCAGATGTAGTGGCCAAAGATGAATGTGTTGGGATGAAAGGTGCAGATGTAGTGGCCAAAGATGAATGTGTTGGGATGAAAGGTACAGATGTAGTCGCCAAAGATGAATGTGTTGGGATGAAAGGTACAGATGTAGTCGCCAAAGATGAATGTGTTGGGATGAAAGGTACAGATGAAGTGGCCAAAGATGAATGTGTTGGGATGAAAGGTGCAGATGTAGTTACTAAAGATGAATGTGTTGGGATGAAAGGTGCAGATGTAGTGGCTATGTCATGAATGTGTTGAAATGAAAAGTGCAGATGTAGAGGCTATGTCATGAATGTGTTGGGATGAAAGGTACAGATGTAGTGGCCAAAGATGAATGTGTTGGGATGAAAAGTGCAGATGTAGTTGCTATGTAATGAATATGTTGGGATGAAAAGTGCAGATGTAGTTGCTATGTCATGAATATGTTGGGATGAAAAGTGCAGATGTAGAGGCTATGTCATGAATGTGTTGAAATGAAAGGTGCAGATGTAGTGGCCAAAGATGAATGTGTTGGGATGAAAGGTACAAATGTAGTAGCTATGTCATGAATGTGTTGGGATGAAAGGTGCAGATGTAGTAGCTATGTCATGAATGTGTTGGGATGAAAGGTGCAGATGTAGTAGCTATGTCATGAATGTGTTGAAATGAAAGGTGCAGATGTAGAGGCTATGTCATTAATGTGTTGGGATGAAAGGTGCAGATGTAGTGACTATGCCATGAATGTATCGGGCTGAAGGACGCAGATGTAGCAGCTATGCCGTCAACTAGTGGCATAATGCATCCGGCTAGCCACTTAATGAGTGAACGCTAAGAGGAAAAGTAAACTGTTATCTTCTTGTTCAGAGGTCATTGTCTAACCTCTGTACCACTGAGCCTTAAATCCCATTAGAAATCTTAGCTGCTGATTCAGTACCCAACAACACAAGGTCTGTATGTGGTCAGAGAATCATAGCTGGCTGTTTGAATTAGGATCAGTGAACCAAAACTAATGAAGATCCTATTCCACTGCATTCTGAAAGAGGTCAGAGATAAAAGGGAGCTAATATCCAATGTTAGGAAGAAATAATCATAATATTTTGGCCGTGTTATGAGAAGGGGACAGATGGAATATATTATAACAACTGGGAAAATTGAGGGACGAAGAGTTAGAGGGAAGCAAAGAGAAAAGACCCCAGACAGCTTAAGAGAACCACTTGGCAGAAGGTCAACAACAGAAATGATAAATAATTATCGAAATCGAGAGTTGTGGAGAGACATGATCATCTATGCCAGCAGGCATGGTACTTGATGATGATGATTCTACTGCATGATGGTTAGCCTATTAACATATTTACCAATTAGACCAATCGAGTAGAGTTAGAACAGGAAATACAACCCAGTAGCCTGACATGCAGCGTTGACATTTGACGTTGGGCCGAAAGGTGCAAATATGTGAGTTTGCTGTAAATGACAACTTATTGCGATGACTTCCACTTTACATCCTGTTAAGAGTGGACATTGAGTAGCCGTAGTCTTTAAATGAATGAAAAAGAAGAGAAAGAAGAAACATGTAAACAAATGTAAACAAATTATCAGTCAGACTGAAATATGGTCAATTATAGGCTGAAGTGTAGCCACATATAAGCAACTTATCAGTCAGACTGAAGTGTAGCTACAGTTGAAGAAATGGTCAATTATAGGCTGAAGTGTAGCCACATATAAGCAACTTATCAGTCAGACTGAAATATGGTCAATTATAGGCTGAAGTGTAGCCACATATAAGCAACTTATCAGTCAGACTGAAATATTGTCAATTATAGGCTGAAGTGTAGCCACATATAAGCAACTTATCAGTCAGACTGAAATATTGTCAATTATAGGCTGAAGTGTAGCCACATATAAGCAACTTATCAGTCAGACTGAAGTGTAGCTACAGTTGAAGAAATGGTCAATTATAGGCTGAAGTGTAGCCACATATAAGCAACTTATCAGTCAGACTGAAGTGTAGCCACATATAAGCAACTTATCAGGTAGACTGATGTATAGCTACAGACAATCAGATACGGTTGAGTTACTTTTAGTTAAAGTTGAATAAATTATCAGTTACAGTTAGCTGCAGTTGAATAGATTATTGTTTAAGTTTAGATATAGTTGAATAGATGATTATTTAAACAGCTACAGTTGAATAGATGATCATTTAGATATAGCCACAGTTGAATAGATCATCAGTAGGTGTAGCTACAGTTGAATAAATAGATGATTATTTATATATAGCGAAAGTTGAATAGATGTCATATAGGTGTAGCTACAGTTGAATGGATGTCATTTAGGTGTACAACAGCTGAATAGATGATTATTTAGATATAGCTACGGGTGAATAAATGATCATTTAGGTATAGCTACAGCTGATTAGATAATCATTTAGGTATAGTTACAGTTGAATAATAATTTAGATATGGCTACTATTTCATGATCAAAGGGACAAGAAACCAATTATAAAATGTACATCAGGCTATAAAATCTTAAAATCTGAGGTGGAAAAAGCTATAAAAACAATGAAAAAGGGAAAAGCTGCAGGACCTGACAGCATACAGATAGAGATGATATAGGCACTAGAAGATTTTGGCATTGAAGTGATTGCAGATATATGCAATAACATAAGCCATTCAGGATACATACCAAATGAACTAAAATCATCAACTTTCATTGCATTGCCTAAAAAGAATGGTGAAGTTGAATGCAGTGACTTTAGAACAATAAGCATAATGAGTCATGTTACAAAAATTTTGCTAAAAGTTATACAAGGAAGGATTCAGAATAAAATCAATACTGAATTAGATGAGCAGCAATTTGGATTAAGGAAAAATAGTGGGACAAAAGAAGCCATATTCTCTCTGCGATCAGGACTCAATCAGAGTAGGACTCCAGACTCTCACACGAAGACAGCTGTCTGTTTAAGCCTGTTAGATCCACTCCGCTTGAATACCTGTTAAAACGTTGCACTGTGTTCTGCGCCAGTGGCCCAGTGCATCCGATTTCAGCCAGCATTTTCTTCAGGTTTGCTTTCCTTAGCCTTTGATTGTCCTCAATCTTCCTGCAAAGCAGCAGATGATCTTTTCTGTAGGGGGATTCTGTCCTTAGATGGTCGGCCCTCCCATTTTTACGAGCACCATCTGCCCAAGTCACTAGAGGTGACTAACACAGACATGCGACTTGGAATATGAAGAAACTGCAACAAGGAACACTTTTCATGCATAGCCTTCAATCGTTCCCGCCGCCTATCCCCATATACCGGTAAGTCATGTCCTCTTGAAAATGGTGATCGTCGTAGCACCTGATGATGTTAGGCCATCGTTGTTGACCCCAATTCCGAACATATAGACACAGTTAGTCGTAAAATTATCCCTGTCGCACATCAAACAGCAGACCGTAAGATTAGCGCACGGCCTGTCTAGATATTCTGCATGAGAACATTAATCGAAAAGTACACAGAAGTAAACAAACCAATATATGCCTGCTTCATAGACTACACCAAAGCTTTTGATAGAATACACCACAAACAACTTATAGAATGCCTAAAAGAGATACATCTAGATGACATGGACATACGACTAATATGTAATCTATACTGGGAGCAAACAGTAATAATAAAATATAACAAAGAGAACTCTACACCCATTGATATAAAAAGAGGAGTAAGACAGGGATGTATCCTATCACCAAGCTTGTTCAATCTATACACTGAGCAAATCTTTAAAAACATCATAGAGATGCCAGGCCTACAAATTAATGGAAAGATAATCAATAACCTAAGATATGCTGATGATACTGTACTACTAGCAGAAAATCCTAAAGATCTACAACAATTATTTAATGAAATAAACATGACAAGCAAAAAATATGGACTAGATATGAATATCAAAAAGACTAAAACTATGATCATAAACAAAGAAAATACTCAAAACTCACAAGTGAATATCAAAATTGAAGGAATAGACTTGGAGACAGTTCAGAGCTACAACTACCTTGGACATACTATAACCAGTGATGGAAAATGTAAAATTGAAATAAACAAAAGAATCGGAATGGCAACAAGTAATTTTAATGTCATGAAGAACATACTAACATCAAAACAAATAACACCAGGGCTAAAACTAAGAATAGCTAAATGTTATGTCTTCTCAACATTCCTATATGGTGCAGAAATATGGACACTAGACAACAAAACACAACAGAGAATTGAAGCCTTTGAAATGTGGATATATAGAAGAATAGGTAGAATTGGATGGAAGGAAAAGAAAACAAACGATGAAGTCTCAAAACAGCTAAAAATGACATGAGAACTACTAAACACAATTCAAACAAGACAAATGGGCCATGTTAAAAGACACAACAGTCTACTAAAAGTAATCCTGGAGGGGAAAATACAAGGTAAAATAGGCAGAGGCAGACCAAGACTAACATGGATGAGTAACATCAAAAGATGGACAAACCAGCCTATGACAACCTGCACCATCAAAGCAAGAGACAGAGCAGAATGGCGCTCCATGGTAGCCAACCTTCATTGCGGAGATGGCACTCGATGATGAGATATAGCTACAGTTGAATATATAATCATTTAGGTACTTTTCAAATAGAATCTACAGTTGAATATATAATCATTTAGGTACTTTTCAAATAGAATCTACAGTTGAATATATAATCATTTAGGTACTTTTCAATTAGAATCTACAGTTGAATATATAATCATTTCGGTACTTTTCAATTAGAATCTACAGTTGAATATATAATCATTTAGGTACTTTTCAATTAGAATCTACAGTTGAATATACAATCATTTAGGTACTTTTCAATTAGAATCTACAGTTGAATATATAATCATTTAGGTACTTTTCAATTAGAATCTACAGTTGAATATATAATCATTTAGGTACTTTTCAATTAGAATCTACAGTTGAATATATAAGTAAAGTAAAGAGCCCCATCACGCCTAGTGGCATATAGAGAATATGGTGTTAGTGACCCTATATTTTACAGACCTTAAGCACAAGATTTTTGGGGTAATGTGGTCAGTATTACGCCCGTGCCGCTTTACTTTCCCAGAAAAAATCTGGTACCCATTTAAGGCTGGGTGAACCCGGAAGCCGTCGGTTGGGATCGAACCCTACCTCTTGTCATTTGCAGTCCAGTTCACTAACCACCGAGCTATCGTGGCTCCCAGTTGAATATATAATCATTTAGGTATAGCTACAGTTGAATATATAATCATTTAGGTATAGCTACAGTTGAATATATAATCATTTAGGTATCATCATCATCATCAAGTACTGGGCCTAGTGGCGTAGGTGATCATGTCTCAACTTTCGATCTCGGCAGCTATTTATCATTTCTGTTGTTGACCTTCTGCCAAGCCATTCTCTTAAGCTGTCTGTTATTTTTTTCCCTTTGCTTCCCTCTGTCTCTTCGTCCCTCAATTTTTCCAGTTGTTACAATATATTCAAGTTGTTCTCTTCTCATTACACGGCCAAAAAATGATGATTGTCTCTTCCTAACATTGGAAATTAGCTCTCTTTTTGCTTTGACCTCTCTCAGAACCTCTTCATTACTCTTCTTAGCTGTCCATGGAATTCTCAACATTCTTCTGTAAAACCACATTTCTACAGACTCCAGTGATTTTCTTGTCTGTTGTCCTATTGTCCATGACTCGCATCCATATGTTAAGACTGGCTCTACGTAACGTTTAAGAACTCTTTTTCTTCATAATCATACATAATCATGAATCGCCACAACATTATACATTTAGGTATAGCTACAGTTGAATATATAATCATTTAGGTATAGCTACAGTTGAATATATAATCATTTAGGTATAGCTACAGTTGATTTTATAATCATTTAGATATAGCTGCAGTTGAATATATAATCATTTAGGTATAGCTACAATTGATTATATAATCATTTAGATATAGCTGCAGTTGAATATATAATCATTTAGGTATAGCTACAGTTGATTATATAATCATTTAGGTATAGCTACAGTTGATTATATAATCATTTAGATATAGCTACAGTTGATTATATAATCATTTAGATATAGCTGCAGTTGAATATGTAATCATTTAGGTATAGCTACAGTTGAATATATAATCATTTAGATATAGCTACAGTTGATTATATAATCATTTAGGTATAGCTACAGTTGAATATATAATCATTTAGGTATAGCTACAGTTGATTATATAATCATTTAGGTATAGCTACAGTTTAGGAAATGATTAGTAGATTGAGGTGTAACAAAAGATAATCTCAGGCAGCTCTCAGGGTGTGTCCACTTTTTGTTGCAGGATCCATTCCATCATCCTGGTGATTGAGAGCATTCTCTTTGGTTTGTTTGTTATTGCCATTGGTTGTGATCAGGTGAGACGTAGCTCTGTGTTATCTGGTCATTGTTGTGTTTGTTATTGCCATTGGTTGTGATCAGGTGAGACATAGCTCTGTGTTATCTGATCTTTGTTGTGTTTGTTATTGCCATTGGTTGTGATCAGGTGAGACGTAGCTCTGTGTTATCTGATCTTTGTTGTGTTTGTTATTGCCATTGGTTGTGATCAGGTGAGACGTAGCTCTGTGTTATCTGATCTTTGTTGTGTTTGTTATTGCCTTTGCTTGTGATCAGGTGAGACGTAGCTCTGTGTTATCTGGTCGTTGTTGTGTTTGTTATTGCCATTGGTTGTGATCAGGTGAGACGTAGCTCTGTGTTATCTGATCATTGTTGTGTTTGTTATTGCCATTGGTTGTGATCAGGTGAGGCGTAGCTTTGTGTTATCTGATCTTTGTTGTGTTTGTTATTACCATTGGTTGTGATCAGGTGAGACGTAGCTCTGTGTTATCTGGTCATTGTTGTGTTTGTTATTGCCATTGGTTGTTATCAGGTGAGACATAGCTCTGTGTTATCTGGTCTTTGTTGTGTTTGTTATTGCCATTGGTTGTGATCAGGTGAGACGTAGCTCTGTGTTATCTGGTCTTTGTTGTGTTTGTTATTGCCATTGGTTGTTATTAGGTGAGACTTAGCTCTGTGTTATCTGATCTTTGTTGTGTTTGTTATTGCCATTGGTTGTGATCAGGTGAGACTTAGCTCTGTAATCTAGTCTTTGTTGTGTTTGTTATTGCCATTGGTTGTGATCAGGTGAGACGTAGCTCTGTGTTATCTGGTCATTGTTGTGTTTGTTATTGCCATTGGTTGTGATCAGGTGAGACGTAGCTCTGTTATCTGGTCTTTGTTGTGTTTGTTATTGCCATTGGTTGTGATCAGGTGAGACGTAGCTCTGTTATCTGGTCTTTGTTGTGTTTGTTATTGCCATTGGTTGTGATCAGGTGAGACTTACCTCTGTAATCTAGTCTTTGTTGTGTTTGACCTCACATTGTTGTGTTGTCTGTATTGTGCCTGATATCACATTGTTGTGTGGTCTATGTTGTGTGGTCTGTGTTGTGTCTGACCTCACTTTGTTGTGCAGGTCTGTGTCAAGTCTAACTCCCACATTGTTGTGTAGGTCTGTGTCAGGTCTAACTTCCACATTGTTGTGTAGGTCTGTGTCAAGTCTAACTCCCACGTTGTTGTGTAGGTCTGTGTCAAGTCTATCTCCAACCTTGTTGTGTAGGTCTGTGTTAAATCTAACTCCCACTTTGTTGTGCAGGTCTGTGTCAAGTCTAACTCATTCTTTGTTGTGCAAGTCTGTGTCAAGTCTAACTCCTTCTTTGTTGTGCAAGTCTGTGTCAAGTCTAACTCCTTCTTTGTTGTGCAAGTCTGTGTCAAGTCTAACTCATTCTTTGTTGTGCAAGTCTGTGTCAAGTCTAACTCCTTCTTTGTTGTGCAAGTCTGTGTCAAGTCTAACTCTCACCTTGTTGTGCAAGTCTGTGTCAAGTCTAACTCCTTCTTTGTTGTGCAAGTCTGTGTCAAGTCTAACTCCTTCTTTGTTGTGCAAGTCTGTGTCAAGTCTAACTCTCACTTTGTTGTGCAAGTCTGTGTCAAGTCTAACTCTCACCTTGTTGTGCAAGTCTGTGTCAAGTCTAACTCTCACCTTGTTGTGCAAGTCTGTGTCAAGTCTAACTCCTTCTTTGTTGTGCAAGTCTGTGTCAAGTCTAACTCCCACTTTGTTGTGCAAGTCTGTGTCAAGTCTAACTCCTTCTTTGTTGTGCAAGTCTGTGTCAAGTCTAACTCCCACTTTGTTGTGCAAGTCTGTGTCAAGTCTAACTCCCACTTTGTTGTGCAAGTCTGTGTCAAGTCTAACTCTCACCTTGTTGTGCAAGTCTGTGTCAAGTCTAACTCTCACCTTGTTGTGCAAGTCTGTGTCAAGTCTAACTCCTTCTTTGTTGTTTAAGTCTGTGTCAAGTCTAACTCCCACTTTGTTGTGCAAGTCTGTGTCAAGTCTAACTCCCACTTTGTTGTGCAAGTCTGTGTCAAGTCTAACTCCCACCTTGTTGTGCAAGTCTGTGTCAAGTCTAACTCTTTCTTTGTTGTGCAAGTCTGTGTCAAGTTTAACTCCCACCTTGTTGTGCAAGTCTGTGTCAAGTCTAACTCCCACCTTGTTGTGCAAGTCTGTGTCAAGTCTAACTCTCACCTTGTTGTGCAAGTCTGTGTCAAGTCTAACTTCTTCTTTGTTGTGCAAGTCTGTGTCAAGTCTAACTCCTTCTTTGTTGTGCAAGTCTGTGTCAAGTCTAACTCCCACTTTGTTGAGCAGGTCTGTGTCAAGTCTAACTCTCACCTTGTTGTGCAAGTCTGTGTCAAGTCTAACTCCTTCTTTGTTGTGCAAGTCTGTGTCAAGTTTAACTCCCGCCTTGTTGTGCAAGTCTGTGTCAAGTCTAACTCCCACCTTGTTGTGCAAGTCTGTGTCAAGTCTAACTCCTTCTTTGTTGTGCAGGTCTGTGTCAAGTCTAACTCCCACCTTGTTGTGCAAGTCCGTGTCAAGTCTAACTCCTTCTTTGTTGTGCAAGTCTGTGTCAAGTCTAACTCTCACCTTGTTGTGCAAGTCTGTGTCAAGTCTAACTCCTTCTTTGTTGTGCAAGTCTGTGTCAAGTCTAACTCCCACTTTGTTGTGCAAGTCTGTGTCAAGTCTAACTCCCACCTTGTTGTGCAAGTCTGTGTCAAGTCTAACTCCCACTTTGTTGTGCAGGTCTGTGTCAAGTCTAACTCCCACCTTGTTGTGCAAGTCCGTGTCAAGTCTAACTCCTTCTTTGTTGTGCAAGTCTGTGTCAAGTCTAACTCTCACCTTGTTGTGCAAGTCTGTGTCAAGTCTAACTCCTTCTTTGTTGTGCAAGTCTGTGTCAAGTCTAACTCCTTCTTTGTTGTGCAAGTCTGTGTCAAGTCTAACTCCTTCTTTGTTGTGCAAGTCTGTGTCAAGTCTAACTCCCACCTTGTTGTGCAAGTCTGTGTCAAGTCTAACTCCCACTTTGTTGTGCAAGTCTGTGTCAAGTCTAACTCCCACCTTGTTGTGCAAGTCTGTGTCAAGTCTAACTCTCACCTTGTTGTGCAAGTCTGTGTCAAGTCTAACTCCCACTTTGTTGTGCAAGTCTGTGTCAAGTCTAACTCCCACCTTGTTGTATGTAGGTCTGTTTTATATAACCTCCACATTGTTGTGTATATCTATGTTGAGTAAACCACCTACTCATCCCCAGATGTCAGCAATACTTAATGATGAGACAGCTGTTGAGCACGTTAAGAAAGAGGGACCAGTTCGTGCTAGGAAGTCAAGACTGACACTACTTCAGGAAGTCTTTGGCAGAAGTGAGTTGTGTCCCTTACAGTTTCAGTACCAATACTGTCCCTGCATTTGGTGTTTAAGTTGTGAGTAGTTTGTTATGCTTCCCGCCTTTGATGTTATTATTTCCCATAGTGCTTCTGTTGAACACAATGAATTGAAGGCGAGTGCAGGAATTAGCGAAATGGTCATGCTACCCACAGTCTCAACAATAACCAGGAAGGGAAGGACGGTATGTGAGGAGAAGGAACAACAAGAGAATGATAAAACAAGCTCTCAAATGTGAAACAGCAGGCAAATAGAAAGGAAAAAGAGCCCAACCTCAAGAGACACTCAAAAGAACACTGATATAAGAGGCAAAAGTTAGCTGGCATTAACTCCTTAAACCTTATTAGATGGGATGAAAATGTGATCTGCCTGGCTCACTTTCCATAACAAATGCTTACATGAAGATAGTTACACACATTTAAATATGTAGCTCTATTTTTCAGTTTGTTCATGTATTGTATATCAAAATGCTCACAAATAGCAGCTGTTTTGTGTTGGCAACTAACATAAGACATCTGTATAAAGAAAGTGATATGTAAAGCATGCTGAAATGAGGGAGGACAAAAAGAAAACAAAATATAAAAAAAGAAAGAAAAATACTTACCGGTCTCTTGGACACTATCCATACAAGAAGAACACTATTCCATCCAATCTATACTACCTCTATTTCCTATATTCATACCAATCTATACTACCTCTATTTCCTATATTCATACTAATCTATACTACCTCTATTTCCTATATTCATACCAATCTATACTACCTCTGTTTCCTATATTCATACCAATCTATACTACCTCTATTTCCTATATTCATACCAATTTATACTACCTCTATTTCCTATATTCATGCCCAATCTATACTACCTCTATTTCTTATATTCATACCAATCTATACTACCTCTATTTCTTATATTCATACCAATCTATACTGTCTCTATTTCCTATATTCATACCAATCTATACTGTCTCTATTTCCTATATTCATACCAATCTATACTACCTCTATTTCCTATATTCATGCCCAATCTATACTACCTCTATTTTCTATATTCATACCGAGCTATCATCATCATCATCATCAAGTACCGGGCCTACTGGCATAGGTGATCATGTCTCTCCACAATTTTTGATCTCGGCAGCTATTTATCATTTCTGTTGTTGACCTTCTGCCAAGCCATTCTCTTAAGCTGTCTGTTATTTTTTCTCTTTGCTTCCCTCTATCTCTTCGTCCCTCAATTTTTCCAGTTGTTACAATATATTCAAGTTGTTCTCTTCTCATTACATGGCCAAAAAATGATGATTGTCTCTTCCTAACATTGGAAATTAGCTCTCTTTTTGCTTTGACCTCTCTCAGAACCTCTTCATTACTCTTCTTAGCTGTCCATGGTATTCTCAACATTCTTCTGTAAAACCATATTTCTACAGACTCCAGTGATTTTCTTGTCTGTTGTCCTATTGTCCATGATTCGTATCCATGTGGTAAGACTGGCTCTATATAACATTTAAGAACCCTTTTTTCTTGTTTCTATTGTCAAAAATGGATTGCATCGTATCTTCCTCATTTTTTGGAAGCTGCTTTTGTCTGAGCCATTCTACATCTCACCTCTTTTGTACATCTTCCGTCTGAGGTTAACAAAGTTCCCAAATATTTAAATTCATTTACCTGTTTTAATATTGTTCCACTTGTCTTTATTTTGCACTGAGGTGATGTCTATACCAAGCTATACTACCTCTATTTCCTATATTCATACCAATCTATACTACCTCTATTTCGTATATTCATACCAATCTATACTACCTCTATTTCCTATATTCATACCCAATCTAAACTACCTCTATTATCTATATTCATGCCCAATTATACTGCCTCTATTTCCTATATTCATACCAATCTAAACTACCTCTATTTCCTATATTCATGTCCAATCTATACTGCCTCTATTTCCTATATTCATACCAATCTATACTGCCTCTATTTCCTATATTCATACCAATCTAAACTACCTCTATTTCTTATATTCATGCCCAATCTATACTACCTCTATTTCTTATATTCATGCTCAATTTATGCTACCTCTATTTCCTATATTCATACCAATCTATACTACCTCTATTTCCTATATTCATACCAATCTATACTACTTCTATTATCTATATTCATGCCCAATTTATACTGCCTCTATTTCTTATATTCATGCCCAATTTATACTACCTCTATTTCTTATATTCATGCCCAATCTATACTAACTCTATTTCTTATATTCATACCAATCTATACTACCTCTATTTCTTATATTCATGCCCAATCTATACTACGTCTATTTCTTATATTCGTGCCAATCTATACTACCTCTATTTCTTATATTCATGCCAATCTATACTACCTCTATTTCTTATATTCATGCCAATCTATACTACCTCTATTTCTTATATTCATGCCCAATCTATACTGCTTCTACTTCCATGCCCAATCTATACTTCTTCTACTTCCTATATTCATGCCCAATCTATACTACCTCTATTTCTTATATTCATGCCCAATCTATACTACCTCTATTTCTTATATTCGTGCCAATCTATACTACCTCTATTTCTTATATTCATGCCAATCTATACTACGTCTATTTCTTATATTCATGTCAATCTATACTACCTCTATTTCTTATATTCATGCCCAATCTATACTGCTTCTACTTCCATGCCCAATCTATACTTCTTCTACTTCCTATATTCATGCCCAATCTATACTACGTCTATTTCTTATATTCATACTAATCTATCTAACTCTATTTCTTATATGCATGCCCAATCTATACTACCTCTATTTCCTATATTCTTCCGTGCTACCACTATATCACATTCCTACAACATTGAGACCCTCCCCTCAACTCTCCACCAGGAAAGACAATGCACCAGATCTACAATTGTTTCCTCTTCTGCAGGTCATCCATTGCTCTGGCTGTGGCCACTGCAAGCTGGTCGCCTGAAAGACCCACAGGACTCAACACAATACAATGTTTGAATGAGGCCAGTTCTGTGCAAGATCACTGTTGACTTTTTTTTATACAAGTGGGGCATCTCTCCACATGCAAGCAAAACATAACCAGCTTCTCACGAAGAAAGTTTCAATAAATCGTCTGTGTTTTTGCATTTAGTCAGTCAATTAGTGCTGTGCAGTATGGCACTTGTGTTACTCCTGTCTCTTGAAGTCTGTCTTTTTTTTTTTTTTTTTTTTTTTTTTTTTTTTTTTTTTTTTTTTTATTATGTTCCTTCTGTTTGTCTTTGGACTATGTAACCACTTTGTGCGGAAATTGTCCGCTAGTGCTCCAATCTTTTTCTTGATGGTGCTGGAATATTTCGGAGCAGTGGTCAAACTCTGGAGTGCCTCCCGTTGTAATTTCAGAAAATTGGGTAATTATTGTTAAAGATGAATATTTTGACTTTTTATTTTGTTGTTGTTGTTGGCCCAGGCAGCTGCATGCATCCTACTCTTTTTTATTTCTTCTGGCTAGAGTTCTTTTATCTGTTTATCTTGAATGCTGGACCTTCTTTTTATCCTTTGTTTCCTGTATGACTAGGTAAACAATCTTACCTACCTTGATTGAGGTCAGGGTTTCCCAGAAAAAGCTGTTTTCTCTCACATGTGGTTTGACGCTGCTTCCCCTTATTTTAGATCTCTTCTCATAGTTTTCTGTCTTTGTGAAATTCTGAACAATCTTCTCCAGAACAACTTTATTGCATCTAATTTCTTTGTTGTTTACTTATCAATTGTACATGTTTCTGGTGTTTATAGTAGAATGGGTTCAATGCGTCTGGTGCTGTTTTCCTGATTATTTTTTTTAACTACTGTCTTTTAAAAAAAAAAATAAAAAAGGATAAAAAAGCCAGAATCAATTTTTACTATAAGCCAAATGAATTTTTACATTCTACTGCGAAGATACTTTAGTGTGTATGTTTTTTTATATAATTAGAAAAAGCTTTGATCAAAACAGATTGTATATTTCTAATTAGGATTAGGCAAGTTTCTCCTAAAATGTGGATGTGTACATAAAGATGTTGTTTTATTGAGGTGATGTTTTGTACGGAATAGAGCTAGAAAGTTATTATTTTTTTTTTTTTACATGGGTGGCTATTTTTGAGGCGCTAAATTAATTATTTTATTTTGGAATGAAACGTTTTTGCATAATTAATAACTGATGTCTGACAGGAAGAATGGGTAAGAAGTGTACAGGGTGTCTACAAAAACACTCCTTGATTTAAAATAGTTATTAAATCAAAACTGGTTGGGATTTTTATTTATGATTTCTCTCTGCGACAACCAGCAGTGATACCCGGCTTGAAACGTCAGTTACTCATCAACAGAAAAAATATGAGTACTTCTGAAGTCAGAGTTATCTGCCTGTGCGGCGAGGGACCCCTATGCACACGGCTGCCAGGGAAAAATGGATTAACACGCAAAATTCAGTTCCTAGTCTCTAGGGACTTCGTCAGAGTTGAAAGCTGGCGATCGCAACAATAACAACAATAAATCAAAACTTATTGGAATATTCTTGTACATCAGTGGCTGCAGTTGCCTCAACTCATGAGGTTTCATGTGGTAGTTGGTATCATAGACACACTTGATGTACACCCCAGCTTTTGGTGAGCAAGTATTTATAATTAATGTAAAATAAAAATGTACCTCCATATGCTATTCTAGCTCTGGCCAGATTCTCTGCTGCATAACCGACGTGAACGAGTTTACAGCTTCAGTGACACGTTCCTACAGATCATCCCAATTTGCTGCGGGGAGTGGAGGTACTGACACTGTCCTTCAGGTATCCCCAAAGAAAAGAATCACACAAACAGGTCATACCGGACATTTCAACTTCTTCTGACTGTTTTTCACATCTTGGTCCTGCCCTGTTGGCTGGACATATCAATTTCAATCCAGTCGTTGCCTGACCAAGCTCTGTGGCTGACCAAGATCTGGACCTCAGGGAAGTGTCTTATTTCCCTTGTTTGAGAGTCTAGCCTATTATCGCCATGTAGTTAGATTTCTGTGTATATGCATATATATTTTTGTGTTGTGGTTTATTGTTCCTGCTGAAGGCCTTTTGGTCAAAATGTTGTTCTATTTTTGTTTTGTTTCTCACCTATGTAGAGCTGTTACCATACCACTTTTTCCTTTTTTTTTTAATTGACATCATCACAGAAACAGTTAGGCCCAGTGATCTTGGGGGCCACTTGCAGAACACCTGATCATTTTGCTCCTCCTTGCTGTGGAGGGACAACCATCTTTGATTTCACTGCCCTCTGGTAGTGGGCAGAGATTCTGTAGGATAGAAAAGACCATTCTTGAGTTCATTTATCAACGAACACAATATTTATAAACATATTTCAATACGTTTTGATTATATAATTACTCGAAACTAAGGAGTGTTTATGTGGGCACCCTGAATAAATATTTTTATATTTGTTACAGGGAATGTATGTGCATTTTATGTTCAAATGTTATTCATATAATTGTTATAATGTCTAATTCTTGGCTGTTATATCTCTTTTGGTGATGTCACAGTTAATGATGTTGGCTGTGATTACAAATGAGATTTTGAAACTTGCAATATTGATTTATTTTGGCGTGTATTCATTTACTTTGGATGAAACTGAAAGAGGTATGATGGTAGGATATAATACCAAGTATTGACTGTCTTGGTTTGTTTTGATAAAGTCTGGAGTGATCTTGAAGTCATTGGTTAGTGCGGTCATTGCTGATCAGAATTGTTGATGATTCGAGTCCCAGACGGAGGACTGGTGGACTAGAGTTAAGATTTCAAACTCAGGACAAGAAGTTCCAATATTCAAATCTGACCATCGGCAGTGGGAATAAATTAACTTTGAATTCATTGTTTCTTCGTGGCTTTACCATCTTTTGGTTTCTAGATGGTGAGATCCAATGTCTGGCCCTCTTGCATAATGGCAAAAACCCGGAGGTTCCATGTACACTCACACACGTTAAAAAACCCTTGGCAGTTCGAGTTGAAAAGAGTTGGCCAGAAAAGTGGTCTGCAGCTCGGGGGCCACAAATTGTTAGACCAATCTACACATGCTGAAGATGGATGTGTTTGGCCTAAAGGTGCAGATATCATGGCTGTCCTGTAAACACAGCACACCCACAGCAGCTTAATGGGTAAACGTTAACAAGAACAACACTTCCAGATAAGGTGAATTCTTTTTTTTTTTCAGGCTGACAATGCTACAGGGTTTTACCCAGTCTCCAAAAATGGGTACCCGAAGTTTTATTCCGGAGAAGTAGAGTGTGCACTGCTGTCATACTGACACGTATCATCCGTTATATGTGATATTGATTTTTGTATAATATTGACACTGGTGTTGTATTCTCTATATGCGGGGAAGCGTTACTTGGAGTAATCTTGCAGTTTAATGATAGGTCATCTTGGCAGTTTAATGATAGGTCATCTTGGCAGTTTAATGTGAGGTAATCTTGACAGTTTAATGATAGGTCATCTTGGCAGTTTAATGATAGGTCATCTTGGCAGTTTAATGATAGGTAATCTTGACAGTTTAATGTGAGGTAATCTTGACAGTTTAATGTGAGGTAATCTTGCAGTTTAATGATAGGTCATCTTGGCGGTTTAATGATAGGTCATCTTGGCAGTTTAATGTGAGGTAATCTTGACAGTTTAATGTGAGGTAATCTTGCAGTTTAATGATAGGTCATCTTGGCAGTTTAATGATAGGTAATCTTGCAGTTTAATAATAGGTCATCTTGGCGGTTTAATGATAGGTCATCTTGGCAGTTTAATGTGAGGTAATCTTGACAGTTTAATGTGAGGTAATCTTGCAGTTTAATGATAGGTCATCTTGCAGTTTAATGTGAGGTAATCTTGACAGTTTAATGATAGGTCATCTTGGCAGTTTAATGATAGGTAATCTTGCAGTTTAATGATAGGTAATCTTGCAGTTTAATGATAGGTCATCTTGGCAGTTTAATGTGAGGTAATCTTGCAGTTTAATGATAGGTCATCTTGGCAGTTTAATGATAGGTCATCTTGGCAGTTTAATGATAGGTCATCTTGGCAGTTTAATGATAGGTCATCTTGGCAGTTTAATGATAGGTAATCTTGGCAGTTTAATGTGAGGTAATCTTGACAGTTTAATGTGAGGTAATCTTGCAGTTTAATAATAGGTCATCTTGGCGGTTTAATGATAGGTCATCTTGGCAGTTTAATGTGAGGTAATCTTGACAGTTTAATGTGAGGTAATCTTGCAGTTTAATGATAGGTCATCTTGGCAGTTTAATGATAGGTAATCTTGCAGTTTAATGATAGGTCATCTTGGCAGTTTAATGTGAGGTAATCTTGCAGTTTAATGATAGGTCATCTTGGCAGTTTAATGATAGGTCATCTTGCAGTTTAATGATAGGTCATCTTGGCAGTTTAATGTGAGGTAATCTTGGCAGTTTAATGATAGGTAATCTTGGCAGTTTAATGATAGGTCATCTTGGCAGTTTAATGTGAGGTAATCTTGGCAGTTTAATGATAGGTCATCTTGGCAGTTTAATGTGAGGTAATCTTGGCAGTTTAATGATAGGTCATCTTGGCAGTTTAATGTGAGGTAATCTTGGCAGTTTAATGTGAGGTAATCTTGGCAGTTTAATATGGAGTATTCTTGGCAGTTTAATGTGGAGTAATCTTGGCAGTTTAATGTGGAGTAATCTTGGCAGTTTAGTATGGAGTAATCTTGACAGTTTAATGTGGAGTAATCCTGACAGTTTAATGTGGAGTAATCTTGGCAGTTTAATGTGGAGTATTCTTGGCAGTTTAATGTGGAGTTATCTTGGCAGTTTAATGTGGAGTAATCTTGACAGTTTAATGTGGAGTAATCTTGACAGTTTAATGTGGAGTAATCTTGACAGTTTAATGTGGAGTAATCTTGACAGTTTAATGTGGAGTAATCTTGACAGTTTATAATGTGGAGTAATCTTGACAGTTTAATGTGGAGTAAGGTCAAGGCAAAGAAATGCACAAAAATGTGAAGCTGCAGTCAAGCAATTGAGTTATTTGCGGGTCATCATCATTGCACTCCGAACATGTCCATAGGTACTCAGATCCCCTCCTCAGCAATTCCCGCAGTGTCCAGCGACTGACGACTCCAGTTCTATGTTGGTTGATAAGTCTTCTTACACGGCCACTAAGTTTCTCATTTCTGGCTGTGCCCATCTTAACTCCCATTTCCATCTTCTGAAGAAGTGACGTGGATCTGTGTTTGTCGAAGTCCTTTGTTCTTCTCACATCTTGGAGGGCATTGATGATGTCCGCCCAATCCACTGGTTGCCCGTCCTCAATGACAGCGCAGCTAGCCAACCTGTCCGCTCTTTCATTTCCCCGTACTCCCGCATGTCCAGGGACATAGACAAAGGTGACCTTACATATTTTGGATTTCTGTACCGACTCTACCCATTGCATGCGTAGAGAGCACGCCTCCACTTTATTTATCATGCTCATCGAATCACTCAGTATACATGCGTGGGTGTAGTCTTGTGACTCTAACCATTTGAATGCCTTGGTCACTGCCATCACCTCCATTGTCATGCTACTCGTGGTCACGATGTATGCACCACTGTCTTCGTAGACTATTCTGCCTGCCGAGCGTACTGTAAATGCCCATGCACTTCTTTGGTGTCGTCTTTCAGATCTGTCTGTATAGATGACTGCATCTTTCTCACCGGTGTTATCGCAGATGAGACCATTGACCTCAGCATTAACCACAACCGGGTTCTGTTCCCTACTTTTCCTGTCAAGTGTGACAATACACGAGAAAGTCCCCTTGAAAGACGTAGGCACCGATATCCACTCCTCACCAATGCTGATATTGGTAAGCCCACAGACCTGTTTGATGACATCTTCTGCTCGGCCACCCATGATTTGCCTCTTTTTAGCCTGGCACCTTTCCCTGTGTTGAATACGTGGTGCAATGGATGCTCTTTATCTGCGCTAATCTTCAGGTATACTCGTGCTCTCCAGATCTTGATTCTGTCATCCATGGTTGGAAAGAAGATACCTCATTGCTACACAGGGAGTGTCCCTTGTACATCCCAAGATAATGCGCATGGCTTCATTTTTAATTTAGTCAAGCTAATTGTATGAAGATGTGAAGCTGCAGTCAAGCTAATTGTTTGGAGATGTGAAACTACAGTCAAGCTAATTGTAAGGAGATGTGAAGCTGCGGTAAAGCTAATTGTATGGAGATGTGAAGCTACAGTCAAGCTAATTGTATGGAGATGTGAAACTACAGTCAAGCTAATTGTATGGAGATGTGAAACTACAGTCAAGCTAATTGTATGGAGATGTGAAGCTACAGTCAAGCTAATTGTAAGGAGATGTGAAGCTGCGGTAAAGCTAATTGTATGAAGATGTGAAGCTACAGTCAAGCTAATTGTATGGAGATGTGAAACTACAGTCAAGCTAATTGTATGGAGATGTGAAACTACAGTCAAGCTAATTGTATGGAGATGTGAAGCTACAGTCAAGCTAATTGTATGGAGATGTGAAGCTACAGTCAAGCTAATTGTAAGGAGATGTGAAGCTACAGTCAAGCTAATTGTATGGAGATGTGAAACTACAGTCAAGCTAATTGTATGGAGATGTGAAGCTACAGTCAAGCTAATTGAATGGAGATGTGAAACTACAGTCAAGCTAATTGAATGGAGATGTGAAACTACAGTCAAGCTAATTGTATGGAGATGTGAAACTACAGTCAAGCTAATTGTAAGGAGATGTGAAGCTACAGTCAAGCTAATTGTAATGCGATGTGAAGCTACAGTCAAGCTAATTGTAAGGAGTTGTGAAGCTACAGTCAAGCTAATTGTAAGGAGATGTGAAGCTACAGTCAAGCTAAATGTAAGGAGATGTGAAGCTACAGTCAAGCTAATTGTAAGGAGATGTGAAGCTACAGTCAAGCTAAATGTAAGGAGATGTGAAGCTACAGTCAAGCTAAATGTGAGGAGAAATGAAAAAAAAATAGAAAAAATGGTATGGTTAAAGCTTAACGCAATAAGTGGACAACACAAATTAGAACGGCGTTTCAGCTCAGTAGGCCTTCAGCAGGAATAAACATACAACACACACACAAATATGTATTAAAAATAAATAAATAATAAACAAATCATTAAAAAAGAAAATAATTTTTAATTTTTAATACATATCTGTGTGTGTGTGCCATGTTAGGCTGAAGACCCATTGAGCCGAAATGTTGTTCTAATTTGTGTTTTAGGTTTGTCCCTGCTGAAGGCCTATTGAGCCGAAAAGTTGTTCTAATATGTGTTTTAGGTTTGTCCCTGCTGAAGGCCTATTGAGCCGAAAAGTTGTTCTAATTTGTGTTGTAGGTTTGTCCCTGCTGAAGGCCTATTGAGCCGAAATGTTGTTCTAATTTGTGTTGTATGTTTGTCCCTGCTGAAGGCCTATTGAGCCGAAAAGTTGTTCTAATTTGTGTTGTATGTTTGTCCCTGCTGAAGGCCTATTGAGCCGAAAAGTTGTTCTAATTTGTGTTGTATGTTTGTCCCTGCTGAAGGCCTATTGAGCCGAAATGTTTTTCTAATTTGTGTTGTATGTTTGTCCCTGCTGAAGGCCTATTGAGCCGAAAAGTTGTTCTAATTTGTGTTGTATGTTTGTCCCTGCTGAAGGCCTATTGAGCCGAAAAGTTGTTCTAATTTGTGTTGTATGTTTGTCCCTGCTGAAGGCCTATTGAGCTGAAACGTTGTTCTAATTTGTGTTTTAGGTTTGTCCCTGCTGAAGGCCTATTGAGCCGAAAAGTTGTTCTAATTTGTGTTTTAGGTTTGTCCCTGCTGAAGGCCTATTGAGCCGAAAAGTTGTTCTAATTTGTGTTGTATGTTTGTCCCTGCTGAAGGCCTATTGAGCCGAAAAGTTGTTCTAATTTGTGTTGTATGTTTGTCCCTGCTGAAGGCCTATTGAGCCGAAAAGTTGTTCTAATTTGTGTTGTATGTTTGTCCCTGCTGAAGGCCTATTGAGCCGAAAAGTTGTTCTAATTTGTGTTGTATGTTTGTCCCTGCTGAAGGCCTATTGAGCCGAAAAGTTGTTCTAATTTGTGTCATCCACTTATTACAATAAGCTTTAACCATACCATTTTTTTCTAATGTGGAGTAAATTGGCAGTTTAATGTGGAGTAATCTTGGCAGTTTAATGTGGAGTAATCTTGGCAGTTTAATGTGGAGTAATCTTGACAGTTTAATATGGAGTAATCTTGGCAGTTTAATGTGGAGTAATCTTGGCAGTTTAATGTGGAGTAATCTTGGCAGTTTAATGTGGAGTAATCTTGACAGTTTAATGTGGAGTAATCTTGGCAGTTTAATGTGGAGTAATCTTGGCAGTTTAATATGGAGTAATCTTGGCAGTTTAATGTGGAGTAATCTTGGCAGTTTAATGTGGAGTAATCTTGGCAGTTTAATGTGGAGTAATCTTGGCAGTTTAATGTGGAGTAATCTTGACAGTTTAATATGGAGTAATCTTGACAGTTTATAATGTGGAGTAATCTTGGCAGTTTAATGTGGAGTAATCTTGGCAGTTTAATGTGGAGTAATCTTGGCAGTTTAATGTGGAGTAAATTTGGCAGTTTAATGTGGAGTATTCTTGGCAGTTTAATGTGGAGTAATCTTGGCAGTTTAATGTGGAGTAATCTTGGCAGTTTAATGCTTCAGGCAGAATTGAGCAAAGAATGAGTCAAGAGTATGGTTAAGGTGTTGAACTACAAGCAAAGGTTGAACAGCAGCCTAACAAGACACCATCTTAAAACATCATTTGTGACAGAAACAGAAAGTCTAGTCCACCATTGTAATACAAATGTCTATATATGATCTCAAACATAAGCTGGAAAAAATACATTTCAAATGAACAGATAAGAGAGGAATCAAGACAAGAATACGTGTTGAGCTTTACAAGAATGCATTGGAGATACATCGGTCTTGTGCTTAGAATAAATGTAGAAAGACTTTCCCATCAGGCATTCACATAGAAATCATCTGGTAGAAAAAAACAAGGCAGAACAAGAGAACCACTACGCAAAACAAGTACCAGAGAAGGCTGAACCATGGGACTAAGAAGCGACCAAGAACTAGCAGCAAATCATCAATCATGGAGAACTATGACTTGCCCTCCATGTGCTGTCTGTGTGTGTGCAGTGCAAGTCATCAGTGTGTGCACTGTTGTCAGTAGGACACTGAGCACCTTTAGGAGTGCTGAAATATCAATTCTTCATCACAATCACTTAAGTTGTTGCCTTGGGGCTGCTAATTCTCTAGTTCACCGGATGAGTGTATTGGGCTTTTTCTGCTGCCATTTTTGGAGAGGGTATCAGCTGCCAGCAATTTGGAGAGGGTATTGGTTGACTAGTTTCTAGCAATTTTGAGTGGGTATTGGTTGACTAGTTTCTAGCAATTTGGAGAGGGTATTGGTTGACTAGTTTCTAGCAATTTTGAGTGGGTATTGGTTGACTGGTTTCTAGCAATTTGGAGAGGGTATTGGTTGACTAGTTTCTAGCAATTTGGAGAGGGTATTGGTTGACTGGTTTCTAGCAATTTGGAGAGGGTATTGGTTGACTAGTTTCTAGCAATTTGGAGAGGTTATTGGTTGACTGGTTTCTAGCAATTTGGAGAGGGTATTGGTTGACTGGTTTCTAGCAATTTGGAGAGGGTATTGGTTGACTAGTTTCTAGCAATTTGGAGAGGGTATTGGTTGACTGGTTTCTAGCAATTTGGAGAGGGTATTGGTTGACTGGTTTCTAGCAATTTGGAGAGGTTATTGGTTGACTAGTTTCTAGCAATTTGGAGAGGGTATTGGTTGACTGGTTTCTAGCAATTTGGAGAGGGTATTGGTTGACTAGTTTCCAGCAATTTGGAGAGGTTATTGGTTGACTGGTCAATCTATAATTTACGCCATTTTATAAAACAAGGCATCAGACAAGGCTGTGTTCTGTCGCTGGATTTGATTTCACTTTACAGCGAACATATTATGAGATCAATAGTAGACAAAAAAGGAATTGAAGTCAATGGTCACAACATAAATAATTTACGATATGCGGATGACACAGCCTTAATAGCAAAGACAAAGAATTAGCTACAAGAAATGAAAGATATAAGAGTAAAAGAAAGCAACAAGAAAGGTCTCAGTCTGAATAGTAAGAAAACAGAAGTAATGGTTATATTGATGAAACAATCATCACCATCATGCAGCATAAAAATAAACAATACAAATCTGAAACAAGTGCAACGTTTGAAATACTTGGGCACAGTGATAACATAAGATGGAAGATGCAACACAGAAATAAAAAGCAGAATAGCTCAGGCCAAAATAGCATTTCAGAAAATGAAAAATATCTTATGCAACAAATCTATGTCAATAGAAATGAGAAAGAGAGTTCATCGATGCTATATAGAACCAATTCTGACCTATGGAAGCGAATCATGGACAATAGACAAACAAATGAAAAGACGATTAGAGGCCACAGAGATGGGATTTCTCAGAAGAATGTTGAAAGTTCCATTGACAGCTAAAAAGACCAATCAGAAAGTTCTCAAATAGGCCAACACAAAAAGGGATCTCCTAAAAAACATCAGAAAGAAGCAATCAACATTTTTTGGGCACATCATGAGAAGAGGAAAGTTGGAATACTTGGTTACAACTGGCAGAATAAAAGGAAAGAGATATCGCGGACGACAAAGAGAGAAAATACTGGATAGCTTGGTGTCATGGCATGGAAAACAGTCAACAACAGAACTCATACGATGCACTGTGAATAGAAGATTGTGGAAGGACATGACCGCCAACGCCAACCGGTACTTGCATGATGATGATTGGCTGACTGGTTTCTAGCAATTTGGAGAGGTTATTGGTTGACAAGTTTCTAGCAATTTGGAGAGTTTATTGGTTGACAAGTTTCTAGCAATTTGGAGAGGGTATTGGTTGACTGGTTTCTAGCAATTTGGAGAGGTTATTGGTTGGCTAGTTTCTAGAAATTTGGTGAGGTTATTGGTTGACAAGTTTCTAGCAATTTGGAGAGGTTATTGGTTGACTGGTTTATAGCAATTTGGAGAGGTTATTGGTTGACAAGTTTCTAGCAATTTGGAGAGGTTATTGGTTGACTGGTTTATAGCAATTTGGAGAGGTTATTGGTTGACAAGTTTCTAGCAATTTGGAGAGGTTATTGGTTGACAAGTTTCTAGCAATTTGGAGAGGTTATTGGTTGACTGGTTTCTAGCAATTTGAAGAGGGTATTGGCTGAGTAGTTTCTAGCAATTTGGAGAGGGTATTGGTTGACTGGTTTCTAGGAATTTGGAGAGGGTATTGGTTGACTAGTTTCTAGCAATTTGGAGAGGTTATTGGTTGACTAGTTTCTAGCAATTTGTAGAGGTTATTGGTTGACTGGTTTCTAGCAATTTGTAGAGGTTATTGGTTGACTGGTTTCTAGCAATTTGAAGAGGTTATTGGTTGACTGGTTTCTAGCAATTTGGAGAGGTTATTGGTTTTCTAACAATTTGTAGAGGTTATTTGTTTTCTAGCAATTTGTAGAGGTTATTGGTTGACTGGTTTCTAGCAATTTGTAGAGGTTATTGGTTGACTGGTTTCTAGCAATTTGCAGAGGGTATTGGTTGACTGGTTTCTAGCAATTTGGAGAGGGTATTGGTTGACTGGTTTCTAGCAATTTGGAGAGGGTATTGGTTGACTGGTTTCTAGCAATTTGGAGAGGGTATTGGTTGACTGGTTTCTAGCAATTTGGAGAGGTTATTGGTTGACTAGTTTCTAGTTTAATAGCAAAAAGACAGAGGTAATGGTAACAACAAAGAAAAAGACATCACCTCAGTGCAAAATAAAGACAAGTGGAACAATATTAAAACAGGTAAATGAATTTAAATATTTGGGAACTTTGTTAACCTCAGATGGAAGATGTACAACACAGGTGAGATGCAGAATGGCTCAGGTAAAAGCAGCTTTCCAAAAAATGAGGAAAATACTATACAATCCATTTTTTACAACAAAAACAAGAAAAAGAGTTCTTAAATGTTACGTAGAGCCAGTCTTAACATATGGATGCGAGTCATGGACAATAGGACAACAGACAAGAAAATCACTGGAGTCTGTAGAAATGTGGTTTTACAGAAGAATGTTGAGAATACCATGGACAGCTAAGAAGAGTAATGAAGAGGTTCTGAGAGAGGTCAAAGCAAAAAGAGAGCTAATTTCCAATGTTAGGAAGAAACAATCATCATTTTTTTGGCCATGTAATGAGAAGAGAACAACTTGAATATATTGTAACAACTGGAAAAATTGAGGGACGAAGAGATAGAGGGAAGCAAAGAGAAAAAATAACAGACAGCTTAAGAGAATGGCTTGGCAGAATTTCAACAACAGAAATGATAAATAGCTGCCGAGATCGAAAGTTGTGGAAAGACATGATCACCTACGCCACTAGGCCAGGTACTTGATGATGATGAGTTTCTAGCAATTTGAAGAGGTTATTGGTTGACTGGTTTCTAGCAATTTGAAGAGGTTATTGGTTTTCTAACAATTTGTAGAGGTTATTTGTTTTCTAGCAATTTGTAGAGGTTATTGGTTGACTAGTTTCTAACAATTTGTAGAGGTTATTGGTTGACTAGTTTCTAGCAATTTGTAGAGGTTATTGGTTGACTAGTTTCTAGCAATTTGTAGAGGTTATTGGTTGACTGGTTTCTAGCAATTTGTAGAGGTTATTGGTTGACTGGTTTCTAGCAATTTGAAGAGGTTATTGGTTGACTGGTTTCTAGCAATTTGGAGAGGTTATTGGTTTTCTAACAATTTGTAGAGGTTATTTGTTTTCTAGCAATTTGTAGAGGTTATTGGTTGACTGGTTTCTAGCAATTTGTAGAGGTTATTGGTTGACTGGTTTCTAGCAATTTGCAGAGGGTATTGGTTGACTGGTTTCCAGCAATTTGGAGAGGGTATTGGTTGACTGGTTTCTAGCAATTTGCAGAGGGTATTGGTTGACTGGTTTCTAGCAATTTGCAGAGGGTATTGGTTGACTGGTTTCCAGCAATTTGGAGAGGGTATTGGTTGACCTGTTTCTAGCAATTTGGAGAGGATATTGGTTGACTGGTTTCTAGCAATTTGTAGAGGTTGTTGGTTGACTGGTTTCTAGCAATTTGGAGAGGTTATTGGTTGACAAGTTTCTAGCAATTTGGAGAGGTTATTGGTTGACTGGTTTCTAGCAATTTGTAGAGGTTATTGGTTGACTGGTTTCTAGCAATTTGTAGAGGTTATTGGTTGACTGGTTTCTAGTAATTTGCAGAGGGTATTGGTTGACTGGTTTCCAGCAATTTGGAGAGGGTATTGGTTGACCTGTTTCTAGCAATTTGGAGAGGATATTGGTTGACTGGTTTCTAGCAATTTGTAGAGGTTATTGGTTGACTGGTTTCTAGCAATTTGGAGAGGTTATTGGTTGACAAGTTTCTAGCAATTTGGAGAGGTTATTGGTTGACTGGTTTCTAGCAATTTGTAGAGGTTATTGGTTGACTGGTTTCTAGCAATTTGTAGAGGTTATTGGTTGACTGGTTTCTAGCAATTTGCAGAGGGTATTGGTTGACTGGTTTCCAGCAATTTGGAGAGGGTATTGGTTGACTGGTTTCTAGCAATTTGGAGAGGTTATTGGTTGGCTAGTTTCTAGCAATTTGGAGAGGATATTGGTTGACTGGTTTCTATCAATTTGGAGAGGGTATTGGTTGTCTGGTTTCAAGCAATTTGGAGAGGTTTTCTGTTGACTGGTTTCTAGCAATTTGGAGATGGTATTGGTTGACTAGTTTCTAGCAATTTGGAGAGGGTATTGGTTGACTAGTTTCTAGCAATTTGGAGAGGGTATTGGTTGACTGGTTTCTAGCAATTTGGAGAGGGTATTGGTTGACTGGTTTCTAGCAATTTGGAGAGAGTATTGGTTGAATAGTTTCTAGCAATTTGGAGAGGGTTTTGGTTGACTGGTTTCAAGCAATTTGGAGAGGGTATTGGTTGACCTGTTTCTAGCAATTTGGAGAGGGTATTGGTTGACTAGTTTCTAGCAATTTGGAGAGGTTATTGGTTGACTGGTTTCTAGCAATTTGGAGAGGTTATTGGTTGACTGGTTTCAAGCAATTTGGAGAGGTTTTCTGTTGACTGGTTTCTAGCAATTTGGAGATGGTATTGGTTGACTAGTTTCTAGCAATTTGGAGAGGGTTTTGGTTGACTGGTTTCAAGCAATTTGGAGAGGGTATTGGTTGACCTGTTTCTAGCAATTTGGAGAGGGTATTGGTTGACTAGTTTCTAGCAATTTGGAGAGGTTATTGGTTGACAAGTTTCTTGCAGTTTGGAGAGGTTATTGGTTGACTGGTTTCTAGCAGTTTGGAGAGATTATTGATTGACTGGTTTCTAGCAATTTGGAGAGGTTATTGGTTGACTGGTTTCTAGCAATTTTTTAAGGGGTTATTGGTTGACTGGTTTCTAGCAATTTGTAGAGGTTATTGGTTGACTGGTTTCTAGCAATTTGGAGAGGTTATTGGTTCACTAGTTTCCAGCAATTTGGAGAGGGTATTGGCTGGTTGACTTCTAGCAGCTCTGACATAGGAAGGTATCCATTGCAGAGCCACTTTTGTAGTTGAGTTCTGAGATGTCTTGTGTGGTGACTTGCAGATGTTTTGAAGATGGAAGGACAAAGTCGTGAATTTATGAGAAAATACCAGTAGATAAAGAGGTCAGATAAAGGATGATTGTGCTGGATAAGTTATGCTGCAGAAATGAAATGAGAGTATTATGCAACAAGCCCTGTTTTGGAAGTCCCAGGGAAAAGACCAAGAGGGAGGTTAAAATTAACTTGGAGAAGTCAGGTGGAAGCAGAGATGAAGAGGATAGGGAAGACATGTAACAATCTAAGTGAATGACAAGAAACAGGATAGGGAAGGCATGTAACAATCTAAGTGAATGACAAGAAACAGGATAGGGAAGGCATGTAACAATCTAAGTGAATGACAAGAAACAGGATAGGGAAGGCATGTAACAATCTAAGTGAATGACAAGAAACAGGATAGGGAAGGCATGTAACAATCTAAGTGAATGACAAGAAACAGGATAGGGAAGGCATGTAACAATCTAAGTGAATGACAAGAAACAGGATAGGGAAGACATGTAACAATCTAAGTGAATGACAAGAAACAGGATAGGGAAGACATGTAACAATCTAAGTGAATGACAAGAAACAGGATAGGGAAGGCATGTAACAATCTAAGTGAATGACAAGAAACAGGATAGGGAAGACATGTAACAATCTAAGTGAATGACAAGAAACAGGATAGGGAAGGCATGTAACAATCTAAGTGAATGACAAGAAACAGGATAGGGAAGACATGTAACAATCTAAGTGAATGACAAGAAACAGGATAGGGAAGGCATGTAACAATCTAAGTGAATGACAAGAAACAGGATAGGGAAGACATGTAACAATCTAAGTAAATGACAAGAAACAGGATAGGGAAGACATGTAACAATCTAAGTGAATGACAAGAAACAGGATAGGGAGACATGTAACAATCTAAGTGAATGACAAGAAACAGGATAGGGAAGACATGTAACAATCTAAGTGAATGACAAGAAACAGGATAGGGAAGGCATGTAACAATCTAAGTGAATGACAAGAAACAGGATAGGGAAGACATGTAACAATCTAAGTGAATGACAAGAAACAGCATAGGGAAGACATGTAACAATCTAAGTGAATGACAAGAAACAGGATGGTTTGGAAAGTGTTAGTCGAAGACCTATGCTCCACAGGGAGCTGAAAGGAAGAAGAAGTGGACTGATTTGCAAAATGTTGAGTCTACAAGCTGGCCAGTCTGTAGATATGTATCACTGAGTGATCATAGTCATTTACAGTATATGTGTTTATGTGATCTATGGTATATGCAGATATAAAGCTAGAATGGTGGCTACATTTTCAGATCAAATTACATGAGACTTAACATTGTATGGGGTGTTTCCATGACATGCAGGACATTCCAATCACATATGTCTTACTTCCATCTTATCTTTACAAAACATATGTGCATGTTTATATATTCTGGACCAACGTCAGAAAGAAATATATAAAGTCTGCATGAAGATGTAATATGATATAAATGGCTTGTTTTATGTTATGTTGTGTCATGTCATGTTATAGAAGAGATCCCCAAAGTTGAAAATAGGTTATGTTATGTATCCCCAGTCATATATAGCTTGTTATGTTATGTATCCCCAGTCATATATAGCTTGTTATGTTATGTATCCCCAGTCATATATAGCTTGTTATGTTATGTATCCCCAGAGTCATATATAGCTTGTTATGTTATGTATCCTCAGAGTCATATATAGCTTGTTATGTTATGTATCCTCAGAGTCATATATAGCTTGTTATGTTATGTATCCCCAGTCATATATAGCTTGTTATGTTATGTATCCCCAGTCATATATAGCTTGTTATGTTATGTATCCCCAGTCATATATAGCTTGTTATGTTATGTATCCCCAGAGTCATATATAGCTTGTTATGTTATGTATCCCCAGAGTCATATATAGCTTGTTATGTTATGTATCCCCAGAGTCATATATAGCTTGTTATGTTATGTATCCCCAGTCATATATAGCTTGTTATGTTATGTATCCTCAGAGTCATATATAGCTTGTTATGTTATGTTTATGATATGTACCTCCAGAGTCATATATAGCTTCTTATGTTATGTATACTCAGAATCATATATAGTTTGTTATGTTATGTATCCCCAGAGTCA
This sequence comes from Megaustenia siamemsis, assembly GCA_032433765.1. Lineage (NCBI taxonomy): Eukaryota > Metazoa > Mollusca > Gastropoda > Stylommatophora > Ariophantidae > Megaustenia > Megaustenia siamemsis. The sequence goes on along the minus strand of JAVIAB010000099.1, from coordinate 3,693,557 downwards.
TCTATGGCTTGTTATGTTATGTATCCCCAGAGTCATATATAGCTTGTTATGTTATGTATCCTCAGTCATATATAGCTCGTTATGTTATGTACCTCCGGAGTAAAATATAGCTTGTTATGTTATATATCTCGAGAGTTGGAAACAGTTTATGTTATGTATCCTCAGTTAAATACAGCTTGTTATGTTATGTTATGTTATAGATCTCCAGAGTTTGAAACTGTTTATGATATATACCTCTGGAGTCAAATATAGCTTGTTATGTTATGTTAATTTATGGTTATGTTATGATATGTATTACCATTTTGATGTGAGTCAGTGTCTCTAGCCCCAGGAAGGTGAAGTGATGATTTTCTGGAATGTTTTATGTTTCTGCTGGAGAAGTTGTAGATAGTCATACCTCGGGGTACTGCAGTACTACATCTTCTATATCAACAGACTCACCACAGTGTTTTGTTAGCCAGCAAGCATACTTTGATGTAGACTGTTACTAGGAAGGCTAGCTTGGAAGTCATGGGAGGTCATGTCTAGGGGTATGACACTACTAGATCTTCTATATCATCAGACTCACCACAGTGGGAGATAAGGTAATCCTCACTTTGTTAGTCAGCATACTTTGATGTAGGCTGCTACTAGGAAGGCTACATTGGGTGTCATGAGTGGTCATGACTGGGGGTATGACACTACTAGATCTTCTATATCATCAGACTCACCACAGTGGGAGATAAGGTAATCCTCACTTTGTTAGCCAGCATACTTTGATGCAGACTGTTAGTGGCAAGGCTAGCTTGGATGTCATGATTGGGGGTATGACACTTCTACATCTTCTATATCACCAGACTCACCACAGTGGGAGATAAGGTAATCCTCACTTTGTTAGCCAGCATACTTTGATGTAGGCTGCTACTAGGAAAGTTACATTGGGGGTCATGGGTGGTCATGACTGGGGGTATGACACTACTACATCTTCTATATCACCAGACTCACCACAGTGAGAGATAAGGTAATCCTCACTTTGTTAGCCAGCATACTTTGATGCAGACTGTTAGTGGCAAGGCTAGCTTGGATGTCATGATTGGGGGTATGACACTTCTACATCTTCTACATCACCAGACTCACCACAGTGAGAGATAAGGTAATCCTCACTTTGTGAGCCAGCATGCTTTCATGCAGACTGTTAGTGGCAAGGCTAGCTTGGAGGTCATGACTGGGGGTACTGCAGTGGTGTTACATCATATGTGCCCGTCATATGTGTTCTATCTGCAGTGGTGTTACATCATATGTGCCCGTCATATGTGTTCAATCTGCAGTGGTGTTACATCATATGTGCCCGTCATATGTGTTCTATCTGCAGTGGTGTTACATCATATGTGCCCGTCATATGTGTTCTATCTGCAGAAGGGGACTGGGTGGTCCAGAGGTAAGATACCAGTCTCTGAACATGAAGATTACAGGTTTGATGAATCCCAAATGTTCACTTTGCCAATAAGTGGTTTCTTTGTGGCTTAATCCTGTCCCTAAGTTTCTGGTGAAATGAAAGATGAGCTCTCTCAGGTAATGGTGACAAACAATGGGCTCTTGTGTATGAGAAAAACAAGAACTCTTGACAGTCTAAACAACAAAATGAGCACTGCTGCTCTGGTACAAATTGTGAAGCAAATCTAGCCACGCCAATGATGGATGTGTCAGACCAAGCGGAGCACATATCACGGCTTTCTCTTAAATGAATGACTTCATGCAATTATGTCCTCTTAACAGCTGAATGTGAAGTATGTCGAAGAAAAATAAGTAAATAAGAGATTCCACCTTTGACTGTAAACTGCTAACCCCTGTAAATCTTACATATAATAGACATAATATCATTACATATAATAAATGTAACAAAAAATAGTAATTTTCTTTTTTTTAAAACCGAAGATGGACCTTACACTTTTGATAGTTCTACGCAGTCTCTTTTGGTGTTTCTTGTTTTTCTCTTGCCTTATAATGCCCCCTTAGAGTATGTGGTGTATGTATTCAATAGAAGACCCCATTATTTGTGTTTGAGAAATATTGAAACTTCAAGGTTAGGAGCCTAGTGCTAGTATATTCAATCAATGTGTAACCTTGTCAGTCGTTGGGGCACCATAGATGACATTTTCACAATTTGCTTCCTGTCGTTGCGGTTTATAGCAGCTCTCTGTGATACAACGAAAGACATTCCTGTCTGTTCTCTAATGTTATCTACCCATCTGTTTTTTGGGTCCTCTTTGTCTTCTTTTGCCTGGTACTGTGCTTTACAGAATTGTTTTGGCGAGACCTGTGGACCGTACGGCATGTCTTTACCACATCAATTTCTGCTCTATTTTATTATTGACAATAAGTCTTTTATTGATTCCAGGCAATCGTTGGATTCTTTTGTGCACTTCTTCATTAGTGACATGGTCTCTGTATGATATGTTCTCTGTATATGTTCTATGTATTATATGTGTAATATCTTTCTATACCATTTCATCTCCAAGGTCTGTATTCTTCTTTGGAGATCAGCAGTAAGTGTCCATGTTTCACAGGCGTACATAAATACAGATGTAACTACCATTGTAATAGTGAATGTTTTTGCTTGCCCATATATAGTTCAGTCTTGCCATGGCTACTATCGCTTGTGTTATTCTCGATAGTACTTCTGGTCTTGATCTGTTGTCAGTGACAACAGAACCCAGATATTTGAATTTGCCAACCTCCTTGAGACTTTCTCCATCTATGCGTGTTGTTCTTCTCATCGGCGGAGACAACGAGGTCACGACTCTAATATTTGATCAGAATACATAACACAATCACATCCCATCTCAATGAGTTAAATGTCAGTGTACAACCAGCCACCATATTCCCTAGTATAGCCGTGATATAGTTCAGATAACTCATCATCATGTGCCATACCGGTTGGCGTAAGCGATCATGTCCTTCCACAATCTTCTATCTACAGTGCATCGTATCAGTTCTGTTGTTGACTGTTTTCCATGCCATGACACCAAGCTATCCAGTATTTTCTCTCTTTGTCGTCCGCGATCTCTCTTTCCTTTTATTTTGCCAGTTGTAACCAAGTATTCCAACTTTCCTCTTCTCATGATGTGCCCGAAAAATGTTGATTGTAAATGTTGATTGTTTCTTTCTGATGTTTTTTAGGAGCTGTCTTTTTGTGTTGTACTCAAGCCATTACTAATAAATAGGCTTCAATGTCTATGTAGGCCAAACCTACTACAACCATATAACTGCTTCTATCAATCTTGCAATGTGTATGTGAACTAGATAGGACATTTCAACAATTACCTCCCTGTTTCCATGGCAACAAAAGGATGACAAATCAGATGATGTTTTCTATCTTTTTATTGAAACATTAGAAGTTGTGCCTATGGGGAATTTATGAAATGCCGACTGTAAGAATCACTGCTCTGTGTCTTTATATACAAAATAAACTGAACAAAACTAAGAGATTTTAATTTAACAGCAAAACCATGTTTTTGTCATCTTATAATGCCAACAACTAAGATATATGTTATGTCATTATAATTATGTTAATTTAGGGCAATAATTGAAGGAACTATATTACATTTATTTATATATATATATTATAATTATAGTGCAAATTGCAGTGATGTTTGTTGCAAATTATCAGGTTAAATGTCAACTTAAAGTTCAGTCTCATGCCTGGTCTCCTCAAGTTTCAAACTCACTGCCTGCTGCTGGTTCTTCTATTGCATACTGTCTTGTTTGTCATTAATTTGGTTTTAAATTATTTGTATATTAGAGACAGTTGAATGCTATCATTGTTGTTGGAGTTGCCAACACAGCACTCCAGGCAAACCTATAGGTGCACAGTCACTTTCACCAGAGGAAGTAATATTTTTTAGCATGTTGATTTCCAACATATAATCGCTGAGGACATACAAGATGGTGTCCTGTCCATCATATGTGTTCTATATACATAATCTTTTGGTGCTAATGCTAAGGATAAAATATTCCAGTACTTGATCAATGCAGATTTTTCAAGAGTTTAAGAAATATCTTGACTCCATTATTCTTCAGTTGGTCCTGAAGTAGTGATTTTAATGTAAGTGTGCAGTCTGGGTGGTCCAGAAGTAAGGTGTTAGCCTCTTGACAGGAAGATCCTGGGTTCATATCCCACCACAGGGATTTTTTCTCTTCAAATCTGTGATTTCTTTCTATGTCTAGCCCTATCTGGGTAGTGAGATCCGATGTCTAGCCCTATCTGGGTAGTAAGATCTGATGTCTAGCCCTATCTGGGTAGTGAGATCTGATGTCTAGCCCTATCTGGGTAGTGAGATCTGATGTCTAGCCCTATCTGGGTAGTGAGATCTGATGTCTAGCCCTATCTGGGTAGTGAGATCTGATGTCTAGCCCTATCTGGGTAGTAAGATCTGATGTCTAGCCCTATCTGGGTAGTGAGATCTGATGTCTAGCACTATCTGGGTAGTGAGATCTGATGTCTAGCTCTATCTGGGTAGTGAGATCTGATGTCTAGCCCTATCTGGGTAGTGAGATCCGATGTCTAGCCCTATCTGGGTAGTGAGATCTGATGTCTAGCCCTATCTGGGCAGTAAGATCCGATGTCTAGCCCTATCTTGGTAGTGAGATCTGATGTCTAGCCCTATCTGGGTAGTGAGATCCTATGTCTAGCCCTATCTGGGTAGTTAGATCCGATGACTAGCCCTATCTGGGTAGTGAGATCCGATGTCTAGCCCTATCTGGGTAGTAAGATCCGATGTCTAGCCCTATCTGGGTAGTAAGATCCGATGTCTAGCCCTATCTGGGTAGTAAGATCTGATGTCTAGCCCTATCTGGGTAGTGAGATCCGATGTCTAGCCCTATCTGGGTAGTAAGATCCGATGTCTAGCCCTATCTGGGTAGTAAGATCCGATGTCTAGCCCTATCTGGGTAGTGAGATCTGATGTCTAGCCCTATCTGGGTAGTGAGATCTGATGTCTAGCCCTATCTGGGTAGTGAGATCTGATGTCTAGCCCTATCTGGGTAGTGAGATCTGATGTCTAGCCCTATCTGGGTAGTGAGATCTGATGTCTAGCCCTATCTGGGTAGTAAGATCTGATGTCTAGCCCTATCTGGGTAGTGAGATCTGATGTCTAGCACTATCTGGGTAGTGAGATCTGATGTCTAGCTCTATCTGGGTAGTGAGATCTGATGTCTAGCCCTATCTGGGTAGTGAGATCTGATGTCTAGCCCTATCTGGGTAGTGAGATCTGATGTCTAGCCCTATCTGGGTAGTGAGATCTGATGTCTAGCCCTATCTGGGTAGTGAGATCTGATGTCTAGCCCTATCTGAGTAGTGAGATCTGATGTCTAGCCCTATCTGGGTAGTGAGATCTGATGTCTAGCCCTATCTGGGTAGTGAGATCTGATGTCTAGCCCTATCTGGGTAGTGAGATCTGATGTCTAGCCCTATCTGGGTAGTAAGATCTGATGTCTAGCCCTCTTGGATAACAGTGAAAAAACAGGAGGTCCCGTGTGCATGTTAAAGAAACCTTGACAGTTAAATCTGAAAAGAGTAGCCAACGGCCGCTGTTAGTGTAAAAGATGTAAAGTAAAGAGCTCTTTCATACCACATGGCATATCGGGAATATGGTGTTAGTGCCCACATTTTTTATAGACTTTCAGTACATGAATTTTAGGGTAATGTGGTTGGTATTATGCCCATGCCACTTTACTTTCCCAGAAAAAAAAAAGCTTGGTACCCATTTAAGGCTAGGTGAACCTGGAAGCTGTTGATCAAGATTGAACCATTGTAAGTGTATTCTACTCAGAATGTCAGATTCTGGGAGATAAAAACATGGCTACATCTGAAAGTGCTGGATATGTCTCTATACGGGGAGGGACACACGCTGACACCGCAGAGTGTATTGGAAAAATAAATTTTCACACGGAATTTAGTCCTTGAAAAAGCCCACAGACTTAATGTGGCTTGTCCAGCAGGTACGAGCTTTTGAGTGTAAGACAAAGAGTGTTTGTGTGCATGTGTGAAACAAAACAAACAGTGTTTGTGTAAAACAAAACAAACTGTTTGTGTAAAACAAAACAGTGTTTGTGTGAAACAAAACAAACAGTGTTTGTGTGAAACAAAACAAACAGTGTTTGTGTGAAACAAAACAAACAGTGTTTGTGTGAAACAAAACAAACAGTGTTTGTGTGAAACAAAACAAACAGTGTTTGTGTGAAACAAAACAAACAGTGTTTGTGTAAAACAAAACAAACAGTGTTTGTATGAAACAAAACAAACAGTGTTTGTGTGCATGTGTGAAACAAAACAAACAGTGCAAGTGTGAAAACGTGATATTTTGTATGCATATGTGACTATGTACAAAATTGTTATTTGTGTATGTGAAAACGTATGATACTTGGTGTGAAAATATGATTGTATGTGAAAACGTATGATACTTGGTGTGAAAATATGATTGTATGTGAAAATGTGATTACCTTTCCATGATTGTTATCTGTGTTGATGTGAACACTTAATTAATGTTTTACAAATTCCATACGGGAATAGATAAGGGAAAAAATATCAAATCAATCATTTGATGGACAAATGGGGCTCTATAGTCCAGAGGTAAAATTGTTGGCCTACGCTGGACAAGAAGGTACCAGATGTAATTCTTACCACTGTATAGAGGAGGTGGGGGGATACAATTTGTGGTTTCCTATTTTTTTAAAATATTTAATTATAATTTAATTTCATTCATATTTTTATATATTCCTATTGCTTTACCCTTTCCTAGTATCTGGGTAGTGAGATCCAATGTCTAGCCCTCTCGGATAATAGCAAAAAAAAAAAACAGGAGGTCCCATTCACGCACGTTTGAGATCCTTTGGCTGTTCATCATCATCGAGTGCCATCTCCGCATCGAAGGTTGGCTATCAAGGAGCGCCATTCTGCTCTGTCTCTTGCTTTGATGATGCAGGTTGTCATAGGCTGGTTTGTCCATCTTTTGATGCTACTCGTCCATGTTAGTCTTGGTCTGCCTTTTTACCTTGTATTTTCCCCTCCAGGATTACTTTTAGTAAGCTGTTGTGTCTTTTAACATGGCCCAAAAATCACATTTTTCTTGTTTGAATTGTGTTTAGCAGTTCTCTTTTCATTTTTAGTTGTTTTAAGACTTATCGTTTGTTTTCTTTTCTTTCCATCCAATTCTACCTATTCTTCTATAAATCCACATTTCAAAGGCTTCAACTCTCTGGTCTGTTTTCTTGTCTAATGTCCATGTTTCTGCACCATATAGGAATATTGAGAAGACATAACATTTTGCTATTCTTAGTTTTAGCCCTGGTGTTATTTGTTTTGATGTTTAGTTTGTCTTTTGACTGTTAAGAAGTCAAAAAGAGCAGGCCAAAAGTGGCCACTGGCCAGGAGTTGTTAAGAAAATGTAGCCATGGTTAAGATGGATGTGTCGATATCACTTCTTTGCCATAAACTAGTGATATAACACATCCACACCAATTTAACAGGTGAACTCTGAACTCTAAGGACAGCTGAAGAAACTCATCCACACCAGAATAAAAATGACTCTTAGTTGATTGAATGTTTGATCCTACCCTGCCTCTTCATGGTGCCCCTAATCACAGGCTCACTGGTGTGGCAAAGTGAATCGGAATTGAGAGGGAAGGCATACTGGTACTAAAAAGTGCCATGCTAGTAGAACATGTTGAGCCAGACGGCACAGGCTACTTGTGATATACATCACAACACATCTACGCCTACTTAACTTCCTGTTTATGACGGGCGAGGTTCAAGCGAATTGTCATCAGGTGAATGCAAGAAAGATAATAGAGGTGGATAGATACTTTGACATGGTGGATAGATACTTTGACATGGACGAATGATCAAGGAATGAGACAAGCAGAAGATGAAAATGGCTTGTGACTATTATATCAATGTACTAAAAAATACAATCTTTATGGCATTATTCCACTTCTAGTGTCTGCCGCTTTCCAAAAAATGAGGAAGATATTGTGCAATCCATTTTTGGCAATGGAAACAAGAAAGTTCTTAAATGTCATGTAGAGCCAGTCTTAACATTTGGATGTGAATCATGGACAATAGGACAACAGACAAAAAAATCACTGGATGCTGTAGAAATGTGGCTTTACAGAAGAATGTTGAAAATACCATGGACAGCTAAGAAGAGTAATGGAAATGTTAGCAAATTTCCAATATTAGGAAGAAACAATCATCATTTTTTGGCTATGTAAAGAGAAGGAAAATTGAGGAATGAAAGAGATAGAGGAAAACAAACAGAAAAGATATCAGATAGCTTAAGAGAATAGCTTGGCAGAAGGTCAACAATAGAAATGATAAATAACTGTCGAGATCGCAAGTTATGGAGAGACATGATCACCTAAGCCAGCAGGCATGGTACTTGATGAGTGTTTGCTGGGGGAACATACAGAACCAGAGAACAAGGCCGCTTTTTCAGTGCAGTCATAATGAGGTGTCCAGTTGTTCAGTGCAGTCATAATGAGGTGTCCAGTTGTTCAGTGCAGTCATAATGAGGTGTCAAGTTGTTCAGTGCTGTCATAATGAGGTGTCCAATTGTTCAGTGCAGTCATAATGAGGTGTCCAGTTGTTCAGTGCTGTCATAATGAGGTGTCCAGTTGTTCAGTGCAGTCATAATGAGGTGTCCAGTTCTGAGTTTTTATTTTACCCCTGACAGAAAAACCTTATACCCTACCAGGATTCAAACCTGCATTCTCCTAGTTTGGAGCCAGACAAGCTTTCTATTCAGCCACTTCATTGATGTACAATTAATAAAAATGTAGTTTAACATACCATTTTTTAACGACAATTTTGATCTCATATATCCAAAAAACATAGTCCCACCAAAAGGAAAGCATAAAAATAATGAAAATCAGCCCTTCTTGATGAATCTTTCAACTACAAAACTACCTTGATCTAATAATCTCCCCTGACTTAAAGGGAAAGAACTTGCAAACTGCAGAATAAATAAATCTTGGTTCTGTTAAACTGTTAATTATAAAAAATGATTAGTTGTTGTGCCATAATTTTGTCATTGATTTTAATGCTGGCCATTTGATTGTTCATTTTCTATTGAAATGTTTTTGTAACTAAATATGTAATTTATGCTTGTGAGTTTTTGACTTGTTTCATGCATAGTTTAGTGCTGAGTTTTGGTTAAGGGAAACCTGTTAGCCACAGAAGACAATGACTCTCCTCCAGTAAATCTCCCACTGCAATGAACCTCCTCCAGTGAAACTCCCCCCACAGTTGAACCTCCTCCAGTGAACCTGTTTATACAAAGTTATATATAACATACAACAACAGTTATATATTATAACAGAACCTGTTTATGCAAAGTTTTACCTGTTATGCATCTCTTCCTCCTGTGAACCTCCTCCAGTAAATTCTCCCACCACCACAGTTGAACCTCCTCCAGTGAACCTGTTTATACAATAAACCTTTTCCTCCAATGAACCTCCCCCCACAATGAACATTTTCCTCCAGTGAACCTACAACGAACCTCCTCCTAGTTTAGTCCACAGGCCATCCTCATTGCACATTGGACTAGTCTAGGAAGTGCTCAGATCTGTTCTGAAGTACATTGAACCTCTTCCTTTAATGATCCTCCTCTTATTCTTCATCTTTTTTCTTCCATTTAATTTCCTTTAGAGCTCTAGTCTCCAAGAAACATTTGTCTAAGTTCTGACAGCCTCTCTACATATTCCCAACTGCCTGTTTCCGCTTGTCTTCTTCCACTATGTTTGTGGTCTTCTCTTTTGTTTCCTCCCCCAGGGATTTCAACAAAAGTTGCCTGTTGTGTAGTACCTTCACTGTGTTGTTCTTAACAGCATCACCGTCTCTTTCTACTTCTATTTGTTTGTTGTGGGGGATCGTTAGCCTAGTTGGGAAACCCACCCGACTGGGCTACAGATGTTCAGACAGCCCATGTTCGATTCCTGCTGGAAGCAGTGTGCGTTGTACTTGTGGTTGGAAAAACAAAAAATACCCCAACGGTTGACCCAGCCGCTGGCAGAAATGGGTACCAGTGTAGTAGTCTGGGAAGGGTGAGGAATGCCGCCTCGCATCGTGAGTGTTGATGATTGAAGTGACACTATCCAGAAGTGTCCAAACACTTCTGGATTGGCGGCTGGACACATATGGATCAAGTCTTGAACTTGACCTTTGTTTGTTGCTAGGATCATCATCACTGCACATGTGACCAACCCATGGGTGCTTCGATATCCCCCTCGAGAAAATCTGAGGAGAATCCAGGCCCAACTCTGCAGCATGGCCTGGGATCCATGGTGTGGGTAGGTTTCTACAGACAATTTTGCCTGGGTGGAGACCTTATTTATAGGGCGACTCTTTGTGATTTTAACTGCCAAAAGTTAAATGTGCACATAGGGGAGGATAACTTCATAAAGAAACCAGAGATTAATTTGTCCTATTTTTGACAAATCAACTACTACTTTTGACTGGCTTTGAACCTGGGTACTTCCTGTCCTGAGGCCGACATTTTACCTCTAGACAACCAAGGCCACATGTACTGCTGTTTGCCTGGTACATCAGATGAAAGATGCACCACAGAAATAAAAAGTAGAATAGCTGAGGTCAAAATAACATTTCAGAAAATGCAAAATGTTTTATGCAACAAATGTATGTCAATAGAAATGATTTCTCACTTCATCGTGAGAGTATTGTCTTTTTTTGGGGCACATCACGAGAAGAGGAAAGTTAGAATACTTAGTTACAACTGGCAAAATACAGGAAAGAGAGATCGTGGATGACAAATAGAGATACTAGATAGCTTGGTGTCATGGCATGGTAAACAGTCAACAACAGAATTGATACGATGCACTGTGGATAGAGAGTTCTGGGAGGACATGATTACCGACGTCAACCAGTATAGCACATGATGATAACTGTGTATTTATCCCTAAAAGTTCTAACTCAAATACATGTTTTCTTTTAATACATGGTTGTTTGGTCTCTGAGTTTCCTAAATACAGACTCAAGACATACATAGTTCATATGTCAAGGTCATTGATATCTTGACAGAAAGGTGCTGTCAGAATCTCTACTTAAGTATATACATTTTTTAAAAAAATATGAGCCCCGTCACGCCAAGTGGCGTATAGGGAATATGGTATTAGTGACCATAATTTTTTTTACAGACCTTCGACACATGATCTTTGGGGTAATGTATTCGGTATTGATGAGAGAGGCAAGAGCAGCAGGAATCGGCTCCCTCAATGAGATAGAGCTGTTTGCACAGAACAGAGACAAAGGGCGAGATTTGATAAAATATCTTTAAAAGAAAACTGCTAGAACAAAAATTCAGATAAGAGAAGGAGTATCTTGGTCTACGCCCTATGGGCTGGCTACGGCTCGAAAGGTCAATAGATAGATAGTCGTTATTACGCCTGTGCCGCTTTAAATTCCCTGAAAAAATCAGGTACCCATTTAAGGCTGGGTGAACCTGGAACCTTTGTAGTCCAGTTCACTAACCACTGAGCTATCGTGGCTCCCTCTCCTAAAGTATAATGGATATAAAATCAACATAAATATAAGGACATACCAAGATCCACAAGCAGATCCCATTATAATATAAAAAACACAGTATGATTAGTCTGCAGAACCTACCAATGATTTCATCACTAACATCCACGCATCTCTTCCACTTGTAACTTCCACGCATCTCTTCCACTATTAACATCCACGCTTTTCTTCCACTTGTAATATCCACGCTTTTCTTCCACTTGTAATATCCATGCTTCTCTTCCACTTGTAATATCCACGCTTTTCTTCCACTTGTAATATCCACGCTTTTCTTCCACTTGTAACATCCACGCTTTTCTTCCACTTGTAACATCCACGCTTTTCTTCCACTTGTAATATCCATGCTTCTCTTCCACTTGTAACATCCACGCTTTTCTTCCACTTGTAATATCCATGCTTCTCTTCCACTTGTAACATCCACGCTTTTCTTCCACTTGTAATATCCATGCTTCTCTTCCACTTGTAACATCCACGCTTTTCTTCCACTTGTAATATCCATGCTTCTCTTCCACTTGTAACATCCACGCTTTTCTTCCACTTGTAATATCCATGCTTCTCTTCCACTTGTAACATCCACGCTTTTCTTCCACTTGTAATATCCATGCTTCTCTTCCACTTGTAACATCCACGCTTTTCTTCCACTTGTAATATCCACGCATCTCTTCCACGCACCTCTTCCACTTGTAACATCCATGCTTTTCTTCCACTTGTAACATCCACATGTAAGAAATACAAAACCAACGCCCATTTACAAAAAAATGATTAAACAAAGTTGTTCCATTTTTTTCTGACAGCTGAAAATGTGTACAGCACAAGACAAAAGGAAGGTATCAACCTTGAACACAAGCAGTTTCCATATTTCTGTGGCTGATCACAGTTCTAGGCACGAACAAAAGTTCACATCTTTTAAAAGAATAGTCAACCACAGCTTTGCACACTTAACACAAAAGTTCACATCTTTCAAGAGAGCTGTCAACCTAACATTCACACCTGAACACAAAAGTTCACATCTTTCAAGAGAGCTGTCAACCTAACATTCACACCTGAACACAAAAGTTCCCATCTTTCAAGAGAGCTATCAACTTAACATTCACACCTGAACACAAAAGTTCACATCTTTCAAGAGAGCTATCAACTTAACATTCACAATTGAACACAAATGTTCACATCTTTCAAGAGAGCTGTCAACCTAACATTCACATCTTTTGAGAGAACTGCCAACCAGAACTTCATATTTCTAAAAAAAAAAAAAAAAAAAAGGGAAAAAGAAAAACTTATCTAAAATCTCAAAACTTAAAAATCATGTTCACATTTCTGAGCTATCAACCAAAGCTCCACACCTGAATACAAAATTCACATCTTCAAATGAACTGTCAGTCAAATTACACACCTGAAACCAAAACAAAGTTAGCACACTGCAGACTAACAACTGAGCTATCAACACACACATTTTGGCACAGTCTTTTAAGTTTCCACGATTGGGTTTTGTATGCCATGGTTTGAGAAGCCATCACAGACAAGTAACATAGAACAGATGTGGAGAAAAACAAGATGATACATGTGCATAATTTTATTTCTGAATCATAACTAGCAAGGACACAACATTCAGAAATATGAATTGTTGATCATTTTATTTCATTTAACACACAGCCCAATTAGTAGGGATTTGGCCAATGTGTGCACAGCTTTGTCCTAGTGAGAGACATACATCAATAACATATTACTGCTCTAGCAGACCTAGAGAAAGAGACATGTGACTAAAACCCTGCACAGATAGTAAGGTCACACTATAAAACAGATTACAACTTTGTACCAGATGAGACGAGCATGAAGATGTACTTTTGTTGAGCAAATCTGGATACATCTGCAAGTTTCATTTTAGTCACAGCTGCCCGCCTACAGATTGGATAAACAAGACCTCAAGTTTCATTTTAGTCACAGCTGCCCGCCTACAGATTGGATAAACAAAACCTCAAGTTTCATTTTAGTCACAGCTGCCCGCCTACAGATTGGATAAACAAAACCTCAAGTTTAATTTTAGTCACAGCTGCCCGCCTACAGATTGGATAAACAAGACCTCAAGTTTCATTTTAGTCACAGCTGCCCGCCTACAGATTGGATAAACAAGACCTCAAGTTTCATTTTAGTCACAGCTGCCTGCCTACAGATTGGATAAACAAGACCTCAAGTTTCATTCTAGCACTACAAGTAACATGCAAAAAGACTTCTGTCAACCGGATCTCAGTAAGTCTGCAAGATTCATGCTACCACTACAAGTAACATGCAAAAAGACTTCTGTCAACCGGATCTCAGTAAGTCTGCAAGATTCATGCTACCACTACAAGTAACATGCAAAAGACTTCTGTCAACCGGATCTCAGTAAGTCTGCAAGATTCATGCTACCACTGAAAGACCTGAAGATTAAAAAAAAAAAAAAAAAAAAAAAGAATAAAAGGAACAAAAAAAAAAAAAAAAAAAAAACAAGACCAGATATGTACGTAGTTGGAAGCTTCATTCCAGAAACAGACCCTCAAACAGAAAAGACTTTTGTCAATATGTCCGGACAAGTCTGCAAGTTTCATCCCAGTGACAGGAATGCAAATATAGCAAGACTTCTATCAACGAGACGTGAACAGGTCTGGAAGTTTCATCTCAGTGGCAGGAATGCAAGTATTGCAAGACTTTTACCAACAAGATGTGAACAAGTCCGTAAGTTTCATCCCAGTGACAGGAATGCAAATATAGCAAGACTTCTACCAGTTAGACGTGAACAAGTCTGGAAGTTCATCCCAGAGACAGGAATGCAAATATAGCAAGACTTCTACTAACAAGATGTGGATAAGTCTGCAAGTTTCATCCCAGTGACAGGAATGGAAATATTGCAAGACTTCTACTAACAAGATGTGGACAAGTCTGCAAGTTTCATCCCAGTGACAGGAATGGAAATATTGCAAGACTGCTAGCAACGAGATGAGAACAAGTCATGCCGAGACGTGAACAAGTTTCATTCTAGCACTAAAAGACTTTTCACATATATAAATAAGACTTCTTTTGACAAGATCTGGGAAGTTTCATTCTAACATCAGAACTGTCAATATAACAAGATTGCTACCAACCAGACATGGACAAGTCTGCAAGTTTCATTCTAACATCAGAACTGTCAATATAACAAGATTGCTACCAACCAGACATGGACAAGTCTGCAAGTTTCATTCTAACATCAGAACTGTCAATATAACAAGACTGCTACCAACCAGACATGGACAAGTCTGCAAGCTCACCCTAGTAACAAATACAATCAAATGCAGCCAGAAAGTAATGCTCCTACTAAATATGTCATTTTAAAAGCAGAAAAACTCCCTAAAAAACTGATTCTCTTGAAAGATGTGTGACAATGTAAGTATCTACTGCCAAATTATGCATCTTAAAAAGCCACCTGCGTGCACTATGTGCACACATTGTGCACAGTAAGCACATTTATGTACACATCTATACGTAACCAACTGGAAATATCTGGACGATTGGCACACCTACAACTGAGAAAATCAATGTCTGAAAAACAAAAATGAACAAGTAAACAATGAGAAACGAGAGAATCATAAATAATATAGTTACACTCAAGTGAAAGTTCACAAGCAATATACATATGTATAGATAGATATATATATATATATATATATAATATGACTAAACCGAAATGTCATAAATGTACACAGCAAACAAGACTTTCATCCCACTTGAGGTTCAATACAAACTAATATTGTCCGAGCTTATATGAAATGAATATACTCAAACATAATACAGGGCATTCTAACTTGCTATTGTAGCCTGTATCTCCTCAATAACTCGAACTTCAACAAAGATATTGCAATGACATTTGAAGAGGAGAATGTTCATTGTGTGGAAGATGTGTCTGTAGTGTATGTGTGTGTGTGTGATGTCTAGTTGTTGTGACATGCCTACCTGAACGTTCTTTTATGTTGAACTGTTACCTTGTTGTGAGTCCCCACACACGATAGTTGGGAAATGTGTTGTTATACTCAGTCGTAGCAAGTGTTTAGTGTACAGTACATGTGAGCTCACACACGATAGTTGGGAAATGTGTTGTTATACTCAGTCGTAGCAAGTGTTTAGTGTACAGTACATGTGAGCTCTCACACGATAGTTGGGAAATGTGTTGTTATACTCTGCAGGAGTGAGAGTTGTGGTAAAACCATTAAAGAAATCTACAGTTTGGTAGCGAGTGAGACACCCTATATAAGGCATTCAAACAAACCATTACTACAAAATTAAACATCTCATCAAAATACTTTCGTAAAATTCACACATGCAACTGAACCACTCCTACAAAATTAACATTTTCATCATCAAAATGTTCTCATAAAATTAATGCATCTAATCGAAACTTTTGTATCATGCTCATTAAAGCATCCAATCAAAACACCCCTATCAAATTAACTAACAAATAAAATCAAGACACATGTATCAAATTGATACATCCAATCAAAACACATGTATCAGACACATCCAATCAAAACACATGTATCAGACACATCCAATCAAAACACATGTATCAAGCTGACACATCCAATCAAAACATCTGTATCAAATTAATACACATGAAATGTATAAATACAGAACACAGGAACTTGAAAAAAAAAAGAAATATAAAAATTTGGATGAGTCACACAATCATGAACAATATAAAAATGCATGCTTCTCAATCAAACATAATCTCCACTACATCAGACCAGGCATGTGCACTCCTATAGACAGAGATCCCAGATGCAATCAAACTAATCATCATCTAGATTCCATATGATTTACTCCAGCTTTAGGATGTCCCATCTTCATATTTGCAAGAACATCATCGCGCGTTTTCCACGACGCCAGGCATTTGTTGCAGAGACACACACACACATCATACTGAGATTATCTCACACATTCTCCGTGAAGCAGAACATTTGATGAGAGACACAAGCACAGAATTCATACTGGGAACATCAATATCTCACACATTTTGATCTCAGAATACAGAACACTTGTTGGAGAGATACAAGCCTAAACTACATACTGGGAACATCAATATCTCACACATTTTGATCTCAGAATACAGAACACTTGGAGAGATACAAGCCTAAACTACATACTGGGAACATCAATATCTCACACATTTTGATCTCAGAATACAGAACACTTGTTGGAGAGATACAAGCCTAAACTACATACTGGGAACATCAATATCTCACACATTTTGATCTCAGAATACAGAACACTTGTTGGAGCGATACAAGCCTAAACTACATACTGGGAACATCAATATCTCACACTTTGATCTCAGAATACAGAGCACTTGGAGAGATACAAGCCTAAACTACATACTGGGAACATCAATATCACACACTTTGATCTCAGAATACAGAACACTTGTTGGAGAGATACAAGCCTAAACTACATACTGGAAACATCAATATCTCACATTTTGATCTCAGAATACAGAACACTTGTTAACAGTAGTTTTTAACTGCAGTTATTGTATGCCAAATATATTGTAAGTCTTATAATAATGCAGCAGGAGGTCGGATCTGGGAGTCATGATCCTGGTGGACCTACCTCCCTATAAATTTTCTCAAAAGCTTTTGATGGTAAAAAAAAAATGAGAGTATCTACAAAATGGGAGACTATCTGCCTGTATGGCAAGAGACTAGTTAGCTTGTTGCTGTGGCACAGTTAACAACAGAATAGATGCACTGTGGACAGGTAATTGTGGTAGGACATGATTATCAAGGTTAACCAGTATGGCATATCATGATATGATGGACACCTGAACTAAGAGGTGCCAGTATGGCACATCATGATGGACACCTGAACTAAGAGGTGCCAGTATGGCACATCATGATATGATGGACACCTGAACTAAGAGGTGCCAGTATGGCACATCATGATGATATGATGGACACCTGAACTAAGAGGTGCCAGTATGGCACATCATGATGGACACCTGAACTAAGAGGTGCCAGTATGAAAAAAATGACAGGACTAGTGATATTCACACAAAATTGAGTCCTCCTGGTCTTCAATAGAGATATAATGCTGGCGAACAAATAACTTGGACACATGGTCTTCAATAGAGATATAATGCTGGCGAACAAATAACTTGGACACATGGTCTTCAATAGAGATATAACGCTGGCGAACAAATAACTTGGACACATGGTCTTCAATAGAGATATAACGCTGGCGAACAAATAACTTGGACACATGGTCTTCAATAGAGATATAACGCTGGCGAACAAATAACTTGGACACATGGTCTTCAATAGAGATATAACGCTGGCGAACAAATAACTTGGACACATGGTCTTCAATAGAGATATAACGCTGGTGAACAAATAACTTGGACACATGGTATTCAATAGAGATATAACGCTGGTGAACAAATAACTTGGACACGTGGTCTTCAATAGAGATATAACGCTGGCGAACAAATAACTTGGACACATGGTCTTCAATAGAGATATAACGCTGGTGAACAAATAACTTGGACACATGGTCTTCAATAGAGATACAACGCTGGTGAACAAATAACATGGACACATGGTCTTCAATAGAGATATAACGCTGGCGAACAAATATAACTTGGACACATGGTCTTCAATAGAGATATAACGCTGGCGAACAAATATAACTTGGACACATGGTCTTCAATAGAGATATAACGCTGGCGAACAAATATAACTTGGACACATGGTCTTCAATAGAGATATAACGCTGGCGAACAAATAACTTGGACACATGGTCTTCAATAGAGATATAACGCTGGCGAACAAATAACTTGGACACATGGTCTTCAATAGAGATATAACGCTGGTGAACAAATAACTTGGACACATGGTCTTCATAGAGATATAACGCTGGTGAACAAATAACTTGGACACATGGTCTTCAATAGAGATATAACGCTGGCGAACAAATATAACTTGGACACATGGTCTTCAATAGAGATATAACGCTGGTGAACAAATAACTTGGACACATGGTCTTCAATAGAGATATACGCTGGCGAACAAATAACTTGGACACATGGTCTTCAATAGAGATATAACGCTGGCGAACAAATAACTTGGACACATGGTCTTCAATAGAGATATAACGCTGGCGAACAAATAACTTGGACACATGGTCTTCAATAGAGATATAACACTGGTGAACAAATAACTTGGACACATGGTCTTCAACAGAGATATAACACTGTGAACAAATAACTTGGACACATGGTCTTCAATAGGGATATAACACTGGTGAACAAATAACTTGGACACATGGTCTTCAATAGACAGCATCTGGACAGAGGGTATCAGCACAATCAGAAGCAATGGAAGCAAAGATGACAGACTGGATGATGAATCTCAAAAAACATGGTGACACCACGCACAAAGATCTAATCTATCATCATGGGAAAAAAGTCAACCATGTTAGTAATAAGATGAGAAGCGAGAATGAAATGAGAAGCGATAACAAGATGAGAAGCGATAACGAGACGAGAAGCGATAACGAGACGAGAAGCGATAACGAGACGAGAAGCGATGAGACGAGAAGTGATAACGAGATGAGAAGTGATAACAAGATGAGAAGTGATAACGAGATGAGAAGTGATAACGAGATG
The DNA here is from genome assembly GCA_032433765.1 of Megaustenia siamemsis. Classification (NCBI taxonomy): domain Eukaryota; kingdom Metazoa; phylum Mollusca; class Gastropoda; order Stylommatophora; family Ariophantidae; genus Megaustenia; species Megaustenia siamemsis. The sequence goes on along the minus strand of JAVIAB010000099.1, from coordinate 3,674,316 downwards.
AGAAGTGATAACAAGATGAGAAGTGATAACGAGATGAGAAGTGATAAAATAATGACAAAGCAAGTTCTCAAATTGTGAGCAACAGACACAATGAAAAAGAGGCCAAACTAGAGAAACACTAAGAAACATGGTAAGAGAAGCAATGACAGAGGAGATCTAATCCCATGCTGAGGTTGAGAATCTCTGACAGAACTCAAGCTACACACGAGACAAATAACAATCCACAGAGCCAAATGTAGAGCTGAAAGGCCACGGAGGTGGAGAAAAGTTCAGGAATTATGTTCAAATGCTGCTGCAGGGAGAATACTTATTCCCAGATCATCAAACTAATCTGTGTTGAAGCTGTCATAAGAGACTGCACATGTCTGATCTGAGTAACCTACTTTCTAAAACACGAGCACAACAAATAACTTCAAACATCTCCGTCCAACCACGCTCAAACCATATTTAAAAAAAAAAAAATCCGTAAAACGGCTACAATTTAAAAAATAAAATCACACACAGCCCTGTCAGTCATGAAACCATCGAAGTTTAAAATAACTGCCAAATAAAAAATATTAAACAGAATAGAAACAAATTAAACACACACTTTCAGTGAAGTATTTAGTTGTTTATGTTTTGCTAACGTAAGTTTTATTTCTGCTCATTTCGTTTTCAGTCACAAATTTTGATAAAAAATAAATAAATAAATAATTTTGTGTTTAAATATTCAGAAAAAAATGGCTAAAATAAAGTGAATTTCCTGGTATTTTATGGTGAAGGGTCATCTTTTAACCTGTCTCTGTGCTCGTGGAGGTCCCTGGGGCAGCGCTGTTGCTGTCGAGAGCATTATTGTTTGTGGGCGAGATATTGGAGTTGGCGGGCACTGCGTTGGAGCTGGTTGCAGCCATTTCCACGACAGTGTTTTTATAGTGAGGCGGAATCAGTACTGAGTTTAGAGTGGGTGCTATATTCAGTTCTGGGAGAAACAACAACACAGAGAGAATATCATTATTAGGCTGCAAAATAAAGTATCATTTGTAAAGAATATTATACATTCTATTCGTTCGTTCGTTCGTTCGCTTTCGTCAGCTTTGACCTCTGACGAAGTCCCACCCACTCAATTTTGTGGGACTGAATTTTGCGTGTAAAGTCTGTTTTATCCCATTACAGGATGCCCCTCGCCATGCAGGCAGATTTACTCCGACTTCAGAGGTACTAATTTTTAGGGAATTAGTAAAACCCAGGTGTCCTCGCCAGGGTACGAACCCCGGCTGTTGCCGTGGTAAGCCAACCGCCTATCGATTGCGCTAACCGGACACCCATACATTCTATTCTATTCATTCTATTTGATTCATGGAACCAATTTCATTGCAGTCAGGGCAGCCCCATATCCACTCCACTGCCAGTCCCAACATTTCTTGAAGCGACTGCAAGCTGATTGTTCCTGTAAGGTGTTGATTATAGATGAATCTGCTTTTCCCACTTTAGCATTCTAAATTGACCAGACACCTTTAGACTCCTCTGTCTCTCAATGTATACATCATCGTCCCACCCATTCTCCTCCTCTTCTCTTAAGGAGAGAAGGAACAAACTTGGCGATGTGATCTTTGTCCAGAGTCAGGATTCATTCAGAACCAGAGCAACCAGTGAACTTATTGACTATTTCATTGCCATGTACACCATGTACACCAGTGCGTCCTGGACAGTATTCCTAGGTCATCGTGCTCAATTTGAAGCCAGCCAAGATGAGCAATCCTGTGGCAGCAACGCTGTCAAACTTCTGTAGCATAGGGAGACTTTGGGGTCTTGGTAGCCTAGTTGGGAAAACCACTCAACTAGCTACTGGCGTTCTGACAAACTGTGTTCGATTCCAACTTGAAACTGTGTAAACTGTACTTGTGGTTGGAAAAATAAACTGTGGTCGACCCAGCCGCTGGCAGAAATGGGTACCAAGGTAGATCTCGAAGTAGGTGAAGAATGGTGCCTTACTCATGAGTTACGATGCTGGACGCGATACTAATATAGGAGTCTCCGAAAACTTCTGGGTAGGGGGCCGAGCACATATGAGTAAAACCCTTGTGCTAAGACGCTGATTTCAAATCTCGTATCTTTACCTTTACTTTGTGAGTCCGTCACCATGGCTGCATGATTCACATTTGTGTAAATATTATAATTTTATAAATAACTAAACAAAATAATTTATAAAGGATATTATAAACAACTAAACAAATATAATTTATAAAGGATATTATAAACAACTAAACCAAATATAATTTATAAAGGATATTATAAACAACTAAACCAAATATAATTTATAAAGGATATTATAAACAACTAAACCAAATATAATTTATAAAGGATATTATAAACAACTAAACCAAATATAATTTATAAAGGATATTATAAACAACTAAACCAAATATAATTTATAAAGGATATTATAAACAACTAAACCAAATATAATTTATAAAGGATATTATAAACAACTAAATCAAAACGTGCTGAAGTCGGATGTGTTGGGCCGAAGGGTGCAAATATAACAATTATACTGCGAACCACAACACAACGCAAACACGTCCACTATGTCCTTGTAAGGGTGGATGATGAAGAGGAATATTCTAGTTTACCATGATACTCTAGAATACTTTAGTCATCGGCGAACGCAACCAACCAACCAACTAAATCAAGTATAATTGATAAAGTTATTGAGTTATTGTTATTGAGTTAATTGCGAGTCGCCATCATTACACTCCGAACATGACCATACGTGCTCAGATCCCTCTTCAGCAAGTCCCGCAGTGTCCGGCTACTGACAACCCCAGTTCTGTGTTGGTTGATAAGTCATCTTATACCCCACTAAGTTTTCTCATTTCTGGATCTTAATTCCCATCTCTTTCATCCGAAGGAGTGACATGGACTCATGATTGTCGAAGTCCTTTCCACATCTCGGAAGGCATTGATGATGAACTAAATGAAATATGATTTGTAAAGAATATCTTTAGATAAAATACAAGGGGCAGGCCAAGACTTTATGCTGAGAACGAGAAGTAAGAGGAGAGAGCTAAAACAAGGCATATTTAAAGTTTATCTTTGTATCTATGGCTGGACATGCATGTCTTGTGTTATGGCAAAACTGCCATATCTGCCCCTTTCATAGTTGTTTGTTTTAACCCTTAATTACGATACCTATCTGTGACTGATGTGTTTACGATACCTATCTGAGACTGATGTGTTTACGATACCTATCTGTGACTGATGTGTTTACGATACTGTAGTAAAAAATTACTACAACTTAAATGTTGCATTAGGAGCTCTAAAAATAGTATTTTCTGTGAACTTTTTGATACACAGCCATGTATTTACACTAGGAGAGACAGGGGATTTCCTGGTTCAGTTGATTGATGACCTGACTTTGACCCCGCGGACTGGACATGTTACAATGTCTACCTGTATAGCTGCAGCAGCAAGCCCATCAGCATGTTCTGTCCACCTCATGGCATTTATTTGCTGCATTTCTTGACATAGAATGATTGTTTGATGTGAAACGATGATTCTTTTTTTTTTCACAATATACGAGTCGTATCTCATGAAATAATTAAAAAAAAAAAAAATCCCACCATCAATAGAAACAAATCCAATACTCATAGGTCACTGTGAGTAGTAACTAGGAAAGCACGGTGGGGTTGAGGGGTTCCAAGTGTTTGACCATGGTAAACTGTCATATTTTGAAGAATTTGTGTTTTGATGCAGTAATTTTTATGATGACATAATCTAGGAAATGTTGCAGTGTTTTTGGGTGCAGATGTTCAGAGTCTAGTACGCTGCCCTCATTCTTCAAATCAATATTTCTGGATGTTGTTTCCCCCCGATGCCACAAACTGGATGTTGTTTCCCGATGCCACAAACAAAATGTTAAATTGTTTAGCTAAAAGGATTTATGTGTCAATGATATTTAGTTAAATAGTGCTCATAAATAAAATGATCAAAGATTAGCCCTTTGGGGAGGGGGGGGGAGGGGGGGGGGGGTGTGGTTATGATACTAAATTTATAACCACAAAAGTCTGTGAATGTATACCAGAAGAATCGTGTGTATTTTATATTTCTGGATCAAATCAACTAAAGTTTGCTGTGTCAGAACATCCGTTTTTAGCATGAGTACATTTGTTGAACAATTTTACTTGACCTAGGCATCAACCATTTTAGCATGAGTACATTTGTTGAACAATTTTACTTGACCAGGCATCAACCATTTTAGCATGAGTACATTTGTTGAACAATTTTACTTGACCCAGGCATCAACCATTTAGCATGAGTACATTTGTTGAACAATTTTACTTGACCCAGGCATCAACATTTTAGCATGAGTACATTTGTTGAACAATTTTACTTGACCCAGGCATCAACCATTTTAGCCTACTCTTTCAGACTTTTCACTGCCAAGGGTTCGATAAGTCAGCTCATGTAGGGGGAGGTAATGGTTTATGTTTAGTCAACTGATGTAGGGGGAGGTAACGTTTATGCTTAGTCAGCTGATTGAATGGGAAGTAATAGTTTATGTTTAGTTAGCACATGCAATGGGAGGTAATGGTTATGTTTAGTCAACTTATGTAGGGGGAGGTAATGATTTATGTTTAGTCAGCTCATGTAGGGGGAGGTAATGGTTTATGTTTAGTCAGCTCATGTAGGGGGAGATAATAGTTTATATTTTGTCAGCTCATGTAGGGAGGTAATGGTTTATGTTTAGTCAGCTCATGTAGGGGAGATAATAGTTTATGTGTTTAGTCAGCTCATGTAGGGAGGTAATGGTTTATGTTTGGTCAGCTCATGCAGGGGAGGTAATGGTTTATGTTTAGTCAGCTCATGTAGGGGGAGGTAATGGTTTATGTTTAGTCAACTTATGTAGGGGGAGATAATAGTTTATGTTTAGTCAACTTACATAGGGTGAGGTAATGGTTTATGTTTAGTTAGCACATGCAAGGGAGGTAATGGTTTATGTTTAGTCAACTTATGTAGGGGAGGTAATGGTTTATGTTTAGTCAGCTAATTGAATGGAAGTAATAGTTTATGTTTAGTTAGCACATGCAAAGGGGAGGAAATGGTTTATGTTTAGTCAGCTCATGTAGGGTGAGGTAATGGTTTATATTTAGTCAGCTAATTGAATGGGAAGCAATAGTTTTATGTTTAGTTAGCACATGCAAGGGGAGGTAATGGTTTATGTTTAGTTACCACATGCAAGGGGAGGTAATGGTTTATGTTTAGTCAGCTCATGTAGGTTGAGGTAATGGTTTATGTTTAGTTACCACATGGAAGGGGAGGTAATGGTTTCTGTTTAGTTACCACATGCAAGGGAGGTAATGGTTTCTGTTTAGTTAGCTCATGTAGGTTGAGGTAATGGTTTATGTTTAGTTACCACATGCAAGGGGAGGTAATGGTTTCTGTTTAGTTAGCTCATGCAAGGGGAGGTAATGGTTTATATTTAGTCAGCTCATGTAGGGTGAGGTAATGGTTTATATTTAGTCAGCTGATTGAATGGGAAGTAATAGTTTATGTTTAGTTAGCACATGCAAGGGGAGGTAATGGTTTCTGTTTAGTTAGCACATGCAAGGGGAGGTAATGGTTTCTGTTTAGTTAGCACATGCAAGGCGAGGTAATGGTTTATATTTAGTCAGCTCATGTAGGGTGAGTAATGGTTTATATTTAGTCAGCTGATTAAATGGGAAGTAATAGTTTATGTTTAGTTAGCACATGCAAGGGGAGGTAATGGTTTATGTTTAGTTAGCACATGCAAGGGGAGGTAATGGTTCGTGTTTAGTTAGCACATGCAAGGGAGGTAATGGTTTATGTTTAGTTAGCACATTGAGGTGAGGTAATGGTTTATGTTTAGTTAGCACATACAAGGGGAGGTAATGGTTTATGTTCAGTGAATTAACAAATCGAAGTTGTCAGAAAACAAGACAGCAGTTACCATTTTGGGTAAAGTTGAAAAGGGGTGGTAGTTCTCTGCCACTGGGTAGCCGTGTGCTTGGATCTCTGAGTTCATCAAAGAATGCGTGTGCGCAGGCCTCCAACGGGGTCATGCGTCCAGATGGTGTGTACTCAAGGAGTCGGCTGACTAACAAGATGGCCTCAGATGGTGTCCGTGGACGAACACCTGTCAAAAAAATCACAGCCAGTATCTTAAAATCTGTGCGTGAGTGAGAAAACTAAAGATTCTGAATAGGAGAGATTTTATAAATTGAATCACCTAAAATAAAAGCTTAATTCTTCTGATTTTTCTTTCCATCCTCATTTGTCTTTCAGCATCAAGGGAAGATATAATTTGCGGTCCTTTGCTCTTCTGTTGCCACTCCTGCTGTTATGTTTCCTAGTGTTTTTAATATTCTATTATCTATCTTTTCGCGGTCAGACATTGAGTCTAATGTTCTTGCAACATTTATTAAAGCAAAATGTGTTATGATTTTATCTTTCTGTCTTATCACGTGGTCAAACCATTGTATCTGTTGTTTGTTTATATATTCTATGGCAGGAATTACTTCTAACTTTTTTCTCAGTTCTTCACTTCTCATCTTATCTCTCAGACTGTTTCCTGTCATTCATCTAACACATTTCATCATGGTATTGGTTATTTTCTGATTGTTCTTGCATCTAGGGTCCAGGACTGGCATTGTAGCACAACGTTGGGATGAAGATTGTATTGTAGTGTGTCCATTTTGCCTCTAGAGTTATTTCCTTGTTGGACAATAGTGGTGATAGCTGTCCAATGATTTGACAAACATTGTTGCATTTTGAGTCTATTTCTGCTGCTTGTGAATTATCATTTGTCTATAGACTTCCTAGGTATTTAAATTTCTCCACTTGTGTTTATTGTCTACGCCTATTTTAGTTTGAAAAGAAAGCAGGAGCAACGGAAAAGAGATGTTACCGTAAAATCTTAGATGTCTCAAACAAAGACCTATTTCAAACTGTGACAGCAAAACAATCATCATCAACAATATCACCCAAGCACTAAGAAATGTAGCAGTCAAATATCTGTGGATAAAGAGATACAGTGAAGGCGATGTTGCGGGGTAGGACAGCACACTGCGGAAGCCAACTGAGAGTATTACGCAACAAGATTTTTTTTTAGAACCCCAAGGAAAAAGAGGAAAACCACCATATTCTTGGTGAAGACAGATGAAAGCAGAGATGAAGATGATGGGGAAGACATGGAATGATCTTAAAAGAACGGCAAGAAACAGAACGGCTTGGAAAGTGTTTGTTGAAGACCTATGCTCCACAGGAAGCTGAAAAGGTAGAAGAAGAAGGCTAGGAGCTGCCCACATCAAATATTTGTGCAGGCATGTCACAAGATCCAACAGTTTTAGTTTACTCAAAAGGTCATCCTCACTGCACATCGGACAAGTGGTCAGGTCTCTTCTGAGAAAATATCCATCAAAATGTAGCGACTGACGAAACTGGTGTTGCATTCGTTCATAAGTCTTCTTGGCATTCCTACATGGCACTCTCATCTGGCATCTCCTACTTGGATATGATATCCATGAAGTCTATTCATGGCTGTGGATTCATTTTTGAAGTTTTTCATTCAGAATCCATGAGGGCATTCAGAATGTTACATCAGTCCATTGCCCTTCCGAACTCAAGATCAGCCAAAGTGCAAGTCTGTCAGCAAGTTCACTACCTCTGTACACCCACATGCATGAAAAAGAAGCAGATGCTTTTAAGAATAAACATCCCTAAAGACTGTACCACTGTCGTCGACACAGCCAGTTGGGATCTTTCTGGGCATTCTCACTGAGAAAACACACATGTGTATATGGCTGTGTCTCAAGCCATGCTAATACTTTTGTAACCGCCACAATTTTCATGGTCAGACTAATTGTGGTCAATGCAAAAGCACCACTGTCCTCCTTCACAGTTCTGCCTGCAACACGAGCCGTGAAAGCCCACGATCTCCGTACACGCCAAATAACAGACCAATCTGTGTAAACAACTGTGTCACTATCAGAAGAGTTCAAGATAATCAAGGCTTGCATATCTGTATCAAAGACAAATAAGTTTGTTGTCTACATTCTGTCTAGCGTGATGATAATGATGAGAAAGGACATATTAGATCCAACAACCTGGCCACAACCAAATTAAAGAAATGATAAAGATGGAAGTTGTCGAGTTAAACAAAAGACACAATGGACTGATGGAAGAGGCTGGACAGAGGAAGCATTCAAGCTAACGCAGGAACTGGCACACAAAGTCAAGAATGGAGAAAGAGTGTCAGCAAATGGATTATGTGGGTATGTCCAAAGACTGTGGGATCAGATAGTAAGTAAATGTTATGTATGGGGAATATGGTGTTAATGACCACATTTTTCTATGACCATGGCACATTTTTGGCTGATGTGGTCGGAATTATGCTAGGCCACCTTTACTTCTCAGTAAAACCTCTGGTACCAATTTTTAGGGCATTATTGGTGAACCCCAGAGCCTTGTCGACCCCCAAAAAAAAACCGCCACCTTACATCAAACCTAACCTTTCTTATCAGGAAGCAAGCACACTAATTGCTCAGCAACCAAGGGCTCACTGGATCAGATAGGCAAAACAAATTTTAAAAAAATAAATAAATAAAAAAAAAAAAAAGTAATATATTTTGTCAGTCATGAATATGTTTAGCCCAAACAGACATTTTGTCCATCCATTTCTAACAAACAACACAACGGTAGATGGAATACCTACAATAAAATTCAGAGAACAGATGGGAATTAAAGCATGCCTAGAGCATACATACAAACAACAAATTAAATGGTTCAGACACTTGGTAAGAATGTAACCAGACCAAACAACATCAAAAGCTTTCTTCTGCCTTAAAACAGGACAGCGAGCAACAGGGAGACAAAGGATAGGCGGAATAAAAAACATATGCAAGAACCTAAATATTTCTATCTTATCTTGTTGTCTAAGAATGAAGCAACATCTAAAAGGGACCAACAGAACAAACAATACAACATCTGCAGACATCAGATAATATTATAAATTCCCTCATTCTCCTGCGACGCTTCAAGACAAACACAGATGGACACAAGAACAAACAATACAACATCTGCAGACATCAGATAATATTATAAATTCCCTCATTCTCCTGCGACGCTTCAAGACAACACAGATGGACACAAGAACAAACAATACAACATCTGCAGACATCAGATAATATTATAAATTCAGTCTTTCTTTTGTGACGCCTCAGTTTTAGCCATGGTTTTATTTGTTTTGATGTTAGTATGTTCTGCATGACATTAAAATTACTTGTTGCCATACCTAGTCTTTTGTTTATTTCAGTTGTACATTTTCCATCACTGGTTATAGTATGTCCTAGGTAGTTGTAGTTATGCACAGTCTTCAGATGTATTCCTTCAACTGTGATATTTATTTGTAGGTCTTGGGAGATTTTTCTTTGTTTATGATCATAGTTTTAGTCTTTTTGATATTCATATCTAGTCCATATTTTTTGCTTGTCATGTTTATTACATTAAGTAATTGTTGTAGATCTTTAGGATTTTCTGCTAGTAGAACAGTATCGTCAGCATATTTTAGGTTATTGATTATCTTTCCATTAATTTGTAGGCCTGACATCTCTATGATGTTTTTTAAAGATTTGCTCAGTGTATAGATTGAACAAGCTTGGTGATAGGATGCATCCTTGTCTTACTCCTCTTTTTATATCAATGGGTGTAGAGTTCTCCTTGTTATATTTATTATTGCTGTTTGCTCCCAGTACAAATTACATATTAGTCGTATGTCTGTGTCGTCCAGATTTATATCTTTTAGGCAGTCTATAAGTTGATTATGGTGTATTCTATCGAAAGCTTTGGTGAAGTCTATGAAGCAGGCATATATTGGTTTATTACTTCTATTTACTTTTCAATCAATGTTCTCATGCAGAATATGGCTTTTTTTGTCCCACTGTCTTTCCTGAAACCAAATTGCTGCTCATTTAATTCAGTATTGATTTTATTCTGAATCTTCCTTGTATAACTTTTAGTAAAATTTTTTTTACCTGGCTCATTAGGCTTATTGTTCTAAAATCACTGTGTTGCTGTTGTGCATATTAAGACAGCAAACTGAAATCTAAATATTCCAATGTCTATCTATCTATCTATTGATCTTTTGAGCCGTAGCCGGCCCATAGGGCGTAGACCAAGATACTCCTTCTCTTATCTGAATTTTTATTCTAGCAGTTTTCAATTCTTTTAAAGATATTTTATCAAATCTCGCCATTTATCTCTGTCTGTGCAAGCAGCTCTATTTCATTGAGGGAGCTGATTCTGTTGCTTTTGCCTCTCTCAGCAATGTTCTTCTCAGTGTCTCTCTGGGTTTTCCTCTTTTCCTCTTACCTGTTGTTTCCCACATGAGGGCTTGCTTTGCTTTTCGGTTATTATCTCTTCTCATCACATGTCCAACATATGACCATCGTCTTTTCTTTATTACTGAAGATATTAGTGGTTGATTGGCGATTTCTCTATTTCCTCGTTTGTTTTGAATTCGTTCCACGCTATACCAAGTATTTTCCTTGGACATTTATTTTCGAATGCATTCAACTTTGTTTCTATATCTCTTGTTGTTTTCCAGCTTTCACACACATACGTAAGGGTTGATAGTACATTTGATTTGAATAGTCTAAGTTTTGTGTTTGTGCTGATGAGTTTTGATACAACTTTTCAAGGCTTCTGAAAGACATTGCTGCTTTAGCTATTCTGATTCTAATTTCTTTGTGTCCCCTTCTCGATCAATGTGACTTCCGAGATAGATAAAGTGATCGATCTCCTCCACTGGTTTGTTTTCCATGTATATTTTGTCATCTGTTGGAATTAAGCTTTCATGACTTTAGTATTTTCATGATTGATCTCAAGCTCAATTTTGCTGGCTACTGATGATAGTTCATTTGTGTTTTCATGCATCGTTTTTATCTGACTGCTGATGAGAGCTATGTCATCAGCAAAGTCGAGGTCCTCCAAATGGTCTCCTTGAATCCATTCGATGTCTTTATTACCAGTGCAGCATTTCTTCATTATGAAGTCCATAACTACAAATAACAAGGGCGATAAAATCACCCTTGTTATTGGAGTTGTTATGGACTTCATAATGAAGTATTCAAAATATTCCAATATGGCAGATGTTTATCCTGGTTTCTATAGCAACGATATGATGTTAGTAGTAAAAATAGTATTTTTTTTTTTACTAACAATACATTTACTATCAAATACATTATTATAATCATTATATCATATAAATTATATCATATAAAATAACTTAGTTAAAGTCATTTAATAAAAAAAGTAATTATGTCATTATCATACTCCCTTAAATTATCTCAATGTCTATCTATCTATTGACCTTTCGAGCCGTAACCGGCCCATAGGGCGTAGACCAAGATACACCTTCTCCTATATGAATTTTTGTTCTAGCAGTTTTCTTTTAAAGATATTTTATCAAATCTCGCCATCTGTCTCTGTTCTGTGCAAGCAGTTCTATCTCATTGAGGGAGCCGATTCCTGCTGCTCTTGCCTCTCTCATCAATGTTCTTCTCAGTGTCTCCCTGGGTTCTTCCTCTTTTTCTTTTACCTGTTGTTTCCCATATGAGGGCTTGCTTTGCTATTCGATTATTATCTCTTCTCATCAATCTCAATGTACCAAGTAAATTTTTCCCGTTCGCCAGCTTTTACCTCTGACGAAGTCCCTAGAGACTAGGAACTGAATTTTGTGTACTAATCCATTTTTCCCTGGCAGCCGTGTGCACAGAGGTCCCACGCCGCACAGGCAGATAACTCCAACTTCAGAGCTACTCATATTTTTTTCCATCGATGAGTAATTGACGTTTCAAGCCAGGCCTCATTGCTGAGACCTGGGGTGGTTGCCGTAGAGAGAAAATCATAAATAAAAATCCGGTGTAGCCGAGATTTGAACCCACAACCTCTCTGCCTCAAGGCCGGCGTCTTACCTGGAGACTAACCAGTCCCCGAATATACCAAGTATTTGAAACAAATGAATTCTTCTTTCCTCTCCCTCTGAGTTTACCAGACAAAAACACCTCTTCATGACCCACCATAAAAACCAATGTGCTGTTTTCAGCAAGCTGTGATGTCTGTACATGTCAGCCCCCGACTCCAGTTCAACACTTTCTGTATACTGGATTTGCCTGCCCTCTAAATGCCTACTTGCTTGGCCACACTGGTTAAGTCTGTTAATAGGGGCACTGCAAAGGAGTGGAGTAGAATGTGGATAGCTCTGGTTTTCCAATCCTGGCACCAGAAATCAGCTATGAGTCTCTCTCAGCCTTGTTGCTGACATTTGCTTCCACTCCCATATTTCAAAAATGAAGAATGTTGAGAATACCATGGACAAGCTAAGAAGAGCAATGAAAATGTTCTGAAAGAGGCTGTCAGCGAGCCACAGCCGATGGTTTGCGCCAGCATCAGTGAACCAGAACCATCCAGACCCTGCTCCGTCTCTCCACGGTGCCTCTAGTAACAGACTAACCTGACTAGTCTGGCCAAACAAATAGGGATCAAAGAGGGAAGACAACCCTGTACTCAAAATGTCATGCTGAAGTCATATGTGTTGGGCAGAAAGGCACAAATATCAGCTCTACTACAAACCACAACACACCGCAGACATGCCCACTTAATGTACTTTAAGGCAGATAATGAAGAGGTATACTCTTGTAGAAATCGGATGCAAGCAAGCAAAGAGGTCAAAGTAAAAAGAGAGCTAATCTCCAATATTTGAAAGAAACAATCTTCATTTGTTGGCCATGTAAGAAGGGAAACAGCTGGAATATAGGTAACAACTGGGAAAATTGAGGGACAAAGACAGAGGGAAGCAAAGAGAAAAGATACCAGACAGCTTAAGAGAATGGCTTGGCAGAAGGTCAACAACAGAAATGATAAATAACTGCCGAGATCGAAAGTTGTGGAGAGACATGGTCACCTACGCCAGGAGGTATGATACTTGATGACGATGATTTAAAAATTCAAGGTGTGTGGTACTCACTATACAGTCAATGGATATGCCCAGTTGTATAACATGAGACAATGCTGTTTCTTTAAAGATCATCACGTGTCAGACACTATGATTAGCCGTTCAGTTGTATGTACTATATTGTAGCATTTGTGACTTGTCTTGCTGTGGTGAATTTATCAGTTTTACATGAAACCGGTTGTTAGAAACTCTTCAGTTTGAAAGTGCACTAAAATTTGCTGACATTTTCCTGTTTGTTTACAGATAATTGTGAATTCTATCATTTTCACATTTTTGTTTGAAGATCTGATTGTTTCTGATACTTTTCTTTCGTTTTCTATCCTACAAGATGAAATGTCATGGATCTTAATAATTGTCACCAAGATTATGTGGAAAGTGATTTAGAAACACAGTTTTATTCAAATTAGAAGTGATTGATGAAAGTGATTTAGAAACACAGTTTTATTCAAATTAGAAGTGATTGATGAAAGTGATTTAGAAATAAGATTTTAATCAATTTAGAAGCGATTGATGAAAGTGATTTAGAAACACAGTTTTATTCAAATTAGAAGTGATTGATGAAAGTGATTTAGAAATAAGATTTTAATCAATTTAGAAGCGATTGATGAAAGTGATTTAGAAACACAGTTTTATTCAAATTAGAAGTGATTGATGAAAGTGATTAGAAATAAGATTTCAATTTAGAAGTGATTGATGAAAGTGATTTAGAAACACAGTTTTATTCAAATTAGAAGTGATTGATGAAAGTGATTTAGAAATAAGATTTTAATCGATTTAGAAGCGATTGATGAAAGTGATTTAGAAACACAGTTTATTCAAATTAGAAGTGATTGATGAAAGTGATTTAGAAATAAGATTTTAATCAATTTAGAAGTGATTGATGAAAGTGATTTAGAAACACAGTTTTATTCAAATTAGAAGTGATTGATGAAAGTGATTTAGAAATAAGATTTTAATCAATTTAGAAGTGATTGATGAAAGTGATTTAGAAACACAGTTTTATTCAAATTAGAAGTGATTGATGAAAGTGATTTAGAAATAAGATTTTAATCAATTTAGAAGCGATTGATGAAAGTGTTTTGAATTTGTGTGATGGAGATATTATATGCCTTTTCAACATTTTTTCACAATTCGGCAGGCGTTATGGATTATAAATCACACATGTGCACCCGCAATTTTTCTGCACAAATTGGTTTTTTTTTTTTTTGCAGTTCTACTAACTGTATTCTATTCGTAATTTGGAATATGCTAACACTTATATAACAATAAGTCTCAATGAAAGTTCACGGTATTCTCATTGTAAATTAATTTATTATGTTGAACCGTTATTTTGTAATAGCTTTTTAAATTTGGTATGTTGCATTTTATTACATAAACAGGGGTAGTTATTCCCCTTTTCATGAGAATGTATAATTCATTGAGCATAGACAAACAAACCTAGCAGTCAAAAAAGTATAAGATTGACTAGCATTTGACATAGTATCACAAAGAAGATGTGGCCAGTGCTTGAAGCTTCAATAACACAAAAGAGGACAGAATTGTTCACCTTTGACCATGGATGAGCTTTTATCTGTGGAAACTTGAACTCGGAATAGTTTGGGTTCATCTCTCGGATCTGCTCCCGTGTCGGAGTCCCGAGAACTTTGATTATCTCCACCAGTTGGTCGACCACTATCTCCAGGAAAAATTGGCTGGCCCAGCAATAACTCTGCCAGGACACAGCCTGCTGACCATACATCTGTTTGAAGAGAAACATCAGAGGCATCTAGCACCACTACTGGATAATTCATCTCTTAACCATGTACAGAAGCATCCAACAATTTCTACAAATGCTAGAACAAACATTTTGTATACTTTCTCTGCAACAACAACATGGGAGACAAAAACTACAGCAAACATTGATGGATATAAACAAACTAAACGTTTAAAGATACAAAACTACAGCAAACATTGATGGATATAAACAAACTAAAACGTTAAAGATACAAAACTACAGCAAACATTGATGGATATAAACAAACTAAAACATTAAAGATACAAAACTATTGTAAACATTGATGGATATAAACAAACTAAAACATTAAAGATACAAAACTACAGCAAACATTGATGGATATAAACAAACTAAAACATTAAAGATACAAAACTACAGCAAACATTGATGGATATAAACTGACTAAAACATTAAAGATACAAAACTACAGCAAACATTGATGGATATACTATAATAGCATTGACAGATGGAAAAAAAAAAAACAAGTAAAAAAAAAAGTAAATGATGCAATACTATAGCAAACACTGATAGATGCAAGAACAAGACAAATGAAAGACAAGTTACAGGGACTAAGAAAAAACTCAAAATGGAGCTACAGATTAATATTGATAAACAAAATAATGAAGTGTAACAAGACATGGCTTAACAAAGTGGAATATAAAGGAGCACCGATCGAGTTAGTGGATCACTTTACATCAGAGGAGGGCAACCTACAGCCCACGGGCCAGAACCAGTCCACCAAACTATTTTGACCAGCCCAGCCCTTGTGCTGGATTAAACAAAATTACTATACACTCCATTCCCTGAGTTAAACAATAAAATAAATAAATAAAAAGTCAAGTACCCCCGTCACGCCAAGTGGCGTATAGGGAATATGGTGTTAGTGACCATAAATTTTACAGACCTTCAGCACATGATTTTCAGGTGGTCGTATTACGCCCATGCCGCTTTACTTTCCCAGAAAAAAATCCGGTACCCATTTTAAGGCTGGGTGAACCCAAGCCGTGGGTTGGGATCGAACCCTACCTTTTGTCCTTTGTAGTCCAGTTCACTAACCACTGAGCTATCACGGCTCCGTAAATAAAATAAAAAGTAACACATAAATGCACAAACCTGAACCAGTAAGTTTTTATTTATAATTTATTGTTGAATTCCCCCCCCCCTCCCAATTTTTATGCTCACCACTCTCCTCTTCATTCCACACTCTCTTCTGTCTGTCTTCCATTCTCCATCGCTAGTGAATGCAAATTAAGTCATTGATATAATGGTTTCATCAGGTGATGGTCCTCTGCGACTTCATAATTTTCACATCTGTCTGGCCCGCAGAAAATAAAAGATTGCCCAGTGCTACTTTACATACACAGGCAGTGCAACATTATCGATCATGGAGGAGAAGCCAAGAAAGATGTTAAGCAAAAAATTAACAGAATAGGAACGGCTTAACAAAATATGTGCTGCAAAAAAAATGAAAACAGTCATCAAGATAAAACTATTCATACAAACATAAAAACAATTATTTGATAAGGTCACAGACATAGATCTTGAAAAGTACAAGACAAATAATACAGACATTATAAAAAGAACTGTTGGATGAAAATTATGAAGATGCGATGGTATGACAAGATAAGAAATAAAGATATATGGCAAAGAATAAAACAAGGACCAATCCAACAACAGATTATGAATAGCAAATGGAGATGGATTGGACACACACTAAGAAAACATGATGTCAGTATAGCAAAACAGGCACTGTCAGGGAACCCACAAGAGAAGAAAAAGCCTATAATGTCCAGGAATACACGGAGAAGAGAAGTCGTTGAACCCTTAAGAACATTGGTCTAGACTGGAGAGAAGTAGAGAAAATGTCTAAGAATAGGGGGTGGAGAGAAGTAGAGAAAATGTCCAAGAATAGGGATGGGTGGAGAGAAGTAGAGAAAATGTCCAAGAATAGGGATGGGTGGAGAGAAGTAGAGAAAATGTCCAAGAACAGGGATGGGTGGAGAGAAGTAGAGAAATGTCCAAGAATAGGGATGGGTGGAGAGAAGTAGAGAAAATGTCCAAGAATAGAGATGGGTGGAGAGAAGTAGAGAAAATGTCCAAGAATAGGGGGTGGAGAGAAGTAGAGAAAATGTCCAAGAATAGGGATGGGTGGAGAGACTTTGTCCATGGTCTATACTTCAAAAAGGGATTGATGAAACAACTGATACAAAAAACTAAAACAAACACTAGAACAAACGTAACTAGAATGAGATCAAACTAGGACCAAATATCAAAAGACTGTGTATCTAATTAAAAAAAAGACTCCAATCTTTACACAAAATAATTACCGATCTGGCAGGTATAGTCGGTGGCCCCAAATATCAACTCAGGGGCCCGGTAGTAGCGGGAACAAATGTAGGACACATTTGGCTCCCCTCGGACTAATACTTTAGCGCTGAGGAGAAAACAATAAACATTCTCTAAGGCATTGAAATGCACTTCTGTTTTCTGTTGAAAAATTTTTTTGTCTTTACAATCTATCAAACAATCATTCTTTTGGGCGAAAATGGTAAACAGGGTGGATATGTAAAACTGTCATTGTTCTACTATCTTTTTTGTTATGAATCAGAGTTTACACAACTACAATGTATTTTGTTAAAGTTCTGGACAAGTCTCTCAATATCTGCAAGGGAGATGATGCCCACTCTTGTTGCCTCTCATATCAGTGTTCTTCTTAGTTGGCCTCTTTTCCTTTTTTTCACTGTTTCCAATTTGGGCTCATTCTAATATTATCTTATTGTCTCTTCTCATCACACGGCCAATATATGACCACGTTCTCTTAATGTTTCCTCTCATGACCAGACCAACATATGTTGTTGTTGTTGTTGTTGATGCATTCGCCAGCTTTCAACTCTGACGAAGTCCCTAGAGACTAGGAACTGGATTTTGCATGTTAATCCATTTTTCCCTCGCAGCCGTGTGCACAGGGGTCCCTCGCCGCCAGGCAGATAACTCCGACTTGGAGGTACTCATGTTTTTTCGTTGATGAGTAACTGACATTTCAAGCCGGGCCTCGCTGCTGAGACTAGGAGTGGTTGCCGCAGAGAGAAATCATAAATGAAAATCCCAACCGGTGGAGCCGAGATTTGAACCCACAACCTCTCTGTCCCGAGGCCGGCATCCTGCCTTGAGACCAACCAGTCCCCATGTACTTGGAATATGAGGAAACTGCAACAAGGAACACTTTTCATGCATAGCCTGCATGGTTCCTGCCGCCTATCCACCATATACCAGAAGTTCACGTCCTCCGAAAGTGATGATCGTCATATTTCTTTAAAATGTATAGCGCTTGATGATGTTAGGCCATCGTTGTTGATCCAATTTGGAACATATAATTACGCAATAATTACGCCATTACGATGATGTAGAACACATAACAATCGCACAAGCACAGCAATGCGTGCCCTTTAGATTCTTGATTGCTCTAGTGAATGTAGCCTACGACGAACAGAACATGGTGCAAATTCCTAAAGAGATAAAACTGCGGCTGACGAAGCATTTCACATTAATAACTTGCATCAAGCAAATCCAACAATGGTCATAAACAGTACCAATGTGACGTAAAGCGCATACAAGCCTAGATGATGGAAGGTCACATTCACAACACTTGATTTGTTGAAAATGGAATATCGTCGGCGTACGACATTGTTTTACTAGCGCAGATGTAATAAGTAGATCATTATCTTCACTTTAACACATAGGAGTGCAATGGAAAACTGAAATTAATCAGACATCTAATGCACTTTTTGCAGGGATCGAGAGAACGTGGACAAGATCCCACCATCTTAGAAACAGAAGTCTATTATAAGACCAACATATGACCACCTTTTCTCTTAATGTCTCTTCTCATGACCAGACCAACATAAGACCACCTTCTTCTCTTAATGTCTCTTCTCATGACAAGAACACATATGACCACCTTCTTCTCTTAATGTCTCTTCTCATCATAAGACCAACATAAGACCACCTTCTTCTCTTAATGTCTCTTCTCATGACCAGACCAACATAAGACCACCTTCTTCTCTTAATGTCTCTTCTCATGACAAGACCAGCATATGACCACCTTCTTCTCTTAATGTCTCTTCTCATGACAAGACCAACATATGACCACCTTCTCATCACAAGACCAACATATGACCACGTTCTTCTCTTAATGTCTCTTCTCATGACAAGACTAACATATGACCACCTTCTTCTCATGACAAGACCAACATATGACCACATTCTTCTCATGACAAGACCAACATATGGACCACTTCTTCTCATCAAATGACCAATATAAAACCACATTCTTTCTTAATGTCTCTTCTCATCACATGACCAAAAATAACCAGCTTCTTTTAATGTCTCTTCTCATCACAAGACCAACATATGACCACCTTCTCATCACAAGACCAACATATGACCACATTCTTCTCTCAATGTCTCTCTCATGACAAGACCAACATATGACCACGTTCTTCTCATGACAAGACCAACATATGACCACCTTCTTTCATCAAAATGACAAATATATAACCACATTCTTCTCTTAATGTCTCTTCTCATCACATGACCAAAAAATAACCAGCTTCTTTTAATGTCTCTTCTCATCACAAGACCAACATATGATCACCTTTTAATCACAAGACAACCATATGACCACCTTCTAATCACAAGACCCACATATGATCATGATCACCTTTTAATCACAAGACAACCATATGACCACCTTCTAATCACAAGACCAACATATGATCACCTTCTAATCACAAGACCAACATATGACCACCTTCTAATCACAAGAGCAACATATGATCACCTTCTAATCACAAGACAACATATGATCACCTTTAATCACAAGACCAACATATGACCACCTTTAATCACAAGACCAAAATATGATCACCTTCTAATCACAAGACCAACATATGAGCACCTTCTAATCACAAGACCAACATATGATCACCTTCTTCTCTTAATGTCTCTTCTCATCACAAGATCAACATATGACAACTTTCTTCTCTTAATGTCTCTTCTTATCACAAGACCAACATATGACACCTTATTCTCATCACAAGACCAACATATGACCACCTACTTCTCATCACAAGATCAACATATGACCACCTACTTCTCATCACAAGATCAACATATGAGACACTTTTTTCTCATCACAAGATCAACATATGACCACCTTCTTCTCATCACAAGATCAACATATGACACCTTCTTCACTTAATGTCTCTCTCATCACAAGACCAACATATGACCACATTCTTCTCTTAATGTCTCTTCTCATCACAAGACCAACATATGACCACCTTATTCTCATCACAAGACCAACATATGACCACATTCTTCTCTTAATGTCTCTTCTCATCACAAGACCAAATATGACCACCTTATTCTCATCACAAGACCAACATATGACCACCTTCTTCTCATCACAAGACCACATATGACCACTTTCTTCTCATCACAAGACCAACATATGACCACCTTCTTCTCATCACAAGACCAACATATGACCACCTTCTTCTCATCACAAGACCAACATATGACCACCTTCTTCTCATCACAAGACCAACATATGACCACCTTCTTCTCATTACAAGACCAACATATGACCACTTTCTTCTCATCACAAGACCAACATATGACCACTTTCTTCTCATCACAAGATTAACATATGACCACCTTCTTCTCATCACAAGGCCAACATATGACCACCTTCTTCTCATCACAAGGCCAACATATGATCACCTTATTCTCATCACAAGGCAACATATGACCACCTTCTCATCACAAGGCAACATATGACCACCTTCTCATTACAAGACCAACATATGACCACCTTCTTCTCATCACAAGGCCAACATATGACAACCTTCTTCTCATCAAAAGACCAACATATGACCACCTTCTTCTCATCACAAGACCAACATATGACCACCTTCTCATCACAAGACCAACATATGACCACCTTCTCATCACAAGGTCAAAATATGACCACCTTCTTCTCATCAAAAGACCAACATATGACCACCTTCTTCTCATCACAAGACCAACATATGACCACCTTCTTCTCATCACAAGACCAACATATTAATACCTTCTTCTCTTGACAAGACCAACATATGACCACATTCTTCTCATGACAAGACCAACATATGACCACATTCTTCTCTAATGTCTCTTCTCATGACAAGACCAACATATGGACCACCTTCTTTCTCATCACAAGACCAACATATTAATACCTTCTTCTCTTGACAAGACCAACATATGAACACATTCTTCTCATGACAAGACCAACATATGACCACCTTCTTCTCTTAATGTCTCTTCACATGACAAGACTCACAACATATGACACCTTCTTCTCATGACAAGACCAACATATGACCACCTTCTTCTCATGACAAGACCAACATATGACCACCTTCTTCTCATGACAAGACCAACATATGACCACCTTCTTCTCATCACAAGACCAACATATGACCACCTTCTTCTCATCACAAGACCAACATATGACCACCTTCTTCTCATTACAAGACCAACATATGACAACCTTCTCATCACAAGACCAACATATGACCACTTCTCATCACAAAGTCAACATATGACCACCTTCTTCTCATCAAAAGACCAACAATGACCACCTTCTTCTCATCACAAGACCAACATATGACCACCTTCTCATCACAAGGCCACATATGACCACCTTCTTCATCACAAGACCAACATATTAATACCTTCTTCTCTTGACAAAACCAACATATGACACATTCTTCTCATGACAAGACAACATATGACCACCTTCTTCACATCAGAAGACCAACATATGACCACCTTCTTCACATCACAAGACCAACATATGACCACCTTCTTCTCATCACAAGACCAACATATGACCACATTCTTCTCTTAATGTCTCTTCTCATGACAAGACCAACATATGACCACCTTCTTCACATCACAAGACCAACATATGACCACCTTCTTCACATCACAAGACCAACATATGACCACCTTCTTCACATCACAAGACCAACATATGACCACCTTCTTCACATCACAAGACCAACATATGACCACCTTCTTCTCATCAAGACCAACATATGACCACCTTCTCTCTTAATGTCTCTTCTCATGACAAGACCAACATATTGACCACGTTCTTCTCATGACAAGACCAACATATGACCACCTTCTTCTCATCACAAGACCAACATATGACCACGTTCTTCTCCTGACAAGACCAACATATGACCACCTTCTTCTCATGACAAGACCAACATATGACCACGTTCTTCTCCTGACAAGACCAACATATGACCACTTTCTTCTCATCACAAGACCAACATGACCACCTTCTTCTCATCACAAGACCAACATATGACCACCTTCTTCTCATCACAAGACCAACATATGACCACCTTCTCATCACAAGACCAACATATGACCACCTTCTTCTCATCACAAGACCAACATATGACACCTTCTTCTCATCACAGACCAACATATGACCACCTTCTTCTCTTAATGTCTCTTCACATGACAAGACCAACATATGACCACCTTCTTCACATCACAAGACCAACATATGACCACCTTCTTCACATCACAAGACCAACATATGACCACCTTCTTCACATCACAAGACCAACATATGACCACCTTCTTCTCATCACAAGACCAACATATGACCCTTCTTCTCATCACAAGACCAACATATTAATACCTTCTTCTCTGACAAAACCAACATATGACCACATTCTTCTCATGATAAGACCAACATATGACCACCTTCTTCTCTTAATGTCTCTTCACATGACAAGACCAACATATGACCACCTTCTTCACATCACAAGACCAACATATGACCACATTCTTCACATCACAAGACAAACATATGACCACCTTCTTCACATCACAAGACCAACATATGACCACCTTCTTCACATCACAAGACTAACATATGACCACTTTCTTCTCATGACAAGACCAACATATGACCACCTTCTTCTCTTAATGTCTCTTCTCATCACAAGACCAACATATGACCCCTTCTTCTCATCACAAGGCTAACATATGATCACCTTCTTCTCTTAATGTTCTTCTCATCACGAGATCAAATATGATCACCTTCTTCTCTTAATGTCTCTTCTCATGACCAGACCAACATATGACCACCTTCTTTCTCTTAATGTCTCTTCTCATCACGAGATCAACATATGATCACCTTCTTCTCTTAATGTCTCTTCTCATGACCAGACCAACATATGACCACCTTCTTCTCTTAATGTCTCTTCTCATCACAAGACCAACTATGACCACCTTCTTCTCATCACAAGATCAACATATGACCACCTTCTTCTCATCACAAGATCAACATATGACCACTTTTTTCTCATCACAAGATCAACATATGACCACCTTCTTCTCATCACAAGACCAACATATGACCACCTTCTTCTCTTAATGTCTCTTGTCATGACAAGACCAACATATGACCACCTTCTTCTATCACAAGATCAACATATGACCCCTTCTCATCACAAGGCCAACATATGACCACCTTCTCTCTTAATGTCTCTTCTCATCACAAGACCAACATATGACCACCTTTCATCACAAGGCCAACATATGACCACCTTCTTCTCTTAATGTCTCTTCTTATGACAAGACCAACATATGACCCACGTTCTTCTCCTGACAAGACCAACATATGACCACCTTCTTCTCATGACAAGACCAACATATGACCACCTTCTTCTCATCACAAGACCAACATATGACCACCTTCTTCTCATCACAAGACCAACATATGACCACCTTCTTCTCATCACAAGACCAACATATGACCCCTTTCTTCTCATCACAAGGCCAACATATGACCACCTTCTTCTCATCAAAGACCAACATATGACCACCTTCTTCTCATCGCAAGACCACAACATATGACCACCTTCTTCTCATCGCAAGGACCACAACATATGCCAACGTTCTTCTCATCACAAGACCAACATATGACCACCTTCTTCTCATCACAAGACCAACATATGACCACCTTTTCTCATCACAAGGTCAAACATATGACCACCTTCTTCTCATCACAAGACAAAATATGACCACCTTCTTCTCATCACAAGACAACATATGACCACCTTTCTTCTCATTACAAGACCCAACATATGACCACTTTCTTCTCATCACAAGACCAACATATGACCACTTTCTTCTCATCACAAGATTAACATATGACCACCTTCTTCTCATCACAAGGCCAACATATGACCACCTTCTTTCTCATCACAAGGCCAACATATGATCACCTTATTCTCATCACAAGGCAACATATGACCACCTTTCTCATCACAAGGCAACATATGACCACCTTCTCATTACAAGACCACATATGACAACCTTCTTCTCATCAAAAGACCAACATATGACCACCTTCTTCTCATCACAAGACCAACATATGACCACCTTCTTCTCATCACAAGACCAACATATGACCACCTTCTCATCACAAGACCAACATATGACCACCTTCTCATCACAAGGTCAAAATATGACCACCTTCTTCTCATCAAAAGAGACCAACATATGACCACCTTCTTCTCATCACAAGACCAACATATGACCACCTCTTCTCATCACAAGACCAACATATTAATCCTTCTTCTCTTGACAAGACCAACATATGACCACATTCTTCTCTTAATGTCTCCTTCTCATGACAAGACCAACATATGACCACCTTCTTCTCATCACAAGACCAACATATTAATACCTTCTTCTCTTGACAAGACCAACATATGACCACATTCTTCTCATGACAAGACCAACATATGACCACCTTCTTCTCATCACAAGACCAACATATGACCACCTTCTTCTCATGACAAGACCAACATATGACCACCTTCTTCTCATGACAGAGACCAACATATGACCACCTTCTTCTCATCACAAGACCAACATATGACCACCTTCTTCTCATCACAAGACCAACATATGACCACCTTCTTCTCATTACAAGACCAACATATGACAACCTTCTCATCACAAGACCAACATATGACCACCTTCCTCATCACAGTCAACATATGACCACCTTCTCTCATCAAAAGACCAACATATGACCACCTTCTTCTCTCATCACAAGACCAACATATGACACCTTCTTTCATCACAAGGCCAACATATGACCACCTTCTTCTCATCACAAGACAACATATTAATACCTTCTTCTCTGACAAAACCAACATATGACCACATTCTTCTCATCACAAGACCACATATGACCACCTCTTCTCATCACAAGACCAACATATGACCACCTTCTTCTCATCACAAAACCAACATATGACCACATTCTTCTCATCACAAGACCAACATATGACCACCTTCTTCTCATCACAAGACCAACATATTAATACCTTCTTCTCTTGACAAAACCAACATATGACCACATTCTTCTCATGATAAGACCAATATATGACCACCTTCTTCTCTTAATGTCTCTTCTCATGACAAGACCAACATATGACCACCTTCTTCTCTTAATGTCTCTTCTCATGACAAGACCAACATATGACCACCTTCTTCTCATCACAAGACCAACATATGACCACCTTCTCATCACAAGACCAACATATGACCACCTTCTTCTCATTACAAGACCAATATATGACCACCTCTCATCACAAGACCAACATATGACCACCTTCTCATCACAAGACCAACATATTAATACCTTCTTCTCTTGACAAGACCAACATATGACACCTTCTTCTCATGACAAGACCAACATATGACCACCTTCTTCTCATCACAAGACCAACATATTAATACCTTCTTCTCTTGACAAGACCAACATATGCCACCTTCTTCTCATCACAAGACCAACATATTAATACCTTCTTCTCTTGACAAGACCAACATATGACCACATTCTTCTCATGACAAGACCAACATATGACCACATTCTTCTCTTAATGTCTCTTCTCATGACAGACCAACATATGACCACCTTCTTCACATCACAAGACCAACATATGACCACCTTCTTCACATCACAAGACCAACATATGACCACATTCTTCTCTTAATGTCTCTTCTCATGACAAGACCAACATATGACCACCTTCTTCACATCACAAGACCAACATATGACCACCTTCTTCACATCACAAGACCAACATATGACCACCTTCTTCACATCACAAGACTAACATATGACCACTTTCTTCTCATGACAAGACCAACATATGACCACCTTCTTCTCTTAATGTCTCTTCTCATCACAAGGACCAAAATATGACCACCTTCTTCTCATCACAAGGCTAACATATGATCACCTTCTTCTCTTAATGTCTCTCTCATCACGAGATCAACATATGATCACCTTCTTCTCTTAATGTCTCTTCTCATGACCAGACCAACATATGACCACCTTCTTCTCTTAATGTCTCTTCTCATCACGAGATCAACATATGATCACCTTCTTCTCTTAATGTCTCTTCTCATGACCAGACCAACATATGACCACCTTCTTCTCTTAATGTCTCTTCTCATCACAAGACCAACATATGACCACCTTCTTCTCATCACAAGATCAACATATGCCACTTTTTTCTCATCACAAGATCAACATATGACCACCTTCTTCTCATCACAAGACCAACATATGACCACCTTCTTCTCATCACAAGATCAACATATGACCACTTTTTTCTCATCACAAGATCAACATATGACCACCTTCTTCTCATCACAAGATCAACATATGACCACCTTCTTCTCTTAATGTCTCTTGTCATGACAAGACCAACATATGACCACCTTCTTCTCATCACAAGATCAACATATGACCACCTTCTCATCACAAGGCCAACATATGACCACCTTCTTCTCTAATGTCTCTTCTTATGACAAGACCAACATATGACCACGTTCTTCTCCTGACAAGACCAACATATGACCACCTTCTCATCACAAGTCAACATATGACCACCTTCTTCTCATCACAAGACCAACATATGACCACCTTCTTCTCATCACAAGACCAACATATGACCACCTTCTTCTCATCACAAGACCAACATATGACCACCTTCTTCTCATCACAAGGCCAACATATGACCACCTTCTTCTCATCAAAAGACCAACATATGACCACCTTCTTCTCATCGCAAGACCACAACATATGACCACGTTCTTCTCATCACAAGACCAACATATGACACCTTCTTCTCATCACAAGGTCAACATATGACCACCTTCTTCTCATCACAAGACCAACATATGACCACCTTCTTCTCATCACAAGGTCAACATATGACCACCTTCTTCTCATCACAAGACCAACATATGACCACCTTCTTCTCATCAGAAGACCAACATATGATATCTGGCGAAGTCCCTTGAGAATTAATTTTGTGTGTATAACTTTTTTTCCTACCAGAAGCTGTGTGATCAGGTGTCCTTAGTTCACACAAGTGCACACAGGAACTCCTGTTTTTCACGAGGGCTAGACGTCAGATCTCACTACCCTGAGAGAGCTAAACGTCAGATTTCACTACCCAGAGAGGGCTAGACGTCAGATTTCACTACCCTGAGAGAGCTAAACGTCAGATTTCACTACCCAGAGAGGGCCAGACGTCAGATTTCACTACCCAGAGAGGGCTAGACATCAGATCTCACTACCCAGAGAGAGCTAGACATCAGATCTCACTACCCAGAGAGGGCTAGACATCAGATCTCACTACCCAGAGAGAGCTAGACGTCAGATCTCACTACCCAGAGAGGGCTAGATGTCAGATCTCACTACCCAGAGAGGGCTAGATGTCAGATCTCACTACCCAGAGAGGGCTAGACGTCAGATCTCACTACCCAGAGAGGGCCAGAAGTCAGATCTAACTACCCAGAGACTAGGTGAGGGTACACCCACGAAGAAACCACAGATTTTATTACTTTTTTCAATTTCCCAACACATGTGGTGAGGATCAAACCTGGGACCTTCTTCTCCAACGGTTCATATCTTACCTCTAGACCACACTGTAAACAACCCCCCCCCCCCATTGTTATTTTGATTTTTTAAGTTTAATTCTTGATACTGAGCACAGAAAGATAACAGTACCTGTTGTGTTGCATCATCATCATCATGTTACATCCAAGTTTAACAGAAGAAGAGACCGATTGCAGTCAGACCTGACCTGAGTTCTTGTGTGACACCAACAACTGTCTCCATGCCCAGCAGTCTTCAATTTTCATGAGCATGTTCATCAAGTCACTCAGAAAACGTACTTGTGATGTTGCTATGTGCCCTGCCTACACCATCAGTGATGTTGCCATGTGCCCTGCCTACACCATCAGTGATGTTGCTATGTGCCCTGCCTACACCATCAGTGATGTTGCTATGTGCCCTGCCTACACCATCATGGCTGAGAGAGCAAGTAGTTATAGAACCTTGCACAGCTCTCCGACAGTCATACTTTAGTTGTTTTGATTGTTCATTTCATAAACATAACTGTATATGATTCTTCTATGGTACAATCAAATTGATAAGTGGAAGCTTAACTTACATAATGATAACACATACAATCCATCTTGTACAGGTTTCCCTTAATTTGTTAGGAATTTTCTTAAAAATTGACCTATAAGCCTTACACTGCACTTTGTAAGGGAAAATAAACAAAATGTGCAACTTTCCACATTTTAAAAATATAAAAATAAATCTACACATAACATTTTATGAAAATAGATTAGTGTAACATGTTCTAGCTAATCAAATTTTTTTTGAGTTATTGAGTTATTTGCGGGCCATCATCACTGCACTCCGAACATGTCCACAGGTGCTCAGATCCCCCCTCAGCAATTCCCGCAGTGTCCGGCGACTGACGACTCCAGTTCTATGTTGGTTGATAAGTCTTCCTACACAGCCACTAAGTTTCTCATTTCTGGCTGTGCCCACCTTAACTCCCATTTCCATCATCCGAAGAAGTGACGTGGATCTGTGTTTGTTGAAGTCCTGTGCTCTTCCCACTTCTCGGAGGGCACTGATGATGTCCGCCCTATCCATTGGTTGCCCATCCTCAACGACAGTGCAGCTAGCCAACCTGTCCGTTTTTCATTTCCCCGTACTCCCGCATGTCCAGGGACAAAGACAAAAGTGACCTTACGTATATTGGATTTCTGCAACGACTCTACCCATTGCATGCGTGCAGAACCCGCCTCCACTTTTTTTATCATGCTCATCGAATCACTCAGAATACATGCATGGGTGTAGTCTTGTGACTCTAACCATTTGAATGCCTTGGTCACTGCCATCACTTCCATTGTCATGCTACTCGTGGTCATGACATATGCACCACTGCCTTCGTAGACTATTCTGCCTGCAGAGCGTGCTGTAAATGCCCATGCACTTCTTTCGTGTCGTCTTACAGATCCGTCTGTATAGACGACTGCATCTTTCTCATCGGTGTTATCGCAGATGAGACCGTTGACCTCAGCATTAACGACTTCCCTACTTTCCCTGTCAAGTGTGACAATACACGAGAAAGTCCACTTGAAAGACGTAGGCACCAGTATCCACTCCTCACCAACGCTGATATTGGTAAGCCCACAGACCTGTTTGATGACATCTTCTGCTCGGCCCACCCATGATTTGCCTCCTGGCACCTTTCCATGTGTTGAGCACGTGGTGCAATGGATGCTCTTTATCTGTACTAATCTTCGGGTATGCTCGTGCTCTCCAGATCTTGATTCTGTCATCCATGGTTGGAAAGTCAAGAAGATACCTCATTGCTACACTGGGAGTGTCCCTTGTACATCCTAAGATAATGCGCATCGCTTCATTTTGTATTTTCTCCAGCCTATCAATTTGAGTCGTACTGACAGTAACAATTGCCAGGGCATACTCGATTGGTGCGAGGACTAATCCATGGAACAGAAGAGTAAGCAGCCTCTGCTTGATGATTTTGTTATCACATGGTCGACGTGGTCCCGAAAACACAGGCTGCGATCAAACTTAACTCCGAGGTATGTCATCAACTTGTCCCTGGTCACCTCATCAGCTCCCATTCGTACTACCGGTGTGGTCGTATTAACGATATGATTGTTAAGGGAGAACCATGAAATTGACGCTTTATTAGGATTAACCAAGGCACCTGAAACCCCACACCAGGAAGAAATGCGATCGAGTTCGTCTTGCATTGTGGAGGCGATTCCCCGCCTGTCTCTTCCCTGTCGATATACCAGAATATCATCAGCAAAAGTCATAGTTCTTACCCTCCCATCCAACTGTCGTTCCGTGATCGTTATTGTGTACATGTTAAATAGAACTGGAGACAATGGTGAGCCTTGTGGCAGCCCAGGACAAATGGATGTTGGCTCGGAAGACCAACTTCCACATCTGAGTATCACCTTCCTCTGAAACAGTGCCGCGGCGATCCATCTAATGAGGAAGGGGTGCACCGTCAGTTTGAGGAGCAGATGCATGAGATATTCAAATGGTACCATGTTGTATGCATCCTCCAAATCTAAGCAGCAGCACGTCTCCTCTCGTCTGTGGAAGCCTTCGAAGATGTCATAGGTAAAGACTGCAGCGTTGACCCATGTCTCTTTGTTATATCTATAACCTCCGAGTTTGGGCGGGAATGCGCGTTTCTGTTCAAGGTGACAGGTGAGGACACGGGCAACAATTTTCTCCAGCAGCTTGCCCGCAGTGTTCTTCATTGTGATTATTCTGTAGGCACTGATCTGAGAATGGCCCTTGTTTGGCTTATAACTTATTATACCATGCTTAGTTTAAACATGTTCTAGCTAATCAAATTATTGTACCTAGCTTAGTTTAAACATTATTGAGTTATTGAGTTATTTGCGGGTCATCATCATTGCACTCCGAACATGTCCATAGGTGCTCAGATCCCCTACTCAGCAATTCCCTCAGTGTCCAGCGGCTGACGACTCCAGTTCTATGTTGGTTGATAGTCTTCTTACACGGCCACCAAGTTTCTCATTTCTGGCCGTGCCCATCTTAACTCCCATTTCCATCATCCGAAGAAGTGACGTTGATCTGTGTTTGTCGAAGTCCTGTGCTCTTCCAACATCTCGAAGGGCATTGATGATGTCCGCCCGATCCATCGGTTGCCCGTCCTCAACGACAGCACAGCTAGCCAACCTGTCCGCTCTCTCATTTCCCCGTACTCCCGCATGTCCAGGGACATAGACAAAGGTGACCTTACGTATTTTGGATTTCTGCAACGACTCTACCCATTGCATGCGTTCATAGCCCGCCTCCACTTTTTTTATCATGCTCATCGAATCACTCAGAATACATGCATGGGTGTAGTCTTGTGACTCTAACCATTTGAATGCCTTGGTCACTGCCATCACTTCCATTGTCATGCTACTCGTGGTCATGACATATGCACCACTGCCTTCGTAGACTATTCTGCCTGCAGAGCGTGCTGTAAATGCCCATGCACTTCTTTCGTGTCGTCTTACAGATCCGTCTGTATAGACGACTGCATCTTTCTCATCGGTGTTATCGCAGATGAGACCGTTGACCTCAGCATTAACGACTTCCCTACTTTCCCTGTCAAGTGTGACAATACACGAGAAAGTCCACTTGAAAGACGTAGGCACCAGTATCCACTCCTCACCAACGCTGATATTGGTAAGCCCACAGACCTGTTTGATGACATCTTCTGCTCGGCCCACCCATGATTTGCCTCCTGGCACCTTTCCATGTGTTGAGCACGTGGTGCAATGGATGCTCTTTATCTGTACTAATCTTCGGGTATGCTCGTGCTCTCCAGATCTTGATTCTGTCATCCATGGTTGGAAAGTCAAGAAGATACCTCATTGCTACACTGGGAGTGTCCCTTGTACATCCTAAGATAATGCGCATCGCTTCATTTTGTATTTTCTCCAGCCTATCAATTTGAGTCGTACTGACAGTAACAATTGCCAGGGCATACTCGATTGGTGCGAGGACTAATCCATGGAACAGAAGAGTAAGCAGCCTCTGCTTGATGATTTTGTTATCACATGGTCGACGTGGTCCCGAAAACACAGGCTGCGATCAAACTTAACTCCGAGGTATGTCATCAACTTGTCCCTGGTCACCTCATCAGCTCCCATTCGTACTACCGGTGTGGTCGTATTAACGATATGATTGTTAAGGGAGAACCATGAAATTGACGCTTTATTAGGATTAACCAAGGCACCTGAAACCCCACACCAGGAAGAAATGCGATCGAGTTCGTCTTGCATTGTGGAGGCGATTCCCCGCCTGTCTCTTCCCTGTCGATATACCAGAATATCATCAGCAAAAGTCATAGTTCTTACCCTCCCATCCAACTGTCGTTCCGTGATCGTTATTGTGTACATGTTAAATAGAACTGGAGACAATGGTGAGCCTTGTGGCAGCCAGGACAAATGGATGTTGGCTCGGAAGACCAACTTCCACATCTGAGTATCACCTTCCTCTGAAACAGTGCCGCGGCGATCCATCTAATGAGGAAGGGGTGCACCGTCAGTTTGAGGAGCAGATGCATGAGATATTCAAATGGTACCATGTTGTATGCATCCTCCAAATCTAAGCAGCAGCACGTCTCCTCTCGTCTGTGGAAGCCTTCGAAGATGTCATAGGTAAAGACTGCAGCATTGACCCATGTCTCTTTGTTATATCTATAACCTCCGAGTTTGGGCGGGAATGCGCGTTTCTGTTCAAGGTGACAGGTGAGGACACGGGCAACAATTTTCTCCAGCAGCTTGCCCGCAGTGTTCTTCATTGTGATTATTCTGTAGGCACTGATCTGAGAATGGCCCTTGTTTGGCTTATAACTTATTATACCATGCTTAGTTTAAACATGTTCTAGCTAATCAAATTATTGTACCTAGCTTAGTTTAAACATTATTGAGTTATTGAGTTATTTGCGGGTCATCATCATTGCACTCCGAACATGTCCATAGGTGCTCAGATCCCCTACTCAGCAATTCCTCAGTGTCCAGCGGCTGACGACTCCAGTTCTATGTTGGTTGATAAGTCTTCTTACACGGCCACCAAGTTTCTCATTTCTGGCCGTGCCCATCTTAACTCCCATTTCCATCATCCGAAGAAGTGACGTTGATCTGTGTTTGTCGAAGTCCTGTGCTCTTCCAACATCTCGAAGGGCATTGATGATGTCCGCCCGATCCATCGGTTGCCCGTCCTCAACGACAGCACAGCTAGCCAACCTGTCCGCTCTCTCATTTCCCCGTACTCCCGCATGTCCAGGGACATAGACAAAGGTGACCTTACGTATTTTGGATTTCTGCAACGACTCTACCCATTGCATGCGTTCATAGCCCGCCTCCACTTTTTTTATCATGCTCATCGAATCACTCAGTATACATGCGTGGATGTAGTCTTGTAACTCTAACCATTTGAATGCCTTGGTAACTGCCATCACCTCCATTGTCATGCTACTCGTGTGGTCATGGCGTATGCACCACTGTCTTCCTTGGCTATTCTGCCTGCTGAGCATGCTGTAAATGCCCATGCACTTCTTTCGTGTCGTCTTACAGATCCGTCTGTATAGATGACTGCATCTTTCTCATCGGTATTATCGCAGATGAGACCGTTAACCTCAGCATTAACCACGACCGGGTTCTGTTCCCTACTTTTCCTGTCGAGTGTGACAATACATGAGAAAGTTCCCTTGAATGACGTAGGCACCGGTATCCACTCCTCACCAACGCTGATATTGGTAAGCCCACAGACCTGTTTGATGACATCTTCTGCCCGGCCCACCCATGATTTGCCTCTTTTTAGCTTGGTACCTTTCTCTGTGTTGAGCACGTGGTGCAATGGATGCTCTGTATCTGTACTAATCTTCTCTCTCTGTATCTGTACTAATCTTAGTTTAAACATGTTCTTCCTCTCTGTATCTGTACTAATCTCTGTATCTGTACTAATCTTAGTGTAAACATGTTCTAGCTAATCAGATTATTGTACTAGCTTAGTTTAAACATGTTCTAGCTAATCAAATTATTGTACCTAGCTTAGTTTAAACATGTTCTAGCTAATCAAATTATTGTACCTAGCTTAGTGTAAACATGTTCTAGCTAATCAAATTATTGTACCTAGCTTAGTTTAAACATGTTCTAGCTAATCAAATTATTGTACCTAGCTTAGTTTAAACATGTTCTAGCTAATCAAATTATTGTACCTAGCTTAGTTTAAACATGTTCTAGCTAATCAAATTATTGTACCTAGCTTAGTTTAAACATGTTCTAGCTAATCAAATTATTGTACCTAGCTTAGTGTAAACATGTTCTAGCTAATCAAATTATTGTACCTAGCTTAGTTTGAACATGTTCTAGCTAATCAAATTATTGTACCTAGCTTAGTTTAAACATGTTCTAGCTAATCAAATTATTGTACCTAGCTTAGTTTAAACATGTTCTAGCTAATCAAATTATTGTACCTAGCTTAGTTTAAACATGTTCTAGCTAATCAAATTATTGTACCTAGCTTAGTTTGAACATGTTCTAGCTAATCAAATTATTGTACCTAGCTTAGTTTAAACATGTTCTAGCTAATCAAATTATTGCACCTAGCTTAGTTTAAACATGTTCTAGCTAATCAAATTATTGTACCTAGCTTAGTGTAAACATGTTCTAGCTAATCAAATTATTGTACCTAGATTAGTGTAAATATGCTTTAACCAATCAAATTATCGCACCCAAGTTTGAACTGGATTCTAAATCTTGGCTTAATCAATCATGCTACATGGATACACATAACTGATAACAATGACATTTTTACTACAATTTTTATGACAAATGTGGTCCTAAAAGACACAGTGATGATACCGAAAGGACCAGGCCTTGCCATGAAAAATCAAATGAAGCTGTTGTGCAAGACTTTGGTCTGGTATACAGGTTCAGGGGCCTCGGTGGCTGAGTGGTTAGAGTGCTCCTTCCTGAACAGAAGTGTGTGGGTTCAATTCCAGGAAGTGATAAATTCTTTTTGGATCAACAAGGGTCCTAGGGTTCACCCAATCTCCTCTAGAGATGTGTACCAGAGATTGTTCAAGTTAGCCCTGGCGTGATAACAACCATATCACACAAAAGTGTGCTGTGGTCATGGAAAAATATGGTCACTAACATCAAGTTCCCCATACACCTAGCAAGGGGGAGAGAACCTTTACTTCTACACAGGTGTCATCATCGAGTGTCATCCCTGCATTGAAGGTTGGCTACCATGGAGCGCCATTCCATTCTGTCTCTTGCTTTGATGGTGCAGGTCATCATAGGCTGACTTGTCCATCTTTTGGTGTCCCTCTTTTACCTTGTATTTTCCATTCCAAGATTACTTTTAGTAGGCTGTTGTGTCTTTTAACATGGCCCAAAAATATCACTTGTCTTGTTTGAATTGTGTTTAGTATTTCTCTTTTCATTTTCAGTTGTTGTAAGACTTTATCATTTGTTTTCTTTTCTTCCATCCCATTATTCCTATTCTTCTATAACTCAACACTTCAATTTTCTGTTCTGCTTTCTTGTTTAATGCTCATGTTTCTGCATCATACAGGAATGTTGACAACATTTTGCTATTCTTAGTTTTAGCCCTGCTGTTATTTGTTTTGATGTTAGTATATTCATTATATATTTATCATTATATATTTATCATTATATATTTATCATTTATATATTTATCATTTATATATGACACAAGTTTATTCTTATAAAAAGGCAGAAGGTTGTCGTGAAAAATGTCATATTTTGAATAAAAGAATGAAGGGTATGTGGCAAGCTTCAGGTCATCTTCACCCTTATTTGTTGCAAAATTGACACTACTTGAACTAAAGTGCCACTAAACAGCTGTTCATGCAGATACCAACCTTCCAAAGTCGCACAGTTTAAGGACCCCAGTTTCAGGGTCTAGAAGAAGGTTCTGGGGCTTGATATCCCTATGGCAGACACCCTGGGAGTGAATGTAGGCCAGGCTTCGGAAGAGCTGGTACATATACATCTGTGGAGGGAAGGGAGAGGTTAGTTTTATGGGCATTTAACCCTAGATTCTGTCTATCTATCTATTGACCTTTCGAGCCGTAGCCGGCCCATAGGGCGTAGACCAAGATACTCCTTCTCTTATCTGAATTTTTGTTCTAGCAGTTTTCAATTCTTTTAAAGATATTTTATCAAATCTTGCCATTTGTCTCTGTTCTGTGCAAGCAGCTCTATCTCATTGAGGGAGCCGAATCCTGCTGCTCTTGCCTCTGTCATCAATGTTCTTCTCAGTGTCTCTCTGGGTCTTCCTCTTTTCCTCTTACCTGTTGTTTCTCATATGAGGGCTTGCTTTGCTATTTGGTTATTATCTCTTCTCATCACATGTCCAACATATTAACCCTAGATTACAACATTTTTAATTGAAGCCACGCTTTAGTACTACTCATAAAATCCTGTGTAACCTGGACAGAAATACAATTATTACAATATTTTTGTTTACAAATCTTTGGAAAGATAACCCTAGGAAGAACTTCAGTTATCCCTAGATAATGATATCATCAGAGGTGAAAGATGAATACAATTGTGTGAAAAGAAAAACAGGCTGATAATATGTAACGCCTACTTTGAGCAAGAGAAAAGGAACCTATACACATGGAAAAGTCCTGGAGATAAGAAGAGGAGTCAAATAGATTACATAATGATGATAAGTTCTGTAACAGCGTCAAGAAAGGCAAAACCTATCCAGGAGCAGATATTAACTCAGATCACAATCCTGTGATGATTAAAATGAAAATCAGAAGGCCATAAATCTAACCTAAGCCAGGAAATGATGACAGCATCTGATTCTCTGCTTGGGTAAAGCACACAGCAGCTGTGTAGTAACAGCTGACAGAAAATATTTTCTGAACATATCAAAAGCAAGAGGAGCATTTGTTACACTGGAAAACACGGAAGTCCAAAGAAATTAGGTTAAATACAAATATACAAATTTTTAACTCCAATGTTAAGACAGTCTTATTATATGGCTGTGAAACATGGAAAACAACAAAAATGAAAATCATGAAGATACAGACCTTCATTACTGGACCCTTACGCAGAATAAAAGGATGGAAATGGTAGGACAAAATTACTAACATAGAATTATGGAGAAGTACCAGTCAAATACCAGTGGATGACGATAGTGCTGGATAGGACACCAATGCGGGAGCCAACTGAGAGTATTACACAAGAGGCCTTTTTTGGAATCCCCAAAGAAAAAGACAAATAGGAAGACCAAAATATTCTTGGAGAAGACTGATAGAAGCAGAAATGAAGATGAAGGGGAAAACATGTAATGATCTTAAAAGAATGGCAAGAAACAGAACAGCTTGGAATGTGTTTGTTGCAGACCTATGCTCTCCGCAGGGAGCTAAAAGTGTTTTTTGAAGACCTATGCTCTCCGCAGGGAGCTAAAGTGTTTGTTGAAGACCTATGGTCCACAGGTAGCTAAAAGCATTTGTTGAAGACCTATGCTCCGCAGGGAGCTGAAAGTGTTTGTTGAAGACCTATGCTCCATAGGGAGCTGAAAGGTAGAAGAAGAATGTAAAAACATGACTCACAGACAGGTATCAAAATCTAGGGTTAAGGAGAATAGCCAGAACAAACATAAAGTGACAGAACCATCTGATGCAAACAATTGAAATAATATACATTTTTATAAATTCTCTTTATCCACAGATATTTGACTGGTACATTTCCTAGTGCTTGAGTGAATTTTTCAAAATTTGAAACTGTAATTTTAACGATTCAATCATAATCTAGGGTTAAATGATATTGAGTGGGAGATTTACAAATGTGAGTTGTTTTTTCTTGTCTAGTTTCGTGGTTCTTGTGAGTCAACAAACTATTCTTGAACATCCAAAATGCTTAAAGGTAGGTTATTATTAATATCAGAAAGAAACAATCATCAATTTATTATTTGTCTATTTAATGTGTAGGTGTCTGTGGTTTACAGGTGGTGGACCCAGTTTCACAACCCAAGGTCCAGTGTGCTAGGTTTCATAACCCCAAGGTTCATGGAACCCATTTACACAACCCCAAGGTCCAGGGAACTTGGTTTCACAACCACAAAGTCCATGGAACCAATTTACACAACCCCAAAGTCCAGTGAACTAGGTTTCACAAACCCAAGGTCCAGTGAACTAGGTTTCACAAACCCAAGGTCCAGTGAACTAGGTTTCACAACCTCCAGTAACAGGGAACTCAGCTTCACAACCTCAAGGTTCAGGGAACTAAGTTTCACAACCTCCAGTAACAGGGAACTCAGTTTCACAACCTCCAGTAACAAGGAACTCAGTTTCACAACCTCAAGGTCCAGTGAACTAGGTTTCAAAACCTCAAGGTCCAGTGAACTAGGTTTCACAACCTCCAGTAACAGGGAACTCAGCTTCATAACCTCAAGGTTCAGGGAACTAAGTTTCACAACCTCCAGTAACAGGGAACTCAGTTTCACAACCTCAAGGTTCAGGGAACTCGGTTCCACAACCCGAAGGTCAAGGGAGCAAGTCTCACTGAGCGCAGTTTTCTTAAGAAATCACGACACATGGGATTATCATACTCAAGACTGCGCCTACCATCAGAAAGCGAGGACAAACCACTGACGTAAAATGTCTAGACAATTACACAGCCAAAATATGCTGGGGCGATAGCAACGTTCAGTAAACTGATACGCTACTTACATTTTTGTAAACTATGCAATAAGATGGAGGAAGCCAAGCATGGTAGAGTTAAGTTGACGTGTCTGTGTTGCATCAATAATTTATGACAAGCTGCGATATTTGCACTTTTCCCCCGGACATACTCAGTATGGGTATATTTGTTAAACAATTTTGCCCTGAGGGTGGCCATATTTTGCCTACTCTGTTACATTTTAAATTGCAAAGAGTTATTTTAATTGCACTGAGTGCACACGAGACCAGCTTATTTTGTGGCTATCAGAAGGTGCCAGATATAGAATCTCACTTATTAATAAAGACAGAAGAGGGTAACCACAGAAGAAAGCAAAGACTCGAAGAGACAAAAATCCAACAGCTCATGGCGATCCTGGGACATTCTTGTTCAGAAACTGACATCTTATCTCTAAACTATTCATCCCTCTGAGAGAGTGACACATGGAGTCAGAGAATGTGACAAAGAGTGCACAAGAATGAGAGAGTGACATAATGAGTCAGAGAATGTGACAAAGAGTGTACAAGAATGAGAGAGTGACACATTGAGTCAGAGAATGTGACAAAGAGTGCACAAGAATGAGAGAGTGACACATGGAGTCAGAGAATGTGACAAAGAGTGCACAAGAATGAGAGAGTGACATAATGAGTCAGAGAATGTGACAAAGAGTGCACAAGAATGAGAGAGTGACACATTGAGTCAGAGAATGTGACAAAGAGTGCACAAGAATGAGAGAGTGACACATGGAGTCAGAGAATGTGACAAAGAGTGCACAAGAATGAGAGAGTGACATAATGAGTCAGAGAATGTGACAAAGAGTGCACAAGAATGAGAGAGTGACACATTGAGTCAGAGAATGTGACAAAGAGTGCACATGAATGAGAGAGTGACACATGGAGTCAGAGAATGTGACAAAGAGTGCACAAGAATGAGAGAGTGACACATGGAGCCAGAGAATGTGACAAAGAGTGCACAAGAATGAGAGAGTGACACACTGAGTCAGAGAATGTGACAAAGAGTGTACAAGAATGAGAGAGTGACAGATGGAGTCAGAGAATGTGACAAAGAGTGCACAAGAATGAGAGAGTGACACATGGAGTCAGAGAATGTGACAAAGAGTGCACAAGAATGAGAGAGTGACATAATGAGTCAGAGAATGTGATAAAGAGTGCACAAGAATGAGAGAGTGACACATTGAGTCAGAGAATGTGACAAAGAGTGCACAAGAATGAGAGAGTGACACATTGAGTCAGAGAATGTGACAAAGAGTGCACAAGAATGAGAGAGTGACACATTGAGTCAGAGAATGTGACAAAGAGTGCACAAGAATAAGAGAGTGAATCAGAGTGGAGAGTCATCATCATCAAGTACCGTGCCTCCTGGCAAAGGTGATTAAGCTGTCCGGTATCTCTTCGTCCCTCAATTTTTCCAGTTGTTACAATATATTCCAGCTGTTCCCTTCTCATTACATGGCAAAAAAATGATGATTGTTTCTTCCTAATATTGGATATTGGCTCTCTTTTTGCTTTGGCCTCTTTCAGAACGTTTCATTACTCTTCTTAGCTGTCCATGGTATTCTCAACATTCTTCTGTACAACCACATTTCTACAGCCTCCAGTGATTTTCTTGTCTATTGTTCTATTGTCCATGATTCACATCCATATGTTAAGAAGGGAGAGTAAGAGAATAAATGTGAAAATGAGAAAAGGTGAGTGAATGAATGAGAATTAGTGAGAACAAGAATGTAAGAATGAGAGATAACGAAAAGAGTGTATTCAAGTGAGAAAGTAGATGGCATAAAAGCAAGACCAGCATTGTCTCCATAAATGAGATAAACATTAGTCACGAGAACACGACACTGGCTCTTTCACCTTAATGAATATTATTGGTATGGTCTGCTTGGATTTGCTGTAATGTCGTGCCACGCGGTAAACAGTCTCTGGCACATATTCCAGAACCAGGTTCAGGAACACTTCATCTTTCTGTGGAAGGAAGGAGAGATATCTCACTGGACAAACACACACTATCTCTCTCTCTCTCTCAAATATGTTTGTTTGTAGACTTTCAAAGTTAATGCAATCACATTACTAATTCAGACATGCTGAAGATCTTACTAATGTGTTAACACATCAACTGTGTCTACTACCACATCAACTGTGTCTACTGCCACATCAATTGTGTCTACTACCACATCAACTGTGTCTACTGCCACATCAACTGTGTCTACTACCACATCAACTGTGTCTACTGCCACATCAACTGTGTCTACTAAATCAATTACACCTGTTACAATCAACTGTGTCTACTACCACATCAACTGTGTCTACTAAATCAATTACACCTGTTACAATCAACTGTGTCTACTACCACATCAACTGTGTCTACTACCACATCAACTGTGTCTACTACAACATCAACTGTGTCTACTACCACATCAACTGTGTCTACTGCCACATCAACTGTGTCTACTAAATCAATTACACCTGTTACAATCAACTGTGTCTACTACCACATCAACTGTGTCTACTACCACATCAACTGTGTCTACTACATTAACTGTGTCTACTAAACCAATTAGGGTGTCCGGTTAGCGCAATCGATAGGCGGTTGGCTTACCACGGCAACAGCCGGGGTTCGTACCCTGGCGAGGACACCTGGGTTTTACTAATTCCCTAAAAATTAGTGGGAGCCGCGATAGCTCAGTGGTTAGTGAACTGAACTACTACGGACAAGGGGTAGGGTTCGATCCCAACCGACGGCTCCGGGTTCACCCAGCCTTAAATGGGTACCGGATTTTTTCTGGGAAAGTAAAGCAGCACGGGCGTAATACCGACCACATTACCCCAAAAATCATGTGCTGAAGGTCTGTAAAATATAGGGTCACTAACACCATATTTCCCTATACGCCACTTGGCGTGACGGGGGGTACTTTACTTACTTACTTTTTACTAAATCAATTACACCTGTTACAGTCGAACCTGGTCTTAGGACCACCTGTTTAAAGCGTTTCCCTGGTTATAGGACCGGGTCTACAATTTCCCCGAGTTTTTTACTATATGCTAACACTGATTACGGCGCTCACCGTATGACGCGACCAGAGACCAGGCTAATTAACCGCCGCCAATGTTATTTATCCCGTTTACGACACGCGGGTAATCCGATGGGAGCCATAAATGATCGACACAGGTGTCTACAGGTGTCGAGGTTTTCCCGTATTTAGTGAGTCCCAGATTACAGTGGGACGTGTTACGTTTATCAGTCAATACTGGTGTGAGAAAAACGGCAGACAGAGATCTATGATTCGTGAAGTGACATCACTTCGCGGTTCCGTCTAGACCAGAGTAGACCATTGCGTGGCCCGTATAAATTACAGGAATTAACTAAAGAATTAGTTATTGCCCGCTTAGAATGTATTCACGTACATGTACAGTATCTCAGTGAATTATTTTTGTGGATTTTAAAAGTGTTACACACAATATAGGAAATGGCCAGTGTCAAAAGTGTAAAACCAAAAGCATTAACGCTGGAAGAACGAATATCAGTGATTCGACAAAATATTTTTGTGTGTTTAACTATCGTGTTTTATGAAAAGTGTCCAACCAGTGGCTATTGTAGACCGACATGTGCACTATGTTCTACTCATGGATTACGCTGATTTGCAGGTTAGTTTTCATAGTGCTTAGGATAAAATTTTTTTTATCGCTCTATTTATTATGTGAAACCTGTGAGGCAGGACCACCTGTCCTATGGGACCAGTTTTTGAAAGTCCCGTGAATGGTCGCCTTAGACAGGTTCGACTGTACAATCAACTGTGTCTACTACTGCATCAAATATGCCTACTACCACATCAACTGTGCCTACTAAATCAATTACACCTGTTACAATCAACTGTGTCTACTGCTGCATCAACTGTGTCTACTACCACATCAACTGTGTCTACTACCACATCAACTGTGTCTACTACATTAACTGTGTCTACTAAATCAATTACACCTGTTACAATCAACTGTGTCTACTACCACATCAACTGTGTCTACTACCACATCAACTGTGTCTACTACATTAACTGTGTCTACTAAATCAATTACACCTGTTACAATCAACTGTGTCTACTACTGCATCAACTGTGCCTACTACATTAACTGTGTCTACTAAATCAATTACACCTGTTACAATCAACTGTGTCTACTACTGCATCAACTGTGTCTACTACTACATCAACTGTGCTTACTACATTAACTGTGTCTACTAAATCAATTGAAGCCGCGATAGCTCAGTAGTTAGTGAACTGGACTACAAAGGACAAGAGGTAGGGTTCGATCCCAACCGACGGTTTCCGGTTCACCCAGCCTTTAATGGGTACCGTATTTTTTCTGGGAAAGTAAAGCGGCATGGGCGTAATACCAAACACATTACCCCAAAATTCATGTGCCGAAGGTCTGTAAAATGTATGATCACTAACAATATATTCCCTATACGCCACTAGGCGTGACAGGGGTCCTTTTTTTTTTACTAAATCAATTACACCTGTTACAATCAACTGTGTCTACTACTGCATCAACTGTGTCT
Organism: Megaustenia siamemsis; assembly: GCA_032433765.1. Taxonomy (NCBI): domain Eukaryota; kingdom Metazoa; phylum Mollusca; class Gastropoda; order Stylommatophora; family Ariophantidae; genus Megaustenia; species Megaustenia siamemsis. The sequence continues at coordinate 3,631,219 of JAVIAB010000099.1, read as the reverse complement.
ACTACCACTTTAACTGTGGACACTAAATCAATTACACCTATTACAATCAACTGTGCCTACTACATAAGCCAACAATGTGAAGTGGTCATATCACCCAACAATGTGAAGTTGTTATATCACCCAACAATGTGAAGTTGTCATATCACCCAACAATGTGAAGTTGTCATATCACCCAACAATGTGAAGTTGTCATTATCACCCAACAATGTGAAGTTGTCATTATCACCCAACAATGTGAAATGTGAAGTTGTCATATCACCCAACAATGTGAAGTGGTCACATCACCCAACAATGTTAAGTGGTCATATCACCCAACAATGTGAAGTTATCATATACCCCAACAATGTGAAGTGGTCACATCACCCAACAATGTGAAGTGGTCACATCACCCAACAATGTGAAGTTATCATATCACCCAACAATGTGAAGTGGTCACATCACCCAACAATGTGAAGTGGTCACATCACCCAACAATGTGAAGTTATCATATCACCCAACAATGTGAAGTGGTCACATCACCCAACAATGTGAAGTGGTCACATCACCCAACAATGTGAAGTGGTCATATCAGCCAAGAATGTGAAGTGGTCATATCAGCCAACAATGTGAAGTGGTCATAGCCAACAATGTGAAGTGGTCATATCAGCCAACAATGTGAAGTGGTCATATCAGCCAACAATGTGAAGTGGTCATATCAGCCAACAATGTGAAGTGGTCATATCAGCCAACAATGTGAAGTGGTCATATCAGCCAACAATGTGAAGTGGTCATATCAGCCAACAATGTGAAGTTGTCATAGCCAACAATGTGAAGTTGTCATGGAAAAATGTGGTCACTAACTCCATATTGCCTATATGACTAGCGAGGCATGGAGGCAACCTATACTTTACTTGCTGAGGCTCACCATAAGACATGAGATCAATATGGCAAATAGATGAAAGGAACCACTGAGGCTCTGTCTGAAAAATGTGTTCATTGCTGCAGTTTCCTCATATTCCACGTCCGGCTTGGTGCCGGAGCTGAAGAGTTTAGTGCTCTGTGAACACCGTGAGCTGTGTTTTTCATCAGGATAGTTTTGATTATTTGCAATGAATTATATCATATGATGAGGACAGTTCAGCTGCGTTCACTTTTGGTGTCGCTTGGCCTTAATTCTTTTGGCATGTGCTGTAGCTGCTATGATGGGAACTGCAGCTGCCTTTCATTGTTTGAATCCTTCAATGAGATGAATTTTAATTTGTATGATCCCACTGGTACAGGTGGTTGAGCAACAATGGATTTTAATTTGTATGATCCCACTGGTACAGGTGGTTGAGCAACAATGGATTTTAATTTGGATGATCCCACTGGCACAGGTGGTTGAGCAACAATGGATTTTAATTTGGATGATCCCACTGGTACAGGTGGTTGAGCAACAATGGATTTTAATTTGGATGATCCCACTGGCACAGGTGGTTGAGCAACAATGGATTTTAATTTGTTTGCAGTGATACCGAGAGCTTTGACTAACCATAACTTACTTAGGATTGGTACTCACTATGAGGAAGACTGCAGAAAACCATGGATCCAAACCTGGGATCTTGATGTCCAGAGGTCATTGTCCTACCTTAAACCACCTAGTATCCCTGGACACTAACCATAACTTACTTAGGCATTGGTAATCACTATGAGGAAGACTGCAGAAAACCATGGATCCAAACCTGGGATCTTGATGTCCAGAGGTCATTGTCCTACCTTAAACCACCTAGTATCCCTGGACACTAACCATAACTTACTTAGGCATTGGATCTCACTACTCAGCAACCGAGGAAGACTGCAGAAAACCATGGATCCAAACCTGGGATCTTGATGTCCAGAGGTCATTGTCCTACCTTAAACCACCTAGTATCCCTGGGCACTAACCATAACATTTGCTCTTCCCAGAAACAACTTTCTTTCTTTCCTTCCTTCTGGTGTTGATCCGTGGAATTGATAGTCCTCTTTGTTATCCGTCCTTAGAACATTATGTAGGCGTAGGTGTGTTGTGGTTTGCAGTAGAACTGTGATATTTGTGCCTTTCAGCCCAATGCATCCAACTTCAGCACAGCATTTATGAGCACCAGGTTGCCTTCCCTCTGCGATCCCTACTCACTTGGCCAGACTAGACAGGGTTAGTCTGTTTCTAGAGGCACTGCGATGAGGTGAAGTAGAGTCTGGTTCACCGATCCTGGCACTATCAGCTAAGAGTCGCTGTCAGCTTCTAGCTCCATTGCTGGCAAGCACTTTTGCCTCATGAAACAACTTTACCAAAACCACACAAATTTATACCCATCCCCATGATATCTTCACATCTTCATGTTTTCTTTTTTACAATTTCAGAATCTGTTTGATAAATAGCATAAATAATTTAGCGCAAATAAAATCAAGAGAAAAATAGAGAAAATGCTGAAAACGTTGTTACTGCAGCTTTGCATTTTGATGTATTTATGGGTATTATATATATATATATAAGATGCTGTGTAATAGTATATCGGCTAGAGTGTCTGTGGGCGATGTTTTTACTGCAGCTTTGCATTTTGATATATTTATAGGTATTATATGTATTGGGGGGTGGGGGGGGGGGCGCAGCCGCTGGTCTTGAGGAAGGATGCTGTGTAATAGTACACCGGGCAGAGTGTCTGTGGGCAAGGGGATAGTTAGATCACTTTAATAGATCCATGAATGTGTCCAAGGTCGAAAGTTCAAGGAGAGCAATCTGGAAGGCTCTCAGGAAAAAAAAAGGCTGTGACGTATTGTTTGGTAGATAGGAGACAAAGGAATTTGAAAGGAAGAAGTTTGATTGGATGCGCGAAGGAGCTTGGGATTGCAATTAGGGGGAAATATAAAAAGCTCTCTCACTGGTCAGTCATGCTCTCTCGTTAGTAATAGCTTAGTCAATTTCAGTCTCTCACTCATTAGTAAAAGTTAGTCAAGCTCAGTCACGCAACTAAGTATGAGAAACAGATTTTCGTCACGTGTGGAGACACGATGTCAAGATAATTTGGAAGATTTATTGATATTGTTCACATGAAGTGTAATGATGGCTAACTTTATTGCTCTTGTTATTGTTGCATGCAACTATGTACGAGAAACAGATTTCCGTCAAGTGTGGAGACACGATGTCAAGATTATATTGAAGATTATTTATTGTTCAGATGAAGTGTGATGATGAATAAACTCTTTGCTATTTTTATGACGACTGTTGTTCCATGAAGAGAAGTATGCGAGAGAAGATCTAGAAGTGTGGTGACAAGATCGTCTTGAGACAAAGAGGTTGTGGGTTCAAATCTTGGATGCACCAGTTGGGAATTTAATTTGTGATTTCTCTATGCAGCAACAATCCCTGGTCTCAGCAGTGTGACCCGGTTAAAATGGCAATTACTCATCGACAGAAAAATATGAGTACCTCCGAAGAAAGAGTTATCTGCCTGTGCGGCAAGGGACCCCTGTGCACACAGCTGCCAGGGAAAATCGGATTAAGACGCAAATTTCAGTTCCTAGTCTTTAGGGACTTTGCCAGCTTTCACCTGGTAAACACAGAGGAAAAAAAATAGATTTCTTTATTTTGACCCTTCACCCGTGTGTTAACTCAGTAGAAACTCACCTTCTCTCCAGAGGAATAGAAAAAGTACTTGAGTTTGACAATGTTCTGGTGCTCCAGCTTACGCATGATCTGTAATTCTCGGTTCTGTGGAGGGGATAGATAAAGGCACTCAGGAGAAGGTAACTAATAAGTTTACTGTCACGTAAAGTCAAGAGCCCTGTATCACCATGTGACATATGGAGGATATGATGTTAGTGCCAATATTTGGTATACACCAACGGCACATGATTTTTGGGGTAATGTGGTCAGTAATACATCATGCTGCTTTAATTTCCCAGAAAAAAATCTGGTACCCACATATGGCTGGGTGAACCTGGAAGTCGTCAATCAGGATTGACCCAGACCTCTTTTCTAATAAGTTTACTGGGCAGCTGCAAAATCATTTGGTTCCCCTCTTGCCAAAGATGGCATAGATGGTAGAAATCTTCTTCATCGGATCAGCTATTACTATGTTTTTAGACCAGCATGGGTCACAAACAAGACGGTGTGCTTGAGGTATTCACTGGTTCCTCATAGCTTGTCATACAGGGTTGTTTCTGTGGGTTATATGTGTGTTCTTGGGGTGTTACAGTCCCATAGGATATGTATGATTTGGAGTTTCTCTGGATGCTCCACATGTTGCAAAGTCACTGAGTACTATGAGTGTGTCTGGATGCTCCACAGTCACATGTTGCAAAGTCACTGAGTACTATGAGTGTGTCTGGATGCTCCACAGTCACATGTTGCAAAGTCACTGAGTACTATGAGTGTGTCTGGATGCTCCACAGTCACATGTTGCAAAGTCACTGAGTACTATGAGTTTCTCTGGATGCTCCACAGTCACATGTTGCAAAGTCACTGAGTACTATGAGTTTCTCTGGATGCTCCACATGTTGCAAAGTCACTGAGTACTATGAGTTTGTCTGGATGCTCCACAGTCACATGTTGCAAAGTCACTGAGTACTATGAGTTTCTCTGGATGCTTCACATGTTGCAAAGTCACTGAGTACTATGAGTTTCTCTGGATGCTCCACAGTCACATGTTGCAAAGTCACTGAGTACTATGAGTTTGTCTGGATGCTCCACAGTCACATGTTGCAAAGTCACTGAGTACTATGAGTTTGTCTGGATGCTCCACAGTCACATGTTGCAAAGTCACTGAGTACTATGAGTTTCTCTAGATGCTCCTCAGTCACATGTTGCAAAGTCACTGAGTACTATGAGTTTCTCTGGATGCTCCACAGTCACATGTTGCAAAGTCACTGAGTACTATGAGTTTGTCTGGATGCTCCACAGTCACATGTTGCAAAGTCACTGAGTACTATGAGTTTCTCTGGATGCTCCACAGTCACATGTTGCAAAGTCACTGAGTACTATGAGTTTCTCTGGATGCTCCACATGTTGCAAAGTCACTGAGTACTATGAGTTTGTCTGGATGCTCCACAGTCACATGTTGCAAAGTCACTGAGTACTATGAGTTTCTCTGGATGCTCCACATGTTGCAAAGTCACTGAGTACTATGAGTTTCTCTGGATGCTCCACAGTCACATGTTGCAAAGTCACTGAGTACTATGAGTTTGTCTGGATGCTCCACAGTCACATGTTGCAAAGTCACTGAGTACTATGAGTTTGTCTGGATGCTCCACAGTCACATGTTGCAAAGTCACTGAGTACTATGAGTTTCTTTGGATGCTCCTCAGTCACATGTTGCAAAGTCACTGAGTACTATGAGTTTCTCTGGATGCTCCACAGTCACATGTTGCAAAGTCACTGAGTACTATGAGTTTGTCTGGATGCTCCACAGTCACATGTTGCAAAGTCACTGAGTACTATGAGTTTGTCTGGATGCTCCACAGTCACATGTTGCAAAGTCACTGAGTACTATGAGTTTCTCTAGATGCTCCACAGTCACATGTTGCAAAGTCACTGAGTACTATGAGTTTGTCTGGATGCTCCACAGTCACATGTTGCAAAGTCACTGAGTACTATGAGTTTGTCTGGATGCTCCACAGTCACATGTTGCAAAGTCACTGAGTACTATGAGTTTCTCTGGATGCTCCACAGTCACATGTTGCAAAGTCACTGAGTACTATGAGTTTCTTTGGATGCTCCTCAGTCACATGTTGCAAAGTCACTGAGTACTATGAGTTTCTCTGGATGCTCCACAGTCACATGTTGCAAAGTCACTGAGTACTATGAGTTTCTTTGGATGCTCCACAGTCACATGTTGCAAAGTCACTGAGTACTATGAGTTTCTCTGGATGCTCCACAGTCACATGTTGCAAAGTCACTGAGTACTATGAAGTTTGTCTGGATGCTCCACAGTCACATGTTGCAAAGTCACTGAGTACTATGAGTTTGTCTGGATGCTCCACAGTCACATGTTGCAAAGTCACTGAGTACTATGAGTTTCTCTGGATGCTCCACAGTCACATGTTGCAAAGTCACTGAGTGCTATCTTGTGTAGGTGTGTTATGATGCCACAGTGACCTGTTCTGAGTCTGAATATCTTGGTTTGCTCATGGCTTATGAGTTTGTTTAAGCTGTCATGTTCTAGTCCATATTCTCCATACAACTCTCTCTATTCTATTTTCCTAGCTTGTTTAAGCTGTCATGTTCTAGTCCATATTCTCCATACAACTCTCTCTATTCTATTTTCCTAGCTTGTTTAAGCTGTCATGTTCTAGTCCATATTCTCCATACAACTCTCTCTATTCTATTTTCCTAGCTTGTTTAAGCTGTCATGTTCTAGTCCATATTCTCCATACAACTCTCTCTATTCTATTTTCCTAGTTTGTTTAAGCTGTCATGTTCTAGTCCATATTCTCCATACATCTCTCTCTATTCTATTTTCCTAGCTTGTTTAAGCTGTCATGTTCTAGTCCATATTCTCCATACAACTCTCTCTATTCTATTTTCCTAGCTTGTTTAAGCTGTCATGTTCTAGTCCATATTCTCCATACAACTCTCTCTATTCTATTTTCCTAGTTTGTTTAAGCTGTCATGTTCTAGTCCATATTCTCCATACAACTCTCTCTATTCTATTTTCCTAGTTTGTTTAAGCTGTCATGTTCTAGTCCATATTCTCTATACAACTCTCTCTATTCTATTTTCCTAGCTTGTTTAAGCTGTCATGTTCTAGTCCATATTCTCCATACAACTCTCTCTATTCTATTTTCCTAGCTTGTTTAAGCTGTCATGTTCTAGTCCATATTCTCCATACAACTCTCTCTATTCTATTTTCCTAGCTTGTTTAAGCTGTCATGTTCTAGTCCATATTCTCCATACAACTCTCTCTATTCTATTTTCCTAGCTTGTTTAAGCTGTCATGTTCTAGTCCATATTCTCCATACAACTCTCTCTATTCTATTTTCCTAGTTTGTTTAAGCTGTCATGTTCTAGTCCATATTCTCCATACAACTCTCTCTATTCTATTTTCCTAGCTTGTTTAAGCTGTCATGTTCTAGTCCATATTCTCTATACAACTCTCTCTATTCTATTTTCCTAGTTTGTTTAAGCTGTCATGTTCTAGTCCATATTCTCCATACAACTCTCTCTATTCTATTTTCCTAGCTTGTTTAAGCTGTCATGTTCTAGTCCATATTCTCCATACAACTCTCTCTATTCTATTTTCCTAGGTTGTTTAAGCTGTCATGTTCTAGTCCATATTCTCCATACAACTCTCTATTCTATTTTCCTAGCTTGTTTAAGCTGTCATGTTCTAGTCCATATTCTCCATACAACTCTCTCTATTCTATTTTCCTAGCTTGTTTAAGCTGTCATGTTCTAGTCCATATTCTCCATACAACTCTCTCTATTCTATTTTCCTAGTTTGTTTAAGCTGTCATGTTCTAGTCCATATTCTCCATACAACTCTCTCTATTCTATTTTCCTAGTTTGTTTAAGCTGTCATGTTCTAGTCCATATTCTCCATACAACTCTCTCTATTCTATTTTCCTAGTTTGTTTAAGCTGTCATGTTCTAGCCCATATTTTCCATACAACTCTCTCTCTATTCTATTTTCCTAGTTTGTTTAAGCTGTCATGTTCTAGTCCATATTCTCCATACAACTCTCTCTATTCTATTTTCCTAGTTTGTTTAAGCTGTCATGTTCTAGTCCATATTCTCTATACAACTCTCTCTATTCTATTTTCCTAGCTTGTTTAAGCTGTCATGTTCTAGTCCATATTCTCTATACAACTCTCTCTATTCTATTTTCCTAGCTTGTTTAAGCTGTCATGTTCTAATCCATATTCTCTATACAACTCTCTCTATTCTATTTTCCTAGCTTGTTTAAGCTGTCATGTTCTAGTCCATATTCTCTATACAACTCTCTCTATTCTATTTTCCTAGCTTGTTTAAGCTGTCATGTTCTAGTCCATATTCTCCATACAACTCTCTCTATTCTATTTTCCTAGCTTGTTTAAGCTGTCATGTTCTAGTCCATATTCTCTATACAACTCTCTCTATTCTATTTTCCTAGTTTGTTTAAGCTGTCATGTTCTAGTCCATATTCTCCATACAACTCTCTCTATTCTATTTTCCTAGCTTGTTTAAGCTGTCATGTTCTAGTCCATATTCTCCATACAACTCTCTCTATTCTATTTTCCTAGCTTGTTTAAGCTGTCATGTTCTAGTCCATATTCTCTATACAACTCTCTCTATTCTATTTTCCTAGTTTGTTTAAGCTGTCATGTTCTAGTCCATATTCTCCATACAACTCTCTCTATTCTATTTTCCTAGTTTGTTTAAGCTGTCATGTTCTAGTCCATATTCTCTATACAACTCTCTCTATTCTATTTTCCTAGTTTGTTTAAGCTGTCATGTTCTAGTCCATATTCTCCATACAACTCTCTCTATTCTATTTTCCTAGTTTGTTTAAGCTGTCATGTTCTAGTTCATATTTTCCATACAACTCTCTCTATTCTGTTGAAGACCTCTTGTGTGTTGACAGTTTGTATGGCTGTGTGCAGTACCATTGCCTCAGCTTTAAAGTTTGTATGGCTATGTGGAGTGTCATTGCCTCTGCTTTAAAGTTTTTATGGCTATGTGGAGTGCCATTGCCTCTGCTTTAAAGGTTGTTTGGCTGTGTGGAGTGCCATTGCCTCTGCTTTAAAGGTTGTTTGGCTGTGTGGAGTGCCATTGCCTCTGCTTTAAAGTTTGTATAGCTGTGCGCAGTGTCATTGCCTCAGCTTTAAAGTTTGTATGGCTATGTGGAGTGTCATTGCCTCCACTATAATGTTTGTATGGCTGTGTGGAGTGCTATTGCCTCCGCTGTAAAGTTTGTATGGCTATGTGGAGTGCCATCGCCTCCACTATAATGTTTGTATGGCTGTGTGGAGTGCTATTGCCTCAGCTGTAAAGTTTGTATGGCTGTGTGGAGTGCCATTGCCTCCACTGTAATGTTTGTATGGCTATGTGCAGTGCCATTGCCTCTGCTTTAAAGTTTGTATGGCTATGTGGAGTACCATTGCCTCTGCTTTAAAGTTTGTATGGCTGTGTGCAGTGCCATTGCCTCTGCTTTAAAGTTTGTATGGCTGTGTGGAGTGCCATTGCCTCTGCTTTAAAGTTTGTATGGCTGTGTGCAGTGCCATTGCCTCTGCTGTAAAGTTTGTATGGCTATGTAGAGTGCCATTGCCTCTGCTGTAAAGTTTGTATGGCTATATGGATTGCCACTGTCTCCACTATAATGTTTGTATGGCTGTGTGGAGTGCCATTACCTCCACTATAATGTTTGTATGGCTGTGTGGAGTGCCATTGCCTCTGCTGTAAAGTTTGTATGGCTGTGTGCAGTGCCATTGCCTCTGCTTTAAAGTTTGTATGGTTATGTGGAGTGCCATTGCCTCTGCTTTAAAGTTTGTATGGCTATGGAGTACCACTGCCTCTGCTTTAAAGTTTGTATGGTTATGTGGAGTGCCAATGCCTCTGCTGTAATGTTTGTATGGCTGTGTGCAGTGCTATTGCCTCTGCTGTAAAGTTTGTATGGCTGTGTGCAGTGCCATTGCCTCTGCTTTAAAGTTTGTATGGTTATGTGGAGTGCCATTGCCTCTGCTTTAAAGTTTGTATGGCTATGTGCAGTGCCATTGCCTCTGCTTTAAAGTTTGTATGGCTATGTGGAGTGCCATTGCCTCTGCTGTAAAGTGTGTGTGGCTATGTGGAGTGCCATTGCCTCTGCTTTAAAGTTTGTATGGTTGTGTGCAGTGCCATTGCCTCTGCTGTAAAGTTTGTATGGCTATGTGGAGTGCCATTGCCTCTGCTTTAAAGTTTGTATGGCTGTGTGCAGTGCCATTGCCTCTGCTGTAAAGTGTGTGTGGCTATGTGGAGTGTCATTGCCTCTGCTTTAAAGTTTGTATAGTTATGTGGAGTGCTATTGCCTCTGCTTTAAAGTTTGTATGGCTATGTGGAGTGCCTTTGCCTCTGCTTTAAAGTTTGTATGGCTATGTGCAGTGCTATTGCCTCTGCTTTAAAGTTTGTATGGCTATGTGGAGTGCCTTTGCCTCTGCTTTAAAGTTTGTATGGCTATGTGGAGTGCCTTTGCCTCTGCTTTAAAGTTTGTATGGCTATGTGGAGTGCCTTTGCCTCTGCTTTAAAGTTTGTATGGCTATGTGCAGTGCTATTGCCTCTGCTTTAAAGTTTGTATGGCTATGTGGAGTGCTATTGCCTCTGCTTTAAAGTTTGTATGGCTATGTGGAGTGCCATTGCCTCTGCAGTAAAGTTTGTATGGCTGTGTGGAGTGCCATTGCCTCTGCAGTAAAGTTTGTATGGCTGTGTGGAGTGCCATTGCCTCTGCAGTAAAGTTTGTATGGCTGTGTGGAGTGTCATTGCCTCTTTCTCTGACTGGAATAGATTATGCTTCTGTCTTTCCACTTGGGAGGTAGAAATCAAAATGCTCTAAGTCAAATGACTGGCTTGCTAGGTCTTGTCTAGTCCTTAAGTCTATAGTTGGGACATCTTTATCACTAGGGTAAACCACCATCATCATCGAGAGCCGTCTCCACAACGAAGGTTGGCTACCATGGAACGCCATTCTGCTCTGTCTCTTTCTTTGATGGTGCAGGTTGTCATAGGCTGAGACTTCATCGTTTGTTTTCTTTTCCTTCCATCCAATTCTACCTATTCTTTTATATATCCACATTTCAAAGGCTTCAATTCTCTATTCTGTTTTCTTGTCTAATGTCCATGTTTCTGCACCATATAGGAATATTGAGAAGATGTAACATTTTGCTATTCTTAGTTTTAGCCCTGGTGTTATTTGTTTTGTTGTTAGTATGTTCTTCATGACATTAAAATTACCTTTTGCCATTCCTATTCTTTTGTTTCTTTCAGTTTTACATTTTCCATCACTGGTTATAGTATGTCCAAGGTAGTTGTAGTTCTGAACTGTCTCCAGGTCTATTCCTTCAATGTTGATATCCACTTATAGGGTAAACCATACACTTGGGTATATAGTAAGTTTACTGGTGCAGTAGGATCTGTTAATTTATACACCAGGACTATCTGAAAGATAACAAGACTAAACATATGCAGTACCTGATCTATCAGTTTACATTAACCATGAAAGTCAAGTTTGTATGTGGAACATAAAGTTGTACGCACAGCCCTTGTCTTGTAAGACTTTCATTAAGAAAGTAAGACTTGTGACTCACCTTGATGCCCTTGTCTTGTAAGACTTTCATTAAATAAGACTTGTGTCTCACTTTAATGGACTTGTCTTGTAAGACTTTCATTAAATAAGACTTGTGTCTCACTTTAATGGACTTGTCTTGTAAGACTTTCATTAAATAAGACTTGTGTCTCACTTTAATGGACTTGTCTTGTAAGACTTTCATTAAGAAGTAAGATTTGTGTCTCACCTTGATGCACTTATCTTGTAAGATGTTCATTAAATAAGACTTGTGTCTCACTTTAATGGACTTGTCTTGTAAGACTTTCATTAAGAATGTAAGACTTATGTCTCACCTTAAAGCGCTTGTCTTGTAAGACTTTCTTAATGGCCACAAGCTCGCCCGTCTCCATTAGTCTGGCCTGGTAGACCACACCAAATGAGCCATTCCCAATGACCTTGGCATCCGTGTAGCTGACCTCTTGCGGACGGTCTGAGCCCTGTCCAGCTGTGGCCAGAACTGTTGTAATCTTGTTGCCATCTTTGCCTGAGGTACATCAAACATACAAAAGTCAACACATAACAACAACAAAAACCCAGCAAAGTGGATGACATGCCCCTGAAGTTTAAAATGATAAAATACTAGAAGAAATACTGTAAAAAGTAATCAAAATATGAGAAATAGGTAACCAAATATCAGATAAAACATGACATCATAAATAATGAAAATATATCTTAATATACCAGAAGAAATAATGTAAAAAGTAATCATAATAATGTACAAAGTAATCGAAATAAAAGAAGTAGATAACGAAAGCCATCAGTGCTATATTGACCCGATACTGACCTATTGAAGTGACTCATGGACAGTAGACAACCAAATGAAAAGATGAATAGAGGCCACAGTGATGGAATTTCTCAGAAGAATGTTGAAATTTCCTTGATAGCAAGATATTTTTTGGGCACATCATGAGAAGAGGAAAGTAAGAGTTATTTGCGGGTCATCATCATTGCACTCCGAACATGTCCATAGGTGCTCAGATCCCCTCCTCAGCAATTCCCACAGTGTCCAGCAACTGACGACTCCAGTTCTATGTTGGTTAATAAGTCTTCTTACACTGCCACTAAGTTTCTCATTTCTGGCTGTGCCCATCTTAACTCCCATTTCCATCATCCGAAGAAGTGACGTGGATCTGTGTTTGTCGAAGTCCTGTGCTCTTTCTCACATCTCAGAGGGCATTTATGATGTCCGCACGATCCATTGGTTGCCCGTCCTCAACTACAGCGCAACTAGCCAACCTGCCCACTCTTTCATTTCCCGTACTCCCGCATGTCCAGGGACAAAGACAAAGGTGACCTTACGTATTTTGGATTTCTGCAACGACTCTACCCATTGCATGTGTACAGAGCCCACCTCCACTTTTTTTATCATGCTCATCAAATCACTCAGTATACATGCGTGGGTGTAGTCTTGTGACTCTAGCCATTTGAATGCCTTGGTCACTGTCATCACCTCCATTGTCATGCTATTCGTGGTCATGACATATGCACCACTGTCTTCGTAGACTATTCTGCCTGCCAAGCGTGCTGTAAATGCCCATGCACTTCTTTGGTGTCGTCTTTGGTTTCTTCTTAGAGGAAAGTAAGAATATTTGGTTAAAACTGGCAAAATACATGGAAAGAAAGATTGCGAAAGACAAAGAGAGAAGATACTAGGTAGCTTGGTATCGTGGCATGGAAAATAGCCAACAACAGAACTGATACGATGCACTGTGGATAGAAGATTGTGGAAGGACATGATCGACTATGCCAACCGGTATGGCACATGATGATGAGATAAAAAAAACAACAGGAAAAAAAATACATAACAAAACATAACAACCAAATATCATTAATAAAGATTTGTTGTCAAGCGGGAAAAAGAGGTTAATGCCCACATTCTTCAATGACTAACTGCACATTTTATCGGTGATGTCGCTGGTACCACACAAGACTGTCCTTAGCAATTAGTAGAAGCCTCCATCAGTAATAGTGGACTATAGATTTTGCAGCGCCTTTAGGAAATGTTATTCTCCAATACACAAGTTTGAGCAGAAGAAAAATAAGAGACAAGTTGTTCTCCATGGTCTGACAAGGCCAGAACAATTTAGTGCCAACTACATCGTAGGAGTTGCCAGAACAATTTAGTGCCAACTACATCGTAGGAGTTGCCAGAACAATTTGGTGCCAACTACATCGTAGGAGTTGCCAGAACAATTTGGTGCCAACTACATCGTAGGAGTTGCCAGAACAATTTGGTGCCAACTACATCGTAGGAGTTGCCAGAACAATTTGGTGCCAACTACATCGTAGGAGTTGCCAGAACAATTTGGTGCCAACTACATCGTAGGAGTTGCCAGAACAATTTGGTGCCAACTACATCGTAGGAGTTGCCAGAACAATTTGGTGCCAACTACATCGTAGGAGTTGCCAGAACAATTTGGTGCCAACTACATCGTAGGAGTTGCCAGAACAATTTGGTGCCAACTACATCGTAGGAGTTGCCAGAACAATTTGGTGCCAACTACATCGTAGGAGTTGCCAGAACAATTTGGTGCCAACTACATCGTAGGAGTTGCCAGAACAATTTGGTGCCAACTACATCGTAGGAGTTGCCAGAACAATTTGGTGCCAACTACATCGTAGGAGTTGCCAGAACAATTTGGTGCCAACTACATCGTAGGAGTTGCCAGAACAATTTGGTGCCAACTACATCGTAGGAGTTGCCAGAACAATTTGGTGCCAACTACATCGTAGGAGTTGCCAGAACAATTTGGTGCCAACTACATCGCAGGAGTTGCCAGAACAATTTGGTGCCAACTACATCGCAGGAGTTGCCAGAACAATTTGGTGCCAACTACATCGCAGGAGTTGCCAGAACAATTTGGTGCCAACTACATCGTAGGAGTTGCCAGAACAATTTGGTGCCAACTACATCGTAGGAGTTGCCAGAACAATTTGGTGCCAACTACATCGTAGGAGTTGCCAGAACAATTTGGTGCCAACTACATCGTAGGAGTTGCCAGAACAATTTGGTGCCAACTACATCGTAGGAGTTGCCAGAACAATTTGGTGCCAACTACATCGTAGGAGTTGCCAGAACAATTTGGTGCCAACTACATCGTAGGAGTTGCCAGAACAATTTGGTGCCAACTACATCGTAGGAGTTGCCAGAACAATTTGGTGCCAACTACATCGTAGGAGTTGCCAGAACAATTTGGTGCCAACTACATCGTAGGAGTTGCCAGAACAATTTGGTGCCAACTACATCGCAGGAGTTGCCAGAACAATTTGGTGCCAACTACATCGTAGGAGTTGCCAGAACAATTTGGTGCCAACTACATCGTAGGAGTTGCCAGAACAATTTGGTGCCAACTACATCGTAGGAGTTGCCAGAACAATTTGGTGCCAACTACATCGCAGGAGTTGCCAGAACAATTTGGTGCCAACTACATCGCAGGAGTTGCCAGAACAATTTGGTGCCAACTACATCGTAGGAGTTGCCAGAACAATTTGGTGGCAACTACATCGCAGGAGTTGCCAGAAAAATTTGGTGCCAACTACATCGTAGGAGTTGCCAGAACAATTTGGTGCCAACTACATCACAGGAGTTGCCAGAACAATTTGGTGCCAACTACATCGCAGGAGTTGCCAGAACAATTTGGTGCCAACTACATCGTAGGAGTTGCCAGAACAATTTGGTGCCAACTACATCGCAGGAGTTGCCAGAACAATTTGGTGCCAACTACATCGCAGGAGTTGCCAGAACAATTTAGTGCCAACTACATCGCAGGAGTTGCCAGAACAATTTGGTGCCAACTACATCGCAGGAGTTGCCAGAACAATTTAGTGCCAACTACATCGCAGGAGTTGCCAGAACAATTTGGTGCCAACTACATCGCAGGAGTTGCCAGAACAATTTGGTGCCAACTACATCGCAGGAGTTGCCAGAACAATTTGGTGCCAACTACGTGGCAGGAGTTGCCAGAACAATTTGGTGCCAACTACATCGTAGGAGTTGCCAGAACAATTTGGTGCCAACTACATCGCAGGAGTTGCCAGAACAATTTGGTGCCAACTACATCGCAGGAGTTGCCAGAACAATTTAGTGCCAACTACATCGCAGGAGTTGCCAGAACAATTTGGTGCCAACTACATCGCAGGAGTTGCCAGAACAATTTAGTGCCAACTACATCGCAGGAGTTGCCAGAACAATTTGGTGCCAACTACATCGCAGGAGTTGCCAGAACAATTTGGTGCCAACTACATCGCAGGAGTTGCCAGAACAATTTGGTGCCAACTACGTGGCAGGAGTTGCCAGAATAATTTGGTGCCAACTACATCGTAGGAGTTGCCAGAACAATTTGGTGCCAACTACGTGGCAGAAGTTGCCAGAACAATTTGGTGCCAACAACGTGGCAGGAGTTGCCAGAACAATTTGGTGCCAACTACATCGTAGGAGTTGCCAGAACAATTTGGTGCCAACTACATCGTAGGAGTTGCCAGAACAATTTGGTGCCAACTACATCGTAGGAGTTGCCAGAACAATTTGGTGCCAACTACATCGTAGGAGTTGCCAGAACAATTTGGTGCCAACTACATCGCAGGAGTTGCCAGAACAATGTTAAAATCAACACTGAATTGCCTTGGGGACTCCATCTGTGGATTTTTCCTCAGGTTTACTCCCGAAGTCTATTTAGTGAACATGTAGACCCACTAGACAGCGGGGGTTTATAATCAGACTTGATGTTCTCCTAGACGAGTTGCTATTTTTAGGCTAACGAGAGGTTATGGTGCCTCCAACTCACCGATGATTACTTCACAGAGGGCATATGGAGCATCTGATAGAATTAGCTACCCTATACAACTCTTCATATGGCATATGGAGCATCTGATAGAATTAGCTACCCTATACAACTCTTCATATGGCATATGGAGCATCTGATAGAATTAGCTACCCTATACAACTCATTCACTCTACTCTCTCTAATAATCTGTCCTACTTTCGCAGAAAAATCCTGTGGCCATTTAATGCTGGGTGAACTTAGGAGATGTTGATTGGGATCAAATCTATCCTCTTGTCCTTGGTAGTTCAGTTCACAAATCACTGGGAAACCACAGACTCCCAAAGCCAGAAGTAAAAGCAATGGTTTCCTCCCTGCCTTGTTGGTGACACTTGAGGAGTATGGTGCTAGTGGATTTCTCCATGATAAACAGCACATATTTGGTTGATGTGGTCAGTATTATGCCAAACCGCCTTTACTCCCCAGAAAAATCTCCGGCACCCATTTTTAGAGGCTGGGAGAACCCAGGAGCCTTGTTGGCGCTGGGAAAAAAATCCACCACTTTTAGTAATGCCTGAGGTAAGTAACCAAAGTAACAAGAGCTCATGTTCAAATTAAAACACCAGAAAAAAAAATAATGTTAAAAGTAACAAAAAATAAGTCTCTGACACATGGGGGTGAAATATAACATTTCACCATTTTATGTCCAGACTAGATCATTGCAGACTATTGTAGAGGAAAGAGAAATGGACCTGTAATCAATGATCTCATCTAAAACTAGGAAGAGAAGATGAATATGTGTTGAGAAGAGACAACAAAATAATTTCAAAACATGCTCTTCTATGGGAAACATCAGGATACAGAAAAAAAGGAAGACTTAGCGAGACACTGGAAAGAACACTTGTAAGAGAAGCAAAGTTGGCAGGCATAGACTCACTGGATAAGATTGAACATCTCAGCAAGAATAGAGATGAATGGCACAATTAACTGCAAGCCCAATGTGAAGTCTAGTGGTGGGGGAAGGTACAAGATCAAGATATTAGGTCCAGCATTTGGAGGTGATTGGCTGGCTCTTTTCCTCACTATCACTACTTTTCCCCATTACTGTGAGTCAGGTACACATTTCTTTAACATCTGTGCTGACTGGACACCCTCAAACAGCACTTGAAGCCTTGTTGACAATCAAACTCTTCATCAAACACTTTATGACTAAGCTACTGATGCGCCTGACCAAGACACAAATGAAAAAAAAAATGTGAAAGGTTAACAAAGTATCAGAAGAAATAATTATAACTGGTGCCAAAATGTAACAGACTGCTATTAGAGGTAAACTAAATACCAAAAGAAATAATGTAAAAAGGTAATCAAAATACAATTAGAAATATTGTACAGATAGAAATATTGCAAAGATAACCAAAATATATAATGTAAATCAATCAAAGCCATATAGATCCCTTAATGAAGAATAGACCACAGAAAAGGTCTCTCCATCCATCCCTATCTTTGAACATTTTCTCTACTTCTCTCCAGTCTTGGCTATTGTTCTCAAGAATCTTTGTTTCTGTAACTTGCAGGGTCTCTTTTACAGGTGACAGGTTGTAAGCCTGTCCCTCAACCTCCTTAGTCACCTCTTACAATGTGTGGCATATAATGTAACAGGTAACCAAACTACCTAAAAATATAATGTAACAGGTAACCAAACTACCAGAATATATAATGTAACAGGTAACCAAACTACCAGAAGACATAATGTAACAGGTAACCAAACTACCTAAAAATATAATGTAACAGGTAACCAAACTATCAGAATATATAATGTAACAGGCAACCAAACTACCAGAAGACATAATGTAACAGGTAACAAAACTACCAGAAGATATAATGTAACAGGTAACCAAACTACCAGAAGACATAATGTAACAGGTAACAAAACTACCAGAAGATATATTGTAACAGGAAACCAAACTACCAGAAGATATAATGTAACAGGTAACAAAACTACCAGAAGATATAATGTAACAGGCAACCAAACTACCAGAAGATATAATGTAACAGGTAACCAAAACTACCAGAAGATATAATGTAACAGGTAACCAAATCACACCAAAAATGTCAGGGATATATCAGTACATGGGTGTCATATGTGTTCATTTCAATATTTAAATTTGTCAGGAAGAGTAATTTTCCTCTGTTGTTACCTTCTATTAACTCTGTGAGTACAGTACCCATTTTTATAGCTGGGTTAACTGGAGCATGATGTGCAGCTCATGAAACCTGTATGGGATTACAACACTGCAATCATGCTCTTAAAACAGCGCAGGTACTATAATTATGCAAAAAAATATGAATTAGTTAGTTAGTTTCTCTCAGAATGAAGACAGAACAAAGCACAGAAATCCAACTCTCCATGTCTGCCGATTCATCACTAGGTCTTAGTTTTGTTTAGTTCTTAACCCCATAGTTGCATTCTTTTTATTAATTGTTCTTTTTAGAGTTTATTTTGTTTTCCCTTGTTTTCTTTTGCCACCCTGATGTCCACATACAAGCCTGTCACTGTAGTCTTCTTTTGTCCACTTTGAGCACATGACCAATGTATTCTGAGCTTCTTCTCCATATAAATCTGGACATTGCTTTCTTCTCTGATAGTTTCATTTGGAGTACTCTCTAATTGTTTAGATGTATTTATTTTTAAAGGAAATTAGTCTCTTTTCTAGAGATTGAGTTAACTTCCAGCTCACACTTTTCTAGAGATTGAGTTAACTTCCAGCTCACACTTTTCTAGAGATTGAGTTAACTTCCAGCTCACACTTTTCTAGAGATTGAGTTAACTTCCAGCTCACACTTTTCTAGAGATTGAGTTAACTTCCAGCTCACACTTTTCTAGAGATTGAGTTAACTTCCAGCTCACACTTTTCTAGAGATTGAGTTAACTTCCAGCTCACACTTTTCTAAAGATTGAGTTAACTTCCAGCTCACACCTGGCCTCCATAAGTCAGCCCAACACAAGATTTCTGTTTCAGTAACTGCACATGTGATACAATGGTAGCTTGTTGAACCTTCCATCAACTGTCTATTAGATTTCTGTTTCAGTAACTGCACATGTGATACAATGGTAGCTTGTTGAACCTTCCATCAACCATCTATTAGATTTCTGTTTCAGTAACTGCACATGTGATACAATGGTAGCTTGTTGAACCTTCCATCAACTGTCTATTAGATTTCTGTTTCAGTAACTGCACATGTGATACAATGGTAGCTTGTTGAACCTTCCATCAACCGTCTATTAGATTTCTGTTTCAGTAACTGCACATGTGATACAATGGTAGCTTGTTGAACCTTCCATCAACTGTCTATTAGATTTCTGTTTCAGTAACTGCACATGTGATACAATGGTAGCTTGTTGAACCTTCCATCAACCATCTATTAGATTTCTGTTTCAGTAACTGCACATGTGATACAATGGTAGCTTGTTGAACCTTCCATCAACCATCTGTTAGATTTCTGTTTCAGTAACTGCACATGTGATACAATGGTAGCTTGTTGAACCTTCCATCAACCGTCTATTAGATTTCTGTTTCAGTAACTGCACATGTGATACAATGGTAGCTTGTTGAACCTTCGATCAACCGTCTATTACAAACATGAAGGAAACTGTGCCTCCCATCGTGATCCGGAACTCATTTAAAACCACAAGGGACTGGTTGGTCTTGAGAGAGGTTCCAAGTTCAAATCTCGGCTGCACCAGTTGGAATTTTGAATAAACCCTTTTGGTGGCTTTGTTTGTTTTAAATGTGTGTTTTCGAAAAACTAGAGTGAAGAAGTGACTGTGTACTCTCTATTCGATGGATGTCCATTCAAATTGTCGCCGGTGCTGCCGATTAGGGCTACATGGTAGGTGACTATCTCAACAGAATTTGCCACCGAGCTTTGACTGGAGTTGTGACATTAGCGGAGCGGATATGGGAATTCCCAACTGCAGTGAAACTGATGAACAGAACAGAACTTGACTAGAACCCTTGCTGAAGCTGCATATTTGTGAACAGTGTTAAGATCTTCTTGAGCGACCAAATAAGAGACTGGAATACGAAAGGTAAATCTGAACATGATAACCTTCACATCCTCTTGCATCCATCCATTTCAGTGTTGAGGAAAATATACAACTCCAGTTCTCATTCCTCTAGAGCCTTGACCACTATTATTTGATGCTGTTGTAGAGTTTCTATTCACTCCATAGTGATGAAGATTGGTGATACCACCATTATCGTCATAATGTGCCAACTCATATAATATGGAAGGTATGCTAACTAAACTAAAAACATTTGTGCAAATTGTTACTGAAAACAAACAAAAAATATGAATCAAGTGAAACACAGAAAATACAAATTCTGTTAAACAAAGCTTAAGGGCACTCTATTTTGACATGATTGTTGGTCCGGAGTTAAAGAGTTACCTTGCGGTATTCTGTTGAAGCTCAGCCACAGATGCACAAACAAGAAAAGTGCAGCTAAACTGTACAGTTCTCATCCTTTGTCATGGAAGGCTATCATTTTTAATACCATTCTTCTTCTTCTCAATGATATAACCTAGGGATCATTGAAGCAACACTGACAGACTTTGTCCACATTCTCTCTATCTTCAGTCATTCTGTGAGAATGTAAAGCTCAGGCCTGTCCATTCTTTGGTGTCTCTTTCTGTGCCCACCTCTACTTCTCCCTCCTTTCACATTTATGCACAGAATGCTCTTTGCTAGGCCAGACGGTCGTGTTACATGACCAAACCATTTCAATTTGCATTTCTTCACAATAGTCAACCGATCATCACGTACTCCGATTGCCTGTTGTATCCTTTTGTGAATGTTTACACTTGTGATAGAATCTAAGTAAGAGATGCCCAACAACGTCATCATTTTCTTTGTAGCAAGCTCTCAGGGTATTATTGCTATAATATCTAAAAATATAAAATACGTTTAGAGAGCATGGCAAAATGTATTTATAATATCACCAACCTTAAATGATTGAACTAATAATAAGTGATATAGTCTTCTTGAACACAAGTAATGGATGACTAACACAAGCACGCACATTGAGGTAATGAGAACCTTTGCTGAGATACTCCATGTGGTTGGTAGGTTGGTCCAAACAACTGCATCAAGTAAATATGTTGCTTGGAGGGAAGGGCCAGAAATTTATTGTGGACTCACTATATGTGTTACAGCTAGTGTTTAATTAGGTACTATATGTGTTACAGCTAGTGTTTAATTAGGTACTATATGTGTTACAGCTAGTGTTTAATTAGGTACTATATGTGTTACAGCTAGTGTTTAATTAGGTACTATATGTGTTACAGCTAGTGTTTAATTAGGTACTATATGTGTTACAGCTAGTGTTTAATTAGGTACTATATGTGTTACAGCTAGTGTTTAATTAGGTACTATATGTGTTACAGCTAGTGTTTAATTAGGTACTATATGTGTTACAGCTAGTGTTTAATTAGTCACTATATGTATTACAGCTAGTGATTAATTAGTTAGTTACATGTGCTACAGCTAGTGTTTAATTAGTTACTATATGTATTACAGCTAGTGTTGTTTAATTCGTTTCTATATGTGTTAAAAGCTAGTGTTGTTTAATTAGTTACTATATGTATTACAGCTAGTGATTAATTAGTTACTATATGTGTTACAGCTAGTGCTTAATTAGTTACTATATGTGTTACAGCTAGTATTTAATTAGTTACTATATGTGTTACAGCTAGTGATTCATTAGTTACTATATGTGTTACAGCTAGTGTTGTTTGATTAGTTACTATATGTGTTACAGATAGTGTTGTTTAATTAGTTATTATATGTGTTACAGCTAGTGTTGTTAATTAGTTACATGTGTTACAGCATGTGTTGTTTTACTAGTTACTATATGTGTTACAGCTAGTGTTTAACTAGTCACTATATGTGTTACAGCTAGTGTTTAATTAGTTACTATATGTGTTACAGCTAGTGTTTAACTAGTTACTATATGTGTTACAGCTAGTGTTTAATTAGTTACTATATGTGTTACAGCTAGCAATTAATTAGTTACTATATGTGTTGCAGCTAGCGATTAATTATTTACTATATGTGTTACAGCTAGCGATTAATTAGTTACTATGTGTTGCAGCTAGTGATTAATTAGTTACTATATGTATTACAGCTAGTGATTAATTAATTACTATATGTGTTACAGGGAGCCGCGATAGCTCAGTGGTTAGTGAACTGGACTACAAAGGACAAGGGGTAGGGTTCGATCCCAACCGACGGCTTCCGGGTTCACCCAGCCTTAAATGGGTACCGGATTTTTTTTCTGGGAAAGTAAATCAGCACGGGCGTAATATCGACCACATTACCCCAAAAATCATGTGCTGAAGGTCTGTAAAATATAGGGTCACTAACACCATATTTCCCTATACGCCACTTGGCGTGACGGGGGTACTTTACTTTTACTTTTATATGTGTTACAGCTAGCGATTAATTAGTCACTATATGTGTTACAGCTAGCGATTAATTAGTTACTATATGTGTTACAGCTAGCGATTAATTAGTTACTATATGTGATACAGCTAGTGTTGTTTAATTAGTTACATGTGCTACAGCTAGTATTTAATTAGTTACTATATGTATTACAGCTAGTGTTTAATTAGTTACTATATATGTTACAGCTAGTGTTTAAAAGTTACTATATGTGTTAGAGCTAGTGTTTAATAGTTACTATATGTGTTACAGCTATTGTTTAATTAGTTTTGTGAAAACATAAACACACATATGAAAGGCCAGGAGAAGAAAGTGCAGATAAAATTCAACAAGAGAGAAACACGTATAACAGTTGGAATTATAAATATTTGATACAGATATCAACATGTGAACTTAAAAGCCACATTTGACCTCCACAATTACAGCTTTTTTTCTTGCTTTAGGCAAATATTTCTTTGCCATATCAACATATCTTTAAAGGCATATATGACAAAATAATCATTTAGATTTTAACATCTGACAAAGGTATTCAAGTATGAAGGATGATCTAACATTCATTAACAAAGGCACAAACAAAAAATGTCTGACTTAAGTCAGATGTTTGGGGGGATACACAGCTTGCTAAAAACAAAAAACACTATGCATCAACGCCCATTTTAAAATCCTTCAAAGGGTGGTTGATGAAGAGTCACCATAGAACTGAGGAGTTACCATCGAGAGTGATCACGGGTATGAGTTATTACCAGGGTGATAAAGAGCCGCCAAAGAGATCATGAAAAATAAACATCAAATGGCATCAACAGTTAAGCTTAAATATAGACAAGACAAACTATGACATTTCGGCCCAAGGCCATTGTCCCTTACATGACAACAAATAAAGAGAAACACAAATACATCTCCCTGTCAAAGCAAGGAGATATTGCTCAATGTAGGATCGTGATCATAATGGCAAGGAAGGAGTGTTGAAGCCAAGGCCCTAAGGTAGAAGTATATACTGTAGAGATGAAGAGTCACCATCTAGATGAAGAGTCACCATCTAGATGAAGAGTCTCCACTGAGAAGAGTCACCACCAAGAAAAAGAATTACCACCGAGATGAAGAGTCTCCACTGATATAGAGTCACTCCCTAGATGAAGAGTCACCAACGAGAAGAAGAGCCACCACCGAGATACCACTGAGATGAAAGAGTCACCATACAGATGAAGAATCACCACTGAGAATACAAATCACCTTAGAGACAATGCACCAGCATATAGATGAAGAATCACAATAGAGATGAAATGTGACTACAAAGGGAAGATGTTTGAGAAGACTCTTAGAGTGACCAGAAGAGACAGAATCAGAAATGATGTTGTAAGAGAGAGATCATGCACTGAATGAATTCTAAGCTACATACAGAGACAACAAATGGTTTGAGCATCTGGAAAGAATGTCAAGAGATTCTATACCATACAAGACATATATTACAAGAGGAGATGGAAGAAGAGTCCGTGGTAGACCCAGTGTAAATGGACAGACAAAAGAAACGCTACAACATCAAGGAGCCGTGATAGCTCAGTGGTTAGTAAACTGGACTACAAAGGACAAGAGGTCGAGTTCAATCCGATCTACGGCTTTCAGGTTCTGTCTATCTATTGACCTTTCGAGCCATAGCCGGCCCATAGGACATAAAACCCAGATACTCTTTCTCTTATCTAAATTTTAATTCTCGCAGTTTTCAATCCGTCTAAAGATATTTTATCAAATCTTGTCATTTGTCTCTGATCAATGTTCTTCTCAGTGTCTCTCTGGGTCGGCCTCTTCTCCTCTTACCTGTTGTTTCCCACATGAGGGCTTGCTTTGTTATTCGATTATTATCTCTCCTCATCACATGTCCAACATATGACCAACGTCTTTTCTTGATTATTGAACATATTATTGGTTGATTGGCGATTTCTCTAATTTCTTTGTTTGTTTTGAATTCGCTACATGCTATGCCAAGTATTTTCTGTACACATTTATTTTCAACATGCGTTTAACTTTGTTTCTATGTCTCTTGTTGTTTTCCAGCTCTCACATGCATATGTAAGGGTAGATAGTACGTTTGATTTGAATAGTCTAAGTTTTGTTTTTGTGGTGATGAGTTTGATTTCCACAACTTTTCAAGGCTTCTGAAAGACATTGCTACTTTAGCTATTCTGATTCTAATTTCTTTACTTGTATCCCCTTCTCGATCAATGTGACTTCCAAGATAGATAAAGTGATCGATCTCTTCTACTGGTTTTTTTCCATGTATATTCTGTCATCTGTTGGAATTAAGCTTTTCATGAATTTAGTCTTTTCATGATTGATCTCAAGCCCAATTTTGCTGGCTATTCGCAGCATTTCTTCATTATGAAGTCCATAACAATTCCAAACAACAAGGGCGATAAAATACATCCTTGTTTAACCCCAGTTTCTATTGGAAAACATTCGCTCAGTCCTACCTCTGTACGAACTGCACATGTGTAACCATCATACATGTCTTTGATAATGTTTATGATTTTTTATGGTAAGCCATATTGCTTCAGAATTTTCCACAAAGAATCTCTATGAATGCTGTCGAATGTTTTTTTGACGTCAATAAAGTTAAGTACAAAGGTTTTTGCTTTTCAATGTGTTCCTCCAATATAAGTCGTAGAGTAAAAATGTGATCAAGGCAGCTTCTCCCTTTTCTAAATTAAGCCTGTTCTTCACGCATTACTGTATCTATGGAATCCTTTATTCTATTGGGATGATTTTGCAGAATAACTTTGTGGCAACTGACAAAAGTGTCACGTCTCTCCAGTTGTTACAATCTCTGAGATTGCCCTTTTTGGGATCTTAACAATGATTCCTTTTTTCCATTTATGAGGCGTCTTCTCTGCTTTCCAAAGGATGTTGAACATTTTCTGGAGATGTATTAAATTATGGCTATCAACTGCCTTGAGGATTTGAGGCTTTCAGGTTCACCCAGCATTAAATCTCTATCTATCTATGTACTGTCCTTTCGAGCCGAAGACAGCACATAGGGCAGAACCACAATCTCAAAAACAGAAACCTTGCGTGCCAAAAATGTACATATTGCAGAGATCACTGCTTCTAAAATCTATGTATCTGTTTCCATAACAATACTTTTTACAATGACAGCTTGTCAAGCCATCAATCAACCTCCTTAGTCGCCTCTTACGAATTGCCTGGAAGGTACAGGGTTACTATTCTTTACTTCCCTCATAATGAGGCCCCAGTAACACACAGGAAATCATTAAATGGGTACCGGATTTTTTTCTGGGAAATTAAAGTGGCACAGCCGTAATACCAACCCCATTACCAAAAAAAAATCTTGTGCCGAAGGTCTATATGTAAAATATTATGGTTACTAACACCATATTCCCTAAAACGCCACTTAGCGTGACGGGTGTGGGGGCTAGAACATCAAGTGATGAGATTGAGGCTGCCAGAAGGACAAGATATAGAACTTTTTACCTCCACCCGCAGGGATACAAGAGGAAGAGAAAAGGGAGAGGTGAATAGTGTTCATGAGACAAGCACACAAGAGGAAGCAAATCGATGCAGCATAAATACTTTACATGCGTGGCAGTGCACCTGAAACCACTGATTCGCTGGCTGAAAAACAGGCGTACAGTGTTCAAAACCTGCGGTAGACAGAAGGACTTTTTCTATTGGGAGTGAAATAAAATCCTGAGTCTCACATGTCGTGGCGACTGCTTTGACCAAGCGGCCTTTATCTCTCTGGTTCTGTTGTGAGTCTCCTCCCTGATATACACCAGCAATGGTAATATATGTTGTAAAAATAGTTGTTTTTTTATGAATACCTTACAACTACAAGATGATGTTGTCCGCATTTATAATATTTATCATTTCCAAGATACTCTGAGATAAGGCTCTTTCATTATCAATTACCACAAAGATCATTCTAAAGGACTGTAGCAAATAGGGGTCAAGAGTGCTAGAAACAAGAATGTGACCCATTACAACTGTGAGATAACAGTTTTATTAACATGTACACATCACTGCATCTCAAGAATGATCAAATAATGAAGGACAAACACATTTGATGTCCAAATTCTTTTACAAATGGAGGTGAGCTCTGTACACAGGCAATGGGTTGAGTCATTACAGAAGTCAACAATACGCAGAGTCACTATTGTCTACGTCCCTGGACATGTGGAGTACGAGGAAATGAAAGAGCGGACAGGTGGGCAAGCTGTGCTGTCACTGACAACAGTCAAATAATGGACAAGACAGACATTAATGCCCTACGAGATGTGAGAAGGGCAGACATTAATGCCCTACGAGATGCGGGAAGGGCAGACATTAATGCCCTATGAGATGCGGGAAGGGCAGACATTAATGCCCTACGAGATGCGGGAAGGGCAGACATTAATGCCCTATGAGATGCGGGAAGGGCAGACATTAATGCCCTACGAGATGCGGGAAGGGCAGACATTAATGCCCTATGAGATGCGGGAAGGGCAGACATTAATGCCCTACGAGATGTGAGAAGGGCAGACATTAATGCCCTACGAGATGCGGGAAGGGCAGACATTAATGCCCTACGAGATGCGGGAAGGGCAGACATTAATGCCCTACGAGATGCGGGAAGGGCAGACATTAATGCCCTACGAGATGCTGGAGGTACACAGTACTTCAACAACCATGAGTCTACGTCACTACTTCAAATGAAGGAGATGGGAGTTAAAATGGTACATCCAGAAATTATAGACTTAGCGTTTAAGAAGACTTATCAACCAACACAGAACTGGGGTTGTCAGTTGCTGGATGCTGTGGGACATGCTGAGGAGGGGATCTAAGCACCTATGGACATGTTTGGAGTGCAATGATGATGACCTGCAAATAACTCAATGGTGTTGGTCCACAAATAACTCAATGATGATAGTCCACAAATAACTCAATGATGATGGCCCGCAAATAACTCAATGATGATGGCCCGCAAATAACTCAATGATAGCTCACAAATAACTCAATTCTTGTACAAGGAAACAATCCCAAAACAGAAACACTAAGTGAGAATTTGGGCTTAAAAAATCAAATATAATAATAACGAGTCTGTGGTGTTAAGAACAATAATTCTCCTAAATGGAAACCAGAGAGCAGAGAGCAGAAGAAAATGAGACTGACCTAGAGAAACACCAAAAATAACACAGAGGCGAGAAGCAAGAACAGCAGGCACCTGCTCCCATGCTGAGGTTGAGAGACTTGCCCACAGAGTCAAGTGGTGATTACAATGTGGGTTGAGTGCAAGGTCTGACACTTGACAGCAAAGATCATCAGATATATAGAGTCTTGAATTACTGCAATATGTGTTTATATATATTATGTCTAAAAGGACAATGATAGGTAGAAAGTTTAACTTGATGTAGAGTGGTGAAATGGTCACAATGTTGACTGGATCAATGAAAAGATGTGGCGGAGATCTGAAACATCAAGTCTGAGCTGATAATTAGAGGCTTCAATGGGCTGAACATTAATAGCTGAGTTCAAAAATAGTTTGTGAGATGAGATGATAAATTAGTCTGTGAGATGGGTTGATAAATTAGCCTGTGAGATGAGTTGATAAATTAGCCTGTGAGATGGGTTGATAAATTAGCCTGTGAGATGGGTTGATAAATTAGCCTGTGAGATGAGTTGATAAATTAGCCTGTGAGATGGGTTGATAAATTAGCCTGTGAGATGGGTTGATAAATTAGCCTGTGAGATGAGTTGATCAATTAGCCTGTGAGATGGGTTGATAAATTAGCCTGTGAGATGGGTTGATAATTAGCCTGTGAGATGGTTGTTAAATTAGCCTGTGAGATGGGTTGATAAATTAGCCTGTGAGATGGGTTGATAAATTAGCCTGTGAGATGGGTTGTTAAATTAGCCTGTGAGATGGGTTGATAAACTAGTCTGTGAGATGAGTTGATAATTAGTCTGTGAGATGGTTGATAAATTAGCCTGTGAGATGGGTTGATAAATTAGCCTGTGAGATGGTTGATAAATTAGCCTGTGAGATGAGTTGATAAATTAGCCTGTGAGATGAGTTTATAAATTAGCCTGTGAGATGGGTTGATAAATTAGCCTGTGAGATGGGTTGATAAATTAGCCTGTGAGATGAGTTGATAAATTAGCCTGTGAGATGAGTTGATAAATTAGCCTGTGAGATGAGTTGATAAATTAGCCTGTGAGATGAGTTGATAAATTAGCCTGTGAGATGGGTTGATAAATTAGCCTGTGAGATGGGTTGTTAAATTAGCCTGTGAGATGAGTTGATCAATTAGCCTGTGAGATGGGTTGATAAATTAGCCTGTGAGATGGGTTGTTAAATTAGCCTGTGAGATGAGTTGATAAACTAGTCTGTGAGATGGGTTGATAAATTAGCCTGTGAGATGGGTTGATAAATTAGCCTGTGAGATGAGTTGATAAATTAGCCTGTGAGATGAGTTGATAAACTAGTCTGTGAGATGGGTTGATAAATTAGCCTGTGAGATGGGTTGATAAATTAGCCTGTGAGATGAGTTGATAAACTAGTCTGTGAGATGGGTTGATAAATTAGCCTGTGAGATGGGTTGATAAATTAGCCTGTGAGATGAGTTGATAAACTAGTCTGTGAGATGGGTTGATAAATTAGCCTGTGAGATGGGTTGATAAATTAGCCTGTGAGATGAGTTGATAAATTAGCCTGTGAGATGAGTTGATCAATTAGCCTGTGAGATGGGTTGATAAATTAGCCTGTGAGATGAGTTTATAAATTAGCCTGTGAGATGAGTTGATAAACTAGCCTGTGAGATGGGTGTTAAATTAGCCTGTGAGATGGGTCGATAAATTAGCCTGTGAGATGGGTTGATAAATTAGCCTGTGAGATGGGTTGATAAATTAGCCTGTGAGATGAGTTGATAAATTAGCCTGTGAGATGGGTTGATAAATTAGCCTGTGAGATGAGTTGATAAATTAGCTGTGAGATGAGTTGATCAATTAGCCTGTGAGATGGGTTGATAAATTAGCCTGTGAGATGAGTTTATAAATTAGTCTGTGAGATGAGTTGATAAATTAGCCTGTGAGATGGGTTGATAAATTAGCCTGTGAGATGGGTTGATAAATTAGCCTGTGAGATGAGTTGATAAATTAGCCTGTGAGATGGGTTGATAAATTAGCCTGTGAGATGGGTTGATAAATTAGCCTGTGAGATGAGTTGATCAATTAGCCTGTGAGATGGGTTGATAAATTAGCCTGTGAGATGGGTTGTTAAATTAGCCTGTGAGATGGGTTGAAAATTAGCCTGTGAGATGAGTTGATAAACTAGTCTGTGAGATGGGTTGATAAATTAGCTGTGAGATGGGTTGTTAAATTAGCCTGTGAGATGGTTGATAAACTAGTCTGTGAGATGAGTTGATAAATTAGTCTGTGAGATGGGTTGATAAATTAGCCTGTGAGATGGGTTGATAAATTAGCCTGTGAGATGGGTTGATAAATAGCCTGTGAGATGAGTTGATAAATTAGCCTGTGAGATGAGTTTATAAATTAGCCTGTGAGATGGGTTGATAAATTAGCCTGTGAGATGGGTTGATAAATTAGCCTGTGAGATGAGTTGATAAATTAGCCTGTGAGATGAGTTGATAAATTAGCCTGTGAGATGAGTTGATAAATTAGCCTGTGAGATGAGTTGATAAATTAGCCTGTGAGATGGGTTGATAAATTAGCCTGTGAGATGGGTTGTTAAATTAGCCTGTGAGATGAGTTGATCAATTAGCCTGTGAGATGGGTTGATAAATTAGCCTGTGAGATGGGTTGTTAAATTAGCCTGTGAGATGAGTTGATAAACTAGTCTGTGAGATGGGTTGATAAATTAGCCTGTGAGATGGGTTGATAAATTAGCCTGTGAGATGAGTTGATAAATTAGCCTGTGAGATGAGTTGATAAACTAGTCTGTGAGATGGGTTGATAAATTAGCCTGTGAGATGGTTGATAAATTAGCCTGTGAGATGAGTTGATAAACTAGTCTGTGAGATGGGTTGATAAATTAGCCTGTGAGATGGGTTGATAAATTAGCCTGTGAGATGAGTTGATAAACTAGTCTGTGAGATGGTTGATAAATTAGCCTGTGAGATGGGTTGATAAATTAGCCTGTGAGATGAGTTGATAAATTAGCCTGTGAGATGAGTTGATCAATTAGCCTGTGAGATGGGTTGATAAATTAGCCTGTGAGATGAGTTTATAAATTAGCCTGTGAGATGAGTTGATAAACTAGCCTGTGAGATGGGTTGTTAAATTAGCCTGTGAGATGGGTCGATAAATTAGCCTGTGAGATGAGTTGATAAACTAGTCTGTGAGATGGGTTGATAATTAGCCTGTGAGATGGGTTGATAAATTAGCCTGTGAGATGAGTTGATAAATTAGCCTGTGAGATGGGTTGATAAATTAGCCTGTGAGATGAGTTGATAAATTAGCCTGTGAGATGAGTTGATCAATTAGCCTGTGAGATGGGTTGATAAATTAGCCTGTGAGATGAGTTTATAAATTAGTCTGTGAGATGAGTTGATAAATTAGCCTGTGAGATGATTTGAAAAATGAAGAGTCAAGTTGAAACAGGAGATTGAGTTGAAAACAGGAGTTTGTGTTAAGCAGCTAAAATCAACATCAACAAAATAGAAGTCATAAACATCGCAAATGAGAAACAGCACATCAACATAATGATAGACTGCAGAGACAAAACAAGTGGAGGAATTTAAATATCTAGGAAGTCTACCAAAGGAACTAAAACATCAACTTTTATAGCATTGCCTAAAAAGAATGGTGCATTTGAATGCAGTGATTTTAGAATAAGCCTAATGAGCCAGGTAACCAAAATGTTACTAAAAGTTATACAAGGAAGGATTCAAAATAAAATCAATACTGAATTAGATGAGCAGCAATTCGGATTCAGGAAAAAACAGTGGGACAAAAGAAGCCATATTCAGCATGAGGATATTGATCGAAAAGTACATAGAAGTAAACAAACCAATATATGCCTGCTTCATAGACTACACCAAAGTATTTGATAGAAAACACCATGAGCAACTTATAGACTGCCTAAAAGATATAAATCTGGATGACACAGACATACGACTGATATGTAATTTATACTGGGAGCAAATAGCAATAATAAATATAACAAGGAGAACTCCACACCCATTGATATAAAAAGAGGAGTAAGACAAGGATTCATCCTATCACCAAGCTTGTTCAATTTATACACTGAGCAAATCTTTAAAAACATCATAGAGATGTCAGGCCTTAACATTAATGGGAAGATAATCAATAACCTAAGATATATATATGTACTACTAGCAGAAAATCCTAAAGATCTACAACAATTACTTAATGTAATAAACATGACAAGCAAAAAATATGAACTAGATATGAATATCAAAAAGACTAAAACTGTGAGCATAAACAAAGAAAATTTACAAGACCTACAATTAAATATCAAAGTTGAAGGAATACATCTAGAGACAGTCCAGAGCTACAACTATAGTCCGTTCAGAAATTCGTAATCACACCTGAATTAGCTTTGCGTCATAACCGCTTGTTATTTTGGTTTCAAATTTTGCATGCAATCTTAGAATATTGATGACGCAAAGATTTTGGTATTTTTTATTCCACAAACACAACAGATTTTGCACATCAGCGAATTCCTTTGATCTTTTATAATGATATCACACAAATTGATTCAAATTTTAGAGTTTACAGTAATCGTGATAAATTGTCCAGTTTACTGCAATTCTTGTCAGAGGCGAATCTACATAGTGCTTAATTGTGGGTGTTGTTCGTTATGTGTATTTGCAAACATGAATTCAATTGGTTACAATTAGTCTTGTCCTTCGGTCACCATTAGACCCCAGGATGTCCTAACTGCAGCTGGAATTGAATTCATCTTAATTTTAATCATTCCGAATCTGACGATTCCAAGAGGTTGATAATCATTACTGGCTGGACAAAGAGTAATCCATCTCGTTTCCAGTACTCATCTTCCACCCGCAACACATGTTCAACACACTTCTTTTGCATAGTTATAAATTTGCATTTCAAACTCATTGTACTTTAGATATAAATGTTGGTATTTAAAGTCAACAAATTGTCTACTGAGTCTTCAAAATTAATAAAGATACGCCTTCCTTTCGGTAATTAATGCCCAGGCTGTGGTGCATCATGTCGTTCAATAACAATTCAGTTTTGTGCACAGGATTTTCCTGAAGTTAGTGTTTCTGCGATAGCCAAACTATTTTACGTCAACGACCGCACCAAATTAATGTATATATCCTAAATGTTGTCAAATTCGAACAGGGTGAATTTAATATAGCCTAAAGAAGAAAACTTTTAAACTAGATCAAATTTCTCAGAGCAAAAAATATTTCTATAACGTCATCAATATTCTAAGATTCCATGCAAAATGTGAAACCAAAATAACAAGCGGTTATCACGCAAAACTAATTCAGGTGTGATTATGAATTTCTGAACGGACTATACCTGGGACATACTATAACCAGTGATGGAAAATGTACAACTGAAATAAATAAAAGAATAGGAATGGCAAAAAGTAATTTCAATGCCATGAAAAATATACTAACATCAAAACAAATAACACCAAGGCTAAAACTAAGAATAGCAAAATGTTACATCTTCTCAATATTTCTGTATGGTGCAGAAACATGGACATTAGACCAGAAAACAGAACAGAAAATTGAGGCCTTTGAAATGTGGATTTATAGAAGAATAGGTAGAATTGGATGGAAAGAAAGAAAACAAACGAGGAAGTTTTAAAACAACTAAAAATGAAGAAAGAACTACTAAACACAATTAGAGCAAGACAAATGAAATTTTTGGGCCATGTTAAAAGACACAACAGCCTACTAAAAGTAATCCTGGAGGGGAAAATACAAGATAAAAGAGGCAGACCAAGACTAACATGGACGAGTAACATCAAAAGATGGACAAATCAGCCTATGACAACCTGCACCATCAAAGCAAGAGACAAAGCAGAATGAGAATGGCGCTCCATGGTAGCCAACCTTCGTTGTGGAGACGGCACTCGATGATGATGATGAACACTCATTACATAAGAAAAACAAGACAAGTGGCAAGGTTCCAAATGAATTAAACAGAACCACAACAAATGAAGATGATAAACATGGCAACCTAAATTGTAAGTCTGAGCTTCTCTTGTTTTTAGGGACAAGCATCTAATTTATGTAAAAATGTTGTGATCATCTGATCAGTAATATAGAGATCAACATCCTAAGTCAAAGTGATCTATAACAGATCAACATCCTAAGTCAAAGTGATCTATAACAGATCAACATCCTAAGTCAGAGTGATCTATAACAGATCAACATCCTAAGTCAAAGTGATCTATAACAGATCAACATCCTAAGTCAAAGTAATCTATAGAATACAGATCAACATCCTAAGTCAAAGTGATCTATAACAGATCAACATCCTAAGTCAAAGTGATCTATAGAATACAGATCAACATCTACACATCCTAGGGTGATGTACAGAATTATCACATCCTATGGTGATGTACAGAATTATCAACATCCTAGGGTGATGTACAGAATTATCAACATCCTAGGGTGATCTACAGAATTATCAACACCTTAGGGGTGATCTACAGAATTATCAACACCTTAGGGGTGATCTACAGAATACAGATCAACATCTGAACATGCTGGGGTGATCTACAGAGATTTATACAAATCAACAGCCTAGGGTGATCTATAAAATTATAATCAACATATTAATATCTCTCGACGCTGAAAGGCAGATGAGGAAGGAAAGAAGAAGACATATTAATATTAACATGATTGTAAAAATATCAAGGAAGGATACTTTCAAATTTTCATTTTTGGAGGACCTAGGTGAGGTCATTATCATTATTTTGATTATAAATACTAAAACTAAACGTTAACTTATTACAATACTTGTCTTAACACTGACTCTCTAACTCTAAGTCTTTACTTACACATGAGAGGTAAAAATAGACAGTGCCTGGACAGGAGAAAAACATGACAAA